>CM038142.1:467018376-468218376 GCA_021437245.1 Aegilops speltoides
CTAAGCACGCGACCTAGGCAAAAAGACTATCAAACAATACATGAAGGAGTTTTATTAGTAAATAATTAAATAGAGGAGGCTTAGCTACAAAACCTAAGCGTCGATGCATTGGGGTAGTCGCTAAGCATTTTAATGCAGTTAGCACCCCACTTTAGCACCAATGCATTGGGAGAGGTCTTACAAAATTACAATTACTGCAGCTAAAACATTACGGAAACCCACGAAGACCCACAGCGCAAACCAGATCATGCAAGATCATAGTAAAACGCTTATAGTCCGTGGGTCACGTGACGTCACATCACATGGCACCCCTTGATTAGCCGGCCACGGCTCCATGTGTGTGTGCCGTGCTATTACTCCAGCCGTGGACATGTCGGCGTTGCCTCGCACGGAAGCGAGGGCGTCTGTCCTCGAGAGAAAGGCTTCCATAAGTCGTACCGCCAACAAATTCGCTTCCAGATCCGTTCCACCACCTTCCAACCATTCCACACGGCCGAACCGTTCGTTCCCAACGCCCGGCGACGTCGCTGTACGGGTACGAGCCCTCCTCTCCTCAGTCCTCACTCAGGCCGGTCGCTCTCCATGCGCGGGTCGTGCGTCCACCAAGACAACGACAACCCGCGTCCAGAACTCGCGAGCTGGCCATCGAAGCCAGGTGTAGGTATTCGATCGCGGCCGTGGTGCGCCCCTTCGAGCTTCGACGGGCGGCTCATCTCGCCTTGTCCGAATGTCGGCGGGCGAAACCCGGCTGGATCCGCCTCCGCACGCGCCACAGTGGAACCGGCCCCCGGGGACGTCGGCGCGGGCGCTACTGGCCCGGCGCATCCGTGCATGATTGGTCGCCTGCGTACGTACGTGCGCGCGTCCGTCCGTGTCGCGCGGCGGGTCAATGCGCAGCTGTGCAGTGCAACCAATTAAAATGTGTGCTTCATCACAGGTCGACTTCGACACGGTCGACCGCATCGATGACCGACCGATCGATCGATCATTGACAGTGCGAAGCTGGCGGTGCGCGTGTGACCACTCGTACAATATCCGCGACGCGTGCCCCTGCTAGGGAGAGAGAGAGATAGAGCCGTGCCGTAGCAGCAGACTGGCATTATCTACTCCTATTTGATTTCCCGGATTAGGAAGTTGTTTTCGTTCGGGAAACATCGTCTCAGTGTCTACTCCGCACAGTGCACGCTGCACCCTGCCAAGACAATGCTTTCCCATCTCTCTGCGTGTAAAAAAGCAGTTTAGCAGCATGCTAGCCGTGAACCAACCTGCGGTTGGATGGTTAGAGCGACGGCGATATCTTCAGCCCATTGGAATTCAAGTCCTGTGGAAGACGTTTTCGTCGACGACGAGGCGTCTATGATGACTTCGTAAATCTCAAGATGATATATCGGCTCAGTCTCTCGAAAGTGCTAATAGGGATAGGTTGCGTTTCTGCATTCATAGGGGTGTGAGTGTATGCGCGTATATAAACTATATATATGAGTGCTTGCGTCTGTACTGATGTTAAAGAAAAAAGCTGAATGCTAGCCGCCTTTATTGGGAATGGCTAGGAGCCAGTTAACTGAAATCCCTCTTGAGTCAGTCTATTTGGTCTGGATAAATATGAAGTGTTGGATAAAAAAACAAATGGCACGGATTGTGTCTTCCTCCTTCCAATAATTTTCCTTAAAAAACAGATCTGGTTTCCTTCTTCCAACTGCACGCCGCCTGCTGTCACCAACCGCGGCTGGCGGCGCTCCTCACCAGCCTCCCCGCCCTGCCTTCCCCTCAACCTCTTCCGGACGCCATGCTTGTCGTCGCCCTCGGCGATCCCTATAGCCCCACTCCCTTCTAGTTTTCTTCTCCGGCAAAGCACCATCGCCCCCACCATTGCCGTCCACCACCGCCCCCACCCTGAACTCTGAGATAGATAATGAGATGATGACGACGAGCCCCTTCCTTCTTTGGCGATGCCCTTCCTTCTCTTTCCTTCATTCAAAATCGATTGGCCCGAAATCAAAAATTTAGCTGACTGAGATGTAGCTAAACTGGCCTAAATTTGACATTTAGCGGAGCACTGTCGCCGTCGACGACAGCGCCAGAGCAAACAAAGCGAGGCCCTGGGATGCCAACAAGGCCTAGCCAAGAACGAGCCGTAGCTGGCGAGGCGAATTTGAAGTTTGTCGGATTTGGCTGGGCGATGGGATGTGGAGGTTTGCCGAGGAATTAGGATGGTTCGCATGTATAGAGGTATTGTTGGGGATATAACTATTTGTGTAAGCCGCCCAGGAGGGGCCGGGTTACGCAAAGAAGACTCACCAGAGAGAAGCCCAAGATCAAGCATGAAGATGGCGATTCAATAAAGGGCTTAAGGCCCACAGGCGACTTAAGCCCGTTGTAGTAAACCGCCATGATGGCATGACTTGTATCATAAGGTAGATTTAACTAGTCACCGAGCCGGACACTGTTATAAGCCGGCCGGGACTCTGTAAGCCACAGGGCGTCAACCCGTGTATATAAGGGGACGACCTGCTGGCGGCTTAGGGCAAGAAATAACTCATCGAGAGCCGGACATAGCATATCTTGCTCCCTGGTCATCGAAACATCAATACCAAACCCAACTAGACGTAGGCCTTACCTTCACCGTAAGGGGCCAAACTAGTATAAACCCTCCCGTGTCCATTGTCCCGATTTAACCCCTTCAAGCTTCCTAGTTGCGATGGTCCACAACTAAGTCCTTTCACGAGGACATCTGACGTGACAATTCCACGACAGTTGGCGCCCACCGTGGGGCCAGCGCACGGTGGATTTGAGTTCTTGAAGGGCAACTTCGAAGGGCACAAGGGATACGTAGTGGGCCGGATGACCAAGAGTCGTCGCGGTAAGATCTACATCGACGACGAAGGCTGGGGTCCTGACGCCGGCTCAATTGAGTACGGATACCGGGTCCCCTTCGGCGGAATCCACGTCTTCATCGGCCGGATCGGTGAGTCGGGCCCTGAGTCGGACAACTGCACCGACCTCGTCGAGACGGCTCAGCGTGCGAGGAAGACCCGGACTCAACCTGTTGTGAAGCGTGCCTTCGTGGGCTGCATCCACGGAGAGGAACTCTCTGAAGGATTTGAAGATAGGGTAGAGACGACCGTCCTCTCAGATGGTGATTCGTCCGCCGGCTCAACAGATTCGTTGTACCAAGTGCAAGACGGCGTGCTAGGGGGTTGTTCCGATGGCATCAATATTCCGGACCCCTGTGAGCCGCCAAGATGGGCAGGAGTCTTCATGGCTGGGACTCAGCCCGGCTCAAACTCTATTCTGCCGCAGCAAAGAACGTCCGGGTTAGGAGCAGCGGGCAAGGCGGCCCCTGCATGCCGGCTCAGTCGATAAACCTCATGGACAAGCTTACGACCCTATTAACCGCAACGGTTATTCCTGCAGACAAAGATGAGCATGACGCAGAGGTAGCACGGGTGCGTGAGGAGATAGCTCAGGCCAAGGAGGCCTTGAAAGCTGAGGATACTAGACTAGCTACAGAGCGGGCGGCTCGGCGCCCGGCACAGCTGATTGCGATCGAAGCTTACCAGCTCACGATGAGCTTAAACGCATCCAATGAGGTAATGAGGAGGAGACATCAGAAAACCCAGTCCCGTTTACCTCCGAATTACGACCCTCGGGTTCTTTTTGCTACACCCGGAGCCGGCCCAAGTAACCCGCCAGAGGCCAATCAGCTTATGATAGCCGGAACAGGAGGGCCGGCTCAGCCTCGGGAGATGGCACCACCTCACGTGAGCATGCCACCGCCGCGTTATGTGCCAATTCCACCGGGTCACTTTTCCAACCCCATGGATAACTTAATTGCAGCTTCAACACGTTTGGCGGCTCTTCCCATGGACGGTGATGACCTGGCGGCAGTGGAGACCCGGAGAGTCAGAGAACTTCTCCAGACGGCCTTAGCTAAGCAGGAGACCTATTCTTACAGCCGGGACAGAATTCATTCAACTCCCCCGCCTTGGTTAGCGCCGCCTCGCCAGAACCGGAGCCCGAGTTATAGCAGGCACATGGAGTCGGAAGCTTTGTCAAGCAACGCCCAATGCCGTAACCAGCCCGGTGGCTATAATCCGGTGTAAGATCGAATACGTCAGGAGAACGAGCGGGCGGCTCAGTTAGCGGCTCAAGAGACGGCACATCAAGATTTTCCAGAGTATCCAACGACCTCCGTTGAGGCGGGAGTAGCCACTAGAACCGGTGGTGTTCCTTGCCTGGTGTCGGCTTTGCGTAATGTGCGGTTGCCCAAGGACTTCAAGGGACCTCGAAAGGTGCCGAATTACACAGCCGACTTACAACCCAGAGCATGGATCGAGAGTTATGAGATGGCCATGGAGCTGTTGGAAGTCAGTGACGCGGCAATGGCTAAATATTTCACCATGATGTTAGATGGAACGGCCCGGTCTTGGTTAAAAGGTTTGCCACCCAATTCCATTGGTTCATGGGAAGAGTTAAAGGCCCGGTTCATCCAGAACTTCAAGGACACCTGTAAGCAATCTATGTCGATTGTGGACTTGACGAATTGTAAGCAGGGGAGGGTGAATCCACCACCCATTGGGTACGCCGGGTCAAGGAGATAATTCATTCATCTGACAAGATTGATGCTGGCTCTGCAGTCCTTATGTTGGAGAAGAATTGTAGTTTTGAGCCGCTGAGGCAGAAACTGGGGCGCCTTAAATGTGACTGCAAGGATATGGGTACGCTGATGGCGGCTTTGGTTAAATATGCCGAATCTGATAATACCAAGGATCCCGCGTAACCCGGGGAATCAAAGCGGCAATAAGTGTAAGGCGGACGGTAACCCGGAGTTTGTGGCCAATGCCAATACGCAAGGTAACAATCAGAAACGTAAGGGTAAGCCGCCTCGATCCGGCGGGTCAGGCCCATCTCTTGAGCAGCTACTCAATGAGCCCTGCCCGAGACACGGCACCATGGAGCGGCCCGCCACACACCTGTGGAAAGATTGCGCGATCATGAAGGCATTTAAGAATTCCAACACCTATGATGGCCATAATGGGTCTGGTGGCGGTTCAGGGGCTGGCGGTTTTCATGGCCCGGGTGGCGGCTCAGGTTCCGTCTTTCAGGGACGTCAAGGAGGCTATAATCAACAACAGTCTGGTCAAGGAGAGCAGCAGCAGCAGCAGCAGTCGGGTTATCAAAGCAACCCGAAGCAGTTGAATGGTGGGCAGTACCACGTGTTTACCACTAGCTTATGCAAACGTGACCAGAAGGTTCATAAGAGGGCCGTGAATTTCGCCGAGCGGCGGTGCCCGTTACTTGAGGTGGTCAGAACAGCCCATTGCGTGGAGCAGAGAAGATCACCCTCCACGGGTCGATAATCCGGGTCAGTTGGCCTTGGTGGTAGCACCTCAGGTTGGTGGATATAAATTCACTAAGGTACTCTGGACGGGGGTAGTAGCATCAATATCCTCTATTATGAGACCTTTCGACGCATGGGGTTAACTGATAAAAATCTAAGGACGTCCAACACTGTTTTCCATGGAGTGGTCCTTGGTAAGTCGACTTACCCAGTTGGCAAGATTGAGCTGGAGGTGGCTGCTACGTCTCGAGCTTGCGTTGGTTTTCCCTGAAGAGGAGAGGATGATGCAGCACAGTAGCATAAGTATTTCCCTCAGTTTTTGAGAACCAAGGTATCAATCCAGTAGGAGGTCACGCACAAGTCCCTCGTACCTGCACAACACGATAGCAACTCGCAACCAACGCTTAGGGGTTGTCAATCCCTTCACTGTCACTTACGAGAGTGAGATCTGATAGAGATAATATTTTTGGTATTTTTGATAGATAGATGCAAAGTAAAAAGTAAAGGCAAAACAAAGCAAGTAAATAAATTGATATAGATTGATATGATGAGAATAGACCCGGGGCCATAGGTTTCACTAGTGGCTTCTCTCAAGAGCATAAGTATTCTATGGTGGGTGAACAAATTCTTGTTGAGCAATTGATGAATTGAGCATAGTTATGAGTATATCTAGGCAATGATCATGTATATAGGCATCACGTCCGTGACAAGTAGATCAAACGATTACGCATCTACTACTATTACTCCACTCATCGACCGCTATCCGGCATGCATCTAGAGTATTAAGTTAAAACAGAGTAACGCTTTAAGCAAGATGACATGATGTAGAGGATAAATTCATGCAATATGATAAAACCCCATCTTGTTATCCTCGATGGCAACAATACAATACATGCCTTGCAACTCTTTCTATCATCGAGTAAGGACACCGCAAGATTGAACCCAAAGCCATGCACTTCTCCCATTGCAAGAACTACCAATCTAGTTGGCCAAACCAAGCGGATAATTCAAGAGACTTGCAAAGATAACTCAATCATACATAAAAGAATTCAGAGAAGAATCAAATATTTTCCATAGATAATCTTGGATCATAAACCCATAATTCATCGGTCTCAACAAACACACCGCAAAAAGAAGATTACATCGAATAGATCTCCACGAGAGAGGGGAGAACATTGTATTGAGATCCAAAAGAGAGAAGAAGCCATCTAGCTACTAGCTATGGACCCAAGGTCTCAAGTAAACTACTCACACTTCATCGGAGGGGCTATGGTGATGATGTAGAAGCCCTCCGTGGTGGATGCCCCCCTCGTGAGCTCCTAACAGGCCCCAAGATGGGATCTCGTGGATCTGTAAGGTTGCGGCGGTGGAATTAGGTTTTGGCTCCGTTCGATCATACGGGATACGAGGTATATATAGGAGGAAGGAATACGTCGGTGGAGCTCCGAGGGGCCCACGAGGTAGGGGCGCGCCCTCCACCCTCGTGACCTCCTCGGAAGCTTCTTGGAGTAGGGTCCAAGTCTCCTGGATCACGTTCGGTTGGAGAATCACGATCCCGAAGGTTTCATTCCGTTTGGACTCCGTTTGATATTTCATTTCTTGAAATCTTGAAAAAGGCAAAAACAGCAATGCAGGTTGGGCCTCCGGTTAATAGGTTAGTCCCAAAAGTAATATAAAAGTGAAAAATAAAGCCCAATATAGTCCAAAACAGTAGATAAAGTAGCATGGAGCAATCAAAAATTATAGATACGTTAGAGACGTATTAAGCCTCCCCAAGCTTAATTCCTGCTCGTCCTCGAGTAGGTAAATGATAAAAAAAGAATTTTTGATGCGGAGTGATACTTTGGCATAATTTTAAATGTAAATCTTATTAATTGTGATATGAATATTCAGATCTGAAAGATTCAAGACAAAAGTTCATATTGACACAAAAATTATAATACTTCAAGCATACTAATCAAAGCAATCATGTCTTCTCAAAATAACATGGCAAAAGAAAGTTCATCCCTACAAAATCATATAGTTAGGCTATGCTTCATTTTCGTCACACAAAGATGTTCCCAACTTCTATACCCCCGATGACAAGCCAAGCAATTGTTTCATACTTAAATAATCTCAAACTTTTTCAACCTTCACGCAATACATGAGCGTGAGCCATGGATATAGCACTATGGGTGGAATAGAATATGATGATGGGGGTTGTGTGGAGAAGACAAAAAAGGAGAAAGTCTCACATTGACGAGGCTAATCAATGGGCTATGGAGATGCCCATCAATTGATGTCAACATGAGAAGTAGGGATTGCCATGCAACGGATGCACTAGAGCTATGAATGCTCAACAAAATAAAACTAGTGGGTGTGCATCCAACTTGCTTGCTCATGAAGACCTAGAGCATTTGAGGAAGTCCATCGTAGGAATATACAAGCCAAGTTCTATAATGAAAAATTCCCACTAGTATAAAAAGACAACTTATGAGACTCACTACATGAAGGACAAGCTGCCACTTTGAAGCACAATATATGAGACTCACTACATGAGGAACAAGGTGCTACTTTGAAGCACAAGTGTGGAAAAAGAGATAGTAGCATTGCCCTTTTCTTTTCTTTTCTTTTTTTTGGGCCTTTCTTTTTTTTTGGCCTTTCTCTTTTTTTGGGTAATGCTCTAATAATGATGATCATCACACTTCTATTGATTACAACATAAGGATTACAAATCGAAACTTAGAACAAGATATGACTCTATATGAATGCCTCCGGTGGTGTACCGGGATGGTGCAATGAATCAAGAGTGACATGTATGAAAAAAATGAATGGTGGCTTTGTCACAAATACGATGTCAACTACAAGATCATGCAATGGCAATATGACAAAAGTAATGCATGTCACGATGATGATGGTGGAAGTTGCATGGCAATATATCTCGGAATGGCTATGGAAATGCCATGATAGGTAGGTATGGTGGCCGTTTTGAGGAAGATATAAAGAGGTTTATGTGTGATAGAGTGTATCGTATCACGGGGTTTGGATGCACCGGCAAAGTTTGCACCAACTCTCAAGGTGAGAAAGGGCAATGCACGGTACCGAAGAGGCTAGCAAAGGCGGAAAGGTAAGAGTGAGTATAATCCATGGACTCAACATTAGTCAAAAGAACTCATATACTTATTGCAAAAATTTAAAAGTCATCAAAAATCAAGTACTACGCGCATGCTCCTAGGGGGATAGATTGGTAGGAAAAGACCATCGCTCGTCCCCGACCGCCACTCATAAGGATGCACAAGCCAGGTACACTTCATGTTTCAAATTTGTTACATAACTTTAACCATACGTGCATGCTACGGGACTTGCTAACTTCAACACAAGTATTTCTCAAATTCATAATCACCCAACTAGCATGACTTTGATATTATTACCTCCACATCTCAAAACAATTATCAAGCATCAAACTTATCTTAGTATTCAACGCACTCAAAAGAAAGTTTCACATATCTTGAATACCAAGTATATTAACATTAAGCAAATTACCATGCTATTAAAGACTCTCAAAATATTCTAAGCGAAGCATGAGAGATCAAGTTTCTTTAAAACATATCCACCACCGTTCTCTAAAAGATCTAAGTGAAGCACTAGAGCAAAAATTATCACGCTCAAAAAGATATAAGTGAAGCATTATGAGCAAAACCATCAAGCTCAAAAGATATAAGTGAAGCACATAGAGTATTCTAACAAATTTCAATTCATGTATGGCTCTCTCAAAAGGTGTGTACAGCAAAGATGACTGTGGTAAACTAACAAGCAAAGACACAAATAATACAAGACACTCCAAGCAAAACACATATCATGTTGGTGAATAAAAATATAGCTCCAAGTAAATTACCGATGGAAGTGGACGAAAGAGGGGATGCCTTCCGGGGCATCCCCAAGCTTTGACTTTTTAGTATCCTTGGATTATCTTGGGGGTGCCGTGGGCATCCCCAATCTTAGGCTCTTGCCACTCCTTGTTCCATAATCCATCAAAAGAATTCACCCAAAACTTGAAAACTTCACAACACAAAACTCAACAGAAATCTCGTGAGCTCCGTTAGAGAAAGAAAAAAAAGACTACTTCAAGGTACTGTAATTAACTCATTATTTATTTATATTGGTTTTAAACCTACTGTATTCCAACTTCTCTATGGTTTATAAACTAATTTACTAGCCATAGATTCATCAAAATAGGCAAACAACACACGAAAAACAGAATCTGTCAAAAACAGAACAGTCTGTAGTAATATGTAACTAACGCAAACTTCTGGAACTCTAAAAATTCTACCAAAATAGGAAGTCCTGGAAAATTTGTTTATTGATCATCATAAAAAAGAATCAACCTAAAAGCACTCTCCAGTAAAAAATGGCAGCTAATCTCCTGAGCGCTAAAGTTTCTGTTTTTCAGCAGAATCAAATCAACTATCATCGTAGGTTATCCTATAGGTCCTACTTGGCACAAACACTAATTAAAACATAAAACCACATGCAAACATAAGGTAGATGGATTATTTATTCCTAAACAAAATCAAAAACAAAAAACACAAAGTAAAATTGGGTTGCCTCCCAACAAGCGCTATCGTTTAACGCCCCTAGCTAGGCATAAAAGTAAGGATAGATCTAGGTAGTGTCATCTTTGGTAGGCAATCCATAAGTGGCTCTCATGATAGATTCATAAGGTAATTTTATTTTCTTTCTAGGGAAGTGTTCCATACCCTTCTTTAAGGGAAATTGGAATCTAATATTCCCTTCCTTCATATCAATAATTGCACCAATTGTTCTAAGGAAAGGTCTACCAAGAATAATAGGACATGAAGGATTGCAATCTATATCAAGAACGATAAAATCTACAGGCACATAATTCCTATTTGCAACAATAAGAACATCATTAATTCTTCCCATAGGCTTTTTAATAGTGGAATCCGCAAGACGCAAGTTTAGAGAGCAATCATCAAAATCACGGAAATCTAGCAAATCACATAAAGTTTCGGGAATAGTAGAGACACTAGCACCCAAATCACACAAAGCATGAAACTCAAAGTTTTTAATTTTAATTTTAATAGTATGTTCCCACTCATCATAGAGTTTTCTAGGGATAGAGACTTTCATCTCAAGTTTTTCTTCATAAGATTGCATCAAGGCATCAACAATGTGTTTGGTAAAGGCCTTATTTTGACTATAAGCATGAGGAGATTCTAGCACGGATTGCAACAAGGAAATAGAACCAATCAAAGAGCAATTTTCATAATCAAATTCCTTGAGATCCAAAATGGTAGGTTTAGCAACATCACGGTTTCTATTTATTTCAATTCCACTTTCATCAATTTCATCATCAAGATCTAGAAACTCCGAATTCTTAGAACGCCTTCTAGGTAAAGGAAGATAATCTTCAGATTCATTAAGATTCATATTGCAAAACAAAGATTTAATGGGGGATGCATCAATAACTTTTAGATCTTCATCTTGATTTTCATAGGGATTAGAAGAACACGCTTTAATAAAGGCATCTTTGGAAGCACGCATCCTAGCGGTTCTTTCTTTGCACTCATCAATGGAAATTCTCATGGCTTTGAGAGACTCATTGATATCATGCTTACGAGGAATAGATCTAAGCTTTAAAGAATCAATTTCAAGAGAAATTCTATCAACATTCCTAACCAAATCATCAACTTTAAGCAAATTCTCTTCAAGCAAAGCATTAAAATTATTTTGTGAATTCATAAACTCTTTAACACTACTCTCAAATTCAGAGGGCATCTTATTAAAATTTCCACAAGAGTTGTTGTAGGAATTTCCATAATTATTAGAAGGATTACTAGGATAAGGCCTAGGATTAAAATTCCCTCTATAAGCGTTATTTCCAAAACTATTCCTACCAATAAAATTCACATCCATAGATTCAGTATTATTCTCAAGCAAAGTAGATAAAGGCATATCATTGGGATCAAGAGGAGTATTTTTAGGAGCAAACATCTTCATAAGTTTATCCATCTTTTCACTCAAAACATTGATTTCTTCTATAGCATGCACTTTTTTACTAGAAGATCTTTCGGTATGCCATTGAGAATAATTAGCCATAATATTATCAAGCAATTTTGTAGCATCTCCTAACGTAATTTCCATAAACGTGCCTCCAACGGCCGAATCTAAAAGATTTCTAGAAGCAAAATTCAATCCGGCATAAAATTTTTGTAGGATCATCCATAAATTCAAACAATGAGTAGGACAATTGCGAAGCATCAATTTCATTCTTTCCCAAGATTGGGCAACATGCTCATGATCAAGTTGTTTAAAATTCATAATATCGTTCCTAAGAGTGATAATCTTAGCGGGAGCAAAATACTTAGAGATAAAAGCATCTTTGCACTTGTTCCAAGAATCAATACTAATTTTAGGCAAAGACGAAAACCAAATTTTAGCACGATCTCTAAGTGAAAAAGGAAATAACTTCAATTTGACAATATTGTTATCCGTATCTTTCTTCTTTTGCATATCACACAAATCAACAAAATTGTTTAGATGAGTAGCTGCATCTTCACTAGGAAGGCCGGCGAATTGATCTTTCATAACAAGATTCAACAAAGCGGTATTGATTTCACAAGACTCATCAATATTAAGAGGAGCAATCGGAGTACTAAGGAAATCATTATTATTGGTATTCGAGAAATCACACAATTTGGTATTATCTTGCGCCATGGCAACAAGTAATCCAACACACAAGCAAACAGAAAGGCGAGAAAAAGTCAACGGAAAGAGAGGAGGAGATTGGGAAAGAGAGGGCGAATAAAACGGCAAGGGTGAAGTGGGTGAGAGGAAAATGAGAGGCAAATGTCAAATAATGTAATGCGAGAGATAGGGATTGTGATGGGTACTTGGTATGTTGACTTTTGCGTAAGCCTCCCCGGCAATGGCGCCAGAAATTCTTCTTGCTACGTCTCGAGCTTGCGTTGGTTTTCCCCGAAGAGGAGAGGATGATGCAGCACAGTAGCTTAAGTATTTCCCTCCATTTTTGAGAACCAAGGTATCAATCCAGTAGGAGGTCACGCGCAAGTCCCTCGTACCTGCACAACACGATAGCAACTCGCAACCAACGCTTAGGGGTTGTCAATCCCTTCACGGTCACTTACGAGAGTGAGATCTGATAGAGATAATATTTTTGGTATTTTTGATAGATAGATGCAAAGTAAAAAGTAAAGGCAAAACAAAGCAAGTAAATAAAGTGATATAGATTGATATGATGAGAATAGACCCGGGGGCCATAGGTTTCACTAGTGGCTTCTCTCAAGAGCATAAGTATTCTATGGTAGGTGAACAAATTACTGTTGAGCAATTGACAGAATTGAGCATAGTTATGAGTATATCTAGGCAATGATCATGTATATAGGCATCACGTCCGTGACAAGTAGATCGAAACGATTCTGCATCTACTACTATTACTCCACTCATCGACCGCTATCCAACATGCATCAAGAGTATTAAGTTAAAAACAGAGTAACACTTTAAGCAAGATGACATGATGTAGAGGGATAAATTCATGCAATATGATAAAAACCCCATTTTGTTATCCTCGATGGCAACAATACAATACGTGCCTTGCAATTCTTTCTGTCACTGAGTAAGGAAACCACAAGATTGAACCCAAAGCCATGCACTTCTCCCATTGCAAGAACTACCAATCTAGTTGGCCAAACCAAACGGATAATTCGAAGAGACTTGCAAAGATAACTCAATCATACATAAAAGAATTCAGAGAAGAATCAAATATTTTCCATAGATAATACTGGATCATAAACCCACAATTCACCGGTCTCAACAAACACACCACAAAAAGAAGATTACATCGAATAGATCTCCACGAGAGAGGGGGAGAACACTGTATTGAGATCCAAAAAGAGAGAAGAAGCCATCTAGCTACTAGCTATGGACCCGAACGTCTCAAGTAAACTACTCACACTTCATCGGAGGGCTATGGTGATGATGTAGAAGCCCTCCGTGGTGGATGCCCCCTTCTGCGGAGCTCCGTAACAGGCCCCAAGATGGGATCTCGTGGATATAGAAGGTTGCGGCAGTGGAATTAGGTTTTTGGCTCCTGTTCTGATCATACGGGGATACGTAGGTATATATAGGAGGAAGGAGTACGTCGGTGGAGCTCCGAGGGCCCACGAGGTAGGGGGGCGTGCCCTCCACCCTCGTGACCTCCTCGGAAGCTTCTTGGAGTAGGGTCCAAGTCTCCTGGATCACGTTCGGTTGGAAAATCACGATCCCAAAGGTTTCATTCCGTTTGGACTCCGTTTGATATTACATTTCTTGAAATCTTGAAAAAGGCAAAAAACAGCAATTCTGGGCTGGGCCTCCGGTTAATAGGTTAGTCCCAAAAGTAATATAGAAGTGAAAAATAAAGCCCAATATAGTCCAAAACAGTAGATAAAGTAGCATGGAGCAATCAAAAATTATAGATACATTGGAGACGTATCAGTGGCCTTCGGAGACGA
The DNA here is from genome assembly GCA_021437245.1 of Aegilops speltoides. Classification (NCBI taxonomy): domain Eukaryota; kingdom Viridiplantae; phylum Streptophyta; class Magnoliopsida; order Poales; family Poaceae; genus Aegilops; species Aegilops speltoides. The sequence continues at coordinate 467,032,231 of CM038142.1, forward strand.
ATATGATTCCAGAGCTGAGAAGTTGATGTTTGAGGTGGTCGAAATCAGGAGCCCATATCATGCTCTATTCGGGCGGCCGGCTTATGCTAAGTTCATGGCCCGGCCGTGTTATGTTTATTTGCAGCTCAAGATGCCGGGTCACAAGGGCACCATCACTGTGCATGGAAGTCGGAAGGTGGTGTTGGAGTGTGAAGAAGGCGACGTGGCTTATGCTGAGTCGGCCTGTGCAGCGGTAGAGCTCAAATTTTATCAAGATAATGTTGACCCAGCAGACATGACCTCCCTGAAGAAACCAACTACAGAGCACGACCCGGCCCTGAAGTTTAAATCGGCGGCCGAGACAAAGCTTGTTGACTTTACCCCGGGTGACCCTTCTAAGCAGTTCAGCATCAGCAGCAATTTGGATCCCAAATAGGAAAGCACGCTCATCGAGTTCATTAGTGAGAACCGGGACATCTTTGCATGGAAACCTTCTGACATGTCGGGTGTACCGAGGGAACTCGCTGAGCACACTCTCAATATTGATCCGAAGTATAAGCCGGTCAGGCAGTTTCTTTGGCGTTTTAACGAAGAAAGACGGAAAGCTATTGGAGAGGAAGTCACCCGGCTCTTAGCGGCCGGGTTTATTATTGAAGTTTTTCACCCGGAGTGGTTGGCTAACCCGGTGCTTGTCCTCAAGAAGAACGGCACTTGGCGGATGTGTGTGGACTACACAGATTTAAACAAGGCTTGTCCGGCTGATCCCTTTGCTCTCCCCCGTATTGATCAAATCATTGATGCTACGGCGGGTTGTGAACGTTTGAGTTTTTTGGATGCGTACTCTGGTTATCATCATATCAAAATGGTAGTTAAGGACCAAGAGAAGACGGCTTTCATCACTCCGTTTGGAGCCTTCTGTTATGTATCTATGCCATTTGGACTCAAAAGTGCCCAGGCGGCTTATCAGCGGTGTGTGCAGAACTGTTTGCACGGTCAAATTGGGCGTAATGTTCATGCTTACGTGGATGACATTGTAGTGAAGTCCAGATAAAAGGAAACCTTGATATCTAACTTTAAAGAGACCTTTGATAATCTCCGGGTTTACAAGATGATGCTTAACCCGGCCAAGTGTGTGTTTGGTGTACCTGCGGGCAAGCTTTTAGGTTTTCTGGTGTCAAACAGAGGCATCGAAGCTAACCCGGAGAAGATTCGGGGGATTACCTCTCTGGCTAAGTCGGCGTGCATCAATGATGTTCAACGACTGGCGGGTCGTGTTGCCGCTTTAAGCCGGTTCATAAGCCGGTTAGGTGAGAAGGCGCTACCGCTATATCAGATGATGAAGAAAACAAACACTTTTGTCTGGAGTGATGCTGCTGATGCTGCCTTTGAAGACTTGAAGAGACAGTTGTCTGAACCGCCGGTTCTTGCGGCTCCCATTGATAAAGAGCCATTGCTGCTATACGTGGCTGCCAATTCACGAGCCATCAGCGTTGCCATCATGGTGGAGTGTAAGGAAACTGGCAAGGAGCATCCGGTTCAATAGCTGGTTTATTACATCAGTGAGGTTCTCATTGAGTCTAAACAAAGGTATCCACATTGGCAGAAACTCGTTTACGGGGTGTTCATGGCCAACCGGAAATTGAAGCAATACTTTCAAAGTCATCATATAACTGTGGTAAGTTCTGCCCCTTTGGGGGATATCATCCAGAATAGGGAGGCCACAGGACAAGTCGCCAAGTGGGCCATCGAGCTTGGGCCTCATGATTTGAAGTATATGCCACGTACTGACATTAAGTCTCAGGCCTTGGTGGACTTTATCAATGATTGGACAGAATTATAGGCACCTGAGGAGAAGCCAGATAACACATATTGGACGATTCACTTTGACGGGTCCAAGCAGCTAGAAGGCTCGAGGGCCGGAGTGGTGTTAACTTCCCCTCGAGGTGACAAATTTTGTTATGTACTCCGGCTTATGTTTTCATGTACTAACAATGCAGCTGAGTACAAGGCCTTACTCCATGATCTCCGGCTGGCTAAGGAGATGAACTTAAGCCGGGTAAGATGCTTGGGCGACTCAGATCTCGTGGCTCAGCAGGTGTCAGGCAAGTGGGATTCCAAGGATCCCCTTATGACGGCTTATCATCGTGAAGTAGATGTTGTGGCTGGTCACTACAAGGGTTATCAAGTGCAGCACATTGATCGAAGGAAGAATGAGGCGGCTGATGCTTTAAGCCGGTTGGGATCCCAACGTAAGCCGGTGCCACCTAACACCTTTCTCGATATTTTACATAACCCTTCTGTCAAGGTGCCTACCGAGGAAGAGTTAGCAGTGCCAGACCCGGAGGCACAGCTGGTGGCGGCTCTTCACGTTATCCCGGATTGGACAGTGCCCTATTTGGCTTATATGACCCGGGGTGAGTTACCTGAGGATGACATCTTGGCAAGACAAATCGTCAGGCGCTCCAAATCTATGACGATTGTTAATGGCAAGTTGCATCGCCTAAGTGTCACTGGGGCGTTTCAACGCTGTGTGTCCCCTGCAGAAGGCCAAGAAATACTTCGTGAGATCCATGAAGGGGATTGTGGCCATCATGCCGGGTCAAAATCTCTGGTAGCAAAAGCTTTCCGTCATGGTTTCTACTCGCTGACGGCTCATGCTGATGCGGAAGATCTGGTCAGAAAATGTGACGGTTGTCAAAAGTTCTCACGACGAGCTCATGTGCCGGCTCAAGAATTGAGGATGATCCCAATCACTTGGCCGTTTGCAGTCTGGGGGCTTGACATGGTTGGGCCTTTCAAGAGGTCTAAGGATAAAAAGACACATCTCCTGGTGGCAGTGGATAAGTTTACAAAGTGGGTTGAGGCAGAGCCGGTCAGTAAGCGTGATGCAGCCATGGCGGTTCAATTCATGAAAAAGGTGATCTTTCATTTTGGTTTCCCACATAGCATCATAACTGATAATGGCACTAATCTCTCCAAGGGTGCCATGGAAGAGTTCTGTCAAAGAGAACATATCCGGCTTGATGTTTCGGCTGTTGCTCATCTTCAATCCAATGGTCAAGCAGAAAGAGCTAATCAAGAGATCCTAAAAGGTATCAAGCCCCGGCTCTTAGTCCCCTTACAGCGGACTCCGGGTTGTTGGGTGGAGGAGTTACCTTCTGTGTTATGGAGCATCAACACTACGCCTAACAGATCTACAGGCTACACGTCTTTCTTTAGGGTGTATGGTGCAGAGGCGGTCCTGCCAAGTTACATCCGGCACAATTCACCCTGCGTGGCAGCTTACGTTGAGGCAGACAACAAAGAAGCTCGTCAAAATGCACTTGACTTATTACATGAGGAGCGAGACTTGGCAATAGCCCGCTCGGCGATTTATCAACAAGACCTGCGCCGCTATCACAGCCGCCGGGTTAGGAGCAGAACCTTTAAGGAAGGCGACTTGGTGCTCCGGCTCATCCAGGATCAGTCTGATATGCACAAGCTATCACCGCCTTGGGAAGGGCCCTTTGTGGACAGCAAGAATCTGCACAACGGGTCATACTACATCATCGATGTTCGAGAGCACAAAGACTCACGTAAGTCGGAGGAGGAGACCCGCCGGCCGTGGAACATTGCTCATCTCCGGCCTTATTATACTTAAGCCATCGGCTTTCAAGATGTATATATTTTTTGACAATGTATATATTATGTAAAGAAATAAAGCAGGACCTCCGTCCTTTTTACCCTAAAAGATCTATGTGTCTTCTTTATCAGGTAGTGGAGACAACCAACAAGGAGTGGGTCACATCTGAATCCGGCTTTCCCTTTGGACTGGCTTATGATCATATATGAATCTAGCCATGGTCACTTGGGGGCTTCCTGTTCAAATATAGGTCGTATTCAAACCAAAGAGAACATAGCTGTCGATACCCACTTGATCGGCATACTGCCAAACCCACTTGGGGGCTTCTTGATCAGATTTGAATCATAGCTTAACCCCTTTGGGTCTGACATGGATCGTATTCGAATCAGCGTCATTAAACAACTCTTATGTTCACTTGGGGGCTTCCTGTTCAAACATAGGTCGTATTCGAACCAAAGAGAACATAACTGTCGATACCCACTTGATCGGCATCGCCAAAGCCACTGGGGGCTATATGATCGTATCCGAATCTTAGCTTAACGCCTTTGGGACGGTTTTCTAATCATATTCGAATCAGGAGCATGTGAACATTGCTTATTATCCATTATAAAAGAATTACTTTAACTATCCTGAAACCTTCTTGAGGAGATGGTTCTTGATTTTTCCGGTTTAATATTGATTACCCCAGGTTCGTAAGTACCAGGTAAAGCATCATATGAGCCGGAAGGACTATCAAAGGGATCACAGGTATGCTATTGTGATTATATTTAATAAATAATCATAAACCGGCCTGTATATGATGTCTTTGGGTCATGTTCCGGGTTATCAATACTCTATATACACCCCTGGCGCGATGAACCGCCAAGAAAATTTTGCTTGTTTTATGTGCAGGATAAGGCAAAGCAAGTTAAACATCAAGGAAATAAGCGGTCAACGTAAGCCAGCAAAATATAGTGATGGTGGCTTACGAAAGTAATAAGCACCATAAACATGCGCAAGGGCATGAAAAACATTAAAGAGGTTTTTTCTATCCTATTACAAGACTCCCCGAGTCTGAATAAGTGAAGCATTGTTTTGGCAAAATTATAAAACGCCTGGTGGTTCATTCCTTCGGCGGGCTTGAAGACTCCGGGTTACCCTTCTCCGCCTCTCCGTCGGTTGCTTTGTCCTGGAAGGTGGACGAGGCCCAGTCAATGCCACTCAAGGCTTCAAACTCAACCTCATCATCTATTAAACCGGCCAGGTCCACTTCAGGGGCAAAGGTATGCTTACGCGTTGGAGGGATCAGGCTGACTTGGTCGTATGGAGTATTTGGAATTCTCCGGTTCTTGCTATCATAGCCCGGCGAAAACTTAGTAAGATCAGTATCATTCCCAATAAGGGTAGCCAAGGGACGTACGACTTTGACATAGGCGGTGAAATCTTGATCATCAAATGCAGTACCATCCTCCTTCAGGCTTGGATATCCAAGAGAAAGGTCAGCCAAGTCAAGCTCTGGCACCCATGCCTTTGACCGGCTTAAAGCGGCCACGGCTCCAGCTCTTGAAGATGCCCGCCTTAAATCCTGAATTCGTTGAGGTAGCACTGCGAGATGCTTCAGCACATCTTGTAGGAGGTGGGGAGTGGTATTTGATAAGGCCACAACGGCCAAGGCACGTTGTGACCCGGAGTACAACTGCTCCACTAAAGTGTAGACCGCCATAAGCTTGATCAGCATGTTTTGCTTGAGGTTGGTACTCCTGGGGCCTGTATGTTCACAAGCATAACAATGAGCTGGAGATAACTATTACAATAATCATTGGAAAATTACAATGTTTGAGGTTTTGCTGAGTAACTTACCAAAGATGGCTGAGACCATTTGGGATATCTGTCGCTTTAAATCGGACAGCTCGGTTGTTGCTTCTGCAAGATATGCTTCTGCCGCCTTGGCCCGAGTCACCAGTGAAGCCCTCTCATCAGCGCAGATTTTCTTTTCTGACTCAAAATTTTGCCTCAACTTCTCTTGTTCAGAGACGCTGAATTCAATTGGAGTTGGCCTTTTGGGTTTCAAGCTCTTGAGTTTTCAGCTGGCTCTTCAGGTCAGCAAGCTCCGACTCAAATTGACTTATGGTGGCCTGTATTGATACCAGGTTATGGTAAGAATCATGGTAAGGTAACATTCAAGTCCCAAACATTTTACAAGTCAAGATATTTGGCACTTGGGGGCTAATGTATGCTTAAAGAAATTTTTAACCTACCCTACCGAGTCATACATATTAAGTCTCAAGCACTTTACAAGTAAAGATACTTGACACTTGGGGGCTAATGTGTAACACAAGTTCAAAATATCATGCTATCACCGGGTTAAATATATTCTCTTTAAACCGGACAAACCAACAATAAGTAGATTTCTAAGTCTACAGCATATTCATTCATAAGCAATAGACTTGGGGGCTGGTATAGTAAGTAAGATTCAGGAAAATAGCATAAGTTATACCTCATATTTGTGCTGTATTTGTTTCACCATGTCAATTTCTAGGTCACGACTACTATGCACTTGGTTCAGATAGCCCGAGACTATATCACCAATGCTTAAGTGAGTATAGTCAGTGATGTCCTGTTTGGCTTTTCGACATTGGGCAAATTCTTCCTTGGCGATGCATTGGGCAAGAAACGAGAGGCGGCCGGTTCAACAAATTGACTCTTGGATATTCAACTTCCGGTCGGTCGTCTTGGCGGGCTAGGAGCTTCGGATTATCGAGTTGTGGATAACATCTTCAGCAGGCGGGTCAGAAGTTGGCACCGGAATATCAGAAGCCGGTTCAGGCGGCGGTTGATGGGTGGAGCTGTCAGGAGCAGACAAGTCAAGCACCGGCTCAGTGACAACCGGGTCTTGGGACGGCTTATTTTTCCATGCCCTCTTGCTGGGCTTCACTTGCAGGCTTTCAATAAAGGCAGAAGGATGAGTATTAAAGCATAAGTACGATAAAACTTAAAGTAATAAAGGTTACATTACCCGGGAGCCATTTTGAAAGCCGGCATGTTTGATTGCATCGACTCGTCAGAGGAAGGAGAGGTATCCTGATAATTGGAGTCAGATGAATTGAGAGGTTGGCGAATCAAGCCCGCCAAAGGTAAAGCGGAACGTAAATCGGAGATAACCTCGGTCTGACGCTTCCTGGTTGCATCGGGTAAGCTGGAGGAGAGTTCCGCATCTTGATTGGCCCGAGTCTGCCTCCGGTTCTCAAGCTATTGTTGCTTCAAAAGAAATTGAGGATCTTGGTAAGCTAGAGGATGTGAAAATCTTACTTTCCGGGTCACCCTTCGGATTTTTTGCTTTGGCAAAGGCTCTGAGTCAGAGGAGATTATAGTTACCTCTTCGTCAATTGCTTGACTGTTCCCTGTATCCTCTTGAAAGGATAGAATGTCAGTAAAGTAGCGACAAAGGAGTTAAGAAAATTAAAGGATTACCTCTTCATCATCCGAAGAAGAGTCATCCAATTTAAACATATCGGAGGCGCTGGGTTTCTTCTTCTTTGAGGTGCCCGTCTTGGCGGCTTTCCTTTCGGTTTTCTTGGCTGCCCTGGCTTGTTTGGCAGCCTCGTGGTCATATTTGACCTTCCAGAAATTATCACCGGCCTGTGGAAAAAGATAAGGAATCATAAGTACAAATAAGGTATAACATGTTAAAGAGTATTTATTAAGATTGGTAACTCACTGCAGGGGCCGGATTCTTCTTGCAGAAGGGAAGTAAGCCGAAGGCATTGCTAATTATAGTGCCCTCCTTCAGCAGTGACTGGGTTGTAGCATCTACCACATCATCTGGTAAGTCGTCAGGACTATGACGCATTGGATCATCCTTCTCGCCTGTGTAAGTACGCATTAAGCCGGAGCGGCGGCTTAATGGTAGTATTCGCCAGGTGACCCAGACCCGGACCAGATCGATGCCATTTAACCCGTTTCCTAACAGAGCTTTGATCTTCTTGATGGTGGGATTGAGAGGCATGCACTCAAAAGCGGTCAACTTATCCGCCAGCGGATGGTTGGACTCAAGGCGCAGGGCGCGAAAACCGGGCAGAGGCTTCTCATCAGCCGGCGAAGTGTCTTGACAGTAGAACCACGTCTGGTTCCAATCTTTTGGGTGACTCGGCAGCTCGGCATAAGGAAAAAGGCAATCTCTCCGCCGCTGGATCGAGATGCCGCCAAGCTCAAGACTAGGCCCGTTCGCACGTTCATTCTACCGGTTCAAGTAAAAAAGTTCTCTGAACAAAAGCAGACTTGGCTCCTCTCCCAGGTACACCTCACAGAAGACTTGGAAATTGCAAAGGTTTGACACAGAATTGGGTCCAATGTCTTGAGGTTTAAGATCAAAGAAATTCAAAACTTCCCTGAAGAATTTTGAGCCGAGAGGGGCAAATCCCCGGTTCATGTGATCCGTGAAAACTATCACCTCCCCTTCATTGGGTTGAGGCCTCTCTTCAGACGGGTCAGGGGCACGATAAGACATGACCTCCTTTTTTGGCAGGTGGCCAGACTTCACGAACTTAGCAAGTTTACTCTTAGTAACTGTGGATGGGACCCAATTGCAGGTTACAGGGGCCTTGGCCGCCTTAGGTGCCATGACAACAGTTGGCCTATTGCAAAATAAGAAGATTCGGTTCAATTTTAACCCGGGAGAAATATCCTAATTATTCAAGGTGGCGGCTTAATGAGGGGCCTAATGATATAAGGGTGACTGTGCAACAATATTTAAGCCGCTACAAGTATCAAGAGCAGTTCAAAATTCTTAAGGTCATGAGAAGCAAGCAAGGCTCACAAACCAGTGTCATTCATTTAAGTCGGCTACCTGGACAGTTGTGTTTCAGAGCATTTGACAGAAGCAGTTTTCCGGGTGATAAAAACAGATTACATAATCTTCTACTAATATTTGAGATCAAAGGTCTGTTCTGATATGAAAAATTTTCTAGACCTAAAAACTGATGTAGGCGTGTTCATAGGCTCGAATGAGGCCTTTTTACAGAGAAAGGGATCTGCTTTTTATCCTAAACAAGTGCGGAAACAACTACCGCGGCTATTTTATATCCTTTTTAGATTAGAAGAGGCGTCTAAGAGGAAAACTAACAAGGGTTGGGCTTTAATGGTGATGAACTCCGACGAACTCGAGGAAGCTCTAGTGCAGATCTAAGCAAGGAAGGGAAGGGAACTTACGGGTCTGGATGGGCCGCGGAGGTTCGTCGCGTTTCTCTGGTCCAACCAGGTCGATGCAGCGGCCTGAGACGGTGAAGACAGGAAGCCCGACAGCAGCGGCGGCGGAGCTCGAGAGGAGGCAAGAGGAAGAAGATGACTGAAAGGAGGAGAATGGGAGACTTAGGTCGCACCTATTTATAAGGAGAGGATAACTGAGACAGTGCGGGAAACGAGGAGATAAGAATTATTATCCAACGGCCCCGACGCCTCGATTTTCGGAACAGTCAATAAAAACAGAGATCCGTTGAAAGATACGGTGGAATAGAAAAAGAATTTAAGGAAAGGATGACGTCACGGCGGCTTAACCCGGATTCAAGAGATGATGCCATGGCAGGTTAAAGGAAACCTTTTGCATGGTCAGAAGACTGAGTGTATATTAAAGTATTTTAAGATTGACATGAACAGGTTCAAATCAATCTGGGGCGTAATGTTGGGGATATAACTATTTGTGTAAGCCGCCCAGGAGGGGCCGGGTTACGCAAAGAAGACTCACCAGAGAGAAGCCCAAGACCAAGCATGAAGATGACGATTCAATAAAGGGCTTAAGGCCCACAGGCGACTTAAGCCCGTTGTAGTAAACCGCCATGATGGCATGACTTGTATCATAAGGTAGATTTAACTAGTCACCGAGCGGACCTTTGTTTATAAGCGGTCGGGACTCTGTAAGCTGCTGCGTCAACCCGTGTATATAAGGGATGACTGCTTTGGCGGCTTAGGGCAAGAAATAACTCATCGAGGCGGGCATAGCATATCTTGCTCCTGGTCATCGAAACATCAATACCAAACCCAACTAGGCGTAGGCCTTACCTTCACCGTAAGGGGCGAACTAGTATAAACCCTCTCGTGTCCATTGTCCCGATTTAACCCTTCAAGCTTCCTAGTTGCGATGGCTCCACAACTAAGTTCTTTCACGAGGACATCGGCGTGACAATTCCCACGGTATGGTTGGAGGGTGAGAGAGCGGCGGCGCACATGGCGAATGTAAGTGGTTCAGTTGGCGGTCGTGAGAGGTTCGAGGAAGATCATAAACAGTGCCAAGCGAGAGGTAAAAGAATGCCCATCTTCCCGTTCGTTGCATATCGGACGATGCATAAAGTAAAATGACTGGGCCAAAAAAATCCCGGTCATCCGATGACGTGTAGCCACTCCCATCCCATAAAAAGACAAAGGTTTGTTCCACAGTCGTACTGTATGTGTGGTACTCGTACGTAAATAGCACATCGGTTCACCTTTTCTTTCTATAATTTCCTTTTCACCTTCTCGTCTCTAGCTATTTTAATTTCCCCACTTTTTGTGAAACCCGGAGGCCACTAGCATAAATAGGCGGGCGGCCTCTTCCCCCTGGTTTGTCCGTTCGCTCGACGGAGCTCGATCCTGCTGGGCTCGATCCCGTCGACGAATCGAGGTACCTCTTGTCACCGCCGGGCCAATCAATCGCGCCCTTGCATTTCTTCTCCTGACCCGATTCCCCCCGTCTCATCTCATGCGCAGACACGCCGCGCCGGACGACTGCGCCCCCACGCGCACAACAGTCGTCGACCTCCGGTTCACGTCGGCCGCAGGCAGGGGCAGGGGCACTGCACGGCGATCGAAACAAAAAAAGCAAAAGGTTCGTCCGGTCGCCCCCCAGATTTCCACCATTCATCTTCTACTATTCCGCCTTGTTAAATGTTGATAATTTCTGGCACATTCAGACTTCAGAAAAACCGGGAATTAACATTGTTTATTACAATTTGTGATGATACGTTGCGTCCAAGCAAAGTTAGCAAACCGCGGCGGTGTTAGCGTGCGGTTTACTGGAGAAGAGAATACTAAACGGCGGCACATGACGTGAGGCACAGGATCGCGCTTGGCGGGGGCCCCACAGGTGTTGGGATCGGGTACGAGGCATATAATTTTAGCTCCGCGAATATCCGCCCCCGAAAAGGATATCCGCTCCCAATATTCCCTTCGGGAGACTAATCTATTCTTGGAGTCGCAGCCGGCCGCAAGCAAATCTGCCCAACGGGCCAACCTTTTTCTTCTCTTTTCTTTTGCCGGGAAACCTTGGCGCGCGCTCGCGTGCGTGTCCTCACCCCCGGTATGAACAAGCTAGGCGGATCAGCAATTTCGCACTGCGTTTGATTAGCGTGTATAAGATGTTGCTCTGCTGCCGCACGCAAAGCCTGCCTAGGACGCGTGTTTGGTCATACCTCTTCAAAGTCTTGGTGCTTCTTTGCCGTTCCACTGATGCACAACGACACGGGTTTGATGTGTTTTTAGAAAAGAAGAAGAGGAGGAAAATGCACCACTACAACCACGATGCTACTAGCTCTCTTTTATCAAAAAAAAATACAACCACGATGCTTCTTGGAAATACTACTAACCAGGTGTGCATGTCCATTTGGATAATTTTCATGGGATTTCTGAACTGGATTACCAATGTCTTCTAATCTCAACATGACAACATGTTACACTATTCTCAAAAAAAAACATGTTACACTATTAATGCTGGATTTTTTTTTCCACGCCTGGGTTGGACTATCCACATTTCAAGGCACATGCTTCCCTCTGGAGTACTGTATATTTTATTAGGTAGTATTATAACACAAGTTAGTCAACTTAACAGTGCTCGCTCAATACGCCTCCTGTCGTTAAGCAAAGGGATTAGGCACCACAAAGAAGACCGTAGGCGTGAGTGCGTGACCACACCGGGGAAACATCCGATCCAGCGGCACCACGAGCAGGGGCAGCCAAACAAAAGCTGTCGCCAGCACCGGTATAAACACCCGAGCAGCTCCCCCGAAGCCACGGCCGAGGCGCCTCAGCACTTCCACGGTCCGCGCTCCCCACGACCACGAGCCCCTCCCTCTCTCCCGGGTCACGCACCACGATAGCCGGCCGGAGAAGAAGAAGAAGAAGAAGAAGACCACACATCCTGTGTTTCCCGGACGACCTCCACGGCCAGCACGTCGATCCGTCCTCCCTCCGCAGGTAATGAATGGCTCGCGTCATGCCGGCGCCTCCCCATCTTGCTTTCGGTTCCGCTTCGTCTGCCTGCGTCAGAGAAAGGCGGTTTCTCGCAGATGCCGGCCATGGCGGCATAACGGATCGCCCGACTTCTGCTCAACGGTTGTCTTGCAAGTTGCATAGCTTCGGGCAACTTTAGCCTCTCTGCTCGCTCTGCTTTCTCTTTCTGAAAGAGTAAGATCCGTTGGTTCGGTTGCTTCTGTTGTCGGGCTGCCTTGCCTTGCCTTGCTTGCAAGACCGGCCTTGTCGTGCTTCTTCCCCTTTATATTCATCCATGCCCTTCCCTTGGGCTCGTACTCACGCATCTGTGTGCCTTGCCTTCTCCTCTTCCCTCCCATTGCTCAACTGGAGGTGAGTTGCTGCTGTGTTGGAAGGATGTTTTCTGTTCTCCTTTGGTACCATTTATTTCATTTGATCGACAAGGGTTCAGTCGCAGTTCTTGATTTTGATACAGTGAATGTTAGATCTTGCCCCCTTCTATCGACCAAATCTTCCAATCTATTTCAGGTTATCTTCAACTGTATGAAGATAGTGATTGTTTTCTCTGTTCAATCCCGGGTGGTGTATATATCATACAGGGTCCCTGCTTTTTTAATTTTGAGCTTGGGCGCTTGCCTATCCTGCTAGGTTGATTCTGATGAAAAGTGCTCATTTGTAGGCATATGTGTGCTGATGCCAGAGCCCGCTCAAATAAATGATTCAGTGGTTTAACAATGTTGTGCTCACAACATCCCACCTACATAATTCGTGACATCCAACCTTATAATCATATCTTAGGAGGTGCAGTATTGCGTGCTATTTATTTTATTTCAGGAACCATCTAGTCCTTGGCCCCAATAATTCATCCAAACATTGTTATAGGATCATTACTCCTTGTTGCAAAATAAGCATTTGCACCTGTCACTTTCATTTTCATAACTCCAGGTTCCACATTTGTGTCAAGCTGTCAGTCAGCACTCATGATCTTATCTGGATAATTCTGACGTTCGCCGTGTTTGGTTTTTTCAGATATTAGGCAATAACACCAGCCGGCCTTCTTCCCGGCTACATTAACTAACAGTTTGTGGAGAAGCCAAATTCAGGCTCACGCATGGGCTCCTCCACTGAGGGCAGGAGCAGAATGGGTAGCATAAAGCCCATGGGGATTCAGCTCATCGAGTGTGTCCGTGGCGGTCCTCTCTCCTTCAGATCATCTCAGGCTCTTGTGTTGGTACTCACTTTCCTGTCATATGCTAGTTATCATGCCACTAGGAAAACCACAAGCATTGTCAAGAGTGTTCTTGATCCCAAGACAACAAACCTAGGCTTGTTGCACTGGCCCAGCCATATGTATCTTCAAGAACTGAAAGGCGCGGCAAACAACACGGCTCTCGAGAGTGGCTGGGCTCCGTTCAACGGCGAGGATGGCACCCAGCTGCTCGGCGAGATCGATCTTGCATTCCTTGGGGTGTATGCAATTGGCATGTTCTTTGCAGGCCATCTGGGTGACCGGGTGGATCTCAGGATCCTCCTGACCATCGGAATGGTCGGAACGGGGCTGTTCACCGCCGCTTTCGGAGCCGGCTACTGGCTCAACATCCACAGCTTCTACTACTTTCTGGGCGTCCAGATGATCGCCGGCCTGTTCCAGTCGTCCGGCTGGCCTTCCGTGGTTGCGGTCGTCGGCAATTGGTTCGGCAAGAGCAAGAGGGGGCTGATCATGGGGATCTGGAACGCTCACACCTCCGTGGGAAACATTTCTGGCTCGCTGATCGCGGCTGCCATGCTGAAGTTCGGGTGGAGCTGGTCGTTTGCAGTGCCCGGTGCCATGATCGCGCTGGTCGGGCTCGCCGTGTTTCTGTTCTTGCCTGTTGATCCCGAGGTGATCGGGGTCGAGGAGGATCGCCATGTGAAGGACTACGAGAAGAATGGCACGGATGTGCCTCTGCTGGAGGGACATTCGAGTGGACGAGACGAGGCAGTGGGGTTCATCCAGGCATGGAGAATTCCCGGCGTTGCCCCGTTTGCTCTCTGCCTCTTCTTCTGCAAGCTTGTGGCCTACACGTTCCTGTATTGGCTCCCCTTTTACCTCAGCCACACAGGTTCGTCTAGTTGTATATTATGCCGGCAGCACGTGGAGATAAAAAATGAATCTTTTTACCTGACCACCGTTTTGTTCTGTTCCTGAATTTCAGAGATCGGGGGAGAATATCTGTCAGACTCTGCGGCGGGGATCCTGTCGACCCTGTTCGACGTGGGCGGCGTCGTCGGCGGCATCCTGGCCGGCCACATCTCCGACCGCCTCGACGCGCGGGCGCTGACGGCGGCCACCTTCACCTTCTCCGCGATACCGGCGCTCTTCTTCTACCGCATCTACGGGAGCATCTCGCTGACGTGGAACGTGGCGCTCATGTTCGTGACGGGGGTGCTGGTGAACGGGCCCTACGCGCTCATCACCACCGCCGTGTCCGCCGACCTCGGCACGCACAGCTCGCTGAACGGCAACTCCCGCGCGCTGGCCACCGTGACGGCGATCATCGACGGCACGGGGTCCATCGGCGCGGCCGTCGGGCCGCTCCTGACGGGGTACATCTCCGCCAAGAGCTGGAGCGGCGTGTTCACGATGCTCATGGCGTCGGCGCTCGTCGCCGGGCTGCTGCTGTCGAGGCTGGTCGTGGCCGAGATCACCGCGAAGATGGCGGCGTCGCAGAGGCCCGTTGATTCGGCGGGCGATCTGCCCGTGTCGTCGCTGGAGGAGCCTTAGGCGGGGCCGGAGATGGCCGGACTGTACATTGATTAGGGCGGTGGGTGGGTGGGCTGGGAGATCGGGAGGTGCGACGGGAAGAAGGAGCGGGCTCCCCTCTGATTTTCTAACCGAGGTGGCGTGTAGTAGGGCGCTCTTGGGTCTCATGTGATTGTGTCGTGCTGTGCATATGGAGTGATTGTTCACGCCGAATTTGTTCGGATAACGGTGCGGATTATTGCGCGCTGTCTTCTGCTCCTGGATGTAGAGCATGTGCCGACCATGTAGACCGTGATGAAGAGCGGCACTCTCTCTTTTGCAGTATCAGCGACAGATCAAGGAAACGAAGGCCGGCACTGTACTAAATTTGTAGCCACTTCGGAAAGTGTACATTGATTGTAGCGCATGATACTGTGAAATCTGAGATATCCTTTCACCACTCGGTGACAAGTAAAGTATGTTCATATTCTGGTGTTTGTCAAGTGGCGGTTCCTCCCCAAAACACACAGTTCTGCATTCTCACAACTCACACCAAACCTTGCCAACTCATGAGCAACAGCGTTACAAGCCCGCCGGCCGAATGAGAAATTAAAGGAAACAAACTTTAAAATACTTAAACTCCTAGCTTCTTTCATCAGCACACCAATCGTCGGCTTGTCATACTCATAGCTGTTGAGCGCTTGTACCAAGACGGAAGCATCAGACTCGAAGATGATCTTGTTTGCGCCCACCCTGATGGCGCCATCGATAGCAGCGAGACAAGCAACTGCTTCAGAATGCAGAGGAGACCTTAAATGCACTGAATTACCCGCGCCAGCAGCAACGAAAACGCCCGCTTGATCGCGAATGACATAGCCCCATCCTCCAGAACCACTGATCTGGGAAAAAGCCCCATCAAAGTTCATTTTCACAAAGTTCTCAGGGGGTTTAACCCATCTGCTAAGGTCGGGTGGTTTTGGTGGCTTATCTGGCATCCTGAGCATCAAGAAATCCACTCCCAGGCTTTCCACTCCGTGGCAAATAGTTTGGGTACTAGCCTCGACGATCTTTCGCAGATGTGCAATCTATTTTGATATAAAAGTGGAACAGTACATGTCCATTTGATGTCAGAATAACGTATAGACATAGTAAACAAAGCTGGCACACGAATATTTTAGAATGTTGCAAATGTAGGGATACAAAGATGCAAATTAAAAGTGGTACACACTTGAGGCAAACAAATTATTTAAACTACATACAACTCGCTGCAGACAGAGAACTGTATATAGAAACACAAACATATTACGTAGATAAGCTAGAAGTAGTTGATAGTAAATTAGATCATTCTGGTGTAGCCTCCTGCAGGATTGGTGCCTGTGATAAAGTGGTAAAGTGATTTTGCAAGTTCTTCCATACGTCCGACGGGAGGGTGTGCACCCGTGTATGTAATAATGGGATCACTGCTTTCTGGACGCTGGGGGTACATGCGGAGTGGCAGTATCACTGGTAGAAAAAAGGCATTTAGTCGCGGTTGGCAAAGGCCTTTAGTCCCGGCTGTGCAACCGCGACTAACTATGCGCGACTAAAGACCCCCCCCTTTAGTCGCGCCTCTTCTGAATCATGACTAAAGGCTTTAGTCCGGTTCTCGTGGCTAAGGGACTAAAGGCCTCCTCCATGAGTTTAAATTTTTTACGATTTTTTTTGCGAATTTTTCATTTTTTTATTTTCACATTTCGAATTATTTTAACCTCTAATCTCTAATCACCACCCTCATCACTGCTCAATTTATCCTCTAATCACTAATCACCCTCATAATTCCAAATCATCTAACTTCGAACGGTCACCCATCCTCCCACTCCCCACTGAGCACGCTTAACTTCCGGGTTCTATTCTCCTCGTTTCCAAGTATGCACTTGTTGTTTTCCGACAATAGTAGGATGTCAATTCTATTAACCCTCAGGTATTTAGCTTGAGCATGAAGTGACACATTTCACTGTTTGAGTTTGAAACTATTGTTTTAAAAAACAATAATTATTTAGCAACACTAATATTTCTGGAATAATTAGTTTGACCATTTTTTGACCACAGTTTGACCAGATTTGACCAAAATTTAAAAAAACTGAAATAATTATTTAGTAACACTAATATTCTAGAATAATTAGTTTGACCATTGTTTGACCATAGTTTGACCACAATTTGAAATTTTTTGAATTTTTTTGCCTCTCCAGAACTTAAAAGCCCCGTATCTTTTTTTCTGTTAGGTTTTTGGGGATTCTAAAAATGTTTAACGTGGTTCCCCTGGTTAAATTCGGATGTAACTTTTCGAGTAGATGATTTTTCATATAAAAAACTTTTTCATCCGAGTTCGTATGCAAAAGTTATGCCAATTTTAAGAATTTCCAGAGAGATTTTGCAAATAAAGTCGAAATTCATATTTGTTAATTTTCCCAACAACTAGACCACATATCACATGGAAAACTTATTTTATTTTATTTTTTGACATTTCCATAATTTTCTTTTGTTTTTCTAAAAGCGAAAAGCGTCGGGTAGAGTTTGAAAATCCCTTTAGTCGCGGTTGGCGGACCAACGGGACTAAAGGTCTAACCAACCGCGACTAAAGGTTCGGGCCTTTAGTCGCGGTTGCTGCATCAACCGGGACTAAAGGTCTAACCTTTAATCCCGGTTGGCACAACAACCGCGATCTAAAGGCCTTGGCCGACCGAGGACCTTTAGTCGCGGTTGTCCGCCAACCGCGACTAAAGCCCCTCACGTGCACCAGTGGCCACCGAGCGCCACAGGCCCGGGCCTTTGGTCGCGGTTCACCTCGAATCGCGACTAAAGGTCCCATTGGTCGCGGTTCCTCACTGACCGCGACTTATGGAAATTTGGACGGAAGCCTGTTTTTCCACCAGTGTATATCAAAAAAGCTATTGCATATCTTTGCCAGAATCATTGTTTGTCTTGCAAATTCATTCTGCTGCGTAGTTACTTGCTGGCGCGCCATGTTGAACTGCCATTGTTTTGTTTGAGCGAGCTTTCTTGTTGTAAGCAATCTTTCTTTTGTGACTTCAAGGGCATAGTAATTGTGATCATTGACAGAAATATTATAGTTTATATGTAACACGTGTGCATCGATAACACATGTTTTGAGCTTGATCCACACATCAAACCTCATGTATAAGGACTCGATCCCACATATGTCTCATATAACATGCATACACTCCGCCCAAGTTTAAAGGGAAGAGAGCTAAAACTATAGAAAATTCCATTTATCTCATCGATCAAAATAGCCAACCAATATTTTCTCCCTTCCTTTGATCACCATCCCATAAAAAATGAACGCCGAACTAAACGTGCCAATCTCTTTTTCGAAAAAAAAGAAATTCATCAACATAAGAATATTTACTTACTATACAACAACATATATCACTGCCAATAAGTAAGGCGCGGCGTGCCCCCGCGCGGGTATCTATCTATGTATATTTATACTACCATCAAAACGCATCAATCTATCCAAAGGAGAGGGCCAGTCAGCAAACTTTGGCAACGAAATGCTGCCAGCTCGACAACAACCCGTGTAGACAAGAGAGCGAGAAGTAGCGTCAGCATGGTAAACAGATCCTTCACGGAACCAAAAAAAAGCCCCACATTTCCGGCAGCACAAATCCGGTCCACCATAATACGAACACCCCCTAAAAGTAGCTGCAAAACAGAACACCGAGTCGGCAACACAGATGAAAAGCAGCACGGGCACATAAACCATAAATTATATACACTCACCCTTAAGCAGTTGGATGTAATCTTTAGAAAAGGGAGGTTGCATCCCACGTACTGGAAATAGAAGGAAAAAACATAAGACCACATGCATCAGCGTCAGGAGAAGAATAAGAACAACGACAAAAGAAAATACCTCTTTTCCGGCCCGATCAGTACGATCGCACCAAAATCCGCTTACGGCGAGCACACGCAACACGAGAGTGCTCCATAACAGGAGTAGGCATCACTCAAATGGCAAACACATACGCAAACACTCGTACGCTAGCGTGCTCTCGATGGAATGTCCTATGCTCGCAGGCTGCAAACGTGCAGCTGGATTGTGTGACTTCCTCACTGTAGCTGCTAGCTCGCAGTCCACCTCTCCTACTCTGTCTAGATCCTGGCTAAAAGAGGGCGACGAGTTATATCAAGATCTTCGGTGTTGCTCTCATGTGCCTGCATCGTGAACCCTAAAGACTGAGAGGCTAATGCTCTAAAACTGGTTGTAGCCCAGTGTTAAAGACCCGTGGAGGAGATCCTAGTGCCGTCGATCCGGTTAGTAGTTTAGGTTAGGGTTATTAGTTTTCACAGGTGCGGCGCTCGGGCGGATGGCGGTGTTTCTGATGAGAAAATAGGCAGTTTTTCGATTAAATTAATCCATGAATAAATCATGAGCATGGCATGTACAGCATTGATAACATACTGATTATGATCTAACAGAGCATGTACTACGCATATAGTAGAAACATCTCGCATACCGCTAATCTTGCTACAATGAAAAAAGCAGGAGAGGAATAAGCGATGTATACCCTCCAATCGGCACCTTGGTGGCGATGGCGGTGACAGCAGCCGCGGCATCCTCGGCGCCTTCTTGTCGGCCTCGGCTTTCTCGGCGGCTGCACGGTCGGTGTCGGTCGACATGGTGATGATGAAGGTGGTGCGGGCGTAGATGAGCGAAGCGGCGATCGGCGTAGTCGCTACCAAAAACCTAATCGCCTCTCCCGTCACGGGATCCGGAGGCGTGGTTTCGAGCCTGCTCTCCGTCAACCGTGTCGCGGTGAGCGGACGAGTCGCCGGCGGCAGCAGCAGAGAACGGCGTGGGCGTGGAGGCGGAGATGCGTTACATTTCGTGGCGGCTATGGTTGGGCGCCCCATATATATATGTGCGGCCACTGTCAAAGACTCTCCGTTCTGACCGCAAAAGAAGCGCGCATAGGAGTGAGCTCGGCTCGGCTCAATCCGCAACCATGGGCTGCTGGCCTTGGCCGGGCGTGGCAGTGTCGTGGCGAGCGGAGGAGGAGTCTTGCGAGGCCTCATCTCTTCTCAAGCTCCAATAGCATGAGGAGAGAGTCCCTTATAAACCACTCCAACTCTCCTTCCACTTCCAAGGTGGGACTAAACTTCCCACCACCTTGTCATGCCACCTACATGGGCCCTTAGAGATTAAATCTGAAATTGTCATATGGGCTCTAGGCCCATCTCATATTTCAACAGTTTCTTCTTCAAGATTGTCTTCCAGGCTTCGATCCTCCTCGAGTTCATCCATTTGGACGTAGTAGACGGAGCTCCGGTGTAGATTACTTTTTTTTAAACCTCGTGTGAGGGCAGGGGGTTCCTGCATTTGATTAAGAAGAAGAGAGTTTGGTCCAGTTTATATGGAAAACCAGACCCGAAAACCTAACATTCTCAGTTAGGCGAGGCTCAAGTACAACCAAACTGAGCACCACTCGCTCCGGCGTAGATTCCTACTGTCTCCTTGTGGTGGCGAGGAGGTTTCAGCTTCTCGTCATGTGGTGCGTGTCGACGGCTCGTTCTGGCGGTAGTAGTGATCGTTCGGTGGAATCTCAATGTATATTTTATTATGTTTGAGATGCTTTATACTTGGTCCTTTCCGCAAAAAAGAAGACGGGGGGAGCTATAATTGCCAACGCGAAAGGGATTGTGATAATTTTGTTTGCAAAATCAACTTTTTGCCCATTACAATTGCTTGACTAACCAACATTTTCAGGTTTTCATGGTTGAGCTTCCATTGTTATTTCCCAATGGAAAATCACAACAGAAGTCAATTCTCTTGTGGACGAAGTCAATACTGAAAAACCTGGCTCTGTTGTTTCTTTTGATCAAATGAGGGTAGCATGATCAGAGAAGATAATAAAGGCAGTGGTCAAACCTACAATCCCACGAACAAAGATCGATCATGTAAAAACGAGATAATTCAACACTATTCGTACTGACTGAAGAATATACTTAAATACAAGGGTATCAACTTCTTATTAATCTACAACTCATTTTCATCTAATTAGCCTAGTAATGGACAAGAAAAACGCCACTAGCAAATACAACTAACTCGATGGTACATTGGTGGCCCTGGTGAAAATCTGCTGGCTGGCATGAAGTGAGACCTCCCTTACGAGCCCCCTTGCCATCAGGTCCTTGATGCCCCTCTTAGCCAGGGACACATTGATCTGCAGGAAGATAATGCTAGGTGAGATCTTCAGACAACCATCATGTGTAAGCTGTGCATTGTACCCGGGTTAATTAAGAAGAGAACCGTATGATCGATCAAACGTATACGTACCCTAAGGCGCTCGGAGAGGACGGAGGGGGTGACGAGCTTGTACTTGGGCGCCTCGGACAGCATCTTGTCGTAGGTGGGCTGGTCGAACAGCACGGCGTTGTTGAGCTTCTCCTTCTGCTTTCCCTTGCTCCACTTCTGCATATGCACAGGATCAAACACCAAATTAATCGTGACCCAGATTGATGACAGATCCTGTGACCCAGAGAAGTAAATTCATCCCGGAGATCGCTTGGACTAGCTTATACTACGTACCTTCTTCTTCTGCTGCTGTTTCCCGCTGCCGGCCTTGGCGGGCTTCGCCGCTGACGAGGGCGCCGCCGCCTTGTTGTCCTTCTTCACGGCCTGCGCGGGGGAATCGGTCAGTGTTTGTCTACACGGGCGCTTCGTTATGATCGGGAGGAAGGAGAGTTACCATTGCCGCCGACCGAGGAGGCGCTGGGAGGCGAGAAAACGGTCGAACAACAAGTGCTTGCGAGAAATCGCACGCCCCGCAACACCGATAGGCTTCTGCTAGGGCTTCGGCTCGTGCAGTCGTGCTGCTTATATGGATTCCTGAACCTACGGGCAATGCACCTCACATATGGAGACCCAGACGGATACGGGCGGTTATCGATCTGGAGTTTGGACTGCTGTACCACGTCCACCACAAGGAAACCGATCAAGCGATCGGCCTGACCCTTTTCTTTAGAGAGAGAGGAGAAAGGGGTGTACTACATGTCCGCTTTTTTTAAACCTGAATCCTAAAAAGTGGTCGAGTGCTCGTTTGCTCGCGCGAGCACACGCTCTCGCGTGCCGTCGGATCGGCATCGCGCGGTTGCGCGTCGATCGCTCCGACCCGGCGCTGCCTCGTCGTGTGCGCCAGGTGGCACCTGGTCGTGGCGTCATGCGAAGAGTCCCGTTGGGTGGAGAAGCGGTTGTGGGTCCCGGCAGTTCTCCCCTCCCTCCGCACTTCCGTCTCCTCCCCGTCCCCCATTTCGAAACCATCCCCGAGCGCTCCTCCCAAATCCACCAAATCCGGAGCAGCCGGTGGCGGTGCGGCGATTCGGCGGCCGTCTTCCGGCGTAGTGAGGAAGGATAGCGTCTTGTGATGTGCGAGAGTGGTTAATCGGCGGTAGCGTCGGTCTGGCGGCCGGGGCCATACGTCGGTGCAGCCGTCGGAGGCGGAGGGCGCAGCGCCGTGTATGGCGAGGAGGGTCGACGCAGCGTCGGTGCGGCGACCGGATCGTTCGTCTACACCGCGACATCTGGCAGCGATCGGGCGGAAGGCGCTGCAGCGCCGGAGAGGCGGGCGAGGAGGGTCGACACACGCGTCTTTGTCGTGTGGTTTGCGCGGAGGAGCAGAATCACCTTGCTGCTTGGCGGAGGGCAGAATCGCAGGTCAGTTCATCTCGATCCCATTTTTGTGTAGGCTTGTCAGATCTCGTGAGTTTTGGGCGAAATCACTGAGTACCTTTGCCATTGTAAGAGATTAGGAAGAGATTATGCATAGGTTAGCTGATTTGAAACGGATTAAGCACTCGTTAGATTTGGTTTTGGTGCTGGTGATATAGGATTTGGGGTGCATTCAAGGCTTGGTGATGCTCAGTAGGATGTCGTGGCGTGTGGAGGGATAGGAAGGGAGATGTTCTCATGCATAGTTTGTGTCCTAGTTTGTTGATCTACTGACTTGCGCAACAACTGCTCATATAGTTGCCTAGCACTTTTTTTTTCATGCAACAAATGGAACTATGCTATAGGTTCCTGTTGTTGAAATGTTTGTGTATCAGGTTTATGTGCTGTGGTTCGACGCTCGTCTTTGTTTCGACTGAGTTGTAGATATGTATGTCAGTTTGCTTAAGTTTTGTGACTGAGTTGTCAGGCTTTTTTGCTGGAGTTTTGTTAGTCAGTTGCCTGAATTGCCCTCAACTGTTGCCTAGTGTGTCTGGCTTGCTCAAGTTTTGTTAGTCAGTTGCCCCGACATGCCCTCAACCGTTTTTTGCCTAGTGTCTTTGTGCAATGCCTGTGCTCAAGCTTCCTTAGCCATTTGCCTGAAATGCCAACATGTGTTGCCTAGCAGCCACCATATGTTCTTACTGCATTTGTGTAATCTCAAACTTGCTCAAGCTATCTTAGCCGTTTGCCTGAAATGCCAACATGTGTTGCCTGATGATTGATGTGCAATAGTTGTTTGTTGCTCCTTGTAGTCATGTTTTACTTAGGTTTTTTGTATGTACTTTTGTATTAATGTTGTAACATAGTGAAAATCAGATAGTTTACAACCCTACAACCCTTTCCAGGGTCCACTTTTTTTGTAAATTGTTATTTGCTTAGTTTAGTAAGAATTTTAGTCAAATGAATTTGTTGCATGATATTCACTTTTTTCAGAACAACATGTGATTTTTTTGTGTGTGCGTGAGGTAGGAAGTAATTCAGTAGAGGGAGGTTAATAGGGTGGCCCTATAATTAGCCCTATTCTGTAGGACAATTTTAAGCATTTCATGAGAATTCATTCTGTAATTTTTTGTTCTAGGTGCCTTGATTTGTTTCAGATTCTATAGGAAATGTAGAGGGAGGGTAATAGGGCCAATTATAGGATAGTTTTGTAATATAGTGAAAATCAGATAGTTTACGACGCTTTTCATTGCCCACTTTTTTTAAATTGCTGTTTGCTTAGTTTAGTAAGAATTTAGTCAAACGAATTTTGTTGGATGATATAGAGTTCTTTTCAGAATCATTTTTATGATGAATCTCACTGTTTATCCTTTAAATATGAAGCAGAAATTAGATGGCTGGGGCAAATCATAAGTCAAAACAGGATGGACCTGCTGGATCAAGCCATGACGACCTTGCATCTCATGGGAATGAAGAGCATCAAACACAGTGTGCACATGCTCGGGAAGTTTTATGTTCTTCCTGTACATAACAGATTTTGTTTTCATTTTTATTTATTTACGTGGTTTCTATTTTCCACCACGGGCGGTGCACCAATAGCGGGTACAAGCGTATGAGAACTAAAGCGATTCTTTGCAAGGGGAAGCATACGATGATATCATTAATGCGAGAATAGTAACGAGAGCCAAGCTGCCGATGCTGGGAATAAAAATGTCGAATGTGCAGACGTCGACCAACCTCCAAAAGCAAAACGCCAGAAGACGGGAGGAACTGAGGTATTTTCCATAGTTGCCCCAGTTTCACTGAGCAGTTGCCCAGCAATGATGCCTAAGTTGCCTATGTTGTGATGAACCTTTTTTCCCTTCCCTTTTGCTAATTCCCTTTTTCTGTTTTTTCCTTATGTGCAATAGGGTCGTAGGAACAGGGCATCCCCTGCAAGGCTCTTCAAGTTGAACAAGGACTTGATTCCTGACCAAAAGGGTGTCATCATCGGAAAAGAATTTGGTGGCATTCTGGACCTTGCAGCGAGTAGCATGCACGGAGATTTTAGGCAGTGGATAATGAAGCATTACGACCCTGAGATTTCACAGATAGTCATTCCAGAAAGGGGGAAGATTCCTATAAATGCCGCAAGTGTCCGTAGGATATGGGGTTTGCACAACAGGGGCAGGGAGGTGTGCTTCGAGAATCGGCCTGAAATCACAAAGGCAATGTACAGTATTTACAACATCACATCGAAGAACTCCCCAACCCTCACAGAATGGTGCAAGATGATCATAGACACGGGAGGATCTCATGATGATGACTTTTTCCGCGCTTGGCTAGCTCTTGTTTTTTCGTGTTTCCTTGCCCCTTCAACTAGTTTGAGCATTTCCCCAAAGAGTTTCCCGGCGGTCATGGATGTCAATGGAATAACGGAAACCAATATATGCCAGTTTGTTGTTGATCAATTAAAGCTTGCGTTCACTTCGGGGCGTGCCAACAAGAAGGCTGTTTGTTGTTGTGTTTTCCACCTTGTTGTAAGTGCTTCAAGCTGTTTTGTTTTATTAAGCATCAATTGTTTACTTATCTTTCCTTTTCTTTTTGCAATCATTAGGTAACTTAAACATTTCTGTTCTTTTTCCTTGTCTCTATGCAGCTGTTGTACCTAGACTCTCTGGATGTTGATGAGCCAATCCCGAACTTGGTACCAAGGGTTTCAGTTTGGAATTCAAATTTAATCTCCAGAGTTATCAAGAAGGACAGGAAGGCTCCAGGAGAATATGGCCAATTGCGGGTAACTCAATTTTTCTGTTTTAGGATATATATTTATTGTCATATTGTTTTTAGGCAACACTACCATTTTTAGAGTAGGCAATTCACTTTGGAAGAGCATGCAAGGTAATGTATCTTTTTGGGCAAGTGCCATACATATATTTCAAGTAGGTCCAAGTAGTTATCAGACTTATTCGAACCTTTTTCATTTGCCATGCACACAGTTGGATTATGTTCACAGGAAGGATTTGTTGGGTTGTTGTATTTTAATAATAGCTGCTGTAGTACATCTTTTAGCTCTTTTTTTGTCTGTGCAATTTACATGTTGAAAAGTAGCAAATTTATACAACCACACAAGCAACTTATGTTCTGAAAACTAGCAACTTGCATACTAGTTCTTCATTTTGTTGATTACAGTATCCACTAATAGTAGGCAACAGGGGGGAAGTGTCATAATGGTTGCAGGAATTTAAAGACTATTAGTAGTACTATTTTTCTTCATTTCTCAGTTCTTTTTTGGTATGGGAGTGCCAGAATTGTTGTCACTCATAGTTTTTTTAATCTTCTTTTGCTATAAACCACCAGCTCAAGACGGAGTTTTCTCGGTGTGCAGATGATAGCTTGTTTGGCAGTATGGACCACATCACCAAATTTGTTGCCGCAAGATTGCCCGAGTCATATGACAAATCGATAAGTTATCTAGCACTGGTTTTTCCTCTCCTTTGTTGTTCCCCTTTTTATCGCCATTTGTACATTCAACCATTTTTTTCAGAATCTTCAATAGAAGATATGTACTTATCATGTTCTCTACCATCCACTTTTATGTTTTACAGAAGCAAAAGAAGCTCACAGGGTTGGTGCACGAAATATGTTCCATAATTTCTCATGCAGTGGGGAAGCTCGTGACTGGGGTTGGGAAGATAGATGATGATGAATGGGGGACAAAGGAGGCAGATCCTACTACTGTGGAGACAATCAAGCGGCAGTCTAACAGAAGGAGCAAGCGAGTACCAGCCGGCAGAGACAGTTTACCAAGTGAGGAGGAGTCGTTTAATTCAGACAGCGACGACAGTGAGGCAGCCGACAGTGAAAGCGAGGGAGATGGCAGAGATAAAGGTAGTGATGAAAGAGACAGCGATGAAAGTTCAGACATCGATGATGGTCATGATGGATCAAGTGGAGTTCAGGGGAAATCAAGTAGCCAGGGAGCACGACAAACGGTTGATCACCATGGGGGGGGGTAAGTGCTAACATGGGGAGGGAAGACGGAGCTGAGGGGAACGAGGACAATGATGATGATGAAGAAGAAGAGGATGACGAAAAAGAAGATGATGAGGGAAAGGAGGACGATGACGATGAAGAAGGCGATGTTGATGACAAAGACAAGGAAGATGATGGGCAGGGGAAGCAGGATGAAGATGATGAAGATGACAGCGGAGGTGGCAACGGTGGTTCAGGCAGCAATGGTGGCTCCGATCGGGACGAGGATCCCGCAGCTGAAAACCCAAGCAGCGATGATGATGAACAATGCACGCTGCAATTTCTGATTGAAAAGAAGAGGGACAGAAAGCCAAAAGGATTGGATGAGGCAGATAGGATCTGTATGAGAGACCTTGTGATGACAGAATTCAAAACTGCTGTTTCCCAGGAACCACGCTTCCCTTTTTTTGAAGTGAAAGAAATGTGGGATATTGATGACATAACCATGGCAACCGAAGCGAAGAGGATGTTCAAAGAGTTGTTGAGGGGGAAAGACTTGGATTTGGGCTTCACATTCAACCCCAAGGAAATATGCCCAAAGGCGATTCGGCATAAAATAATGAGACAATTTGGCGCCGCTCTAAATGAAGCTACAGAACAGAAGATTGCTTGTCGAAACCAACTACCACCACTCCCTCCATCAAAGAAGATGAAGAAAACTGTCAGTTTCGTATTGGAGCCATCTGTGATGAACGAAACAGCAATGCATCCGCAAGTATATCGTGCCGAAAATCCGATTCTGACCAAGGGGAAAGCCAAGGTAGTCGACCATGAAAAATCTGGTCCTTCTCAAAGAACAACAACAGCAAATTCTGAAACAAAAGAGGCAATTCATGGGAATGCCAAAACACAGGTGGTAAAGAGTACACCATCAAGCTCAGCAGTACCCCCGTGCAGCAAAGTTGGAGATGAGGCAGTACCTATAGGAGTAGATCCAAAGCAGTCGGGTAATTTTCATTCCCAATGTCAAGCAAGTGGATCACATATTCTGGCAACTCAGTGTAAGGTGGAAGCAAGACCAGCTGCTTTTCAGGCAAGTTCTGCAGAGGAAACACTGGACCCCACAAAAGTAAGGCCACTACAACTCAAGAAGGGACCCACAGTGCTAGTAAGCACAGGAAACCACAGCGGAACACAACCACTAGGTGACTTAAATGGTCAAGTGCCTTTCCCGTCTCGGGGAAATGTGATGCAGTCAGCCAATGGTATCCAGAGGGCCAAGGTGCAAGACTTCAAGGCATCACCTGAGGCTCGAGCATTAAATCATGCAGGACACAAAAAGGAGAAAGAGAACATCCCTCCGGTGCTATGTACGGATATCAATAGGATACAAGACCTGCCCGAAGCTGTAACCATGGGAAAAAGTCCGGAACAAAAGTTGCTAAGAGCCTAGGGAAATTGCCTGTCTGCTCAGCTGTACTTGCCCAACCTGAGGCCACAAGTGTTCCAGAAGCAGTAGAAGCAACTGGCCAGGGGAACACTTACCATTTCTCTAATGTGGAGGAGCGGTACCACGAATTCATGCGTGTTAGTGGGAAGGCAACCAATGCACTAGAAATCAATGTTCTAGCTGTGAGTGAGCTGTTTGCAAGGTGTGTTGATCCAAATAGCATGAATGCCCAATCCAACTCCACAAATCACAGCTTAGCAAATAAAGATAAACAACATTTTGAGCAAAGGGACACCGAAAGATCTAATGATTTTTTCAAAGAGTACTGCCCAACACCAAGTTTCGATCTAGGCATAGATGATTTGCCCACAAGATCTACAGACAACACAGCACATCAACATGTTGGGTCAAGCACATTTGCAGAGCATGAGTTCAAGGAACTCCCAGTACATAACCAACCAATCATCGATATACCCGATGATGATTATCTGTTGGACGTTGAAGGCATTGAACCGTGTGTGCAAGCAGAAGGAAATGCATACCAAACACCTGAAAAAAGTTCTAACCAAGGAGAAGTGGGGTCAGGCAGCAAGATTTACAGCAGTAGTAGCTCAGGAGAGATGCATCCACATCAATTCGAGAGAAGGATTATCAAGCCACCTCCTTGCAAGAGGTCACCATTCATTGACTATAATGAGAAGAAAGTCTACATGCCCAAACCCGAAGCAAATAGATTGTATGCATCAGTTATTTTGCATGGAAGAATTAATGAAGAAGAATCACCAGATGTGGATACCAGGTATGACAGTATATTACTTCATTTCTTTTTTGTCAGCTTTTGCACAATGCACTTTCCCCCAGGCAAGGTCTATCATGTTATCCAGGCAATTCAAACTGTGTTTACAAGCAATCCATCTATGGAATCAGGCAACTTGGCTTAGTGTGAAATTCTTTTTTTGAAACAGTCTCTCCTTGATATGACCATGCCCCCCATGTGTTTTTCCTAAGTTGAAATGGTGGTAGGAAAATTATGGAAGGATTTTGTGAGCTGAATGCCTCTTTTTTTTCATGCAGCCCAAGGGTAATTGAATATGGCAAGTACTTTGTCACAGTCAGGGAGCTCGCAAACTCAATGAAGAAGGGAGGTTTTGTCGTGAGCCATGTAACGGAAGTTGGTATAGAGACTATAATGATGAACTTGCCACCAGACTCAAAGAAGCTCGTGATGCCCGTCAGGTTCTCGGTAAGAAAACGCGAAGCAACTAACAGTGTAGTTTTGCATTTCTTTCTTTTTCTTTTTTCATAAAAGGTCATGGTCATGTCTGTATTCTTTTTTACATCAGGTTCAGATGCAAAAATGGAATTGAACGACAAGGAGCTCATTTCCCGGTTCAAGAAGTCGAATCGCTTGGACCGTAAAGACATGGTAAGTCAATGGTTTCTTTACTTTTTACCAATGCATTATATATGACTTTTTATGCTAAAACTTTTGCTCACACAAATGTAAATATTTCTTAGGGGGGGCATGTTGACCACACCCATGAAATTGCTTTCTGTGGCAAGTTGCTTACATATGTGCATAACTTGCCTGTGCATTTTTGGCTGGTTGCTTACATAAGTACATAACTTGCCTATGCATCTTTCTGTTTTTTGGAAAATTACTCACACAAGTACAAAACTTGCATGTGCATTTTTGCTTCTTCAGTCCATGTCGTAATTTGTGAGAGCACACAGAAAAAGTTGCTTAAATCGAGCTTCTAGTATTTTTTTTGCTTATACTAACCCCATTTGTTTTTTTCTAACAGATTATGTTCCCAGTTTTAGAGAACATTGACAAGACAAAGCCTAAAACAGGCAATCATTACTGGATTTTTAACGTGAACATAAGGGATTGACGTTTTGAAGCGCTTGATTCTTGGAGGACGCTAAAAAACAAGTCTTTAGATGTTTGCGCAAGGAAAATGGTTGCAAGTTTTCGGTCTCTATGGGAAGAGCATTACGCCAGTTCCCGTGTCTCGCTGGATGACTTTGGGCTTACCAACATCGACGTTCCAAAACAAAACAATGAGTAAGCATCCACTTCTTTTCACATATTAACTATGGTTTTGTTCAGTTTTTTACAAGTGACACACTACTACATAGAGGAAGCTAGCTAACTAGAAAAGTTCTTTTTTTCAATTTTTGTGTAGGTTCGACTGTGGTGTTTTTGCTCTGACGCTAGCAAACGGTTGGGAGGCAAGGGTTATTCCAAATTTCACAGCTGAGGATATTCCAAGCATAAGGAAACAATTGACCAACGCGTGGGTTGACAACGCCAACAACAAGGCTCCATGGAAAACCATACTCAAGTTAGCATAGGTCAGTTTTTTCTCCCCTCACGCACACTACATCCATGTAAATGCATGTGTTGTTTTCTTTGCTCTTTTGTGAACTTTGGACTGCCGAGGGGGGAGTTGCATAGGAACTTCTACCAGGCAACTCAATTTTCATAAACAGGCAATTTAAGCTTTACTGTGAGGCAAGTTATTCAGAATAACCCATAAAATACAAATACTATGATCATTACATAACCAAGGAATTGTTGCATTTTTAGCATTGCAGAATCTTATGTATGTAAGTTTTCGACCATTATGGGAGATCAAGGGTGTCTGCGGGGCAATTCAAAGCACACAAAAGGCAACTCAAAACTTATAGCCAGGCAACTCAAACCCAAGTGTGAGGCAAGTTAGCCACAAGAAACTGTAAACCAGAAATAATAGTTTAGGATGTTCAAACATACAGACCCACAAATAGTTTAATTTGTCAATTCCATTCGACACATCTTTTGACCATCAGTCCTTTGTTTGACCATTACACCAATCTGGTCGGGTAGCTTGCACCATCGTGGTTAACAGAACCACAATAGCTGCACTTGTTCTTTCTCTTCGGATGCAGTTCAACTGCTGATTGAATTCTTTTTGACTTTGCCCTCCCTTTTGTTGTTGATTTTGGAGGGTCTCTAGGAATTGCAGGGCCAAGTGTGGTAGCAGGTCTTCCAAACTGTGGTTCAACCATCGTAGTACCTTGTGCGGCTGCAACAGCTGCATGTAGAGATGCCATATTGAGCGGCTGGTGTGCCTGTCCACCAGGAGCTTGCACAATAGGAGATGGAATTGCATTGGCATTTTCTTCTTGTGTGTTTGAAGAACCTGGGTGCTGTCCATACCTGCCATCCACTGTTGCTGATGATGCAGGCGATGGTGCCAGTCTAGGACTAGCCACACAGGTTGTGTTTGCCGCGTTAGGCCCCCGCGCTGGTTGTATAGCCCCCATACTTTGTGGTGCAGGCCAAATTGCTGGTCTAGGACCTATAGGAGGTCGCGCAGGACCTCTTGCTAGTGCCGTATGCATCAAAAGTTGTGGCGCGGCTCCTCTTAGCGCTTGCACAGGCCTTGTCATTGTTGAGCCCCTTGAAAGGTGCGGTGCTGCTCCACTGTTTAGTGGCACATATCCCGACAGTTGTTGTACAGGCCAGCAGCTTTGTGCGGGAGGGCTCCTGGGTAGTGGTACAGCCCCCCCATGCATCACTGCAGCCCTGAACGCTGTTTGTTGGTGTCCATCCTCACTCATAGAGTTGCCAGCTAGTTTTGGTGCGTTTTTTCTCCGCGGTGCAAAAGTAGATCGCTGCTGCCTAGGTCCAGAAGAGGTTTGTGCGGGTTCATCAGGACGCACCGCCGGGTCACTAGTTGCCTGAGTGTTACTCGGTGGTGGCGCAGAAGTAGGTCGCTGTTGTCTAGGTCCAGAAGGGGCTTGTGCATGCCCTTCAGGACGCACCGCAGGGTTGCCTGAGAGTTACTCGGTGGTGGCGCAGAACCATCAGCTGATGGTGGAGGACCACCAGAGGGCCCACTTGTTGGTGCTGCCATTTTCTTCTTCTTTGACATGTCGAGATTTTTGATTTCATGACGCGCACCACGTATATGTTTCTTTACAATATCCGTTGCAGCATCTGACGCACTAGCAACCCGGGCAAGAGTACCAAAACCCATCATCAAATTTGCATGCCTGAGTTCCTTCTTCGACTGTGGTGGCATCTCATCAGGTTGCTCTTCGACAACAGGGGGTGCGTTGGGGATTGCCATAGGTGTCCATCTTCTAAGTATGTACTGTGCTGGGATTTCATCAACACCAAGTTGGTTGAAAACTTTCAAGATATGGCAGCAAAGCATGCCGTCCCTCTCAATCTTGCAGCAGTCACATCTGTAGTCTCCATCACTAGCTTCCACCGTGACAAAATAGCCCCTAGAACCATATTTGGCAACCCACTCTTGATTGGGGTAAACCTCATACAAGTTTTCACCATGCGGTTGCACATTGTACCTTGTAGTCAACTGAAACTCATCACGAAACTTCTCGTAAAAGTCCCTAGTATACGATCCGTACGCCTTCTTCTCTATTGGGTAAGATGACCACATTTCAGTCTGTAAATGTGCTGTCTTGTAGTCTTTTGAACCCTCCCGGACTAGTATGTGTGTTTGGATTTTCTGATATTGCTTCACAAAGTTCAAAATGGACTTGTGTGGGTTCACATATCGCTTAAGGACAGCATTGAACCCCTCGCTACGTTGAGTTGACTGCAAGAAATGGAAGAATTGGTGCTTGAAGTAGTAGGGTACCCATGTATCTCTGTACTTGTATAGATTCTCAAAGTGAGAGTCAGTCATAGCCTCATACTTCATCATCAGCTCACACCACCCTGTCTCAAATTCTTCTGGCGTCAAGCTAAAGTCAACACAGTTGTTGAAATCTTTGGACAAGCCAGGGTTTCGCCCCAGCAATGCTCCAAGATTTTCTTGTGCTTTTTTCATAATATGCCAGCGGCAACAGCGGTGCACACTTGTAGGAAAGATCTTTTTAATTGACTGTGCCATTGCGATGTCTTGGTCGGTTATGATGTTGGTGGGTGCTACATTATGCATTGCCTCAAGGAAGGTTTGGAATAGCCAATCAAAGCTTGATGCCAACTCTTGCCTAACAAAGCCACAGCCCAACATGAATGACTGCCCATGCCTGTTAATCCCAATGAATGGTGCAAAGGGCATGTTGTACATGTTAGTCATATACGTTGTGTCAAAGGAGATACAATCATGATAAGATTCCACGTACGCCTCCCTTGCTGCACCATCGACCCAGAAAATATTCTCAACCCTATCTTACTCATCATATTTTATCTTGTAAAAAAAATCTGGATCCTGTCTCTGCTGATCTTTAAAGTAAGCAACTTTCTCTATCATATCCCCTTCTTTTGTATCATCCTTGTTCAAGAGCGTCTTGAGGTTTGTAATGTGCTTAGTGCTATAAGGTACAATGAGTTCTGTCCCATAGAAATCTGACATGATGTGCATCATACGACCTGTTGACATGAAGTCACAATGGTGGTCAATCCTTTTTCCACACAAAAATAGCGCCAAAAATAGCTTCTTTTTTGTTTTCAGCAAGGCAACTCAAATGCAAAGCTTGGGCAATTCATGAAGCTATACAAGCAACTACAACCATACGCCTCAGGCAACACATGAGCAAAATACACAAAACAAACCAGGGGGTAACTATGCATTAGTGAGCAAGTTGACCCCATCCAGAAACAAGTACTATTGTACATTTTAGCTACAAAGAGACTAATCATAGGCAAGTTTAGATTCAACACCAAATTTATTTTATAAAAAAACTAAGCAAGTAGGAACTTTTGCATTGAGCAAGAAATAGGTAAACACTAGGCAAGTCCAGCATCCAGAAACAAATTAGGCATTTTATCTCTTTTTTGTACTGTTATAATCAATTTAGTGTCACTATCAAGCAACTAAGGCATATGTTTGAAGCAAATTAGTGACATGTTTCAAGCAAAATCAGGTACTTGTTGATGGGCTAAGAAACACACAACTAGTAGGCATGTCCAAGTTCTTAAAGTTGGAAGATAGGGGGAGGTGGGTGTGGTTCAAAACCTGTAGTTAAATTGCAGTTATGAAGGTGAGTAAGGAAGGCCCTTTCTTCTGGCGGTATCCCTTGGTGTGATCGCAAATACTTAGTCAAACATGGCTTGTCAATCAACGGATGGTTGTGCTCACTAACAAAGTAGATCACCTCCCATCTGCCATCTATTACCTTCACAATCATCTTAGCTTTGCAACCAGTTTGCACAATTCTATCTCTTTTTCGTTTCTTGCTCCTCTTTTTGCCCTTACTATCATCATCAAGAAAGACAACAGCCTCATCTTCATTATCATCTTTTGCTTGCTCAACAATGTCATCTAGCACGGGAATCTTTTCTGCCCCTCCATCATCAACATAAGGCTTTCGAAACTTGTTGCAAACAAACTGTTGTTTTATCAACTCCCCAGTTTTCATATCCTTCCTTGAACTATTCATTTTAATTGAAAAACCCATCTGCAAGGAATATGCATTGTAATGCACCTTGGCATCTTCCAAAGTGTCGAACCTCATGCCCACGTAAGGCTCCTTGGGCTGTGACCAAGCTTCATCATCATTTTCAGCACCCAAACCATTACCAACAGTTCCACCGGTATCACTGCAGACTTTGTGCCATCAAGGGTATGAGCATCACTCCCGGTACTACATTGTAGGTACTTAATGTCTTGCCGAACCGCCCCCATGACTTGATGCCCATCTGTCTCCATTGCTACATAGAAAGAGCACCATCGACTCTTTGCATGATAGGGGATTAGGTGATTCATACAAATTCTGCATTTCTAGCGACATGTTGTGTCTGATACAATGGATCATCATTATTTTCAGCTGGTTCCTCATTCAGGTCAATCATTGTCAACCAATTTATTTATTTCAATATGGGAAAAATTAAAGCAAGTCAGCACAGGGATGTAAACAAGTAACACAGTAAATACAGGCAAGCCAATAGCACAGCTACCCAAGCACGCAAAAATAGCTCAATCATGTTCAACCTGTGCATTTTTTCAACCAGAAAAATTAAAGCAATTTACGTTGTTGAGGCAAGCTAGTACCACACCAAACTCAGGCAAGCAAACAACACAGCAACGCAAGCACACCAGAGTCACAAGATAGCATTCATTTTGTGTTTTTTAAGGATGCAATTGAACATAACCAGGCAATTCAAAGTGCACTATCAGGCAAACCAAATCATATAATCAGGCAAGTCAAACTATATATGTCAGGCAATATATTATTTTCAGGAAATGCATGGTTTTTTGTACTAATGAATCATGTTTGTACATATAACATAGGCTTGTTTTTTTGTGTTTCATAATATTTTTCTTATTTTGTTTTTCTTAAATGCAGGCAATATTGATTTTGAGGAAGCAAAGCATCCTGCCATAGAAGTGCTACTTTGAAGTGTCTTCAGAATGGCACTCACTACCAAATCAGAGAGATTAGAGCATGTTTAGTGTTAGGAAAAACTCAAGTTAGCAGTTATGGGCATGATCGCTCTTTTATATTCAGACTATTTCTGCTTTTAGTACCTATGTTTTTGTGTTAGAAAGAACTTAAGTTGACAGTTTTAGGTGTCATCTTTATAGCAGCAAGCTTTTTGTTTGTTTTGGATATGCTCAGTATGTTTTGAAGTAACGTTTTGCAGTTGATAGTTGTTGGTATATGGCTTTTCTTGTTTTTTTTCCTTCTTTTGCAGGATGAAATTCTAATAAATTTGCAACTGCATCCTGGCAATTTTCCAACCTTTCTTGGATCATGGTGAAGGATATGCTGTAACAAAGGTAAATCGTACTACACAACTGTCTCTTGTTTTTTAGTTGCAATTTTTAGTTACATTTATTCTTCTAGTGTTTTTTTACTATTGAAACCAAGGAATAATGAAAACAAATGACCAAGAGGAATCTTCTTCTAGCTTCTTCAAGAGTTTCCTTGACATCATTAGCTTAATCCTATAATGCAAGTTGCTCCAATCAGCCATTTGTTTTTGGTCCACATGCTCCAAAAAGATCTGCTAGGGGGAAAAAGCCTTGTTTTTTTGCCTTTTTTCCATAGTGATCTCAGTATTCATTGTGTTATAATTGACTTATAAGTTTCAAAAGTGTTCATGATTTGCCATGTCATAAGTTTCCAAAGTTGTGTGCATACATATACTTAGTTGCCTCATTATAGCACTGTTCTTGCTCAAACAGTATGTCTAACTTGCCAATAACATTTTCATAAGCAATTAATAGAACTGGAACACATCAGAAATAGATCATAATCATCATACCACTGTCCCCCCCCCCCTAGTGTTTTTGTCTATAGATTACAAATGTGTTCATATGCAACAGATTTGCAAATAGAATTTGAAAACTGGCAAGAACTATCACTTAGGATGCACAACACTACTAAATTTTGCCCAAATCAGGGGGCTGAAACTTGCCTAAACATCAAAATAAACATGCTTAACATCACATCTTTTTTACACAATGTTTTGCACAACTACAGCCTTGTACAAATCATGGGGAAAGAGGAGGGGGATCTGGAAGTGAGCTAAATATGACCTTTTCTGCCTTGATTTTTTTGCCTTTTGCAAGGCAATCAGGAACGAGGCACCTTGATTTTGCCTAGAGAAGAAACACTGATGGAGCCGCCATTGGAGGGCTGTGAAGGTTTTCTGGATCTGGAAGTGGTGAGGGAGAAGGGGCGTGCTGTCCTTTTTGGCTTGGGAGAGAAGAAGATGGGGCTGGGGGTTAGGTGAGGAGAAAAGAAGGGGAAAAGAAGACGCGCAGGGGTGGGAGAGGGATCGGGCGAAGGGGGGGGGGGCAGGTGACGCTCGATGGTTGGTTGCGGGAATCGGGAGAAGTGACCAGATGCTTTCCTATCCTGGAAAGGTGGACATGAACATGCTATATTTGGGTTGGCTGCCAGGAAACGCCAGGGAGCACCCGGTTGCTCCCTAGACGCGTCCTTTTTTAAAAGATCAGCCCGGTCACCAGCCGTCAGATCTAGTACACTGAGCGACCCCTTCATCATTATAACAAAGATCTTGTTACATACAAGTATTTTTTATTGCAACACAGATCTTATTACAGAAATTTTGCAACACAACATAAATACATATGTATTTTTGTAACAAAGTCTTGTTGTGGAATTTTTCCACAACAGAGAACTTGTTGTAGAATTTATTTCCTGCAAAGAGAACATGTGTGACTCGTTGTCATGTCCGTCGCTATTGCTACAAGAGTTTTGTTGCAATTGCAACATGGCCCTTATTTCGAATTTGGATTTAAAATTCTTAGAGACTATGAATACATGTCTTGTGACCATTAAAAAAACTACTCACTCTGATTCATAATAAAGTGCCGGAGTGTTAAACTACGATTGAATATAGTGCGACACTTATTTTGGATTCGGAGGGAGTAACTTTTAAATATATTTTTAAAGATTGAAGCATGGGAGCTATGAGGTGGGAGCAGAGGATGCACGCTCTTCTGATCGATGCGCAGACGTGTGGATGCGTCCAGGATTCCATGCAAACTAGGTACATGCACACGTTTCACGTTTGCATACGCGTAGTGGGGACAACGGAAGCGGGGGAGCGGTGCGGCTCGGTCGGGTGGCCGTGCGCGCGCGACCTGCGCGTCGGGGCACACGTTCTCCTGCCGCAGCCTTTTCCGACATCTCGCTCCAACGCCTGCCATTTTGCCAGGCAAAGATTTCCCTGGCGACGCCAATGCCAAGCGTATCGTCGGCTTGCTCTGATGGAGTGTCTGATTGTGTGTGACAAAGAAAAATATTTACTGATAGATTGACCGGCTGATAAGGCCAACTCCACGGCGCGATCCCATTCTGTCCGGCCCCGTTCGTTTGAGGTAAAATGGACAAACCGGTCGGCCCAGCGCGCGACGACCTGGATCCATCCTGTCCGTTTTGTGTCCGAGCCGACCAATTTCAAGCGCAAACATGCGCCGGTTTTGGGTCGCGGCGGACAGTAAACGGACGTGCGCTCGTCCGCGTCGGAGCCGCGTGGCAGGCGGCCACCTACCTCCCACCAGCCCACATCAATGCGCACGCGCGGCCGGGCCGGCCTGTCATCCGCCCAGGGAAACGTCGCGGTCGTACTTAAATGCGGAAGCCGTGAACCGGTCGTCGTCCACACTTCCCACTCCACCCCGCGGCCTCCTCGAAATCCGACACCTCCAAACCCTAGGCCTCGAACTCGCCGGTCGGCCGCCTCGCAGCCATGGGCCTGTGGAACTACGGCCGCAAGGGGAAGCACGATCGCGAGGCCGGCTCCTCCTCGGGCCGCCGCCGTGGCTCCGTGAAGAAGGAGGAGCCCGCGTCACCGCCGCACTCCTCCCGTCGAGCCCCCGCGCCGGCCCCCTTCACCATCGCCCCTAGGCCCGCCGGCGAGTGCGACCGGTAGTACCTCAGCGCCGACGTGTGCCGGCGCTACTGGGAGACGAGGACGCCGGTCCCGTGGAGCGACGTCCACCTCCCCAACAACTGGCACCTCAGCGCCGACCGGGTCTTGATCCCGCCGGTGCCGATGAGCGGCCCGTCTTGCCGCGATGAGATCGAGCGCCGCCGCCGCCTCCTCCCCGACAACCTCTATTACGACGACAGGTACGCCCCCGATTCCGTGCTCTGGGACACGTGGCTCCAGGACGAGCACGACACGCGTCCGCGGCCCCATTGGCCGGGCACAGTGTCGGGCCGCGGCCGCCACGTCGAGAGGTCTTGTGGCGTGCGTGGTGCGCGTCCTCACGCCCACGTCGTCGCCTTCCCTATCTCCGTCACCACCTCCACCTCCTCGCATGACAGCGGAGGAAAAGGCCCGGCTCATGCAGCGTGTCATGGAGGACTCCACGAACACGCACGACGAGCACCAATGGGACGGCTTGGAGGAGGCGCAGACACTCTCTACCGCCGGCGACGTCGCCTTCCCCGAGCGGGAGATGGTGGCCGTCAAGGAGGAGGAGAGGAGGGAGGAGGTGCTAGAGGAGGAGGCCGTCGCCGCGTTTCACCCGAGCCTGGTAGGCCAGCGGTGGAGCTGGTCGTGCATGGCTCCGGACATGGCCGACGCCGTGGGGCGTGGAATGGTGCCCTGTGCCGCCTTGACCGCGGGCGGGAGGCCTCGCCACGGGAGGAGGTGGTGCAGGCACCTCCGGCCTTTCAGGCCGCCCCCGTGTACCACACGCCGCCGTCCCACCTCTGGATGCCGCCGGCCTACGTCGACCTCGTCAACGACGACGACGACCACTGAAGACGGCGAGGGCCATGGCATCGACGGGCGCCGCAGGAGCGCGGCGGCGTTTTTTATTTTCTTTTTATGTTAATTATGGCACTGGGCCGTTAAGTAAACTGCTAAACTGGGCCGTTTTGTGGCCGAGACCTCTAACTAAGTTTTATGTTTTTTTAACTATGTTTATTTACTTTTTTTAATCATTTTATTTGCGTTTTTTTGTTTTTTAAAATCATGTCGAACACGGACGTGATTTGGGGTGCGGCAGCACGATGGGCGCACGCACGACCCAACGGACATGACCGGACACGCGCGAATCCATCACGGCCCCAAAGGAACAAAACCTGGCCAAACCGAACGTCCGTTTAGGGCCGTGCGGTGGAGTTGGCCTAATCTCCCAATCTCTCTCCTACCCCTAGGACACCAGCGGACAAGGCCTTCCGGGCAACGGCTACGATCTTTTT
The DNA here is from genome assembly GCA_021437245.1 of Aegilops speltoides. Taxonomy (NCBI): domain Eukaryota; kingdom Viridiplantae; phylum Streptophyta; class Magnoliopsida; order Poales; family Poaceae; genus Aegilops; species Aegilops speltoides. The sequence goes on from CM038142.1 coordinate 467,071,529, forward strand.
TTTTTTGCGAGTGAACGGCTACGATCAAAATTCCTGAACCTACGGACGGCCACGACGCCACGGTCGTGAGGACGTTTTACATCCTCACAAATCCCCCTTGAATGTTACTGTGGACCCTCCCTACTTGCAACAAGAAATTGGTACCTCTGCCTGTACGTTTATAATTCCAAAAAAATTAGTCTGTAGGTGTAGCAAAACTCGGCTCAGCCTCTGCGTCGGGTACTGAGGCAACGCCTGAAAGCAAGGGAAATGGGCCGGCCCAATTTGGCCCGAGAAATTTTCAGTTTTTGCCTCTTTTATTTTCGGTTGGTTATTCTTCCAAAAGACTGAGATAAATATTTACAACTCTACTAAAAATAAATACGTAAGTTTACAAATTGTTCAGTGCATTTTTTAAAACAAGTTCAGTGTATACTGAAAAAATATGATCACAGTATATTAAGAAAAGTTCACTATATATTAAATAATTGTTAAGTGTGTATTAAAAAATGCTCAACAATGTTTGGTGTATTCAAAAAATGTTCATCATGTATTACAAGCATGTTTAGTGTGTATTCAAACATATTAATGGTATATTCAAGTATTTTCCACTATATATTAAAAATAAAAATAAAAAAACCCAGAAAAACCAAAGAAAAGCAAATAGAAACGAAAAGAAATAAATTGCAGTGAATGAATAACAGCGTGCATGGAAAAATTGGGCGGGCCACCTCGCTCACTTGCAGTGGTGCCTCTTCTATTTACCACTCGCAGGAGGCGAATAGGATCCACCCTGCAGTGAGTTGGTCCTGTATTAATAAGGTGGAGCCAATTTTATAGGATTATTTGAGAATTAATACTCGTTAGTTTTCTTATGCGGGTTTTGATCAGCAATGATATGTTTTTAAGTATTCAGTTATATTATATTTTATAGATAATTTTACGTCAACTCAAACCCTCTCGAAAAAGAATCATATTGTTTCCATGTGGTGCAATAAAGAAAACTTGGCCAATAGTCTGGCTAATCCTCCCGCAACAAAAAAAAGTCTGGTTAATCAATTAAGATACTAAGCTACCTAAATTTGAAGCCTACTGCTGCATCGGAAGTTATGGGTGATGTTCTGGACCCACCTATAGGGTGTGTCGCTGGGACGACCGTCTTTTCAGGTTTTGAGAATGTGTTTTGGTTTCATTTATTTTTTGTGTTTTCATGCCTTTTGTTTTGTTTTTCATGCTTTATTCCTTTCATGTTGTTATTTTTTATCTTTTTTATCTTTTCATTTACACTTCACATGTTAAATCATGAATATTCATTAAAAGTCGTGAACATTTTTAAAAACTATGGACATATTTTTAGAATTCATGAACATTTGTAGAATCCATGAACATTTTTTAGAATCCATGAACATTTTTAAAATTCAGGAATATTTAAAGTTCACAGATATTTTTTAAGCATGTGATTTTTTGAATTTGTGAACATTTTTCAAATTTCTGAACATTGTTTGAAATTCACAAATATTTTTAAAATTTGTAAAAGAAAGCAAAATCTTTTATTTTTTTAATTCACATCATTTTTATAGTCTAAGATTTGTTAAAATACATGAACTTCTTTGATTAAATGAACTTTTTCAAATAAAAATATGACAACCAGTTTTTTCTGAGCTAGTTGTGGAGCGAGTGAAAAGAAAAAGCTAAGCGAGCAGAGCAAGGAGCCAAGCTGAGCGAGCGAGAGATTCAATAGTCGGTGCATTTGAGCGTTACAACAATAATTTCATGGATTCAACCTGGAATAAGAACTTCCAATGGGCTCACACAACCAGTGGCCAACACTGACGTCAAAACTTGTAAGGGCTCCACAACCAAGCACTTAACAACTCCATTCTCCTCTCAGAACAAATATCTTCTCCAACATCATGCCAACATTGGTTCAGCTGTTCAGCTTCCAATGTGACACGCTCACAACTAGTGCTCCTACTCAAGTACTCATGTCGGAAAGTTAGGAAACTTTCTAGCTCTCATTAACAGCCAGGTGTGAAGGAACTTTTGCTCAACCAGGGTGGTCTCTAGGGCCCTAATCCCAGCATTAGTAATGCGTAAGGCTGCTCATAGTGGGAGTAACATAGGTAGTAACATGCATGCCACATAAGCAAAAAGTATGATGTGGCAAGTAATTAATGAGGAGAGATGCAAATGGAGTAACATAATATGTTACCATCACATAGCGGTTTTCAATGTAAAATGAGTCTACAAAGTAACAAATGAAGCCTTCTATGTTACCACATTTATGACACTACCCACTATTAAGGTAGTAACATAGACTAGTAACATATGCATGTTACTAGTCTATGTTACTCCGACTATGACTAGCCTAATGACAGCCTGTTGATTGTTGGAGCACGAACTACGGTGCGTGTTCTCACCATTGCTGACAGTACAAAAGAAAGAAGACGAGGAGCACATCATCGTTAGCTGTGTCGTAGAACTTTTGGGAGACAAAATCCTCACCAACAACTTTATAGTAACCGGGGGCTGCACCCCCATGCATTGTTGCACTTGGATATATTCCCAACGGCAGCCTCCGTCTGTCCCTTCCCCCATTGTACTACACGACCCTCTAGATCTCCGGCCTCTTCTCTTCTATTTCTTCTCGTCGTCACACCTACTGGTGCATTGCAATGCCGGGGTTAAGCTCTTCACTGGCCGCCATGGGACTCGTCACCCTCTTCTTCCTTGCTCTCTTCCTTGGCTCATGCGAGGCTCGACGCCTTCTAGTCCATGGCACCACGGCCAGTTCAAGCGAGCCACCTCCTGCGCCGCGCAAGGTACGTTGGTAGCTTTACCTAGCCATGCATTGAAGCAGCTTAATTTCCTTCTATCTATAACGTCTTTATCGATCTTATTGGTTGTTCTAAGTTGTACTAACTCACAGTCCTTAAACTTGTAGGCTGATAGTTCTCCGACAAACCAGCCGAACGATCTATCAACTGCGGACGCTAAGGATGCTTGTGTTGATCATTTCGACGCCAAGGTGAAGGCAGGAGTGGCGGCACCATCAGGTGCAGTACGGACCGCGGTTATTGGTAGGGTTTCGCGGCGGCTTTCTCATAGGAATTTGCAAGTGGTGGGCACAGCGTTTCATCTAGATTATGCTGGGCCTGAGACCCATACCCCCACTCATAACTGATGCGTGAGTTTGTGATGTTTGCTCTCTATGTATATGAGTGTTCGATCGAGCCCTATTTCTGTGTCTGCAACCGATCTTTCTAGCTTCAGCCTACTCGGCTACTGCCGGAGTGAGTACACTAGCAAGCTAGCTAGAATATTTTCTTGTTGAAAGAGTGTAACAGATCACACAGTATACATATGCTTTGTTGTGTTGAGAGTTGTGGCTAATACTCCCTCCGTCCCAAAATAAGCGACACTTATTTTGGGACGGAGGGAGTATAATTTTTCTCTACACCCTGCCACCATTCTTCCCTATCTCTGGCAGTCAACGTCACCAACTCGTTACCTCCTAACAACAGCTCACCGCGTATTCCCTTGCCATGTCAACCGCTCAGACTCTCTACTCTGTACTCAACATGCGCGCCCTGCCGTCAATAGCACTGCCAACCCGCGCCACCCTACTTGAACTGCCACCACTGTTGACCGTCACCACCACTTGCAATCTCTCTAGATAGGACTGAGAGTGCATTGGTGAACCTTCAAAACCTAGCCCTTTTTTTATAGAAAAGGTGGAAGACCCCCGGCCTCTGCATTTGGGCGATGCATACAACCACTTTATTAATTATTCACAAAAGACCTTACGAAGAAATACAACAGTAAGTATGAAGCCACCGTCTAGGCAACATCTGTTGCTACTCCTATTCATTTGATGAAGGGATGCTAATAGTCTGGGCCTAGTACCAAACAGACCTCGCAGACAAATCTAACATCTAAGACCTGAGTTCCCATCCAGGACGCCTACCGGGTATGGGTCACGCACCGGTCCGGCGCACTCCTCAACCAGGACTCCTGCCGGGTATGAGGCCGCCGCAGCCACCTGCCATCAATCCATCTTCAGAGATGTACTGCTGCATCTACCTTGCCCGGTCTAACTGCCGTCGACGCCACCACGACGCCTTACAACGCCACCGTCCTGCGCTCGTCCATCAACACACGCCCAGCAACGAGACCCCGCCGCTCCATGCCTCTGAGACCCGCCATTGTCGACGTGTCAGATGCAACGCCGCTCCTCCTTCGCGAACACCACCTTCTACCACTGGTCCTATCCCCTCCACCTGTAGATCCTCTGCACTCCCAACCAAGCCCCAGTGCCCCTGACGACACCTCCAGGAAGGTCACGACGCAAAAAGCACCGCTGCTGCCAGATCCGAAAAGGATTGAAGGTTTTCACCCGGCCGGGGATCAGGGTGGGTAGGTTGGCCCTTAGCTGTGCCTTCATGAAGGAAAGCGGTGCCCATGGGCGTCGCCGCCGCCGGGCCGGCTAGACTGGCCAAGGTTTCTCCCCGGACCCAAAGTACACCACTAGGGCTCACCACCACCGAACTGCAGCCGCAAACCACCGGGACGGCAGAGGCGGCAGGAGAAAGGGAACCTCGAATCAGCGCAATGGAGAACGCGCCATGGCGGACTCCACCAGCGACCCGCCACCCGAGCGGCGAAATCACGGTGGCGATGTCGCTGCGAGCGTCTCCGGCCGCGGACGCGCCGCCTCGCCGATAGGGCCGCCGCCCAGGATCCGTGAGGCCACCGCGATACTCGGCCCGCGAGCAGCGAGATCGATCCGGCGCCGAGAACCCGCCGCCACCTTCCCGGCGTCTGCGGGCTTTGCCGGACGGCCGTCTCCGCGGCGGCGAGGGACGGAAGGGATGAGGGAGGCAGGCGGCGATAGATGGGATCGCCCAGTCGCCCGGGGCTCTGCGAGGGCAGCGTAAGACCTCAAAACCTAGCCCTAATTTGACTATTTTGTTGCTGTCATCGTGCTCTCGAGTACTCCTTCACGGTCGAGCAACAATAATAGGGACTAACAACGAGAACATGGCAGTTGAACAGTGAGGTGGCTATAGGGACAAAGATAAAAATTGTATGAAAAACCGCCTTTAAGGAATGAATTTTGATCGATTATAAATTAGAATATGTGTATAGTACCATCATGAATTCATGATCACTGAAACTTGCTCCATTCTGAATTGTAATGCGTGCCTAAGAATCTCCTAAAACAAAACAAAAAAAAAGTGAAATGATCATTTGATGTTTGAGATATTCTCTTCAAACAAATGAAAAGGGCGTATAATACACTGGGAATGGAGAAGTATAATGCGTAAGGCTGCTCATAGTGGGAGTAACATAGGTAGTAACATGCATGCCACATAAGCAAAAAGTATGATGTGGCAAGTAATTAATGAGGAGAGATGCAAATGGAGTAACATAATATGTTACCATCACATAGCGGTTTTCAATGTAAAATGAGTCTACAAAGTAACAAATGAAGCCTTCTATGTTACCACATTTATGACACTACCCACTATTAAGGTAGTAACATAGACTAGTAACATATGCATGTTACTAGTCTATGTTACTCCCGACTATGACTAGCCTAATGACAGCCTGTTGATTGTTGGAGCACGAACTACGGTGCGTGTTCTCACCATTGCTGACAGTACAAAAGAAAGAAGACGAGGAGCACATCATCGTTAGCTGTGTCGTAGAACTTTTGGGAGACAAAATCCTCACCAACAACTTTATAGTAACCGGGGGCTGCACCCCCATGCATTGTTGCACTTGGATATATTCCCAACGGCAGCCTCCGTCTGTCCCTTCCCCCATTGTACTACACGACCCTCTAGATCTCCGGCCTCTTCTCTTCTATTTCTTCTCGTCGTCACACCTACTGGTGCATTGCAATGCCGGGGTTAAGCTCTTCACTGGCCGCCATGGGACTCGTCACCCTCTTCTTCCTTGCTCTCTTCCTTGGCTCATGCGAGGCTCGACGCCTTCTAGTCCATGGCACCACGGCCAGTTCAAGCGAGCCACCTCCTGCGCCGCGCAAGGTACGTTGGTAGCTTTACCTAGCCATGCATTGAAGCAGCTTAATTTCCTTCTATCTATAACGTCTTTATCGATCTTATTGGTTGTTCTAAGTTGTACTAACTCACAGTCCTTAAACTTGTAGGCTGATAGTTCTCCGACAAACCAGCCGAACGATCTATCAACTGCGGACGCTAAGGATGCTTGTGTTGATCATTTCGACGCCAAGGTGAAGGCAGGAGTGGCGGCACCATCAGGTGCAGTACGGACCGCGGTTATTGGTAGGGTTTCGCGGCGGCTTTCTCATAGGAATTTGCAAGTGGTGGGCACAGCGTTTCATCTAGATTATGCTGGGCCTGAGACCCATACCCCCACTCATAACTGATGCGTGAGTTTGTGATGTTTGCTCTCTATGTATATGAGTGTTCGATCGAGCCCTATTTCTGTGTCTGCAACCGATCTTTCTAGCTTCAGCCTACTCGGCTACTGCCGGAGTGAGTACACTAGCAAGCTAGCTAGAATATTTTCTTGTTGAAAGAGTGTAACAGATCACACAGTATACATATGCTTTGTTGTGTTGAGAGTTGTGGCTAATACTCCTCCGTCCCAAAATAAGCGACACTTATTTTGGGACGGAGGAGTATAATTCTCTACACCCTGCCACCATTCTTCCCTATCTCTGGCAGTCAACGTCACCAACTCGTTACCTCCTAACAACAGCTCACCGCGTATTCCCTTGCCATGTCAACCGCTCAGACTCTCTACTCTGTACTCAACATGCGCGCCCTGCCGTCAATAGCACTGCCAACCCGCGCCACCCTACTTGAACTGCCACCACTGTTGACCGTCACCACCACTTGCAATCTCTCTAGATAGGACTGAGAGTGCATTGGTGAACCTTCAAAACCTAGCCCTTTTTTTATAGAAAAGGTGGAAGACCCCCGGCCTCTGCATTTGGGCGATGCATACAACCACTTTATTAATTATTCACAAAAGACCTTACGAAGAAATACAACAGTAAGTATGAAGCCACCGTCTAGGCAACATCATTGCTACTCCTATTCATTTGATGAAGGGATGCTAATAGTCTGGGCCTAGTACCAAACAGACCTCGCAGACAAATCTAACATCTAAGACCTGAGTTCCCATCCAGGACGCCTACCGGGTATGGGTCACGCACCGGTCCGGCGCACTCCTCAACAGGACTCCTGCGGGTATGAGGCCGCCGCAGCCACCTGCCATCAATCCATCTTCAGAGATGTACTGCTGCATCTACCTTGCCCGGTCTAACTGCCGTCGACGCCACCACGACGCCTTACAACGCCACCGTCCTGCGCTCGTCCATCAACACACGCCCAGAACGAGACCCCGCCGCTCCATGCCTCTGAGACCCGCCATTGTCGACGTGTCAGATGCAACACCGCTCCTCCTTCGCGAACACCACCTTCTACCACTGGTCCTATCCCCTCCACCTGTAGATCCTCTGCACTCCCAACCGAGCCCGGTGCCCCGACGACACCTCCAGGAAGGTCACGACGCAAAAAGCACCGCTGCTGCCAGATCCGAAAAGGATTGAAGGTTTTCACCCGGCCGGGGATCAGGGTGGGTAGGTTGGCCCTTAGCTGTGCCTTCATGAAGGAAAGCGGTGCCCATGGGCGTCGCCGCCGCCGGGCCGGCTAGACTGGCCAAGGTTTTCCCCGGACCCAAAGTACACCACTAGGGCTCACCACCACCGGAGCCTGCAGCCGCAAACCACCGGGACGACGACAGAGGCAGCAGGAGAAAGGGGAACCTCCAGATCTGACGCAATGGAGAACCGCGCCATGGCCGGACTCCACCAGCGACCCGCCACCCGAGCGGCCGAGTACGGTGGCCAGTGTCGCCTGCAGACGTCTCCAGCCGCCGGACGCCGCCGCCTCGCCGATAGGGCCGCCGCCCAAGGATCCGTAGGCCACCGCGATACTCCGGCCCGCAGGCCGACGAGATCGATCCGGGCGCCGAGAACCCCGCCGCCACCTTCCCCGGCGTCTGCGCGGGCTTTGCCGACGGCCGTCTCCGGCGGCGGCGAGGGACGGAAGGGGATGAGGGGAGGCAGGCGGCGATAGATGGGATCGCCCCCGAGTCGCCAGGGGGCTACGCGAGGGCCGCGTAAGACCTCAAAACCTAGCCCTAATTTGACTATTTTGTTGCCTGTCATCGTGCTCTCGAGTACTCCTTCACAGTCGGAGCAACAATAATAGGGACTAGCAACGAGAACATGGCAGTTGAACAGTGAGGTGGCTATAGGGACAAAGATAAAAATTGTATGAAAAAACCGCCTTTAAGGAATGAATTTTTGATCGATTATAAATTAGAATATGTGTATAGTACCATCATGAATTCATGATCACTGAAACTTGCTCCATTCTGAATTGTAATGCGTGCCTAAGAATCTCCTAAAACAAAACAAAAAAAAAGTGAAATGATCATTTGATGTTTGAGATATTCTCTTCAAACAAATGAAAAGGGCGTATAATACACTGGGAATGGAGAAGTACTGCTACTTATAGATATAGGAGAGGAAAAATATCTCAGATATCAGGCAAACGAAGAAAAAGGGAAAACACTACTTTTTGGAAGAAAAGAAAAGCAAAGAAAGAAAAAACACCAACAAGTTTCAAATACATGACTTATTATTTGAAATGGAGTGAGTATTAATAACTGGCCAGCGAAGGACTGTGGATGCTAGTCCCTTGACTTATCTTAATCCATGTCTGTCACGATACTTGAGATGTAAATTCTTCAGCAAGTTGATCATGTCATTCATTAGACTAGACGTTGCCTGCATTGGATACAGTAGTAACACTCCTATATGCAACGCAAACCTCTGCAAAAGATCTTGGGTCATTGATCCTGGCAATCCAGGACAGAAACTTGCTTCAAGCAACACAGCAGTGCATCGCACGCCGAGCAGCATGTTCCATGCTGTAGCGCTTCCGACCACGCGTTCCGTCAGTCCCGGTGCGCCCGTGCAGCAGGAATAAAATAGTCCTGCTTCAAATCTGTCGAGAAAACTTAGACAAGCAAACAGTCTCGGTCAATCCCCCAAGAAGGTTCATGTGAGCACCGTTGACCTTGGAGGGTCGGAGAAGTGAACTTCGATCGGTAACCGTGTGTCTAAAGAAAGTTGCAAACCCGAGGAGCTAGCAAACCATGTGCGCTAGGGACTTGGGGGCACAAACTGATAAAAGTAACGCATGTCCTGATGCCCGATTGTGAAAAATATCTCAATCTTCCCAAGAATGTTCCCCTCCCCCTCTCATGTAGCCCGAAATGTTTAACCAGCATGCGACTGTTGGATCACAGGCCGGAAACACACGCGAGTACGGTGGAGACAGACGAGAGAGGGAGGAAGACGAACACACAGGATTTTGCGAGGCGCAACTACCAGCCTCTTTTCTTGTTATCTCTTATTTATACGGTCAAATAAATTGCCGTTTTGTTACAACAGAAAATAACGTAAACACAGTGGAGAACGGGTATAACGGACGTGCCATCCCACGGCCACCCGAACTGCGCTGCGACGCCGCTGCATGCGCTGGATTCGTGCCATCCCACGAAGCACAAACGGCGGCCACATCTAACTAACTAAATACTAAGCCAAGACGTGTACATGCACACGTTGCATGGCACGATTATTTGCAAAAGAAAACTAGCAAGTTTAGTAGCCGAGCTACACGCCTAACAAAACCATGCAACCTAGAACCTGCACTACACATACATGCTAATGCAACAGGATTATCCAACAATCACTCCCTAATCTTGTTGCCGCTTGATGTTCACCTGATTTTGGGTAGCCTACTTGATCTGGCCTTTGCTGCCCGCGTCCGCGCTTGATGCTCGTGAGCTGACGCCACGGTGGGCGACACCCTCTTTCTTGTTGGCATCTCCATGCATGTCAGGCTGCTGCTGCTGGTGTCTGAAATATTCTGGGCTCAACTCTGTTGATGACACATGAGAAGCGCCAACAGCTGTCTTGAATAGCACCTTGTACAGCCGGTTGGGTGATCTCTTAACCTTCATCTGCATCTTTCCAGACCTGCCTCTAACCCACAAGAATGTACCATCTAGCACTACACGATTACCATCCTCTGCCAGCTTACCTAGACTAATTATGTTACTAGGTAAACTTGGTACAAAATATACCTCCGTCAGATGCAACTGCTCACCGCTCTTGCATTCAACAATGACTGAACCTTTCCCTTTAATCGGAGCAGCAGACCCATCTCCGAGCTTCACATGGCCACGGATGCTTTCATCTATCTCCTTGAACTTGCACCGTGAGCCAGTCATGTGGTTACTAGCACCACTATCAAGCCACCATGCATCAGCTGATCCATCCATGCTCAACAAAGGCTTCACGTTCTCCTCATTCAGCATCACAAAGTTCTTGCTCTCCTCAACGAGTTCACTTCCCTTATACATGAGGTGCATATCAGACCAACATCCCTTGTCCCTTTGATCTTCACTCCCGGCTTCTTCACGCCGAGTGTCGCCCTTGGGCGGCCGACAGCGGCGTCGTAACAGCAGCCCTCACGGCGGCGTCGCGGCGTCGTTGCCCGACTCCCTGCGGCGGCGCCGTCTTGACTTGAATGGGTGCTGCAGCTGCATGTACCACCAGATCCCTGAGTCGTCCATTCTCATCACAGATCACACGCTGCATCTCCAAGAACTTGGCCTTCTCCTCCCTTGCATGTACCAACACCTCAGCCTGTGTCATGTACTCGTCAGACAGGGCATGCAACTTTGCATTAGCGGCAGCCAACTCTCCAGCGTAGCCGTGCGACCTCAGCCTTAGCAGTTTCAACCTCCATCGATGCATCGAGGGCTTGAAGGACTCGCCTCCCGGTGCATAGCCGCCTCCGCCTCCATCTCTGTAGGCTCAAAGACGCCTGCGGTGCCTTCCACCTCGGCGCAACCTCACATGCCATAGCCATGAGCAGCGCCGGCTCGTCGTCGACATCGGCAGCAGCTAAGGCGCCTTCTCTTTCTTCCACGCCTCACACTCGGACTTGAAGTGTCCTTTCTCCCCTTTTCGAAGCAAGTAATCCTGGACTTGTCGAACTTGCCACGAACCTTCTTCCTGTCGTCGCCCCGGCCGCGGCCACCACGCGCCCATCACCGTCCTTGCCGCTGCTGCTGGACCCTTCTCCCTTCTTCTTTTCTTTACGGATTAGGGCCTCCGGCTCTGCACTTGAGACCAGCATCGCTTCTCACCGTCGACGCTGCGGTCTTGGCGCCGCCGGACTCGTTCTCCTCGAACGCCCGCAGCCGCCAATGGCCTCGGCGATCGACATCTTCTTGACGTCGCCCCATTGCTCGATTGTCCCGATTATCGGCAAGAAGCGATCCGGGACCGCCGCGAACAGCCGCTTGACAACGGCGTGCTCGCAAGTTCTCGCCAAGCGCTCGAATTTCTCCGACAAGCGCGGTGAGTCGGCGCCAAACGCACCAACTTCTTCGCCATCTTCCATGGTTAGCCGCCAAGCGCCTTGTCAAGTGGGCGATCGCGCGCTACCGCACCACACGGTCATCGCCTATGCGCATGGTACGGATAGCATCCCAAGCCTCCTTCGCCGACTTCGTACTCCACGATGGACATCATCACGTCGTCGAACGGATGCGAGATAGCAGCCATGGCTCCTCGATCCTTGGCCTCATCGACGTCTTCTCCGGTGATCGCCGACCACACGCCCATTGGCTTGAGGATGATCTTCATCTTGGCCGCCACAACCGATAATTGCTTTCGATCGGTGCGGGTACTGAATTGGCACTCCGACGCTCCTCGCCGGCGCAGCCACGACGATCGTCCCATCGCCGGAGCCGCTGGCCCGAGCCTCTTGCTCGGTGGCGTGTACTTTCCACCATCACAAAGATCGCTCTTCTTCGGTGATCGATCTCCCATCGCTACCCACCGTCGCCGATTCGCCTCCGGCCACAACCAGGCTCAGATACCAAATGTTGGATCACGGGCGGAAACACCGCGTAAGTACGGTGGAGACAGAGCGAGAGAGGAGGAAGACGAACACACAGGATTTTGCGAGGCGCAACTACCAGCCTCTTTTCTTGTTATCTCTTATTTATACGGTCAAATAAATTGCCGTTTTGTTACAACAGAAAATAACGTAAACACAGTGGAGAACGGGTATAACGGACGTGCCATCCCACGGCCACCGAACTGCGCTGCGACGCCACACATGCGCTGGATTCGTGCCATCCCACGAAGCACAAACGGCGGCCACATCTAACTAACTAAATACTAAGCCAAGACGTGTACATGCACACGTTGCATGGCACGATTATTTGCAAAAAGAAAACTAGCAAGCGAGTAGCCGAGCTACACGCCTAACAAAACCATGCAACCTAGAACCTGCACTACACATACATGCTAATGCAACAGGATTATCCAACAGCGACTAGATAAATTAAAAATAGTGCGAATATCATAGCAGGAGCAATTGGGACGCACAACCCTGCTCCAGAAAACACAGACATCCCAACCTCGGATCCATGCAAATAACAAACTGATGTAAAAAAAAAAAAAAAACAAGAACAAATGGCAAAAGGTGTACCTCCCTCATCCCAGGCGATACGTAGGTCTGCGTTCCACCTACGTATAGTGTAAAACCACCATAACTGAAGATAGGGTTTTGGAACCTTTCCATTTCATCACCAATACCATCCACATTATGCTAAAAAAATCTCAAAAACCACTTGTAGCACACTTGGTTAAATTCAAAAACATTTCTAACGTTGGGACCGCATCTAGGCACTGACGTGGCATGAAATGTCAATTCTGCTTGTTTGACCGTTAAGTTGAACATGGGGTCCACATGTCAACATCAACATTCCTCTCTCATCACCCCCTCTCGTGTGGCATTTTCTTGGACACTTTGCTCATATGCCATCCTCAAGATGTCCAGCCCGCCGTGGAGTTTGTACCTCCTTGCCAATGGGTGAAGCATGACATCGGCGCCCCTCCCTTGGAACCCGATGGTACCCTGACAGTTCATCAGCCTCGGCATATCACCGCCTGACGAGCCCTACCCAGGGGGTGGGGTGGGGGGGGGGGTAGCGATTGCGCCACAACGTCCCCGGGTGGCTACCACACCCGACGTGCGTCACAAACATACCCACCGCTGCGCGTGGCACAGCTCGCCCACAAGACCAGCAACTCCGGCGCACACTCCAGGAACCCATGCGGTAGCAGCAGCCACAACTCCCTGCACAACAATCACGATTGCGGGGTGGTGGTCGGACCACGTGAGGTACCAGTGCAGGTCGACCACCACGCAGGTGGTTCTTCTCCTTTGTGGTATCTCATTTCCCTAGGTAGGCCGCAACATACGACGACTAAGGCAAAGGAGGGTTGATCCACACTCGCTCGTCACCACCGCAAGCGACCTTTTTTCCCCAACACAGACGGGATTTTATTAACTCAAAATGAAGGCATCAAGAGGATACAAATGCAATGAGGACACACCCTACCTATGCATAACTAGGATGCACACAACCAACATCAACGCGCGTGCACACACACAAAGAATGTCACCGGCAAATCACAAAGTCATGCAAGACGGAAGCTATGCCTTGGTGAATTAAAAATAAAAAGAAATTCTGAAGTGATCAAAACTATGATCAACAACAATCTACATCAAGGATCATATCCGCACCAACTATCTATTGACATCACAAGTACAACGAGAAAGGTTCTCCAACAACAATGACTTTAGAAAGGGAACTACGCTCGTTGCAGCCGCCAGATCCAACAACCGAAGCCTAGTTCATGGATTTCATCCTGATGATCAAGTTCGAGCATTTCCTTTTAAAAAGGTGATGACACAAAAAAACACAATCGACGAATGATATAACCAATTAGGGTTAGACCTCGGGTTAGCCCAGTGCTCGAGAAAGATACTTGAGAAGTACCACAAGGTAGAAGTTGTCATGTGTTATTGCCACCACTTTCCTCAATCCCAACAACTATATGTGTAGCATGGTTTTGACATGAGATGCCACACAAATGAAGACCATGTTTGCACAAGGTCCTTCCCACCGCGACAATCATCTAGAGGCGTAGGACTATGCAGTTACCTGAGGCCCGAGCAGAGAACCTCCATATTATGACACAACAGGATGACGCTGCCGCCCATGTACTTCTCGATGGGATCGTCGCTACGAACCAGTGTTGCCGCTGCACAACCAATGCCTTCTGCCTCAAGCGACACGCGACCTTTCTTTGGATTCCTCTGACATGGCGCCTACATGAGTACGGCGACGAGATCGTGCCTCCTCACCAGCTCCCCAAGGACGACCCAGTACTACAAGAGGGTTCACCACCTCCACGAGGACTCGTGCCAAGCCCGCTTCATCGTCCTGACTAGCGCCTCTAGCTCCTCCATGTCTTTCTCTCTCGCACGAGATCATGTCGTCTGATTGTGACATGCTATACCTCAGTGGGCCGAGCCCAACGTGCGTGACCACTATCACAACGCCATCGCTAGGAGCACATGTGGGGGATGTCAATGACGAGAGGCTATGGCGGCAACCACCAGAGTCGAGGAAGATGATACGTCCATTTTGCATCATGCTTTTATATCAATATTTATTGCATTATGGGATGTTATTACACATTATATCTCAGTACTTATGGCTATTCTCTCTTATTTTACAAGGTTTACCATGAAGAGGGGGAATGCCGGCAGCTAGAATTCTGGCTGGAAAGGAGCAAACATTGGAAACCTATTCTGCACAGCTCCAAAAGTCCTGAAACTCCACGAAACATCTTTTTGGATTTAATAAGAATTTTTGAGCAAAAGAAATACACCAGGGGGCCCACACCCTGTCCAAGAGACAGGAGGGCGCCCCCCTATAGGGCGCGCCCCTATCTCCTGGGCCCCCTGGTGGGCCTCCGGTGTCCATCTTCTACTATATCATCGCTTTCACCCTGGAAAAAAATCGGGGGCAAGCTTACGGGACGAAACTCCGCCGCCACGAGACGGAACCTTGGCGGAATCAATCTAGGGCTCCGGCGGAGCTGTTTTGCCGGGGACACTTCCCTCCTGGAGGGGGAAATCATCACCAACGTCATCACCAACGATCCTCTCATCGGGAAGGGGTCAATCTCCATCAACATCTTCACCAGCATCATCTCCTCTCAAAACCCTAGTTCATCTCTTGTATCCAATCTTGTATCAAAACCACAAATTGGTACATGTGGGTTGCTAGTAGTGTTGATTACTCCTTGTAGTTGATGCTAATTGGTTTACTTGGTGGAAGATCATATGTTCAGATCCTTTATGCATATTATTACTCCTCTGATTATGAACATGAATATGCTTTGTGAGTAGTTACATTTGTTCCTGAGGACATGGGTGAAGTCTTGCTATTAGTAGTCATGTGAATTTGGTATTCGTTCGATATTTTGATGAGATGTATGTTGTCTTTTCCTCTAGTGGTGTTATGTGAACGTCGACTACATGACACTTCACCATTATTTGGGCCTAGAGGAAGGCATGGGAAAGTAATAAGTAGATGATGGGCTGCTAGAGTGACAGAAGCTTAAACCCTAGTTTATGCGTTGCTTCGTTCGGGGCTGATATGACCCATATGTTTAATGCTATGGTTAGGTTTACCTTAATACTTCTTTTGTAGTTGCAGATGTTTGCAATAGGGGTTAATCATAAGTGGGATGCTTGTCCAAGTTAGGGCAGTACCCAAGTACCGGTCCACCCACATATCAAATTATCAAAGTACCGAACGCGAATCATATGAACGTGATGAAAACTAGCTTGACGATAATTCCCATGTGTCCTCGGGAGCTCCTTTCTCATTATTAGAAATTGCCCAGGCTTATCCTTTGCTACATAAAGGATTGGGCCATCTTGCTGCACTTTATTTACTTTATTTGCTTGTTACTCGTTACTATTTATCTTATCACAAAACTATCTATCAGCTACAATTTTAGTGCTTGCAGAGAAAACCTTACCGAAAACCGCTTATCATTTCATTCTGCTCCTCGTTGGGTTCGACACTCTTACTTATCGAAAGGACTACGATTGATCCCCTACACTTGTGGGTCATCAATACTCTTTTCTGGCGCCGTTGCCAGGGAGTGTAGCGCTTTTGGTGAGTGGAACTTGGTAAGGAAACATTTATATAGTGTACTGAAATTTTCTGTATTTGTCACTATGGAAACTAATCCTTTGAGGGGCTTGTTTGGGGCATCTTCACCCCAACCAGAAGAGCAAAGAGTTGCTCTCAACCTACTGAACTTTATGAAAATATTTACTTTGATATTCCTTCGGGTATGATAGAGAAACTGCTAGCTAATCCATTTGCAGGAGATGGAACATTGCATCCCGATTTACACCTTATCTTTGTGGATGAAGTTTGTGGATTATTTAAGCTTGCAGCTATTCCCGATGATGTTGTCAAAAGGAAGGTCTTCCCTTTATCTTTGAAGGGAGATGCATTGACATGGTATAGGCTATGTGATGATACGAGATCTTGGAATTATAAGCGATTTAAGTTGGAATTTCACCAGAAGTTCTATCCTATGCATCTTGTCCATCGTGATCGTAATTACATATATAATTTCTGGCCTCGCGAAGGAGAAAGCATCGCTCAAGCTTGGGGGAGGCTTAAGTCAATGTTATATTCATGCCCCAATCATGAGCTCTCTCGGGAAATGATTATTCAGAACTTTTATGCTCGGCTTTCTCTTGATAATCGCAACTTGCTCGATACTTTCTGTGTTGGTTCTTATATGCTGAAGACTATTGATTTCAAATGGGACTTATTAGAAAGAATTAAACGCAACTCTGAAGATTGGGGTTCCGAGGATGGTAAGGAGTCAGGTATGACACCTAAGTTCGATTCTGTTAAATCTTTTATGGATACCGATGCTTTTCGTGGATTTAGCGCTAAGTATGGACTTGACTCTGAGATAGTAGCTTCTTTCCGTGAATCTTTTGCTACTCACATTGATCTCCCTAAAGAGAAGTGGTTTAAATATAATCCTCCTGTTGAAGTGAAAGTAGTTGCACCTATTACAGTGGAAGAAAAGACTATTACCTATAGTGATCCTATTGTTCCTACTGCTTATGTTGAGAAACCTCCTTTTCCTGTTAGGATAAAGGATCATGCTAAAGCTTCGACTGTTCTTCGTAAGAGTAATACTAGGACTTATACACCTGCTGAGCAAATTAATGTTGAACCTAGTATTGCTATGGTTAAAGATCTCTTGGATGATGATTTAGATGGGCATGTTATTTATTTCTGTGGTGAGACTGCTAATATTGCTAGACCAGATACTAAGACACGTAGACCTGTTGTAGGCATGCCTATTATTTCTGTTAAAATAGGAGATCATTGTTATCATGGCTTATGTGATATGGGTGCTAGTGCTAGTGCAATACCTTATACCTTATATCAAGAAATTATGCATGACATTGCACCCATTGAATTAGAAGACACTGATGTTACTATTAAGCTTGCTAATAGGGACACCATTAAACCTGTTGGGATTGTTAGAGATGTTGAAGTTTTGTGTGGGAAGGTTAAATACCCTGCTGATTTTCTTGTTCTTGGTTCCCCACAAGATGATTTTTGTCCCATTATTTTTGGTAGACCCTTCTTGAATACAGCTAGTGCTAAGATTAATTGTGAAAAGAATATTGTCACTGTTGGCATAGATGGTATGTCTCATGAGTTTAATTTCGCTAAGTTTAGTAGACAACCCCGTGATAGGGAACCACCTAGTAAGGATGAGTTTATTGGTCTTGCTTCCATTGTTGTTCCTCCAACTGATCCGTTAGAACAATTTTTGCTAGATCATGAAAACGATATGTTTATGAAGGAAAGGGAGGAAATAGATGAAGTGTTCCTTAAACAGGAACCTATGCTGAAACATAACCTTCCCGTTGAAATTCTTGGGGATCCCCCTCCACCCAAGGGTGATCCCGTGTTTGAACTCAAACCATTACCTGATAATCTTAAGTATGCTTATCTTGATGAAAAGAAAATATATCATGTTATTATTAGTGCTAACCTTTCAGAGCAAGAAGAAGAAAGATTATTGAAAACTCTGAAGAAGCACCGAGCTACTATTGGATATACTCTGGATGATCTTAAGGGCGTTAGTCCCACGTTATGCCAACACAAAATTACATTGGAGGACGATGCCAAACCAGTTAGAGATCCTGAACAACGACTAAATCCCAAGATGAAAGAAGTGGTAAGAAAGGAGATACTAAAGCTCCTTGAGGCAGGTATTATTTATCCCGTTGCTGATAGTGAATGGGTAAGCCCTGTCCATTGTGTTCCCAAAAAGGGAGGTATTACCGTTGCTCCTAATGATAAAGATGAATTGATCCCGCAAAGAATTATTACAGGTTATAGGATGGTAATTGATTTCCGTAAGTTAAATAAGGCTACTAAGAAAGATCATTACCCTTTACCTTTTATTGACCAAATGCTAGAAAGACTATCCAAACACACACATTTCTGCTTTCTAGATGCTTATTCTGGCTTCTCTCAAATACCTGTGTCAGCAAAGGATCAACGTAAAACTACTTTTACTTGCCCTTTTGGTACTTTTGCTTATAGACGTATGCCTTTTGGTTTATGTAATGCACCTGCTACCTTTCAAAGATGCATGATGGCTATATTCTCTGATTTTTGTGAAAAGATTTGTGAGGTATTCATGGATGATTTCTCAGTTTATGGATCCTCTTTTGATGATTGTTTGAGCAACCTTGATCGAGTTTTGCAGAGATGCGAAGACACTAGTCTCGTCCTGAATTGGGAAAAATGTCACTTTATGGTTAATGAAGGCATTGTCTTGGGGCATAAGATTTCCGAGAGAGGTATTGAAGTTGACAAAGCCAAGGTTGATGCTATTCAAAAGATGCCATGTCCCAAGGACATAAAAGGTATAAGAAGTTTCCTTGGCCATGCCGGTTTTTATAGGAGGTTCATTAAGGACTTTTCTAAAATCTCTAGGCCTCTGACTAATTTATTGCAAAAAGATATTCCTTTTGTCTTTGATGATGATTGTGTTGAAGCATTTCAAATACTTAAGAAAGCTTTGATCACTGCACCTATTGTTCAGCCACCTGATTGGAATCTACCTTTTGAAATTATGTGTGATGCTAGTGATTATGCTATAGGTGCTGTTCTAGGGCAAAGAGTCGATAAGAAATTGAATCTTATCCAGTATGCTAGTAAGACTCTTGACACTGCCCAGAGAAATTATGCTACTACTGAAAAAGAGTTCTTAGCAGTTGTGTTTGCATGTGATAAGTTTAGACCTTATATTGTTGATTCCAAAGTTACTATTCACACTGATCATGCTGCTATTAAATATCTTATGGAAAAGAAAGATGCTAAGCCTACACTCATTAGATGGGTTCTTCTTGCTCCAAGAATTTGACTTGCATATTATTGATAGAAAGGGAGCCGAGAACCCCATTGCAGACAACTTGTCTAGGTTAGAGAATGTTCTTGATGACCCACTGCCTATTGATGATAGCTTTCCTGATGAACAATTAGCGGTCGTTAATGCTTCTCGTACTACTCCTTGGTATGCTGATTATGCGAATTGCATTGTTGCTAAATTTATATCCCCTAGCTTCACATACCAGCAAAAGAAAAAGTTCTTTTATGATTTAAGACATTACTTCTGGGATGACCCACACCTTTATAAAGAAGGAGTAGATGGTGTTATTAGACGTTGTGTGCCTGAGCATGAATCCTACGCAAGTGTCACTCTGAATCCTATGGAGGACACCACGCTGGAGATAGAACTGCACACAAGGTACTACAATCTGGTTTTTATTGGCCTACTCTCTTCAAGGATGCTCGTAAGTTTGTCTTATCTTGTGATGAATCTCAAAGAATAGGTAACATTAGTAGACGTCAAGAAATGCCTATGAATTATTCTCTTGTTATTGAACTGTTTGATGTTTGGGACTTTGATTATATGGGACCTTTTCCTGCCTCTAATGGTTATACACATATTTTAGTTGCTGTTGATTACGTTACTAAGTGGTTAGAAGCTATTCCAACTAGTAGTGCTGATCATAACACCTCTATTAAAATGCTTAAAGAAGTTATTTTTCCGAGGTTTGGAGTCCCTAGATATCTTATGACTGATGGTGGTTCACATTTTATTCATGGTGCTTTCCATAAGATGATTGCTAAGTATGATGTTAATCATAGAATCGCATCTCCTTATCATCTGCAGTCTAGTGGTCAGGTAGAGTTGAGAAACAGAGAGCTCAAATTAATTTTGCAAAAGACTGTGAATAGATCTAGAAAGAATTGGTCCAAAAAACTTGATGATGCATTATGGGCCTATAGAACTGCATACAAAAATCCTATGGGTATGTCTCCATATAAGATGGTCTACGGAAAAGCTTGTCATTTACATCTTGAACTTGAACATAAGGCATATTGGGCTATTAAAGAGCTAAATTATGACTTCAAACTTGCCGGTGAGAAGAGGTTATTTGATATTAGCTCACTTGATGAATGGGGAACTCAAGCCTATGAGAATGCCAAGCTATTCAAAGAAAAAGTCATGGGGAACTCAAGCCTATGAGAATGCCAAGTTATTCAAAGAAAAAGTCAAACGCTGGCATGATAAGAGGATACAAAAGCATGAGTTTAATAGGAGATTATGTGTTATTATTCAACTCTCGTTTAATATTTTTTGCAGGAAAACTTCTCTCAAAATGGTAAGGTCCTTACGTTATCGAGGAGGTCTATCGTTCTGGTGCCATAAAAATCGACAATTTCGAAGGCACAAGTCCAAGGGTGGTAAACAGTCAAAGAATTAAACACTATATCTCAGGTAATCCCATCAATGTTGAAACTAATATTATTGAAACTGTAACCCCTGAGGAATACATAAGGGATACTTTCCAGAACGTTCCAGACTCCAAAAAGGTATAGGTATGTGGTACGGTAAGTAAACCGACTCCAAAACAACTCCAATGGCAATTTTTATCAGTTTTGGAATATTTAAGAATTTTAGGAAGAAAGAAGTAGTCCGAAAGGGACACGAGGCTCCCACGAGAGTCGAGGGTGCCCCCCCTACTGGGCGCGCCCCCTGTCTCGTGGGCACCTCGTGTGCCTCCCGGACTCCCTTTTCTTGCACGTTACGTATTTTGGTCGATAAAAATTCATTATATATACTCCCGAAGGTTTTGACCACCGTATCACGCAAATATCCTCTGTTTTCGTTTCGAGCTATTCCTGTTGCAGAATAAAGGCAAGATGTCTTCTCAGGAGTCAGTCGGGGAGAGCCGGGTGTCTCATCCAACACCTGGTCCAGGAGAAAATAGCGATGCTTATCACTTTGGACCATCAACGGAGGACGAGATGGAAGATGATTTGAAAAGGATAGATGCCATGGAAGAAGATCAAGAAGTTACCTTGCGCCTCCAAGCAGAATTCATGATGGGGGAACTACCTAGCCTAGCTATCCCTACTTCGGTCACCCCTTCCAACTTTAGATTTCTTTCCTATGAAAATATGAAGAAGAGTTTTACGTGTTCTCCAGAGGCTATGCAGCATCCTTGGGTAAAAGGAGCTTTGACCGTTACGGCCAAGCTCCGTAAAGAAATTATGGATCTTAAACAACAAGCCAACAAGGTCGAGGAGGAGAACCGTATCTTGAAAGGCATCATCACCAATAAGATCATAACACCGACTGTGAAGAAGGAGACATAATCACATGGGTATGGGCACTCCCCTTGGCAACTGCCAAGCTTGGCGGAGGTGCCCTGGTATCGTATCACCATCACACTCCAATCTTTACCGTTTTATTTAGTTCGATCCTTTTAGTAGTATCTTGATCTAGTAGATTGAAGTTTTGATATCAAGTAGTTTTGAGTTTTGCTTTGTGATCTCTTTTTGTAATCGAGTCCGTGAGCTATCTATAATAAAGATTAGTGTTGAGTCAAGGGCTTTGCCATGCTGCTATGATCTTGAGAAAGTAGAAAGAATAAAAGAGTTCATATTGATCTTATGGATAGTGATAACTTCACACATAGAAAGTATGAGGCATAAAAATTGTTGAGAGTTGATGAACGTAGTTTTGGTCATCGTTGCAATTAATAGGAAGTGATAAGGAAAGAGAGGTTCACATATAGATATATTATCTTGGAAACCTTTTATAATTGGGAGCACTCATTAAGTATGACATGCTAAAAGAGTTGACGTTGGACAAGGAAGACAACGTAATGGTTTATGTTTTCCGACATCTCAGTTAAAGTATATTGTCATTGACCTTCCAAACATATTGAGCTTGCCTTTCCCCCTCATGCTAGCCAAATTCCTTGCACCAAGTAGAGATACTACTTGTGCTTCCAAATATCCTTAAACCCTGTTTTGCCATGAGAGTCCACCATATCTACCTATGGATTGAGTAAGATCCTTCAAGTAAGTTGTCATGTTGCAGGCAATAAAAATTGCTATCTAAATATGTATGACTTATTAGTGCAGAGAAAATAAGCTTTGTACGAACTTGTTGTGGAAGTAATGAAAGCGACGGACTGCATAATAAAGGTCCACATAAAAGGGACAATATAAAGTGACGTTCTTTTGCATTAAGATTTTGTGCATCAACCCTAAACGCACATGACAACCTCTGCTTCCCTCTGTGAAGGGCCTATCTTTTACTTTATGTTTTTACTTTATGCTTGAGTCAAGGTGATCCTCACCTTTCCCTTTTTCATTTTATCCTTTGGCAAGCTCCTCGTGTTTGAAAGATCATGATACATATATATCCAATTGGATGTAAGTTAGCATGGGCTATTATTGTTGACATCACCTAAAGGTGAATACGTTGGGAGGCAACACAATAAGCCCCTATCTTTCTCAGTGTCCGGCTGAAACTCCATAACCACAAGTATTGCGTGAGTGTTAGCAATTATAGAAGACTACAAGATAGTTGAGTATGTGAACTTGCCGAAAAGCTCTATTGTTGACTCTTTCTGATGTTACGATTGCAATTGCTTCAATGACTGAGATTATAGTTTATTAGTTCCCAATGAAGTTTCTGAATCATACTTGACATTGTGAATTGATTGTTACTTGAGCATAAGAAGCCATATAATAAAATCTATATATGTTGCTATTATAAGAATGATCATGATGCCCTTATGTCCGTATTTTATTTTTATAGACACCTCTATCTCTAAACATGTGGACATATTTTTCGATTTCGGCTTCCGCTTGAGGACAAGCGAGGTCTAAGCTTGGGGGAGTTGATACATCCATTTTGCATCATGCTTTTATATCAATATTTATTGCATTATGGTTTGTTATTACACATTATATCTCAATAATTATGGCTATTCTCTCTTATTTTACAAGGTTTGCCATGAAGAGGGGAATGCTTGGCAATGGAATTCGGCCGAAAAGGAGCAAACATTGAAACCTATTCTGCACACTCCAAAAGTCCTGAAACTCCACGAAACATCTTTTTGATTTAATAAGAATTTTGAGCGAAAGAAATACACCAGGGGCCCACACCTGTCCAGAGATGTGAGGGCGCCTCTATAGGGCGCCCGCTATCTCCCGGCCCCTGGTGGGCCTCCAGTGTCCATCTTCGCTATATCATCGCTTTCACCTGGAAAAATCAGGGCAAGCTTACGGACGAAACTCCCGCCATGAGGCGGAACCTCATGAATTAATCTAGGGCTCCAGCTGAGCTGTTCTGCCGGGGACACTTCCCTCCGGTAGGGGGAAATCATCACCAACGTCATCACCAACGATCCTCTCACCAGGAGGGGGTCAATCTCCATCAACATCTTCACTAGCATCATCTCCTCTCAAAACCCTAGTTCATCTCTTGTATCCACTCTTGTATCAAAACCACAAATTGGTACCTGTGGGTTGCTAGTAGTGTTGATTACTAATTGGTTTACTTGGTGGAAGATCATATGTTCAGATCCTTTATGCATATTATTACTCCTCTGATTATGAACATGAATATGCTTTGTGAGTAGTTAAGTTTGTTCCTGAGGACATGGGTGAAGTCTTGCTATTAGTAGTCATGTGAATTTGGTATTCGTTCGATATTTCGATGAGATGTATGTTGTCTTTTCCTCTAGTGGTGTTATGTGAACGTCGACTACATGACACTTCACCATTATTTGGGCCTAGAGGAAGGCATGGGGAAGTAATAAGTAGATGATGGGTTGCTAGAGTGATAGAAGCTTAAACCCTAGTTTATGTGTTGCTTCGTTAGGGGCTGATATGGACCCATATGTTTAATGTTGTGGTTAGGTTTACCTTAATACTTCTTTTGTAGTTGCGGATGCTTGCAATAGGGTTTAATCATAAGTGGGATGCTTGTCCAAGTTAGGGCAGTACCCAAGTACCGGTCCACCCACATATCAAATTATCAAAGTACCGAACGCGAATCATATGAACGTGATGAAAACTAGCTTGACGATAATTCCCATGTGTCCTCGAGAGCTCCTTTCTCATTATTAGAAATTGTCTAGGCTTATCCTTTGCTACATAAAGGATTGGGCCATCTTGCTGCACTTTATTTACTTTATTTGCTTGTTACTTGTTACTATTTATCTTATCACAAAACTATCTATCAGCTACAATTTCAGTGCTTCAGAGAAAATCTTACCGAAAATCGCTTATCATTTCCTTCTGCTCCTCGTTGGGTTCGACACTCTTACTTATCAAAAGGACTACGATTGATCCCCTACACTTGTGGGTCATCAGAAGACGACGCGATTCTTCAGTGATGGAGGTAGTGATCACGTCGTGATATACGCGGGTGAGAGTGATACACTGTTGATCCTACTTGTAAAATGCTCCCCTTTGTGTTGCTACTGGTCGCGTAGCTCGTCTGCCTGTGTCCAACACGCTTGAATCAGAGAGAGAAGGGGACACATACTATTTTTGTGGAGGAAGAGGGAGGGGCACCGATATGGGAGCAGTGTGAATCCTCAAGACATTTGTGGAGGAATAGGTAGGATGCGAGGGAGAGAGATGGGGACACCGGCCCCTCGCTATTCGGCGTTGATTTTGCGTGGCCATGGGCACGACAAGGTTGAGTCGTGCATCCGAAACATATCTATAATTTTTATATGTTGTGTGCCATTATATTACCATTCTTACATACTCTGGGCAAAAATTTTATTATACTAAACTATTAAGTGCCCAGTGCCAATGCAAGTTCATGTTTATGGTGTTTTCATATTTCAAGGAAACTAATTATTTTAACCCGAAAAATATAGAAAAATTAGATTGTAGAGTCTTGCCCCACAAGACACCGAGGGGCTTTGGGCGCCACACCTGGAAAGGCCCAGGGTGCCTAGGAGCCCCCTTTAGGCGCCCAAAATGTCAGGGTGCCAAGGCATTGCGGGAACCTTGTAGAGCCCTGCTTTGGAACAAAGCTTGCCCTAGAAGTTGTGGAACACTACCAGGGAAAAGCCTAGTAGTAGCGCTGATTTTTGGCCTAGCAGTAGCGCGGGTGGCCGCGTTACTGCTATGGCGCTACAACTAAAGGTTAGCAGTAGTGCTTCTTGAAAAGAGCGCTACTGGTAATTACTAGTAGCGCTTCTCTCTGCCCGCGCTACTACTATTATTCCGTATTCTATTTCTTTTTTTATTTTATGTCGTATTCATACACCATTATACAAGTTTTCATACAGTTTCAATTTAGAGATAGTTTTTACATCATAATGAGTTATTAAATCATTGGGTGAAAGAACCGTGGATTAGTTTCATGTGGATGGATCCTAAGTGACAAGGTCATGGATTATCGTGATATCGATGACTTGGTCACTTAGGATCCATCCACTTGAAACTAATCCACGGTTCTTTCACCCAATGATATAATAACTTATCATCATCATCATCATATCATTAACAACTTATCATCATAATACATCATTGTCATATAATTAACAACTCCTCGTGATCATCATTTTCGTCCATGAGACATCATATAACAACTTGTTCTCTAGTCATAATGACAACTCATCCTCCTCCTCATCATCAACTCTAACACATTGTAGCACATAATAACACATTGTACCTAGGACCTACTTCTCTCTCATAGGACCTACTAACCCCTCTAAGGTAAAATGGCATAAAACAAGATAGGCCCTAACTCTCCATTATGGAGAATCGAGACTATCCTGTCTCCAATTCTTGCGCTTCACACAATGTTGGTTTCAAGTAGTTCCGTATGATTGTCCATATATTTTTTCCATGCTTTGGTTGCCATGTCTTCATCGGTTTTAGAAATCCGCTATGAACAGTACTGAAGCTTAGGCAGACCTGGCCGTAAGCTCATAACATCAAGGTTACCTTTTGGAAGCATGAGATGAGGCACACAATCCTTCGGAATTTTCTGTTGAAAAACATAGTAATAAGGTCGTAGTTAGCAATGTAGTTTAGATTTAGAAGAATTTATGCAAAATATGCACGGATGTCGTAATAGTAAAAAATCTTACCATGCCATCTCCATAGATGTTACCGTAGTTTAGCACATGAACTAGTGGCACGTATTGACCATAATGTGTAGGAGTTTGATAATTGATATTGTAATTCTCAACATCAATAATAAATGAGATAAGATGATCTTTCTCCTGATAAGTTAATTCCGTGACATCGGTGTAATAGGTTCTGTCTACCATCTTTCGTACATTATTTGAAGAACGAAAATAAGCTATCAATGGAAATAAGCTATCAACTATTTTGAAAGAAACAATATAAATTATTTAATAACTATGTTTGAGAAACTCACATAGCAGTAGAATTGGAAGCGTATCAACAAGGACCCAAATGTCCATATTATCTTCGTCGATGTCAGGGTCACCAAGATCCAAGTTGACAAGCATATCCTCATGAAAATCATACATCTTGCAAACTGCTTCCCAATTCGGGCAACCAAAATGGGATACACTCTCAGAATTGTATAGATTTACAAGAAAATCTATACCATGATGGGTCCTTAGATGAACTATCTTTGTTTCCATACTTTCATGATCTTCAAAATCCATCCTCTCCAAGACATAGCGTTTTGCATGGCATGGGATAAGCTAGTCGAATTGTAGAACACGAAAATTACACATTGAAGAAGCAGAAGTCATGCTTAATTATGAAAAACACTTGTCGTTGTTGCATGCCGTTTCAACATCGAAGGTCTCCTGGAGCTTAATGATGAATCACCGACCTTCTACCAGGTGAGGAATGTCGCAAAGACCCCGGTCGTTGCCACACCAGTCGCACTCCGCGAGACTATCGCCGCCGGACGACATTTCCTATGTTCATAATTCAAAGATTAAACTTCTAAATTAAATATATTTCCTACATATTCTAGCACAAGTCATGCCAAAATTCACGAAAAATTCCGGCATGACCTTTGCTAAAAAAAGGACATATTGAGCGCCTGAAATTAGCTGGAGCGGAAATTAATCAACACTCCGGCAAAACATAGGCCCCTCGGATGTGTTCCCTGCAAACATGGCCACATGGGAAAGCACATATCCTATTTTAGCAACACTATATATACATGTTTATATCTACATCCTATGAGCATTCAAACTTGATGGTCATTGCATTTCAATGGTTGAAAATATGAACAAAATATTTCAAAATATCTTATATAAACCACTTACTAAATATGAACTAGTTCTATTAACCACTTACTAAATAAACTAGTTCTATTAAGCACTTACTACAAATAAACAACTTATATTAACCACTTACTAAATAACTATTTCTATTAAACACTTATTAAATAACTATTTCTATTAAACACTTACTAAAAACAGTAAAAACTGCATTATACAAGAATAGTAAAAAACAGTTTAGGGTTTAGGAGAGATGGAGGGAGGAGGGGGTGGGAGGAGGTGAAGGAAATATGCCCTAGAGGCAATAATAAAGTTGTTATTTTATATTTCCTTATGCATGGTAAAGGTTTATTATTCATGCTAGAATTGTATTGACACAGGAAACCTAAATACATGTGTGAATACATAAACAAACATCGTATCCCTAGTGAGCCTCTACTTGACTAGCTCGTTGATCAAAGATGGTTAAGGTTTCCTAACCATAGACATGAGTTGTCATTTGATAATGGGATCACATTATTAAGAGAATGATGTGATGGACAAGACCCATCCATTAGCTTAGCATAATGATCATTCAGTTTTATTGCTATTGCTTTCTTCATGTCAAATACATATTCCTTTGACTATGAGATCATGCAACCCCCAGATACCGGAGAAGTGTCTTGTGTGCTATCAAACATCACAACACAATTGGGTGATTATAAAGATGCTCTAGAGGTATCTCCGAAGGTGTTCCGTTGGGTTGGTGTGAATGAAGATTAGGATTTGTCACTCCGAGTATCAGAGAGGTATCTTTGGGCCCTCTCGGTAATACACATCATAAGAAGCCTTGCAAGCAAAGTGACGAATGAGTTAGTTGCGAGATGATGTATTACAGAATGAGTAAAGAGACTTGCCAGTAACGAGATTGAACTAGGTATGTGGATACCGACGATCGAATCTCGGGCAAGTAACATATCGATGACAAAGGGAATAATGTATGTTGTCATAATTGTTCGACCAATAAAGATCTTCGTAGAATATGTAGGAGCCAATATGAGCATCTAGGTTCCGCTATTGGCTATTGACCGGAGAGGTGTCTCAGTCATGTCTACATAGTTCTCTAACCCTTAGGGTCCGCACGCTTAACGTTCGATGACGATATTGTATTATATGAGTTATGTGATTTGGTGACCGAATGTTGTTCGGAGTCCCGAATGAGATCACGAACATGCTGAGGAGTCTCGAAATGGTCGAGAGGTAAATATTGATATATAGTATGATAGTATTCGGACACTGGAAGTGTTCCGGAGGGTACGGGTACATATCGGGTCACCCGAAGGGGTTCCGGGCACCCCCGGCAAAAGATATGGGCCTAATGGGCCAAGAGGGAAAATGCACCCTCCACCAGGGACTGGTACACCCCCCATATGGGCTGAACCAGAGGAGAAGGAAAGATAGGAAAGGAGAAGTGTCGGGGGTTAGGTGCGACATATGCCAACGGGTGGCTTATCATGGTGGGGGCGAGTAGAACGTCGCCGGTGCCTGGAAACGGGATGAGGCGCAGACATGCACGCCGGCGAATCTTACCCAGCTTCGGGGCTCTCCGGGGAGATAACACCCCTATTGCTGCTCTGCGGGGTCTCCGCATGGTCACTATGGTGAGATGGTTACAGAGGTGCTCTTGGAGCTGTATCGGGAGGCAGGAGGGAGCGAGGCTGGCTCTCTCCTCTGCCTTCTATATGTCTAAGTCTATCCAAAGTCCAACCCTTTGCATGGGTGCCCCGGGGGGTTTATATAGGCCTACCCCCGGGGGTACAATTGTAATCTGACTGGGCATGGCCCCCAGCCGTCTGTCTCTCACGCCGCCGTCCTTCTGCTGGGCTCGGGGCCCGCTGATTGGCGGGCCCATGCGACAAGTCGCCACTTGTCGGGGCGCGCCTCCTGATGACACAGGCTCGGTCATGGGGTCGTGGGAACAGTGCCGCCGTCTGTCAGGCGATCACTATCGCCATTCCCCGTCCAATCTGGTTTATGGCTTGTGGGGCCCTGACTGGGAGGTGGCTGACTCTAAGGAGGCCGACTCCCACAGGGCCGTCTTCGGGCGCTCTGGCCGTCTTCGATCCCCTTACTGACAGGGGGCCCGGCGATCTTTGGGCCGTACAGGCCGGCGTCGTGGGCACAGTGCATCGCGCACTGTGGCTGAGGTCAGGGGAGGCATTGCAACAGTGCCGCGCCTCACCGGAGATCTCCCGGCGATACGGCTCACTGTAGCCATGCCCACCCCTTGTGAGTTGGAGGGCACGGCCACGTCAGGGCCGTGCCCTGCATAGGTCTTCGTGAAAGGTCGCGGGCCGACTCTCACAGTCGCCCCCCCGAAAGGTCGCAAGCCCAGAGCCGGCTTGCTTCAGAGTCGCCGTCTGGGGACTCGGCTTCTTCGAAGGTCACCAGCAAGGGCTCGGCCTCCCGAAGGTCGCCTGCTGGGACGCGGCCAGAGGGGCGCGGCTTGCCCCGATGTCTTGAAAGATCTTGGGTCCTGGGTCGGCCTACCCGTGGCCCATTACTCCGACAGTAGTCCCCGAAGCTGGTGAAGCCCAGCGGGCGCCGCCTCGTGGGGCTTCAGCAGTTTCAATCTTCCCCGCGCCGATTCTGAGACTCGGCCGCTGTTTCTTTGGGCCGCTTGGCCGAAGTCGGACTGGCTCAGTGAGGAGCCGCCCTTCGCAAGTCGCGGCAGGAAACGGGCGGCGTATCGGTTACGCTTCCCTGCCATCATTGAGACGGTCCTATCGCACGGTACCACGTGGGGGCGATAGTCTGCCTTCCCACGCGCGTGACGGGACGGGCCGCCAGGTGGGGCCCGCCACTACCGCAGCTCGGCCCCCGAGCGGATCTGCTGTGGCCGAGGACGGTTGGCATCCCCACGCTGTTACTGCGCGCAGTAACTTCGTGGGGGTTAATCGTGGGCGGCGTGGGGCGTGGCGCAGATTAATCCCACGCCCGCCGCCTCGGCTCCTCGGCCGCAGGCTATAAATAAGCGGGGAGTGGGGCGGCAATGTACGCACACCCTCTCCCCCGCTCTCCTGCCCTTCCTTCTTCCTCCGCCGCGAGCCAAGGCATTCTTCCTCGCCGGCGATGAGCTCTTCTTCCGCCGCGCCCCCCACCTCGCGCTCCGGCGTGTGGGATGGCTCCGACGTGGAGGCGGAGCACATCGACTTTCTCCGCCGGACCGCCGTCTCCCGAGCGCAGACTTGGTGCACGCCCGTCCCGCGCCGGCGGGAGAGATCCGACCCGCGCCGGAGGAGGGCGAGCGAGTCATCGTCCGCTCGCACCTGATGCGCGGGCTGGGGCTTCCGGCGAGCGGGTTCTTCCGCTCGTTCCTGGAGTTCCACAAGCTGCAACCGCACCACCTCACCCCCAACGCGGTGGTGCTTCTCTCCGCCTTCACCACTCTGTGCGAAGGCTACATCGGCGTTCTCCCCACGCTCGAGCTGTGGGGGGAGTTCTTCTCTTCAAAACTTGGTACTCAGGCCGCCGCACGCCGCCCAAAGGCGGCACCTACATCGCGGTGCGGCGCACGACGGCCGACAATCCTTTCCCTCCCATTCCGTTGGTGAAGTCGGTGAAGATGTGGCCGAAGTCCTACTTCTATGTGAAGAACATCTCCACCGACGGCGACTGGGTCAATCTGCCGCCCTTCGACCCCGAGCCTCTGACTGGCCGGCTGGCCAGTTGGTCCCATCGGTCTAAATCACTTTCGACCTCCGGAGTCGGCGCCGTGGCGCGACTCCGAGTCATGCTGCCATCGGAGGGGCTCGTCGCCTCCGATCTTCTGGCCGCCTTCGTGGCACGCCGAGTTCTTCCGCTCCAGGGCCGGCCTCACCTCATCTGTCAGATGAGCGGCCGCCACGATCCGAGCCGGCTGTGCACCAAGGACATGCCGCGCGGGGAGGTGGCGAACTTGGTGAACCACATCGCCCACTGCGAGTTCACGGAAGACTGGCAGTTCGGCAAGGAGCCGTACTCGCGCGACAACCCCCCTCCCATGGTAAGTTGCCTCCGTCTGTAGCTCGATCTTCTTTGCGTCTGACTCCGAACTCTACTCATCGTTGGCTTCTTTTTGGGCAGAATCCCCTCACGGCGCCCGCAGCCGGCACCATAAGAGAGCCCCGCGACTACGTCCCAGATCGCGAGGCCAGCGACGTCGACGACCCTGACTTGGGGGCGGCGGCGCTGGAGGCCGACGCCGAAGGCGGCGGAGAAGGGGCAGACGGCGGCCTCAGGCCGTCGGCGACCTTCGCCGACTGGCCCGAGGACGACGTCGACGTGGAAGTCGTCCCTCGTTGCCAGCCGAGGGCCGGACCCTCCGGCCAAGCTGGCGCGAAGAGGCGTCACGCCGGGCCGAGTGCGCCCGACGGTCAGCAAAAGAAGTTCAAGGGAGCCGCCGCCGTGACCAAGCGGGAGGAAGCGGCCGCGAAGGCCAACCGCTTCCGAAAGGAAGTGAGAAGGCCGCCGCTAGTTTCTTCGTGAGTCCTTTTACTTTTTCATTCTTTGCTGGGTCTTGTCCGAATCTTGCTTGATTTTCCCTCTGATCTTCTCCAGAGCTCCCCTCTCCCTTGAGAGAGCCGCCGTCCCCTCCGTCATGGGGTCGGTGGAGACATCCGCCAACACTCGGTGGATTGATCCCGCCGCCGACCTTCGGGAGGCGACAGAACGGAACGCGCGGGAGAAGCGCGAGGAGGAGGAGGCCGACCGCCTGGAGAAGGCGGAGGCCGAGAAGGCGGCCGCCAATGCACAGCAGCGACTGGAGGAGGCCGAGACTGCCGCCGCGGTCCAACCAGATAGTAACATAATTAAAACTAACTAACTGCATCACTAGTGTTCTCTGAGAATTTTTAGCACGAGTCAGTGGTATTGGTGATGAAGCCGGAATGTGGTTTCGGAACCTACATATATGCTTGATGATTTACAAGAACGATCCTACTACCTGTAAATTTTGACCTAGGGTTTCCGCCTTTTAGGCATGGGTTGCGCCGTGAGGTTGTGAGCCCAAGTTGTTGCATGACCCCATGGGCCTGGACGGCCACCCTACTATGAGTCTCACATCATTGCTTGAGAATTGTAAATTGAAAAATATGAAAATAATGAGATCTATAAGTTGTTGAAAGTTTTTTTTGTTGAAAACAAGTGTTCTTCATGCCAAATTTCAATTTTTGAGGATTGTGAACATGTCCAAGTATTTCTTACGGTTGTCGAATTATTTCCTCTATTTATGGAATTTTGGAGTGCTAAAGAGGAATTGTGAATTCGTCCAAGTATTTCTTACGATTCTCGAATTATTTCCTCTATTTTTTGAATTTTGGAGTGCTAAAGAGGAATGGATAAATTTTTTATTTCCCATATTTGATTGTTTGTTCTTTAATACAAAATTGTGGCATCATAGATTTGCATTTATAATTAGATTTACAAAAGGTCTAACTACTCCTTACCTCAAATGCACCCAATAAAACAATATATAAGAGACAAATAGAAAAAAACATGTTCTTTTAATAACCATGGTCGAGGGCTCTATGTAGTTACAGTTTTTATGGGAATATGAAATTCATGTTGCTATGAAAAAACCGAACCTATAACACGCTTCGAAATTTGCCATGAGCATCACCATTGTCATTTCTTAACAATATTTCCAAAAAAACATCTCTTTATTTATTTTTTGGATGTTAGCATTCACACGGTTGCATGTGTACCCATGTGCCAAATCTTCATCTCTATCGGTGAGTATACATAGTCGCAGTGAGATACTCTCTGGACTTACCCAACTGAGTCACCTAGAGTACCTAGAGAGACTCCCAAGTTCTACGCCCAAGTAGGTAGTTGAAAGGGATATGATAAGGAAAGTGTGAACTAAGTTAGGTATTGAATTGTTATGAGAGATATGCTCCCCATAATGACATGATTACCTGATCATATCATATCCTCCAAAGGTAGATACAAATAACCCGCACCTATTAACCTATATAAAGGGCAAGCACCCTTCCGTCGAAGGAACATCCAACTTCAAAGGCAACATGCACATAAACATCGAGATCCCTTCGAGCACCACCTTTCCACTATAGTGTCCAATGATGTGATATTTCTCTGTATTTAATGGATGTATATGTGTGATTTATTTTAGTATGGATATAGTATCAGCTGATTCCATGAACACTGACCCACAAGCCAATTTAAATTATTGGTCATCATTAGGGAGTCTTTGTTGATTTCCCCTCTAGCAAGATTAAGAGTTCTAATCTATAAGTGCAGAATCAAGGGAAGTTTGAATCGATAAGCACACAATTACTAGTCTAATCGATAATATCATGTACAATTTCCCAAGGATTTTAATTTTGAATGCATGTTAAAATACGGTTGTAATTAGTCTGATGAATTAGCGGTTTTAATTAGGCATTGTGATCTGAAAGTTCGTCATTGAATCAAGAAGTCAGGTCAAAAGAACAAATTTAAATTCTCATGATTTTTCTGATCAAGAACAGGCTAACCACATCCTAGGTGATCCCCAGTAACTTATTCCTCTCAACATTCAACCCTATATGGGAAAAGGCCCATCTCCACATACAACCATGCATAGGTAAGAAAAAGCCATGCTTAAGAAAAAGAGGCTTAGTCATTTGTATTTTGTTATCGATTAGTCCTTTATATTTAGCTATTCTCACTCAACCTTTTCACAAAAAGTATATTGTACTACTATACAATAACTAAATATAATAAACTATTTGTTTTTTCATTTGATTTTTTATATTATAAATGTAAATATTTATGTTTCACAGTAGTAAATCACGGTGGGTACTCGTAGTTGTATGTGTGTGTATGGCTGCGACTACACTATCGTAAAATACTAGTAAGATGCCCGTGCTTCACTAGGGAATCACAAAAGATAAGGAACAAAACAAAATGTACCAAGACATTGATCAAAGCGATGTGACATAGCTGATGGGTACTCATCAAGCACAAACAAACATACAATTTCCAACCAATATAACCTTTCTAAGACACGCAAAATTTTTCTCCATCTTCACTTTACAAGAAATTTTTTGTTCTCCCTACTCGGCTTTCTCATTATTCGCTTTGTCCTATATTGAGGGGACAGAGAGCATGTGGCAATTGGAAATATTTCCACACATTTGGCCATTGTGATGACACAGACCAGCTTTATCTCGGACTTCAAATTGATCTACGTCTCCAGATCATCTTCCTTTAACATGGGCTCCACCTCCAGAACACACACCATTCTACACTAGAAATGGTGATGCATTAAGCATGACATTCAAACCTAATCTTAATATGAATAATGGAAGAACGACAATGCCCCAATATCAATATTTATCCATAGGAATCAGTGCAATGGAGTCACTGTCACTATTGACTTCATCCTTTGGGTCCAATCCGATGGGTTCAACCTATTAGCACATTTCCTCTTACATCACCTATCACATAATGGTATTTTGAAGCATAGCAATCTGCAATATTATGTAGGGAAACATAGTAGAAAAACAAATTCTGCCACAGCCCTAGAATATTGCTTGTAAATAGTTGCATCAGATAGCATCATGCATCATGTTTAAATTCAAGAAACTCGAACTGAGGAAAGTGGCAGCCTCAAAATTTTAAATAAAGGGCAAGAACCTTGAATATGCATTCAGTGAATCCCAAAATGCCCTAAAAATAGTTATGAGAATTTTGGCAAGAGTTATATATCAAACCAAAATTTGGAACATTTTTAAGGAATTATTTGGGCTCTGAATTAAATAAATATTCTAGTTGAATTTGGAATCATATTCATAATATATATTGATTATATTTCCAAATACCCTAAAACATTTTATGTGCATTTGGATAATTCCATTATGCAACATAAAAATATTCAAAGCAATGTTGTCACTGCTTTCAATTTGTTTGGAATTTTAAACAGTGGCAAAAAGAAATAAATAAAAAAGAAAATAGAAAGAAAAACTGAAAAAGGAGAGAGAGAGAAACCAACTGGGCCTTACGTGTAGCCAGCCTAGCTGCACTAGCCCAACCCACCACCACAACCCCTCTATCGTCTTCCTCCCCGCGCCAGTAGGCAGGGCGCGTGGTCGTTGCATGCGCGCCAGCTCCTGCCTGGCTGCCTGTGTCCCCAACGCCCTGGATGCCTCCAGCGTCACCATGCACTCCCTTCACCTCTCCCCTCTCTCCCTGGACCCCCTGCACCTCCTCTACTCTCTCCCCGCACCACCACCGAACACGCCCGTCGCCGCTGCTCGCCGTTGTCACCCCCAGAGCCACCTCCTCACCCTCTGTCCGTGTCGAGAAGCTCTGTCGTCCACCACTTCATCTTCTCACCGACGGTCATGAGCCGTGGAGCACCGCAGCTTCGCCATCTGCATCATCTTCCTCCTCGGATGCCGACATTGCCGCCATGGTTCCGTCACCTCCAGGTCTTCCTCGAGCACGCTGACCATCCCATCGTCTTTGATGTGAGCTCCTCCACATTTCCCCTCTCTCCATTTGCTCGCCCCATGCCATAGCGCTGATCCCCGCCATGGCCGAAGCTCTTCGCCACCTCGCCATGTCACCGTCGTGGCTACAGCCACTGGAGCTTCCACCTGAGTTCACCACCGTGCTCAGAATGGCATCACAAGCCCGTAGCCACCAACAGCTCCCCCTCCCGTACACCCTAGCACTGAACCCGACCTCACCCGAACTCCGGCCACCGCAAGGCTGGATGCCGCCATTGATTTAGGTCACCGGAGCCGCTGCTGCGTGCAGCAATCGATGCAGACAAGTCCCGGCTAGACATATATGGTCTTCTCTAGTCGTTTGGTCGTCGGAGTAAGAAACCCGACGCCCTCCGCCGTCTCTGGCTCCACCGGTGACGAGCAGTGGGTTAACACTGGTGGGTTTGACCCTGATGACCGGGATTTGACCTCCCCTAGGCCACTAACATGTGGGGCCAGCCCCTGTTAATCTCTTGATTAGTTTAAATTTAAACCCACACGTCAGGTTTGACCTGGCACGGTCTATTGACGTGCTGACATCGTCCTGATGCATTGTTGATGTAGTAATACATATTTTGGATTTATTTAATTTAAAATAGCCAAGAAATTTTAGAAAATGTTTAAAACTTCTAAAAATCATAAAAATAAACTATAACTCGGATGAAAATAATTTATATATGAAAAATGATTAGAAAAATATGAGGAATCTGTTTATGCCATTTTCATGCATGTTTGAACAGCTTAAAGCTACTGCATATGACAATTTGAATAAATGGCATTTGAAATGTCTTATGTGGAGTTTGAATTTGAACCTTGGGTTCAAACCAACTTCATTTAAATTTTTGCTGGTTGCATTAGCCTAAATCACAACATGTTGCCATGTCATGACCATGCACCATATTGTTGCATTGCATTGATTGTGTTCCTTCTCTGTTTGCCAGTGTTTGTTTCTTCTCGGTGGCAGACAATTCCAGCGTTGTGATCGTTGGCACCGATGAAGAGTTATACTATCTTTAGAATTGCCAGCCAAGCAACCCCCCTTGATCACTCTGATACAATCCCACTCTCTCGCTCCTACTCTTATTTGTTGTATTCGTACAACAATGATTCAACTGATACATGCTGCGGTATTTAAACCCATTCCTCTACATGACCTGTCTTTTCCACAGTAAATAGTTGAAACCCACTAGCATGAGTAGGAGTTGTTTCAGCCATGATGTGCCTACTCATTCATGCTTGCTTGTTATACCTGCTATGCTTAGAGTTGTGTCAGGTCTGATTCATCTGGGATGGTGATGAACATGTCCTACTGCTGAGAGCTAAGTTTGTGAACACAATTTGGTAAAGGTAGCGATGAGAGGCCATGCAGAAGTACATGGTGGGTTGTCTCATTGAAACCGTCCTCGGGAATTTAGTTATGTGTTTGTGATCCAAGATAGTTACTACCACACATTGGACCCTGAAATATGACCCCGCTCGACTTATTGATCACCTTGATCTCTGTCCAGGAGTTGCAACTAGTTTTTGGTGTTTGTAGGATAAGTGTTGTAGGCCGTGCATAGCGCGGACCCTAGGGGTGGTCTATGATGCGGTATAGACACCGTGGCATGGTGTACTGAGGCACCCGTTTGGTGGGCTTGGGAACCCTGCGCACATTGTTTGGGGCCGTAGTGGAAACCTCGGCCGGACTTCCTTGCGGATCAAGCTCAAATAGGCAATAAACCTGGACTAGAGACTTGTGTGGTTGGTTAGGTCATAGCTACACCCCTGCCGCCTTTCGCTTGAAGTCTACCGAGCACATGACGTGTGCATGCGCTAAGTGGTGGGCACATGTGTGAAGAAGTACACCCTTGCAAGGTTACCAATCTATTCGAATAGCTGCATCCATGGATGCCTACTTGGAAAGCTTATATGGTTCATAGATAACTAGAAGTGGATACTCTAAAATGTGCAAGATAAGCATGTGTGCTATGGATGGCTTTCTCGTAGGGAGACGGGAGCAGGTCCATATATAGTGGTGTATTGATATGGTGAATATGTGGACTTGTGTGCTCTTTCTCACCCCAAAGGAAATGTTGGTAGACATATTTCAGGATAGCCACCGAGTCAAAGCTGGCTTGCTGCAGTTAAAGCCCACAACCCCCTTGTTGGTACTGATGCATATGTAGTTAGTTCTAATGTAATTCTTGTTGAGTACCTTTGTACTCACTGTTGCTTAATTTATGTTTTTGCATAGGAGACTTCAATCTCAATTTAGATTCCTATGATGAGTTCGACATTGGCCGATTAGCTTGGGAATCCCAGACAAAGGTCTGGTTCCTATGGAGGGTCTTGTAGATAGACAAGCTTTCTATCCTTCTTTCCTTTCAGTTGTCTATATTTAGACAGGATAAGCTTCCGCATGTGTGCTACCTCTTGAGCACTGCGTTGGTTTTCCCTTGAAGAGGAAAGGGTGATGCAACAAAGTAGCGTAAGTATTTCCCTCAGTTTTTGAGAACCAAGGTATCAATCTAGTAGGAGGCTCCTCAAAAGTCCCACGCACCTACACAAACAAACAAGAACCTCACAACCAACGTGATAAAGGGGTTGTCAATCCCTTCAAGGTAACTTGCGAAAGTGAGATCTCATAGAGATAATAAGATAAGATAAATATTTTTGGTATTTTTATGATATAGATTGGAAAATAAAAGATGTAAATAAAAGTAGATGGAAAACTTATATGATAAATGATAGACCCGGGGGCCATAGGTTTCCTAGTGGCTTCTCTCAAGATAGCATAAGTATTACGGTGGGTGAACAAATTACTATCGAACAATTGATAGAAAAGTGCATAGTTATAAGAGTATCTAGGCATGATCATGTATATAGGCATCACGTCCATGACAAGTAGATTGAAACGATTCTGCATCTACTACTATTACTCCACACATCGACCGACTCCTGCCTGCATCTAGAGTATTAAGTTCATAAGAACGGAGTAACGCATTAAGAAAGATGGCATGATGTAGAGGGATAAACTCGTGCAATATGATATAAACCCCATCTTTTTATCCTCGATGGAAACAATACAATACGTGCCTTGCTGCCCCTGCTGTCACTGGGAAAGGACACCGCAAGATTGAACCCAAAGCTAAACACTTCTCCCGTTGCAAGAAAGATCAATCTAGTAGGCCAAACCAAACTGATAATTCGAAGAGACTTGCAAAGGTAACCAATCATACATAAAAGAATTCAGAGGAGATTCAAATATTTCTCATAGATAAACTTGATCATAAACCCACAATTCATCAGATCTCGACAAACACACCGCAAAAAGAGTTACATCGAATAAATCTCCAAGAAGATCGAGGAGAACTTGGTATTGAGATTCAAAGAGAGAGAAGAAGCCATCTAGCTAATAACTATGGACCCGGAGGTCTGCGGTAAAATACTCACAACTCATCGAAGAGGCCTTGGGGATGATGTAGAGGCCCTCCATGGTCGATTCCCCCTCCGGTGGATCGCCGATGAAGGCTCCAAGATGGGATCTCATGGATACAGAAGGTTGCGGCGCTGGAAATAGTTTTTCATGGTGCTCCTGGATGTTTTCGGGGTACGTAGATATATATATAGGCGAAGGAGGTAGGTCAGGGGAGCCACGAGGGGCCCACGTGGGTGGGGGCGCGCCGGGAACCCTCGTGGCCGCCTCGGTTACTTCTTGACTTCCACTCCAAGTCTCCTAGATTGCGTTTGTTCCAAAAAGATCGCTCCCGAAGGTTTCATTCCGTTTGATATTCCTTTCCTCCGAAACACTGAAATAGGCAAAAAAATAGCAATTCGGGCTGGGCCTCCGGTTAGTAGGTTAGTCCCAACATGATATAGAAGTGTAGAGTAAACCCCATAAACATCCAAAACGGGTAATATAATAGCAAATAAAAAATTATAGATACGTTGGAGACGTATCAATGTGCTAGTTACTTGTATGACTTTGTATGTTGGGTCATGAGACCCATGTCTGTAATATCATACTATGTATAGCTACTATGTATGACTTTGTATGAGGAGTTTAGAACCACACTGGGCTTCTAATTATGAGGATTTGAGGTGGCTAGGCTTGCTCTAATTAGTCAACTGGGACCAACTAGAACTAGAACTAGATCAATTAGAGGAGGCTACAAAACTTGTGTCTATCATAGGGTGGAAATCCTCTAGTATATATAGGTTAGAGGGGAGTGAAGGAAATATGCCCTAGAGGCAATAATAAAGTTATTATTTATTTCCTTATTTCATGATAAATGTTTATCATTCATGCTAGAATTGTATTAACCGGAAACATGATACATGTGTGAATGCATAGACAAAACATTATGTCACTAGTATGCCTCTACTAGACTAGCTTGTTAATCAAAGATGGTTATGTTTCCTGACC
The DNA here is from genome assembly GCA_021437245.1 of Aegilops speltoides. NCBI lineage: Eukaryota > Viridiplantae > Streptophyta > Magnoliopsida > Poales > Poaceae > Aegilops > Aegilops speltoides. The sequence goes on from CM038142.1 coordinate 467,112,118, forward strand.
ATGAACAAAGAGTTGTTATTTGATTAACAAGGTCACATCATTAGTAGAATGATCTGATTGACATGACCCATTCCATTAGCTTAGCACACGATCGTTTAGTATGTTGCTACTGCTTTTATCCATAACTTATACATGTTCCTGTAACTATGAGATTATGCAACTCCCGTTTACCGGAGGAACACTTTGTGTGCTACCAAACGTCACAACATAACTGGGTGATTATAAAGGTGCTCTACAGGTGTCTCCAAAGGTACTTGTTGAGTTGGCATATTTCGAGATTAGGATTTATCACTCCGAATGTCGGAGAGGTATCTCTGGGCCCTCTCGGTAATGCACATCACTTAAGCCTTGCAAGCATTGCAACTAATGAGTTAGTTGTGAGATGATGTATTACGGAACGAGTAAAGAGACTTGCCGGTAACGAGATTGAACTAGGTATTGGATACCGACGATCGAATCTCGGGCAAGTAACATACCGATGACAAAGGAACAACGTATGTTGTTATGCGGTCGACCGATAAAGATCTTCGTAGAATATGTAGGAACCAATATGGGCATCCAGGTCCCGCTATTGGTTATTGATCAAGACGTGTCTCGGTCATGTCTACATTGTTCTCGAACCGTAGGGTCCGCACGCTTAAGGTTTCGGCGATGTTTTATTATGAGTTTATGAGTTTTGATGTACCGAAGGAGTTCGGAGTCCCGGATGAGATCGGGGACATGACGAGGAGTCTCGAAATGGTCGAGACGTAAAGATTGATATATTGGACGACTATATTCGGAGTTCGGAAAGGTTCCGAGTGATTCGGTAATTTTGAGTACGGAGAGTTACGGAATTCGCCGGGAGAAGTATTGGGCCTTATTGGGCCTCGGGAAAGAGAGAGGGCTGCCTAGGGCAGGCCGCGCGCCTCCCCATGGCCTAGTCCGGGTGGACTAGGGGAGGCCGCACCCCTCCTTCCTTCCCTCTCTCTTCCCTTCCTTGTCTCCTACTCCTAATACATGGAAGGTCTCCTAGTTGGACTAGGAAAGGGGAATCCTACTCCGGTGGAAGTAGGACTCCCTAGGGCGCGCCATAGTAGAGGGCCGGTCCTCCTCCTCCACTCCTTATATATACGGGGTAGGGGCACCCATGGACACACAAGTTGATCATTGAGATCGTTCCTTAGCCGTGTGCGGTGCCCCCTCCACGAGATTACACCTCGGTCATATTGTAGTGGTGCTTAGGCGAAGCTCTGACAAGAGAACATCAAGATCGTCACCACGCCGTCAGGTCTTGACAAAACTCCTCCCGCACCTCTGCTGGATCGGAGTTCAAAGGTGCGCCATCGAGCTGTACGTGTGTCAAGAACTCGGAGGTGCCGAGTAACGGTGCTTGGATTGGTTGGACCAGAAGACGACGACTACTTCCTCTACGTTGCGTCAACGCTTCGCTTGGTCTCACGAGGGTACGAGACAACACTCTCCTCTCGTTGCTATGCATCACCATGATCTTGCGTGTGCGGAAATTTTTGAAATTACTACGTTCCCCAACGGTGGCATCCGAGCCTAGGTTTTATGGTTTGATATTATATGCACGAGTAGAACACAAGTGAGTTGTGGGCGATATAAGTCATACCGCTTACCAGCATGTCATACTTTGGTTCGGCGATATTGTTGGATGAAGCGGCCGGACCGACATTACGCCAGACGCTTACGCGAGACTGGTTTTACCGCCGTGCTTTGCACACAGGTGACTAGCGGGTGTCAGTTTCTCCAACTTTAGTTGAACCGAGTGTGGCTACAACCGGTCCTTGCGAAGGTTAAAATAGCATCAACTTGACAAACTATCGTTGTGGTTATGATGCGTAGGTGAGATTGGTTCTTGCTTAAGCCTGTAGCAGCCACGTAAAACTTGCAACAACAAAGTAGAGGACGTCTAACTTGTTTTTGCAGGGCATGTTGTGATGTGATATGGCCAAGACGTGATGCTATATTTTATTGTATGAGAAGATCATGTTTTGTAACCGGTTATCGGCAATCGGCGAAGCCATATGGTTGTCGCTTATTGTATGAAATGCAAAACGCCTATAATTGCTTTACTTTATCACTAAGCGGTAGCGATAGTCGAGAAGCAATAGATGGCGTAACGACAAACGATGCTACGATGGAGATCAAGGTGTCGCCGGTGATGATGGTGATCATGATGGTGCTTCGGAGATGGAGATCACAAGCACAAGATGATGATGGCCATATCATATCACTTATATTGATTGCATGTGATGTTTATCCTTTATGCATCTTATCTTGCTTTGATTGACGATAGCATTTTAAGATGATCTCTCACTAAAATTATCAAGAGGTGTTCTCCCTGAGTATGCACCGTTGCCAAAGTTCGTCGTGTCCAGACACCACGTGATGATCGGGTGTGATAAGCTCTACGTCCATCTACAACGGGTGCAAGCCAGTTTTGCACACGCGGAATACTCATGTTAAACTTGACGAGCCTAGCATATGCAGATATGGCCTCGGAACACGAAGACCGAAACGTCGAGCGTGAATCATATAGTAGATATGATCAACATAAGATGTTCACCATTGAAAACTAATCCATCTCACGTGATGATCGGTTATGGTTTAGTTGATTTGGGACACGTGATCACTTAGATGACTAGAGAGATGTCTGTCTAAGTGGGAGTTCTTAAGTAATATGATTAATTGAACTTAAATTTATCATGAACTTAGTCATGGTAGTATTTTGCAAATTATGTTGTAAGATCAATAGCTTGCGTTGTTGCTTTCATATGTTTATTTTGATATGTTCCTAGAGAAAATTGTGTTGAAAAATGTTAGTAGCAATGATGCGGATTGGATCCGTGATCCGAGGTTTATCCTCATTCTTTGCACGTAAGAATTATGTCCTTAATGCACCGCTAGGTGCGGACCTATTGCAGGAGCGGATGCGAGGCGTTATGAACGTTTGGCGCTCAATATGATGACTACTTGATAGTTTAAGTGCACCTGCTTAACGGCTTAGAATCGGGACTTCAAAGACGTTTTGAACGTCATGGACCATATGAGATGTTCCAGAGTTGAAGTTAATATTTCAAGCAAATACCGAGTTGAGAGATATGAAGTCTCCAACAAGTTCTATAGCTAAAAGATGGAGGAGAATCGCTCAACTAGTGAGCATGTGCTCAGATTGTGCAGGTACTACAATCGCTTGAATCAAGTGGGAGTTAATCTTCCGTAAGATAGTGATTGACAGAATTCTCTAGTCACCATCACCAAGTTAGTAGAACTTCGTGATGAACTATAGTATGCAAGGGATGATGAAAATGATTCCCGAGTTTTTCATGATGATGAAATCGATGAAGGTAGAAATCAAGAAAGAACATCAAGTGTTGATGGTTAACAAGACCACTAGTTTCAAGAAAAGGGCAAAGGGATAGAAGGAAACTTCAAGAAGAACGGCAAGCAAGTTGTTGCTCAAGTGAAGAAGCCCAAGTCGGACCTAAGCACGAGACTAAGTGCTTCTACCGCAAAGGACTGGTTATCGAAGCAGAACTACCCCAAGTATTTGGCGGATAAGAAGGATGGCAAAGTAAACAAAGGTATATTTGATATACATGTTATTGATGTGTACTTTACTAGTGTTTATAGCAACCCCTCGGTATTTGGTACTGGTTCAGTTGCTAAGAGTAGTAACTCGAAACGGGAGTTGCAGAATAAACAGAAACTAGTTAAGGGTGAAGTGACGATGTGTGTTGAAAGTAGTTTCAAGAATGATATGATCATCATCGCACACTCCCTATACTTTCGGGATTAGTGTTGAACCTAAATAAATGTTATTTGGTGTTTGTGTTGAGCATGAATATGATTTGATCATGTTTCTTGCAATACGGTTATTCATTTAAGTAAGAGAATAAACTGTTGTTCTGTTTACATGAATAAAACCTTATATGGTTACACACCCAATGAAAATGGTTCATTGGATCTCAATCGTAGTGATACACATATTCATAATATTGAAACCAAAAGATGCAAAGTTAATAATGATAGTGCAACTTATTTGTGGCACTGCCGTTTAGGTCATATTGGTGTAAAGCGCATGAAGAAACTCCATGCTGATGGGATTTCGGAATCACTTGGTTATGAATCATTTGATGCTTGCAAACCGTGCTTTTGGGCAAGATGACTAAAACTCCATTCTCCAGAACAATGGAACGAGCTACTGACTTATTGGAAATAATACATACCGATGTATGCGATCCAATGAGTGTTGATGCTCGTGGCAAGTATCGTTATTTTCTGACCTTCACAAGATGATTTGAGCAGATATGGGTATATCTACTTGATGAAACATAAGTCTGAAATAGTTGAAAGGTTCAAAGAATTTCAGAGTGAAGTGGGAAAATCATCGTAACAAGAAAATAAAATTTCTGCGATCTGATCGCGGAGACGAATATTTGAGTTACGAGTTTGGTCTTCAATTAAAACAATGTGGAATAGTTTCACAGCTCACGCCACCTGGAACACCACAACGTTATGGTGTGTCCGAACGTCGTAACCGCACTTTATTGAATATGGTGCGATCTATGATGTCTCTTACTGATTTACCACTATTGTTTTGGGGTTATGCATTAGAGACAGCTGCATTCACGTTAAAAGGGCACCATCTAAATCCGTTGAGACGACATCAAATGAACTGTGGTTTAGCAAGAAACCCAAGTTGTCGTATCTTAAAGTTTGGGGCTGCGATGCTTATATGAAAAAGTTTCATCCTGATAAGCTCGAACCCAAATCGGAGAAGTGCGTCTTCATAGAATACCCAAAGGAAATTGTTGGGTACACCTTCTATCACAGATCCGAAGGCAAACATTCGTTGCTAACAAATGGATCCTTTCTAGAGAAGGAGTTTCTCTCGAAAGAAGTGAGTGGGAGGAAAGTATAACTTGATGAGGTAATTGTACCTTCTCCCTTATTGGAAAGTAGTTCATCACAGAAATCTGTTCCTGTGACTACTACACCAATTAGTGAGGAAGCTAACGATGATGATCATGTAACTTCAGATCAAGTTACTACCGAATCTCGAGGTAAACCAGAGTGAGATCCGCACTGAGTGGTACGGTAATCCTGTTCGAAGTCATGTAACTAGACCATGATGAACCTACGAACTATGAGGAAGCGATGATGAGCCCAGATTCGCGAAATGGCTTGAGGCCATGAAATCGAGATGAGATCCATGTATGAGAACAAAGTGTTTACTTTGGTGGAGTTGCCGATGATCGGCAAGTCATAGAAAATAAATGGATCTTCAAGAGGAAGACGGACGCGATAGTAGTGTTACTATCTACAAAGCTAGACTTGTCGAAAAAGGTTTTTGACAAAGTTCAAGATGTTGAATACAATGAGATTTTCTTACTCGTGTCGATGCTTAAAAGTCTGTCCGAATCATGTTAGCAATTGCCGATTTTATGAAATCGGCAAATGGATAAACAAAACTGCATTCCTTAATGGAGTTATTAAAGAAGAGTTGTATGTGATGCAACCAAGAGGTTTTGTCGATCCTAAAGGTGTTAACAAAATGTGCATCTATGGACTGGTGCAAGCATCTCGAGTTGGAATATACGCTTTGATAAGTTGATCAAAGCATATAGTTTATACCGACTTGCGATTGAAGCTGTATTTACTAGAAAGTGAGTGGGAGCACTACAGCATTTCGATAAGTATATGTGAATGACATATTGTAGATCGGAAATAATGTAGAATTATTCGCAAAGCATAAAGGAGTGTTTGAAAGGAGTTTTTCAAAGAAGGACCTCGGTGAAGCTGCTTACATATTGAGCATCAAGATCTATAGAGATAGATCAAAACGCTTGATAAGTTTTTTCAATGAGTACATACCTTGACAAGATTTTGAAGTAGTTCAAAATGGAACAGTCAAAGAAAGAGTTCTTACCTGTGTTACAAGGTGTGAAATTGAGTAAGACTCAAAACCCGACCACGGCAGAAGATAGAAAGAGAATGAAAGTCATTCCCTATGCCTTGGCCATAGGTTCTATAAAGTATGCCATGTTGTGTACCAGATCTATTGTATACCCTGCACTGAGTTTGGCAAGGGAGTACAATAGTGATCTAGGAGTAGATCACTAGACAGCGGTCAAAATTATCCTTAGTGGAATAAGGATATGTTTCTCGATTATGGAAGTGACAAAAGGTTCGTCATAAAGGGTTACGTCGATGCAAGTTTTGACACCGATCTGGATGACTCTAAGTCTCGATCTAGATACATATTGAAAGTGGGAGCAATTAGCTAGAGTAGCTCCGTGCAGAGCATTGTAGACATAAAAAATTGCAAAATACATAACGGATCTGAATGTGAAAGACCCGTTGACTAAGATTCTCTCACAAGCAAAACATGATCACACCTAAGTACTCTTTGGGTGTTAATCACATAGCGATGTGAACTAGATTATTGAATCTAGTAAACCCTTTTGATGTTGGTCACATGGCGATGTGAACTATGGGTGTTAATCACATGATGATGTGAACTATCGATGTGAATCACATGGTGATGTGATCTAGATTATTGACTCTAGTGCAAGTGGGAGACTGAAGGAAATATGCCCTAGAGGCAATAATAAAGTTATTATTTATTTCCTTATATCATGATAAATGTTTATTATTCATGCTAGAATTGTATTAACCGGAAACATAATACATGTGTGAATATATAGACAAACAGAGTGTCACTAGTATGCCTCTACTTGACTAGCTTGTTAATCAAAGATGGTTATGTTTCCTAACCATGGACAAAGAATTGTTATTTGATTAACAGGATCACATCATTAGTTGAATGATCTGATTGACATGACCCATTCCGTTAGCTTAGCACCCGATCGTTTAGTATGTTGCTATTGCTTTCTTCATGACTTATACATGTTCCTATGACTATGAGATTATGCAACTCCCGTTTACCGGAGGAACACTTTGTGTGCTACCAAACGTCACAACGTAACTGGGTGATTATAAAGGTGCTCTACAGGTGTCTCCAAAGGTACTTGTTGAGTTGGCATATTTCGATATTAGGATTTATCACTCTGAATGTCGGAGAGGTATCTCTGGGCCCTCTCGGTAATGCACATCACTTAAGCCTTGCAAGCATTGCAACTAATGAGTTAGTTGTGAGATGATGTATTACGGAACGAGTAAAGAGACTTGCCGGTAACGAGATTGAACTAGGTATTGGATACCGACGATCGAATCTCGGGCAAGTAACATACCGATGACAAAGGGAACAACGTATGTTGTTATGCGGTCTGACCGATAAAGATCTTCGTAGAATATGTAGGAACCAATATGGGCATCCAGGTCCCGCTATTGGTTATTGATCGGAGACGTGTCTCGGTCATGTCTACATTGTTCTCGAACCGTAGGGTCCGCACGCTTAAGGTTTCGATGACAGTTTTATTATGAGTTTATGAGTTTTGATGTACCTAAGGAGTTCGGAGTCCCGGATGAGATCGGGGACATGACGAGGAGTCTCGAAATGGCCGAGACGTAAAGATTGATATATTGGACGACTATATTCGGAGTTCGGAAAGGTTCCGAGTGATTCGGTATTTTTGAGTCGGAGAGTTACGGAATTCGCCGGGAGAAGTATTGGGCCTTATTGGGCCTGCGGGAAAGAGAGAGGGCTGCCTAGGCAGGACGCGCCCCCATGGCCTAGTCCGAATTGGACTAGGGGGAGGGGCCGCACCCCCTCCTTCCTTCCCTTCTCTCTTCCCCTTCCTTGTCTCCTACTCCTAATACATGGAAGGTCTCCTAGTTGGACTAGGAAAGGGGGAATCCTACTCCCGGTGGAAGTAGGACTCCCCTAGGGCGCGCCATAGTAGAGGGCCGGCCCTCCCCTCCTCCACTCCTTTATAAACGGGGGTAGGGGGCACCCCATGGACACACAAGTTGATCATTGAGATCGTTCCTTAGCCGTGTGCGGTGCCCCCCTCCACGAGATTACACCTCGGTCATATTGTAGCGGTGCTTAGGCGAAGCTCTGCGACAGTAGAACATCAAGATCGTCACCACGCCGTCGTGCTGACAAAACTCCTCCCCGTACCTCTGCTGGATCGGAGTTCGGGGTGCGTCATCGAGCTGTACGTGTGTCAAGAACTCGGAGGTGCCGGAGTAACGGTGCTTGGATCGGTTGGACCGGGAAGACGTACGACTACTTCCTCTACGTTGCGCCAACGCTTCCGCTTCGGTCTACGAGGGTACGTAGACAACACTCTCCCCTCTCGTTGCTATGCATCACCATGATCTTGCGTGTGCGTAGGAAATTTTTTGAAATTACTACGTTCCCCAACAGGGTGGGAGAGGGCAGCCACCAAGTAGGGAAAGTGCCGCCTTGGTGTGCCGACCTAGGGGAGGATTCACACTCCCTCCCCTAGTAGGATCCCCCACAAGGAGAGGGGGGGCGCCAACTCCACTTGAGCCCTTGTGGCCCAAGATGCCTTCCACCTCTTGGCATTTTAAGGCCTGTTGCTATTTTAATTAAATATAAAATGTTCTAAATATTTTTAGATCATTATATATATAATTTAACATCCCCGGAAACATTTTCCACCTATATATAATTAATTGGTAATACCATGTATTACCCGATACTCACCGAATCCCTTTCGGTGACCTCGAAATGCTTCCGGAACCTCTCGGAACTATTCCGGTTATTAATGAAACAATTCCACAAATATATTCTCATTAATCCTTTCCCACTATCACTCAGCAGATCAAGATTACCTTAAGCTTATGACCCCATAGGTTCGGTAAATCATAGACATGAATGAAACCCTTTCGTTCATTGAGCGATGGCGGAGCCATGGACATCCATATCGATCCCTATGATTTCACGAATGATATTCGAGTGAACCTTTGGTTGTCTTCTGATGTTCCCTTTGCTTTGCAATACTTTACAAAACTCGGTGTGCATCGGTATCCTCCTAAGTCATCACCATACCCACTATACCGTTGCTCCCCGTTACCGGCTTTGTTCTTCTTTCTTGTTAACATGTTCCGGCATCCGTGTAATGTAATCACCTGTGTCTGGCCAGACGATGATGGGTGCTATCACACTAAGAGGGCCCTAATAATATCTCTCCATCGTCGGAGGAGCAAATCCCACTCGCGAGCTGTTCGATCACTTGTCAAACTTTCTGGTGAGCCTGAAAGTTGTCGTTATGATCACCTTGTTATAGGTGACGTTTGAGCAACCCCAAAGCCAACCGTCTGGTAGGAAGTAATTGAGACACTCTCATGGTCTGAGGAAAAAAACGCATGCCAACACTTCGTGTTATAAGAGATGATTTCAGACGATATAATCATAAAGTATAACATACAAGTTTGGGTCGATTCAATATGATCATTCTTCTAACGTCTTATCCTCAATGTTTGTTTGAGGAATATCGGTACGCTTAATGATATCCTAAGATCCGGAAAACCTGATCACCAACAACACTTGAGCCAGTCCTAGAGGCAGGACTGGGAACCTATTGTTTTGCCGTTTATCATTCCACACGTGCATATGAGTTTTCCATTAAATCAGATATTCCAAGATCATAGAAGTTATAGCATGAAACATAAACTATTAATTATGAATAACAGAAATATAATAATACAATATTATTGCGTCTAGGCATATTTCTAATAGCCCCCTACTTGCACTAGAGTCAATAATCTAGTTGCATAGTTTTAAACACCTTATGGCTTATGTGGTGTTACTCATGATTTGCTTGTGGTAGAGCCCTTTGTCATTGGTTTTGATATATTCAAAACACTGTAATATTTGTGTCAGTCTTTCTGATTGAAGGATCTCAATCCATCTTTCTTTGATCCATAATATTTTATTCAAAGTAAAAGATCATTGGAATTAGAATTATGTCAAGACTCTTCTTGATCATACTTGGTTTCAACCCAATATTTATCAAGATTCTTCTTGAATCACAACATAATCTTATGGATTTCTTACTACTTTTGTAACATCAAGACATTTCTTGATTCACACAATATTGAAACATCTCATGTTTTCAAAATACATATCTCTATTGCTATAGAATCAACAATATTTCTCATAAGACAATACTTAGCAGTTGTCATAACCTTGTCATGAAGTTTGATATTCATATATTCTCAATAATGAATTTTAACTTCATGTTCTCAAAATAATACATTGAGATCCTTGATATCTGTTACTAACACTTAGTAAAAATTCTTTGGCCTTTATATATCATAACTTATTAAGACGAACTCATTCATCTTCCATGCTTACCAATTGATTCTCATAAGCATCAAGTTATATGACATCTGAGAGAAAATATTTTTCTCCTATTTAAACCTTTTAAATCTTTTTCATAATATATAAACTTATTTTAGCTTAATCAGACATTTTGATCTATCTCCGTAGATTCGTTCATGCCCAATATTTTACCTTACAATTTGATGGAAAATATACTTCAAAACTATTTTGTTTGTGCTCAGAAACTTTAATTGTTTCCGTTATACAATATGTCATATACACATAAGATTGGAAACATTATATAGCCCCCACTGAGTTTTATATATACACAAAATACTTTTGGACAAGATCAAAATCTCAATGCCAGCTCAGTTGTTATAGTCTTCAAAATCTCTTTTGAAGTTTCACATTTATCCGGTATCCTGAGGATCTTAAAACTTTTCTAGTTATATCAGTCATACATCCTTTTCCGAATTAGGAAATTTGTCTTTGTATCCATTCTTTTTTACTTCATACTCCTTGAAGTATCAATCAAGTTCTAAACTTGTTAATTATGTATGAAAATTAACAACTAAATTCTAAACTTAATTGTATATAAATTTTCATTCCGGTGTGCATGGCTAAGAGTCTTTCTTTTGAGCTGGGCGCCGCCATTGCTTCCTTGTTGTGTGTTAGTTCATCTTCTTCCAAGATAAATATTTAATCGTAAAATTTCATAAAATTTCAGTGATATTCATGTTTTGTATAATCATTTTACAAGCTTTAGAGTTTTCTACATCCAATGTAGTAATTTATGGTTTACTAGTAGACAGCCCGTGCGTTGCCACGGGCTTTGTAAAATTTGTACTGGTTGCATATCAAATTTAATATGGACAGAAAAGATAGCCAATAACACAAAAAATGATTTAAAATCCCCTTCACTTGCAATGTATTTCGATAAAAAATCGACCGTATAATAGAAAGACTTATCATATCTGATTCACAAAATAAAGAAGGGGCTACAAAAACATTGAACTCTCTATTGTGCTCTGCATTACAAATGATAATAACACTTGAATGTCTTTATTATTTATGCTTAAGATATCATCTCACAAAAGCAAGTGTATTGTTATTATCCATTAATTGAAGACAAACACATGGAGTATTTTGTTCCCTTTACACAAATGTTCAAACAAGTTACAACCAGAAACTCAATTCCATAAAAAAAGAACTTGATTACAATATGCAAAAGCTTATATTCTAGAACATGCAATTCACCATTTAGGTACTACTGCAACAAAACACATCTTCTAGAACATGTTACTATCTTGGGAGAGGTAAATACATCAATCTTTAATAACATTTATTGTTAAAAAATTGTGTATACATTTATTTGTATTTTTATAATATTGTGATAAATCCATTGATGATTTTCTTCTAGTTTGTTTGAGCGGTGTAACACCTGATTTGGTGTATCGGTTCAAAAATAACTCACATAAGACTCGAAAGGAAATGTGTGTTGTAGTGTGAACTCTGACATAAACCGACCGAAGGTAAAGCCTAATTCGGTATACACTCGGACTTTAAGCTCAAATAGAAGTGTGAATCACAGGCAGCATCAATTGTGAACATCAAGGCTAAAATTTGCAAAGGGAATATGTTGTCGCAAGTTTAAAACATATGTTTTTTCCCGTTTCAGCACAAAACTTGGAAAATACACAGTCGGATTGAGGAGAAAACAAGTCTATAAGATTAGTACTATCAATTGTTCATTATTCTATTAGCAACTAAAATAGAGAGATGGATAGATATATAGAGAAACAATACCTAATCAGATCCCCCAAACATCGTGAGGCAATATAAAATGTCTGAAAAAAATATAGTTCTCTGAAATATTGCAAGGGAGCCCCAAGACATTGACATTCTAAATTGCTTAGAGCTTAAATGCTTAATACAGTCATGCTTCTCCATTTTGAGCCAATCCACCTAACGTGGACTACTTCATTAATACATGCAATCATTCTAGATAGCCTGCAAAACAAGAGGTAAAAGTCAGTAAATATTGTACAAATAAATTTTTTAGCTGGATTGAAAGGCTCAAATTAAAAATCAACAAATATATGCAGGGTTATTTCATACTGCTAGTTTATTGGGCAGCATTAATCTCCTTGTCGGCATATAATGTATAATCCAAAATCATATTACCAATTTTGGGGCAACTTTATACTACTTGTGAATATAAAGAATATGATTAACTAACAAATATTGGATTGTAAAAGATGTGAAGAAAATACTTCTATGCTTCAACGAATCATATGGTGTGAGTATCGTCTGAAAGATTTTAGGATAAATATAAGGATAGAAGGCTGTTTTGTTCAAGGAAACAGAATGACTCTCCTTACACCAAGTCTAAGTTCATCATCATTCATCATTGTTACATGTATAAAATGGGGAAATACACAATGAATAAGAGGAATAAGGATAAAGAGCTGTTAACTTCATCGCACTGTTTATCGCACTGGAGCAGCCACACACTTGTACCCGGCACTACTGCGTGTCAATGCAGATTAGAGAGAGATATAGTTTAGGATCCAGAGGTGGAAGAAGATACCTGGGCCGACACTGCTCTCGTTGATTCAAAAATCCCTAGGACCATTACCCAGCAGCGGGCCCACTCATCCTCTTCGAGGCTGCCTACTACCTCGCGCTACTCCTTTTCTCGCTTATCTCCACCGGCGATCACCTTTCCGCTGGTGCCATCCGTCATGCCCTTCGTCTGACAACAAAAATAATTTGTTGTGAATATATATTGCCAATTAGGCATGAACAATCATTGCAAACTCAAAATTCGATTACTGTAAAAGAAGGAGCTCGATATCAGATTACTTGATCTTTCGTAGAGAAAAACAAAATACTAAACCAAACTTTGCTAGAACAGCAGGAGATCAGCCCAAATAGCTGCTCCATCACCATATGCATAGTTATAAGATAATTAAATATTCTGATTCATCTGCACTGGCATCAAGTTTCATTATAAGGGTTTAGATTTATTTTAGGGCAGAGAGACTTTAGATGGTTTCTATCTCCCTAAATTCTAACCCCCAATGTGCATCTATGTCCCTGTTTCTTACATCCTCACTCACCGACCAGATCAAGAAGAAGCACCCAGATCATGATTCAAGTATTTTAAATTCAAAAGACAAAAAATTACCATCAAAATAATCTCGAATAACAATGGCACCACCAATACCAAAATTGAGAAGTACGCTAGATGGTCTCTCCGAATTTGTGAGATTTCCATATATCTAGATCTTATGTACACGGGCTCATGTCTAGATCACTTTCGTCAAATACTCATCATCAACTTAACTTGGATAGTTGGTCACATGTGCCATGGATAGTTGGCCACATGTGCCATGTGGTACGTCTAGATCACTTGTTAGGCGTATTTAGGACTGCTCTCAACGTACATGTAGCCACTCCTATATGTACAGGTACCTCACCGTACCGCTTCTCACCGTACAGGTAGCCCCCTCACTACACAGTAGCCGATCACACAAGCCGCTTGTCCCCACCACGGCGTTGCTCTGCCGACCTCCTCTCCCGTCAGCCTCCACAGCCTCGTGCCCATGTCCTCTCCCCACCATGGCCTCGCGCCACCCCGCCATGGTCCCGCCCCACAACCAACTTCGTCGGTATCACAGAGATCGATGTTGTTGCTGGCGTCCATCCTCGGCGACGACGACCTGGCATGGCTCTAGGCCAAGGTGGTTGCCGAGGCAAAGAATCTCTGCCTGGCCGCCTAGAAGGGCATGCAGCTGGCGGCCAAGCTGCCGTCCAAGCACACTCCACCTGTGGTCTTCCTGCAGGTCGTATTGTGGCTGAAGATACTAAAGATACCAAAGATAAACGCAGAAACTTTAAAAAGATCATCTCAACAAGGTATGCAAGTAATTTCTTTTGGGTGTTTGAATTGCCACATCTTGGGTTTTGTTTTCAGTCCATTATATATTCTAGGGACAAACTTCATCTCATTTCATAGACCAAATAATATTTAACTACAGGACCAGATTCGCGTAAACTAATTTGCAAGGTTTATTCGATTTTGTGCATGACAAGGGGCAAGTAGAATTTTTTCTGTATTCACTTAGCAAGATTAAAGTAACAGGCACAAAGTGAATCAAGTGTCTTAACAAGCAATTTAAAAGTGAAAGTAGATAAACAACTTACTAATCCACATAGAAGAGTGTTGAGTATTGAAATTTGATTTGCCGCATTGCAATGGTCCGCTATGGTCCTGCAGTAATATGTGTATGACAGCAAAAGGATCTTCAAATTAGTATGTAGACTAACTTATCCATTATAATTCGATATCGTATATGAGATAACTTGAACATCTCTAGAAACCACTGTGGAAAAAATATAACAACCAAATCGCACGTGTGGATTTTCATATGCACATTCCCAAACGCTACAAACTTGATCAGAGCCATATCACAGTTTCAATGACCGCTAGGAGAACCCTCTCCACATCTGCGTGTTGAGAGACTTGAGATATTAATTTTGCAGGCACTCCACACAAGCACATGCATGTTATGTTAGCAGAGTAGAAGAGCCATCATCTTAAGTTAGGGTATACATTATCATTTTGGGTATGATCAAATGGAAATACCTGCTCATGTCGTCCTCTGATCCACTCATCCAAATCATCCTACAAAGCTCATGCATAATGGTTTAAGAAATAAAGTATATATGCTCAAAGGACGAGATTGATAGCTAACAAATGGTTGATGCTTACAATTAGCTTGTGGTCTCCTCCTCCAACATGTGTTTCCTGTTTGAGCGTTGTGAAAGGTCAGGAGGTCCAGGCAGGTCAAGGCGATGGCCACCTTCAACTTTGGCAATGCAAACCCCCTCTCGATGGCCCTCTCCACAACATCATCCATCCGCGTGTTGAGAGACTTGAGCTATTAATTTTGGAGGCACTCCACACAAGCACATGCATGTTATGTTAGCAGAGTAGAAGAGCCATCATCTTAAGTTAGTGTATACATTATCATTTTGGGTATGATCAAATGGAAATACCTGCTCATGTCGTCCTCTGATCCACTCATCCAAATCATCCTAAAAAGCTCATGCATAATGGTTAAAGAAATAAACTATATATGCTCAAAGGACAAGATTGATAGCTAACAAATAGTTGGTGCTTACAATTAGCTTGTGGTCTCCTCCTCCAACATGTGTTTCCCGTTTGAGCGTTGTTAAAGGTCAAGAGGTCCAGGCAGGTCAAGGCAATGGCCACCTTCGACTTTGGCAATGCAAACCCCCTCTCGGTGGCCCTCTCCACAACATCATCCAACATATTGACGTTTAGCTGACTGAAAGGAACTATAGAAAGGAAGGGGAAATGTATCATCAGATAATTCTTTGGGCCAAATAGCAGAATCTTACTTGATTCATGAAATTACACTGCTAGGTGCTTGCAGAAGAAACAATGGCACGAGGAAAGATTCGTGTATGCATGGGCCTTTAGCAAGCAATAGCAAAAGGCAAAAGAATAATAATAAATAAATGCTCAAATAATAATCTTTGATAGGGGGGCGTTACACTGTATTTCAGAATAATCCATTCATTTCATGATAAAACCAAATATGCAGTAGAATAAAAAATTATACAAGGTGAGTAGTAGTAGATGAGTTTTTGAAGAATGGATCACTTTCCTACCACAAGGACTGCCGGAAAACAGTGCTAAAATATTATAAAGCATTTCATCAAGCATTCCTGCTCAGGTCCTAGGTATTGTATAATCCCTTCTTGCCATGTATGTATTCCTATACACATACAGCCTGAAATGCGGTAGTTAACAAAAGTCAAGACACTATAAAAATATATTAAAAAAACTTCATCAGAATAGTCTCGGTATTCAATTGCTATCTTCTGATGCCATCTGGGTCATTGTATTTTGAAATCACAAACTGACAATAATTAACTGCAAGAATTGCCCGTTCATACATCTCCATCTGTCCATATTCACAAGGATTTCGCTGTCATAACTGTAGAGTATTTACTATTTACAGTGATTAGGCACACACACACACACACACACCCTAAAATCAAACACAAGGATCAATAAAAACACCTTATCTTCTTTTACTTCCATCACATTCCATTTCTTTTGACAAAAGCTAGCGAGTTCTTGCAGTTTCAATAACAAGCAGGTAGCTGAAACTCACATCAAACTAATGTTCCAACTATACAACTGAAAATGAAAAAATGGAGATGCGTATGCTTGTTCAAATAGAAAAAGTCACATAAACTAAAATTTTCTAATAAAACCTCCTTGGATAGCTTATTCTAATTAAAATGTTTAATATCAAGTGAGCAACATGTTCCAGAATAATGATAATTAAATGAAAGCAATTGGCTAGTTAATAATCCCTTTGTAAAGAAATATAAGAGCATTTAGATCACTACTTTAGTATTCTAAACGCTCCTATATTTCCTTACAGAGGATGTACATACGGTTGCAGGAAGGTAAGTGTGCATATACAGGACAAAAGCAGAAAATGTTCAACGTCAGGGCTATGAGATTAACATACCAGCTCTATCAACTGTTATTTCTAATTCAGTAAATTTGGTACAAAGCTTTTATAAAGCAGCCCTTAGAACCTCAAGTTTCTGAAAAATGTAACTATAACAGAAGAAATGACATGTGTTATGTACTGCAGACTGTACTACCAAGCAAGCAAAGCCAACAGAGTTTGAAATTCTGGAACAAACAGAAGATTGCAAGTCCAATTGCCACAACCAATAATTAGACTGAACATTCCTACTGCTGCATTATTTGATAGCAGGGGCAGAGTACCTCGACAAGCTCATGGGCAGTCTTCATGTCGTTGGCGAGGTCCTCGTGGAACTTGAGGCGGACCAGCTCGGACTTCCTCCAGGCGTCGTGGATATTCTCCGTGATGGCCTGCGTGACCCCGGCCTTGGGCACGGTGATGCGGTCCTTGAGAGTCATGCCCATGCCCCGCAGGCGGCGCAGCTCCACGTCGTCCATGGTGAGCTCCGCCAGCGAGGGCGCCCTGACCCGCTTCCTCTTGACCCCGTCCGCCTCCTCGCCGTCGCTCTCCCGGTCCGTCTTCCACGGGAGGACTGCCTCGTCGAGGCCGGAGGCGGCGAACTGGCGGTCGAGGCGCGCCCAGCTGCGGTCGAGCAGGTCGCTGAGGCGGTCCCTGCCATCGAGCGGGGCGTCAGTGGGGGAGGAGGAGGGCTCGTCGTCGTCGGTGCCGAGGCCGAGGTTGCGGAGGCGGTGGACGATGCGGTCGATGGAGGTGGAGGGCGCGTGGCCCGGGGAGGGGGCGGGCGCGGGCGCGGAGGGGTCGGCGGGGGCCCACTTCTGCATCCATGGCGCGCCGCCACGGCTGGGGGCCGGAGGGGCGCGGTGGCGGCCGGAGGAGGAGGGGGCGGCGGCGGCGGTGGGGGAGGCGGAGGACGAGGCGGGGAGGGAGAGGGAGAGGAGGCGGAGCGGGAAGAGGGGGCGGGAGGAGAGGCGGAGACGGGTTAGCGTTTGAGGGAGGAAGATGGGGGCACCTGGAGGCTTCGCCCGCTCGCTTGCTCGTTCGCACGTTGCCAGTCCAAGACCGTTTTTTTCGCTTAGAGGGGAGTACCGAGTAAGCAGAGGTGGGAGGATGATAAAAATAAAACGGAGGTGGGAGGATGACGAAAATAAACCAGCGAAAATAAACCGCGCGGACTATTCACCAACTACTCCATTAGCAGTAGAGATCACATGCAACCTATTGAAACAACTTCTAGTTTGTTGACCCTGCTTACTATCGTTAAGGATTCAATAATCCTTTCAAAGCTATAACGTCCTCCCACTTATTTCATTGACAAGAAAACCCTTTATTTAATAATGTTCATGTATGACAAACATTTTGTCTCTTGAACATTTCAATGGAAGGAATCCAAATCATGTTTTTGTGATATCCTACAATTCAACAGTTATCTAGTTCAGAGGGCCCATATCTCATATGGTTTCTATTAACCAAACTTAGATGCGGTGTTTGTTAAGTGTATATCTTGCTATTTCTATCATACCCCCGTTTTTACAAAAGCAGATCGCTGATAAAATAATTCCACAATTATTCAAGTGTTTTGCCAAACTTATGACTCAGAAATTTTCTTCAATATTGAAGAATCACTTTATCTTTTGTCATAATGACTCTTATCTTCATTATAAAATATTTGAACACTTCAAATAACATTTTCTAAAATTACTTTGAACTATTCAAATATTTAAGTTTAATGTTTTAATTAAATCATATTTATCTAATCCCTTAATGAAGTATAATTATCCACCGCACTCTATGTTATTCATCAGATCATGTATTAGATTTCTTCAATCAAGATAATCCAATGCTTCATCTATATGAAGATTATTTTTCTGATGTAACCAAGTAGAGTTCTATTCAAGTGGAGTTCATCAGTCTTCTTCAAGATGTTTAGCATTAAATGTTGTAATATTTTAATCCAAGATTTATGAATAAACCATCAAAATTTGTGGTAAATCCAAACATATTCTTATAACCACTTCAACCACTATTGTTCAAAAGTTTATAAGAATATTCGTTGCATAATTCAAAACATAATGTTTTCTATAACTCCGGAACGTAATAACTATTATTCGATCCTAATAAAAATCTTGAAGATAGACTCCATCAGTCTCGAGTAGCGATCCCATCACCATCCTTGACCAGCATCATATCTTTATTTCTCCTCAACTTGTGAGCTTTCTATAGTCCCTATATCATATTGCAAATGAAACCAATCGATTAGTATCAAATACTCGAGACATACAGAAACAAGTAAAACAAGATTAACTTTGTATAACATTTATACCTTTACCAGAAGAACCGTTCTTCTTATCTGCTAAGTACTTGTTGTAGTTCGGCTACTAGTGACCCTTCTGTTTGTAGTAGAAACATTCAGTCTCTTTGTTGGCTCCTCCCTTGTTTTTCTTCTGAGAGACGGTATTACCGGCACCAGCAGATTTCTTCTTGGACTTGCCCATTTTTTTGAAACTGGTAGTCTTGTTGACCATCAAAACTTCTTTGTTCTTCTACATTCCAGCCTCCATAGTTTTGAGCATGGAAAACAACTCGTTTGCACTTTCCCCCATCCCGTTCATGTTGTAATTTATGATAAAACTATCATAAGATGGGGGGGAGTGAAGCAGTGAAAAAATCACGATATATGTACCGAGTGTTGGCGGAATTCCAAATTCCCGTGAAGCAAGTCTATCAACATAGCCAGCAAGCTTCACTATATGCTCACTCATTGAGGAACCCTCTTTCATCTTCCACTCTATCAGGTCCTTGGTTAATTTGAACCGTTTGGTCCTTGCCTGTTTCTTATACAGAACTTCCAGTGACCCGATTATAAATTAAGTGGTAGATCATTCAAAACGCTTCTGTAGTTCAGGATCCATGCAAGTTAACATGAGGCACAGGACTGACTCATAGTTAGCACTACGAGTAGGATAAGCATCAACTTCTTCTGGTGTTCTCCTGGTGTTGCATCCTTTGAAGGAGCATCACCAAGGGGTTGATCCATCACGTAGTCCTTTTTATCACTTCTAAGAACAAATCTTAGGTTTCAGATCCAATCCGCATAGTTTCCAACATTTGCAGCTAACTTTTCTTTCTCAAGCATAGGGGCTAAGTTGAACATATTGCGAGCCATTTAATCTACAACAATAAACACACAAATAATTTTAAGACATAGTTCATAATTAATATGGCACTATTGTTTAAACAAGTTTTAATCTAAAGTGCACTCCCGCTCAAACTAATATCTCTCATAATTAGTAGTGAGTGATTCAAGATCCATGTCTACTTCTCAGCTATTGATGTGTACATCAATAATGACGAGAACTTAGACCGGTGGGCAAACTTTTGCCGATCATATCTCCATATGATTCTTGTTCATCTTTTGATGCTTTGTGTTTCGAGCTCAGAACTATTCTCCTACAACTTCAAGACAACCGAGTGCTTTCTGCATGGATGGTCTGACCATCCCCATCTTACACCTCATGATCCGTTTGTACTCATGTGTACATGACACACTTTGGGACTCTACGTGTTATAGACGGTTGTAACACTGGGAAGAGCACCTTTTAGCTTGATAGTAACTGCGAGAGATCACCCTGATAATTGACTACTACGCTATCAAAGGGTGAAAACAACAAAGGGATAAACATGTCAGGCAATTCATAATAGCATGATATGGTATAGCCCTGGGCGTCGGGACAAAAACATTGCAATGGCGGCTATCTCAGAAAACATTGCTTTGGCGACTGTTTCAGAAAACGTTGTCGTGGCACCAAAATATGAAATTCCATCGTGGTACATAATTATAGCTCCTCGTCCCGCGCCTAGTACACCTTCTTCTCGTCAGGGTCCTCCATGTACGTCTTGCCACCGTCACCTGTAACCTATCTCTATGATATTTTACATTAAGGTGGCAATCTCTTGGCTCCAGCCATCATGCCATGATGCGCAGGCCACTTAACGTTACAACATACTAGCACATATGCCCGTGCGTTGCACCGGGAGGAAAATAAATAGCGTGAAAATGGTGTCTAAAATAAATAATATGTGCTCAAATATTTTTTTTTTTTTTTTTTTGCGTGAAAACTTCCGATCTATTCATCAACTGTCAAGGTAGTACAAAGAACACTAGAAGTAAAAATTACATCCAGGTCTGTAGACCACCTAGCGGCGACTACAATCTCGGAGCGAGCAGAAGGCGCGCGCCGTCATCGCCCCTCCTCGTCGGAGCCGGCAAACATTGTTGTAGTAGACAGTCGGGAAGTCGTCGTGCTAAGGCCCCATAGGACCAGCGCACCAGAACAGCAATCGCCGCCGATGAAGAGAAGCATAGACCGGAAGGATCCAACCTGCAGACACATAAACGATATCTGGCGAAGACCGGATCGATCGGATCCACCGAAGACAAACACGACCAGATCCTACAAGATCCGTCGGAGACAAACCTCCACACGCCTTCCGGCGATGCTTGAAACATCACCGGGACGGGGGCTAGGGCGGGAGGACCTTATTCCATCTACAAGAAGTCGATGCCGCCTCGTCTTCTTGAGCATGGCACAAACCCTAACAAAACTCAGAAAAGCATCTAAAAACGGAGCCCTCCCGCCGGCAAGGGCCGGGATCCACCGTGCCTCCATGATCCGAGGACCATAGAAGATAAGGCGGACCGGCGGCGCCGGCGAGAGGCAAGGAAACCCTAGATGGGAGTTGGGCGTGGGCAGGAGGTGTGTGCCAGGCTCCTGGTACACGGGCGACCCGGTCGACCAAAAAAAAAAAAAAAAAAAAAATCAAATATTTATTTTGACCACATACAAATAATTTTTTGTACAAATATACATTGGATATCAGTAAATTGAGATTAGCTTGCTTTAAAGTCATTTACCAGCACCAATTTGAATGTTCAGCTTTCAGGAAAACATATGAATCTGACAAAAAATTTCATAAAGTTATATACAAATTTTGTTAGATTCACAACTGATCGCCTGAAAGCCACTATGGGGATTAGCATATTTGTCGCGAAAGAAGGGAAATAACAGATCCAAACAAAAAACGCGCATGGTTGCGGCGGAGGTGTTGCTAGCTGATGCCCAACCACCGTCATGCTCATGCTCCCAAGATCATCGCCTGACTGTGCGCCGAGCCGCCGCCGCCTGACTGCTATGTGCGGCTTGAAATCCCCACTCTCTTGATCCTGATCTACCAAGACCACGATTTGAAATCCGGGGTCATGTTTAGATTGAAGCCTCAACAGAACTCTATAAATCAAACCTGTTTTATTTGATGGGAGTATAACCGATCTTCTTTTACTCTACTCAGAGTTGTATTGGTAAGTGACACGAGGGGAAGAAACCCGCTGGTGCGGAGGAGGCAGCGTAGAGTGTCGGCCGACTTCTTTCTTCTTTTTAGAAAACTCTCTTTACGTATAAGAGAGGCCTTTCTTTTTTTGAACAACAACCTAGGCTAGGTAAGTTGGTTTACGTGGGCAAGTGTTTTCCTCACCACCCTGGTTCGATGCCTGTGCATGACATTTTTTTGGCGCATCGTGCAACGCAATGACCTACGAGAAACAAAGGATGACGTTCGAAATTCATTGTGGACCATAAAAGTGGAGAAACAATCCTTCTTTTCATATTTTACAACATATAATCATCTCATACATAAACTCATTATCATGACGAAGGCTATACCACATCATATGCAAACCCTGCAAAACCAAGTTAGAAGTCCTCTAATCAGTTTTAGCAAAATTTTGGTTACGTGGTTAACCAGTTTTAGAAATTAAGACTAGCTACCTATGCACACACATTAAGGTGATATTCTTGATGCTAGATTAAGTTTCGGGGTGTGTGAAAGAGAGAGGGAGACTTAATTAAAAGTCTCGTTCCCCACACTAAACTTCGTCTAATATGCGTGACCCCCTAGAAGATCATCCATCTTCGGCACCCTCTTGTGTACGCTAAAGTTCACTATTCCTGACTATGATGTAGCCCAAGGAACTGTTAGCAGATCGTCGACAGCTAGGGCTGATCGATTGTCAGAACCTTGTAACAAAACTACATCATTCTGCCAATGAACTGGACCGAGGCAACACTTGTGGGAAGCATAGCAAGAACATCAATCCTGACATATCAGTTGTGATCTAGATCACAACCTGCATCTACTCATACAACTGCTCATGATGCCACTATAGGGAAACATAGTAGAAAAATAAAAAAATCGCCCTACGATCACCCAGGCACAATATGAAGATGCATAATGGGTTGTGATCAACGATTGTTATCGACTCCGAGAGTGCAGCGGAAGCCAACGAGTAGGTGTAGATCGTACTTGGAGTCCCTCGAATGTCAATGACGATCCCGCGAACCGCCCTCGAACGATCCCTTGAACATAAGACCAAAAGCACAACCTCTCTACTTGGTTGCAAGCGTACGGTCTTCACTGATCCGGCAACGCTTACTCGTCCAGAGCTAATCGTTGCCGGAGAATTAGAGGGAGGAGTTTAGAACCACATTGGGATTCTAATTATGAGGATTAGTGGTGGCTAGGGCTAGCTCTAATTAGTCAACTAGTACCAACTAGAACTAGAACTAGATTAAATAGAGGAGTCTCCAAAACTTATGTCTATCATAGGGTGGAAATACTCTAGTATACATAGGTTAGAGGGGAGGGAGAGGGCAACCACCAAGGGGGGAAATGCCCCCTTGGTGCGCTAGCCTAGGGGAGGAGTCCCACTCCCTCCCTTAGTAGGATTCGCCCCCCCCCCCTCCACAAGGAAAGGGGGGTGGAGGCGCCAACTCAACTTGGGCCCTTGTGTCCCAAGTTGCCTTCCACCTCTTGGCCTTTTAAGGCCCGTTGATATTTTAATTAAATATAAAATTTTCTAAATATTTTCCGAGCATTATATATATAATTTAACATCCTCAGAAACATTTTCCACCTATATATAATTATTCGATAATACTCTATATTACCCGATACTCAACGAAACCCTCCCGGTGACCCCGAAACGCTTCCGGAACCTCTCGAAACTATTTCGGATATTAATGAAAAAAGTTCCATAATTATATTCTCATTACCCCCGTCCCACTAACACTCAGCAGATCATGATTACCTTAAGCTTGTGACCCCATAGGTTCGGTAAATCATAGACATGAATGAAACCCTTTCGTTCAATGACCGATAGCGTAACCGTAGACATCCATATCGATCCCTATGATTACACGAATGATTTTCGAGTGAATCTTTGGTTATCATGTGATGTTCCCTTTACTTTGCGATACTTTACAAAACCCGGTGTGCATCGGTATCCTCCTGAGTCATCACCATGCCCACTATATCGTTGCTCTCGTTACCGATTTTGTTCTTATTTCTCATTAACATGTTCCGGTATCCCTGTGACATAGTCACCTGTGTCTGGCCAGATGATGATGGATGCCATCACACTGAGAGGTCCCTAAGAATATCTCTCCATTGTCGGAGGAGAAATCCCACTCTCGAGCTATTCGGTCACTTGTCAAACTTCCCGGTGAGCCTGAAAGTTGTCGTTATGGTCACCTTGTTACAGGTGGCCTTTAAGGAACCCCAAAGCCCACCGTCTGGTAGGAAGTAACCGAGACACTCTCATGGTTTGAGGAACTAAAACACATGCTAACACTTTGTGTTGTAACAGAAGATTTCAGACGACATAATCACAAAGTATAACATACAGGTTTGGGTCAATTCAATATGATCGTTCTTCTAACGTCATATCATCAATGTTTGTTTCAGGACTATCTTTACACTTATCGATATCCTAAGATCCGGCAAACCTGATCACCAACAACACTTGAGCCAGTCCTGGAGGCAGGATCGGGAACCTATTGTTTTTCCATTTATCATTCGACAAGTGCATATGAGTTTTCCATTGAATCGCATATTCCAGGATCATAGCAGTTATAGCATAAAACATAAACCCTTAATTATGAATAATAGAAATATAATAATACAACATTATTGCCTCTAGGGCATATTTCCAACATATTGCAAGTGTGACCAACCAATACTAAATATTGGTTAAACAATGTGCTAAATTTATTATAGTCTCGTAAATAGAAAACATATTGCAATCAGCAATTGACCAAGAAAACTATGAAAAAGAACACACAAATAAAAATAATCCATACAAAACTTGCATACATAAAAGAGCATATACAAGTTCAAAAATGGTTGCATGTGCATGAATAATTGGCATCTGCAACATAGAAAGAAGCATTGATGCCTCAATATCACTGTGAGATTCGAAAGAGATATAGGTTCCGGTTTAGTTTTATGACACAACATGAGAGTTGTTGATTACATTGATAGAAGGAATAAACAATATACAAAACGCAGGAAAAGTAGAAGACAAACACACAATGACCTTGTCCACTAATCTAGATTACTATGGCAAAATGATGTGATGTGCGTTGGCCTCCTTCCAACATTGGCTTCATCAATGGAAAGGCATGCGAGCAACACAGCCAATAATTTCGAATTGCAAAATATGTGACAGTGGCGGTGGCGCTCGTCATGAAGAGAAGAAAAATTTCAGGCATGATTCACACAACTAGTTCCACTTACATAGTTACATAACTTAGGCATCTCTCAGGCCATGGAATCGTTTGTCAAGCATAGTATACCCTTATCTTAGTTGTTCCCTCAAAACATATGTAGACACAATATTAGTTGTCGAGCTCTCGCTTCATCTGTCTTATCACCTAGAAGGACATCACACAATCACTACTACATACATAATATCTGTAGTATATTTAGGAAAAGGAGAAATATTTTCTTGGATCCGAATGAAAAAACACATAACATACGAAGGGATGAGCATGGTTGGGTGAGGACACAGTGGGTAGGGGTAGTTAGCACCACCGCACTAGCGCCTCCATGAACGAGCGGCTCGCCACCAAAAGAAATCCTTTGCGTCTGCAAAGCCCGGGCCTACTCATGGCGTTACTCACGATGTTATGCTCCATGGATAAAGGCCTCAAGTTGAAGGTTGAGAACCAAATCCTGCACAAAAGACAACCTAACAACCACAAAGGTAAAATGAACATACCGGGACATGCCAGCAATCACCGCTATCCTCTTCGTCTTCGATGACTTGCACTGCCTGATCTAGAAGGATAGGTGCTCAGCAAGCTCAAAGCTGAATTTGATTTATTGAGACCCTAATTACAACTACAACTATACAAGGGAGGGACCCTTGCTCAACTCAACTTGGACGGTCGTCTGGAAGAGAGGGGAGTGGGGTGCCCGACCGTGAGGGATTTTGGAGGAGTTCTCAAAGACTATTTCTTTCTTTTTGAACTGAAGACTCTATTTCTTTTGGGAGAAGGAGAAAGGAGAACTTTCAGCACTTTTTTCGCATGAACAATTCTGGTGTGTGGGGTGGTTTTTGCAAAAGTGCAACGGTTGTTGTTCAGGGGTATACCTGGCCATGGGCCGGGCCTAAAAAAGCCCATGGCGGAAAACTGAGGCCCAGGCCCTACCATCGGGCCTACTTTTCAAGCCCAAGCCCGGCCCATCTAGTAAAAAGCCCTGAAAAGCCATTAGGGCTTAGGGCTAAGGGCCAGTCCTCTTCCTTAAAATGCCGATATGCCAAGCCCAAGCCCGTCCAGGCCCTGCTGGTGGGCTCAAAACTCAGGCCCAAGCCCAGTCCATGGGCAAGCCCATCGGGCCTAGGCCCTGGATTTTAGGGCCGGACCGGAGATGGCCAGAACTATTTAGGGGCAACTAGTCTCAGACTCAGTCTTACATTCTATATCAGATAGTTCAGATTGCATGATGGTAGACACACCATCGTCACTAACTCACATGTAGATGGTACGTATGGGCAACTAGTCTCAGACTCAGTCTTACATTCTATATAGAACAGTTCAGATTGCACGATGGTAGACACACCATCGTGAGTAACTCACATGTAGATGGTACGTATGCAGGTAGGCATGCAGACTGTTTGTCTGAAGGTGGCTCGGCATTCAGTATAAACCGAAAATTCAGCTTCTACTGTTCGGTGTTTATTAAATTTCGGTTTGTAAAACTAGAAACCGAAAATGTTAGCTAAAAATAGCTAACTGAAAATTTGGCTAACCGAATATTCGGTACGGTTTTCGGTTTTGTACCGATGTACCACGCCAAGTATTTGCGCTAGGATTTTAGAAGTGGCACCCTCTTATATAGGCCGTAGATCTGAATCATCCCATCCGTCAGGCGAGGTGGGACTAAAGGAGCTGATGCCTGGTCGGCTTTACGCATGCATGCACACAAGGGCAACCAGAAAAGCACACGGTGAGATGGGCCTTGCAACTTTGCATGCACTTTGGTCAGGTAGGCCCATGTGATGTGCACGATGCATTGGTGGCCGATCGTGGGGGAATTTCCTATTAGACGCTCATTGCGTCAAACAGTCGACCAAACGCACAGAGACAACGATCGAGCGCTACCCTTGGGCCGGCCCATTTAACGTGTTCCAGTGTTTCCGGTTTTGGGAACCTTCTAGAGTTTCCCAGCCGGTTTTCTCTGGTTTTGGAACCTTCTAGATGGTTCCCTAAACCGGTTTTTTCTTTTCTGTTTATTTTTCTAATTTCTTCTTTTTTTTCGTTTTAGTATTCTTGTTATTTTTTCAATGTTATTTATCTTTTTAAACTAAGTACATATTAAGATTTGGTCTTAATTTTCGAAAAATGTTCTTGCTTTTAAAAATGTTCTTTTGAATTTTCGAATTTTCGAATGTTTTTTTGAATATTTTCATATTCAAAACATTTTCTTTTCTTTTCTTTTCTTTTTTTCTTCTATTTTCCTTTTCAAGTTAATTTCTCTTGTCAACACATTTTCTTTCTTTAGTTTTTATTTTAATATGTGTTCTTATCTTCTTTTAAAAAATATGTTCACAAATTCAAAATATGTTCCCATTTACAAAATTTGTTCACAAATTCAAAATATATTTCTGCTTTAAAATTTTTGTTCCGTATTTTTAGAAAATGTTCCTGTTTTTTCAAAATTTGTTCGAATTATTTTTGTTCATTATTTGTGAAATTTGAAAGTAATGGCATGGATTTCAAAAAATACCTATTGTCAAAAATTGTTCACAGATTTCAAAAAATGTTCTTCTTTTTCAAAATTTTGTTCATGTATTAAAAAATGTTCACATTTCAAATTTGTTTGGGATTTTCAAAATTGTTCTCCATTTTACAATTTGTTTGTTATTTTAAAAATTGTTCTCCGTTTCAAAATTTGTTTGGATTTTTAGAAAAGCACGAATGATTTGTTTGGATTTTTCAAAATTGTTGTCTGTTTCAAATTTTGTTCTCAAGATTCAAAAAATGTTCGTGCTTTTGCAAAACTGTTCTTGCTTCCAAATTTGATCGGGAATTTTGAAAATTGTTCTTCGTTTCAAAATTTGTTCTCAAGATTCAAAAAATGTTCGTTTCAAATTTTTTCTGTTTGCTTTTTCTTTGTTCTTTTTCCTGTTTTTTTATTTTTCTTTCTCCGTTTTTCAGTTTCTTTATTTCATTTTTCAATTCCTTTTTCTTCTCTTTTTGTCTTCTTTTTGTTCACATATCAAATTATGTTTGGGAGTTTCAAAAAAACTTCCCATTTAAAATCCGCTCTTCCAAATTTGTTCTCCATTTTAAAATTTGTTTTCAACATTCAAAAATTGTTCGCGCTTAAAAAAATTGTTCTCCATTTCAAAATTTGTTCTCAACATTCAAAAATTGTTCGTGCTTCCAAATTTGTTCTCCATTTCAAAATTTGTTCTCAAGATTCAAAAATTGTTCGTGCTTTCAAAAATTGTTCGTGCTCAGAATATTAAAAACTGTCCCTGTTTTCAAATGATGTTCGTGTTTCCAAAAAATGTTCGGGAATTGCAAAATATGTTTGAGAATTACGAGAAATGTTCAGCAATTCAAAACAGTTCCCATTATCAAATTTTGTTCTCAAATTCAATATATATTCTAGATTTTGAAAATATTCTGGAATTAAAAAAATGTTTGCACTGTTCAAAAATTGTTCCCAGTATTAAATTTTTGTTTCTCAAATTTCAATAAATGTTTGTGTTTTCATCAAATATCCTGGAATTTCAAAATGTTTTCTGTTGAAACATGTTCACGTTTCTTTTTTATTTTTTCAAAATTTGAAAAAAAATCGAGTTGTTCAAGAAATTATTAGATTTTCAAACATTGTTTGTTTTTACAAAGAATTAGAATTTCCAGATAAAGTTCCAAAAAATTCAAAACAGCTGTCCGAGTAGTTCTTATGCATGTACGCTCCCATTTGTACACTAACGTTTGTTGGTTCCACTGGTTAGCTGCTCAGGTACACGAGATGGAGGTCGTGTGTTCAAATCCTACTCGACACCCTTTTCATGCTTTGTTCTTTTTCCATCATTGCTGCTCTGCTACAGCGCCCACTATTGGTCCGGCCCAGTCACGGGGTCTGTGCGTGCGTCGGCTGGCTGTTCGACGCAAAATGCGTCGAATAGGAGCTCCCGATCATGGGGGCATCTCCTATTTGGCGCTGCAGGCGTCGGTTATAGTTGTTTTCGCAAACCGGCGCCTGCAGCGGCGCGTACTGGGCTCGGCCCAACTATCGTATTCCCCCCTGTTTTGAAATTTAAAAAGGAGACCCGGGAAAATATGCACAGCCAGGAATCGAACCAACAATCTCTCCGTTATTAGCCAGCTCCACGAACCACTATGCCACCCACCTGACTCGTGAACACAACCTTCTTTCCATCTTTTTATACATACAGGAAATACCATCTATGTTTTCTCTGTTTTTTCCACTTTCTTTTTTCTGTTTCCGGTTTTCTTCTTTTACTTATATGCGTAAAATGTTTACAAATAGACGATGTTTTTTCCCTAATTCGATGAACTCTTTTTAAATTTCAATGAACTTTTTTTAAGCTCGGTTATTTTTTCCGAAAATGAATGAACTTTTTATCATTTTGATGAGCTTATTCTAAAAATCAATGTACTTTTCTAAAATCCGATGGACTTTTTTCAATTCGCTGAACTTTTTTTTCAAATCCAATGTACTTTTTTTGATTCAATTAAAAAAATATCTAATCCGATGAACTTTTTTTTAAATCCAATGACCTTTTTTTGATTTCATGAACTTATTTTTCAAACCCAATGAACTATTTTTAATCCGATGAAATTTTTTCAAATTCGATGAACTTTTTTCAAAATTGATGAAATTTCTTCAGATTTGTGAACTTTTTTTCAAATTCAATGAACTTTTTGCAAATCTGATTAAGAATTTTCAAATTTGACGAACTCTTTTTGAAATCCAATGAATTTTTTTGAAAAGTTGATGAACTTTTTTTAAATTCGATGAACTTTTTCCAAATCCAGTGAACTTTTTTTCAAATTCGCTGAACTTTTTTTTTATTTGATGAAAAATTTTCAAATCCGATGAACTTTTTTACAATTTAATGAACTTGTTTTCAAATTCGATGAAATTTTTTCGAACTCATGGTCGCTTTCATTTGTTGCGAACTTTTCTGTACAAAATTTGTGCACTTTTTTCCATTTCATGAACTTTTGTTTTTTGAATTTGTGAACTTATTTGAATACATGAACCTTTTTTACATTGGCCAACTTTTTTATGCATGTTCTTCAACTATCCAATTTTTTTATATCTTTTTCCATACATTCACGTTCTTCATCAATGTTTTCCATACATTCACGTTTTTCATGAATGTTTTCGATGAATATTTTTATAAATTTGATGATCATTTTTCAAATTTGTTGAACATTTTTCAAATTTTATGAACTTTTTCGATTCTGATGAACTATTTTTGAAAAGTGATTAACTGGTTTCAAATTTGATGAAGGTTTCAAAAACGCTGAACCTTTTATCAAAATTGATGAACCCCTTTCTCAAATTCGATGACCATTTTTAAAATTTGATTCTTTTTTTCTCTTAAGAATTTGTGAACAATATTCAAATTTGATGAACTTTTTTGCAAAATCGATGAACTTAAAAAAACAATAAAATTTTCTTCCAAAATGAAGAAGTTTGTTCAAAATCATGATCTTTTTTTCAAATAATTCAAAAAGGAGTGGTACAATAGATGAATGGTTCTGTTCAATAAAGTAGCGTTGTGCCTTACTGTTTTTATGAATTTACCGCTGTTACTAAAAACAAACAACGAGTAGCTCATGTGGTTGGCTCCACCTGCACACTAACAGGAGGTGGTGATTTCGAAGCTTACAGAGAGCAATGTTTTTTTCCCTTCTTTTGCGAGCTTTTTGGGTTCACTGTTGTGTGTGTTTCGTGGGCCGGCCCAAGGCGGGGCGCTGCAGGCGCCAGGACCGCGAACAGGCGCCTGCAGCGCCGTATAGGAGCTCCCGATCGTGGGTGCGTGCACGCATGACTAGCGCGAGACGTTGCTGCGCGCCTGCGCTTGCATGTGCGTCGTTTCTTATGCTGATTCAGGTTTCTTTGGTTTTTGTTCGGTTAACCGAGAAGAAAACCGAACCAACTGACTTCTGTTCGGTTAGTGCACTTGAAAACCAAATTTGTTGTGACATGAGAAAAAACCGAAAAATCGGTTTATTCGGTTTCGGCATCGGTTTGGTTTTCGGTTCGTTGGTTTTGATGCCCAGGCATCTTGCATCAACATTCATTCTGTTAGGGCGTGTTTGGTTGCCCGCGTGCAGCCCAACAAGGCCCGCGTGGGATGTGCGCGGCCTGTTTGGTTGCCGGGACTGCATGCGGTTTGTGGCCCGCATGGACCTTAAAGCAGGCCGCAGCCTGGCCCCGCGGAAACTGCCGAATCAGCAGTTTCTTGTGAGCCTGGCTCGGCGCGGCCACACATGCGAGGTAGTTGCATGCCTTGGGCAACGCAGGAGATGGAGGGGACGTCTCATAACTCGCCCCCACTCTCCTGTCACCGCCCAGTCGCACTGTTATCACCATTCCCTCTCTCCCTCACCATCCCTCCCTCTCCTCTCCTCCGATGGCTCCGCCTCGCCCACCGCCGCACCGCCCTCTGATCCCCGTCGACCAGCGCATCGCCATTATCCAGGAGCGCTGGCTGACCGGGCTCCAAAACTCGGGCTGGGACCTGGCGTCGGCGCTGCGAGCGCCGTCCCCCATCTGCTGCCGGCCACCATGAGCGCCGGCCAATGCGGTGCCGGACGTTGTTACTCCGCCGCCGATTCCGGACCTCGTGGTCCTAGGCTCTGCGCCGGCGCTGTTCATGGAGCCGCCGCTTCTTGGGACCCCATTGGGTAGGGGGGTTTTCTTGACCCCCGTCCAAGGGTTTTCTGGTGTCGGCGGGCCGTCCTCCTCGACCTCCGGCGTGGCGATGAGCACGGGGCCGAAGCCGCAGGCCGTCACCAGGGCCGACTCCTCCTCTGCTCCGCCACCTCTCTCCTTCCCGCCGGGGTTTTCACCC
This sequence comes from Aegilops speltoides, assembly GCA_021437245.1. Lineage (NCBI taxonomy): Eukaryota > Viridiplantae > Streptophyta > Magnoliopsida > Poales > Poaceae > Aegilops > Aegilops speltoides. The sequence continues at coordinate 467,144,411 of CM038142.1, forward strand.
CGGCCACGGTTCGCTGCGGCTGCACAAGCTCCGGTGAGTCAATCCCCTCAATGCTTGCTCGTAGATGTAGGTCAGGGGTTTATTTTCTTAGGCATGTACTAGTAGTTAGTGGATTCGATCGGATTAGATAGGATTGGAGTAGATCCAATTGGATTTGATCCATATCGAATCCAAGCAGACCCATATGTTCTTGTTTCCTACAGTGTGTGTCCTAGGATATTTTGTTTCTGCCACTGCTAGTGTGTCCTAGGATATTTTGTTTCTGCCACTGCTAGTGTGTCCTAGGATATTTTGTTTCTGCCACTGCTAGTGTGTCCTAGGATCTGTCATCATGCTAGTTAGTTATGTTCATGCTAGTAGTAGTGTTCATGCTAGGGTTTGTGTTGATTGCTATACGTGCATGTAGTAGGACCATTTTAAGATGATGCCAAATGTGCATGGCTGCACATGGGTGCTATTGGCTTGCACTTGCTATTTTTAGATGTTTCCATGTTTAGGATAGTGCACAGATCAGTGGAATTGCCCAACAGCAAGTGCCACTGATCAGTGACATTTGCTCATATCAGCGGCACTTGCTGTTGGGAAAATGCACTGATCAGTGGACTTTCCCAATAGCAAGTGGCACTGGTCAGTGGACTTTCCCAATAGCAAGTGGCACTGATCAGTGGCACTTGCTGTTGGGCAGTTGGGCAAGTCCACTGATCGCAAATGCCACTGATCAGTGGCACTTGCTGTTGGGCAAATGCCACTGATCAGTGCACTTGCCCAACAACAAGTGCCACTGATATGAGCAAATGCCACTGATCAGTGCACTTGCCCAACAACAAGTGCCACTGATATGAGCAAATGCCACTGATCAGTGGCACTTGCTGTTGGGCAAGTTCACTGATCAGTGCCACTGACCAGTGGCATTTTCTTGCTTGCTTGCTTTGTTTGATACTAATACTTGTCATGTTGCCTGACAAGATACTGTAGCCTGACTGGGATGTGGAGGGTAGAGGAGCATAGGTGGTGGCTGGAGCTGAGCGCGCCGAGGATTTCATCCCCACGAACAGGTGGCTCGGGACGATGGACCCGCTTGGTAGGATCGCCTTTATGAGCCTGCCTCGTTCAAGGTGACGATCTCCGAGGCAGGGCCACGAGGAGGGGCCCGGGAGCCGCTACGCTTCTACCAGCAGATCAAGGACAACGAAGACCTCGCCATACTCGTCGTCCCTCACAAGTTTGTGGAGGTGATGAACACCTGGCTGGTCATCAAGCGGCTCCCGCGCGTGGTCAGGCTGTCGGCGAACAAGCAGTGCGTGTTCTGGGTGTAGGTCCAGAATTTTGAGGTACATGGTGCTTGGCCGGGGCTGGAACTACTTCTGCCGTCGCCACCGGATTGTCCCCGGCGACCTCGTCGTTGTGCGCGTCTCAGGACTCAGACTGAAGGTTCAGATCTACAACCACGACTCTTCGGTCATGTGCAGGTTTCGTTGCAGCAGGCACAACTGCCATGGTGACATCGAGCATGCTATGTAGTTAAGTTATGTAAGGTGTTAGTGTTGAACTTTTATAGTGTGTGGCGAGACTTGTGCTGAGAACTTGTTCATATTTTGGCCAGGAGCAGCGCCCTGGTTTGGAGCAGGGAAGGAGGATGCCCCTGCTGCTAATCTAGACTTATGCTATATAGTTAAGTTTGTTGTCATTTCCTTGCTTGCTGTGTTAAATTTGCTGTCATTTCCTTGCTTTCTTTGTTTGATCTTGCTGTTATACTGATCATGTGGTGGTAAGGCCATCACATTTGAATGGGGTGAGCAAAACACAAACGTTGTTTGCAACCAAACAGCTGAAGTTTGCATCTGCTCACACGCTAAGCACGAAAACACCAACCAAACAGCAGGGGGTAAATGCCCCTCCATACGATGCATGCAACCAAACAGATTGCATCTACCGCATATGAGGCTGCATTTCAAGAATCAGGCTGACTGGAGATGGACATGCAATTCAACTTCTGCTGCAAACTGCAACCAAACAGACGCAAACGCAAGGGACACACGGCGTATGGAGATATTGATCACAATACCATCATAAGCAGTAAAGAAAAGATCACGGTCTCTGTCTCATCTGTCAATCAGTCACTGTGTCACATGTATGCTATGCATGCATGTGCATGTGCACACAGCTAGTCATGTTAGGTAGCTGTAGTACTTCTCACCTTGAGATGACAACGGTTGGTACTTGATAGCTTGGATTATTCTTGAGCCCGATTCAAGTATACGCGGACGACAAATATCCTGCTCTGATGATCGAAAAGGCAAATATTCCGCTTTCGGCATGCGACAAAAAGCTAGAGAAGTAGCAACTGAATAGTCACCTCGCCTTCGGAATTACTCGCTAAGAAAAATGGCCCCGCCTCAGGTAAGCTCTCCATCTCTTCGGTGTGACAACACTAGATAGACATATAGGTCTGAAGCTGTCGATCTCTGATAATGAGAAAGGAGGCCATCTGTCGATCAGTGATTCGACCCAGGAAGAGAGTATCCCTGTGCGCCCACAATTTTTTGGACTATTAAAATGTTGCTAAAAAGTTGGAAAAAAACACAACACTGATATGCATCTATCATAACCCCGCAAAAAAAAAAGATATGCATCTATCATATCATAAAAATTCAAAACAAACATCAACCTGAATACATAGCTCAAGAAATAAATAAATATTAAATTCAACGTTGATAGTCATGTTAATGAGCCGAATTTGAAGTAGCTACTTTTTTTTGCGAGTATAGCTAGGTTTGTCCTTTTCGTTTGTGGAGTTGTATTTGAATTTGGATTAGATTTTTTTGTAACGAGCGATATTTTTTCATTTACCTTTTGTTGTGTATTGGGATTTCAAGACTTCTATGGTAAGATTTCTGGATTTGAGAGTACCGGCAATACCTCACACATGACTTTTATGGTGAGGTTTTGCCTTTGAAGCTATTGGTATTCATTTTGGAAAGAAGGCTAGGTGTGGATCAGTGATAGGCACCTGGAAATGGGTGTGACTATATCTCATCTAGATGTGAGATAGTATCTCACATCTAAATTATGACATAAGCACAAATCAGCGCATGTCCAGCACGCCATGTCGTCCTGGGCCGGCTGACTTGAGCGCAATAAAAAATAACAACACTACGTGTCCCACATATCGAACTCACGACGTGAGCTGTAGGGAACGCCAGCTCCTACCACTACAACGAATAGCTAGTGTTGACTAGTTAGCATGAAACTTTAATAAGGGCATAGTATAGGGCGAGATTAGAGACATTCTTGATACTTTCTGAAACCATCTTTGCAAATTATAAATAATTTTGAATGCCGAATATTTTTGAAAAACACAAACAAGTTTAAAATTACAAAAGGTGTTTTTCAAATGTGAATAAACTTTGTAATTCCAATCATTTTTTGAAAAATATGAACACATTTTGGTATTCGAACAATTTCTTCACGAACAGTTTTTTTTGTTGTTTTTTGTTAGTCACACATGAAAAAGTAACGCGCTCATTATGTCGCTACTCAGACAAAAAAGGATCGGACTCCAAGTTATGAGTCGAGAGTTGACTTACAATTGAGAAACAAAAAGTCATGACGGAGTTGCGAGTTGATGATGGACTTGCAACTGGGACAAAAACAAGGTCGGTCTTTAGTTGTGGGTTGTGGGTGGGATTGCAACTAGGACAAAAAAAGGTCGGGCCCCAGTTGCGAGTTGAGTGTGGACTTGCAACTGAAAAAGAAGGATTGGACCTCAGTTGCGAGTCGATGATGGACTTGCAACTGGGACAAAAAAGGTCGAGACCCAACTGCGAGTCAAGGATGGACTTGCAACTGGGGCAAAAAAGATCGCGCCTCAGTTGCGAGTCAAGGGTGGACTTGCAACTAGGACACAAGCAGTTGGGCTCAGTTGCGAGTCGAGGGTGGACTTACAACTAGGACAAAAAAAAGACGGGGCCAAGCTGCGAGTAAAGAGTGGACTTGCAACTGGGACAAAAAAAGATTGCGCCCCAGTTGCAAGTCGAGGGTGAACTTGCAACTAAGAAAAAACATGTTGGGCTCAATTGCGAGTCGAGGGTGGACATGCAACTAGGACACAAAATGCTAGGCTCAATTGCGAGTCGAGGATGGGCTTGCAATTGGGACAAAATAAAAGGGCGGAGCCCAGCTGCGAGTCAAGGGTGGACTTGCAAGTGAGACAAAAAATATCGCGCCCCAGTTGCGAGTGGAGGGTGGACTTGCAATTAGGACGAAAAATGTTGGGCTCAGTTGCGAGTCGAGCGTGAACTTGCAACAGACAAAAAAAAAATTCGGGCCCCAGTTGCGAGTCAATGGGTGGACTTGCAACTAGTACAAAAAGAAAAATTGAGACTAAGTTGCGAGTCGAGGGTGAACTTGCAACTGGCACAAACAAAACCGGGCCCCGATTATGAAGTCGATGGTGAACTTGCAAGCGATACAACAAAAATGTCAAGCTCAGTAGCAAGTTGAGGGTAGGATCACAACTGTGACAAAAGAAGGCCGGGCCCCAGTTGCATGTTAAAGATAGACTTGCAACTCAAACAAAGAAAAAAAAGACCCCTCTATTGGGTGGTGGACACTCAACAAACAACGGTGGAAAAAATCATGAATTTCAAAAAATGAAAAAATGAAAAAGAGAAAATAAAAACATGAATTTTAAAAGTTTGCAAATTTGAAACAAATAAATGAAAAAAAGAAACAAAAAAAGAAAATAAAAACAATTGTGACTGCAGTCCATGCCCGGGCAACGTACGAGGGGTCAAGGGCTGTGAAAAAATAGAACATAGGAGATGCATACACAATGTATCTATACACAAAGATAGAGCTGCGGAGAAAAAAAAAGTAAAAGGCAAAGGCACTCACAAGTGCTGCTGCTACAGCGAACAAATACTAGTCAAACTAACAGACAAAAGGCAAAGGCACATGGCTGCAGGAAACGCTCACTATCCGCTACGAATCTCAGGTCAGCCGCACCGCTGCGCAAGCGCGCGTTACAGAAACACGAATCTTGAACAATGTATCCTACGGTTTATAATTTAGATGTGAGATAACTATTTCACATCTAGATGTGAAATAGCAAATCTGTTATTCTAACTTGATCAAACCATATCACTCCCTAAAAATAATTGTTTATCTAAAGCAAAAACTAACTATCACACTCTTCCTTTTTTTTATGTTTTTAAAATATATTACATTTTAGACATTGCTGCAATTTCCAAGGGGTAACTCTACAGTTATGTTTACACGAATATGCCATTAAAATTTGTAAAATTACACAGTTACGGAACCTGATTTTTTTTCTTTATTTGACGAATCCCGATCTGCTGTTGATAATTAAAGTTTGAAAGTGTTGATCCCATCTTTTTTTTGAAAGTCATCTAATTTTCAACAGAGGGACAATTGTCTAGCTATCTAGTAACTACTAGTAATGCTTCACTGGACTAGGATTTATTTAATAATTTCAAGATGAGGTTGACTGTCACTATATTCTGAACCAACTTATTAATGGTTGTTTCCTTATATGGAAGTAACGGGCAGTTAGTATTAACTGTTATCTGACTCAGGACGGAAAGAAATGATCAATTATCTTGTTAAGTTGTGTGTACTCCTGTGGGTGGGAGAATTAGTTTTCCAGTTCACTAGGGTTCCCAATATCGTTTGCTTACAGGAATGCCTCGAAATGAGTCTGACTTTAAATTAATAAAGCCATAATCCGCAATGAGTATCAGGTAGCATGCTAGGGTTGCCAGCTATCATACAAGTGCTCCTTTTCTCCTCTCTTATAAAGTTACAAAAGTACGCAAGTCAATACAAATAGTTCAATACCAGTACTAAACTATAAGATCACCAGAGTGAGACCATTCAAACACACTACATGCATATGTACAATTTCAATTCAAGCACAGTGCAAAAATAGTAAAATTTGCAAATGTAATATATATAAATAATGGAAAATAGCAAATCTTTTATTTATTCGGAGATAGTGGTACATTATGAGCACTTCGGCAATAAGTAACTCATCACAAACATGTGACGATTACGACAACACATCATACACACACACAACGAAATCCTTACGCACGCAGGTAACAGTGCGTGCTTGTACGTACGTAGAACCTGGAGAAGTAGTACGTAGCTTCTCCAATCCAGCCACACCAGCAGATGATTACGTAATTAAAGCACACAATTAAGTACCTAGTGGTACTTCAAATAGCCAGTCATGCATGCATGCATGCATGAGGTATGGCGGATGCAGGGTCCGGCCGGGCTCAGTTGGGGCACTGGAAGCCGGAGGGGACGTTCCTGCCGCAGTTGTTGAGGACGAGGCTGAGGGCGATGGGCAAGGTCAGGTTGATGCCCAGGAGGTTGAGGTTCAGCGTCGTGCACAGGCACAGCGCCGCCTCCAGGTCCGCCAGCCCCTGGATCAGCGAGCAGCACGGCTGCACCGGCGGGCTCCCCAGAGTCACGTTCAGCAGCCCCAGCACGTTCGCGCACACCCCCAGCTTCAGCGCGTCCAGCGGGCACTGGGTGCTGTTTCCACCCCCGCCGTTGCCGCCGCCACCATTGCCGCCGCCACCGTTTCCACCGCCACCATTCCCACCGCCACCGTTGCCGCCCCCACCGTTTCCACCACCACCTCCACCGTTCCCGCCTCCACCGTTCCCACCGCCACCGTTCCCGCCTCCACCATTGCCACCACCACCATTTCCGCCTCCACCATTGCCACCACCACCGTTTCCGCCCCCACCACAGTTCCCCCCACCACAGTTCCCGCCACCACCGTTTCCGCCCCCACCACAGTTCCCGCCACCACAGTTGCCGCCTCCCCCGCCCCCGCTGCCCCCTCCTCCCCCACCGCCACCGCTCCCTCCCCCGCCGCTGCCCCCGCCAGGAGGGCAGGGACGGCCAGTGGCGTTGGCGAAGGTGAAGAAGAGAAGGTTCAGGGTCAGGAGCGTGGCGATCACCTGCACTTTCTTCGCCATCTCTGGCTAGCTAGCTAGCTACGCCAATGGACGTGTACAAAGTACTCACAGGCTGGCTTTGCTTCTGTTGTGTGTGGCAATGCAAGGGGAGCCTGGGTGGTATTTATAGGCAAGGGAAAAGGGAAGGGCGAGGGGGGAGATATCTTACATCACTTCTCCTGTAGTGCATGCATCTGAAGAGCTGCGCACGGGTACGTGCAAGCAAGATGATCATGCCAGGGGAATTGTGTGGACTGGGGCACTGGGTGAGCCAGCGTCTAGTCGAGCTGGTGGAGGAGGAAGCAGACAAATCTGCCAACGGAGATGCCGGCGTTGCTTGCATGCTTGAGTTTCTAACTAGTGTACGTACGGGTGTATCACTCTGAAAAGCGTAGTGTAATGTCGTTTTCGGTTAGCTCAAGTCGCTATCAAGCCTCAAATTTTCCAGTTAATTTGGTGCACAACAGTGCACTTGCTAGCTTTCTAGTGGAAAATGGTATTTAGCTCGTGTCGGTTTCGATGATTCGCGATCCCCCATCATAGATATCGTTTTGTCCAGTCCCCTACCTAGCTATGTAGCCATACATCCCGTGACATGTACGTGCCGCGTTGGATGGTGCATGGCAGATCTAGCTTTTGCACTCCGCGCGTCCCGTCGCCCACATGAATCGAGCAGCGTGTGATAAGATAACGAATTTCTAATGTGCAGTCAAGATCAAATTGTCTCTCACCATCACAACTGATTAGTGAACATCACCGTGCATGTGCGCAATAAAACTTAACCAGGTGATGCCATGCGCATTGCTGTGGGAATGGTGTTAAAATTGTATAACATGTGCTTAAAAACAACATAAAGTAATGGTAAAATAAATTTTAGAGTGTTCTCGGTTTACATCTTTTAAGCAACAAACTTACAAAACGTGATAAAATGATGTATAAAAGTTCTTCTTTAAATAAACTTAACATGACGCCATCTTTTGACAAAATGTGAACCATGCATTATATATTTTGCTCCAAATGTCAAAGACATATACCCCTAGTAGAATAGCCGTGCGTTGCTACTGGCAACAATGCATATAAATGAATCAAACAGATGATTAAGGTCATCTCTAAGGTCGAAATTCATTTTTTCTTCATATGTCCAGGCGTGTTTGGACATCAAACGGGCACCCAACAGGTTCTCCAAACTTTAACTTAACCATATGAACAGTCTGGGCTCCCCAAATCCAAACAATATGTGTTGGAGAAATGTGGTTGTCCGGACAATCCGTTATATTATCTCCAACATGCGGGCCCAACACAAAAATCCCACCCTATGATGCACCCTTCCCAGAAAAAAAATCAGTGAGTTGTTTGTTCGATGTATGAGGAGGAGGAATGAACGAACAATGTACGAACTCCCCTTTTAGGAGTGGAGATTCATGAACACACAAAACAACACTTTTTTTAACTTGTGACTAGCACATGATATAGAAGATTAGGCATGGTTCTTCTTTCTCCTTCGCTACCATGGGCACGTCTTACTTTATGCACCTAGCCCTATGATTTTGGTAAAGACCTGATTGTTGATTATTTTATCTATCTTACTAAACAAATCTTGATGGTAGTATTTTTCTTTTCTGAGGAACCGACGGGAGCACTGCCTTTTTTATTAAGAGAGAAAAATGTGAACATAATGTACAAGGTGGTGCAGTTTTGTGGGGAAACGTGGCAAAAACCGAAGAACTAAACAAATACATGGGCCAGTTAGTCGATGCCCACGGCATGCACGACACTCGAAAACGCCATTTGACATTGCTTGATTGCTTCAGATGCCAACATTGCCACTTCACGGTGAGTCATGCGACGTCTCGTGAACACTCGTCTGTTTCTCTCTTTCCATATATTCCAAACGGTGTAGATGAGCCTACCACTTCGATGTTTACACGCCTCTTTTGGCTCATTTGTGATCAACATGTTCCGCCAACTCAAAATATCACCGAGCTTCGGTAGAAAATCGGGCACCGGAAGATTCTCATTTGTCCAGGTGATCACTTGGTTCTATACAACGACACAGAGGGGACAATCATTGCACAAGTGTGGGTCACCGTTTAAGGCGCCTGGAGGCAAAGCTGGCATCACGGGTCGTGTGTCCAGCCCCGGATTGTAATCATGTCCGCGGTGAGAATTCTTCCATGAAGGACAATCCAATCGAAGAACTTGCATTTAGGGTCAGTGTGCGAGGACCAAATCTTGGCCGGTTCGAACCTGGGTTAAGATCGATAGAACTGGACCACATATGCGGACGCCGAGCAGTAAGAGCCATTTGTAGTCAGGTTCGAAGATATGGTATCCTCCTGGTTGGTTGTAAGGTGAACTTGAATAACACACTCCCCGCATCATCATGTTCTTCCTGGAAGCAATCTTGTAAAGCTCCGGGGCCACTAACTTTAGGGGTCCTTTTCTTCTCCATTATCATGCCAGAAGAGCGCCTGGCGGCCGTCACCGATGGTGATGGTGGTGCAAGCCTGGAAAAAGAATCATGTCGACCTGGTCGGATGGTGTGTTGCACTGGTTCTTCCTTACTTCTTTGCTATTGTAATGATCCAAGTTGGTGAATGTCTATTCATCCTCATATACAACCTTAGGTTGTCAAGGAGTTAATTGCCACAGTTAAGATATAGTAGTTCATAGATGTATCACAACTAACTTTTTCCTTTGGGACTATATACCACACCCCCCGCTCCCCCAATTTTTTTAATAATAATTTCCCCAATGAAATTGATGAAACTATCCCACCAGGACCATTCCCTCGAGTATGGTTCCAAAATTATGATATATACTCCCTCCGTTTCAAAATAGATAACTCAACTTTATACTAACTTTGTACTAAAGTTAATGTAAAGTTGAGTCATCTATTTTGAAAAACGGAGGGAGTACATATCAAGAAATCGAACAAAAGGACAACCTTCAAGATGAATAACTCTCACTATTCATATTAGTTCAACCTAGAAACCCTTACAAACCACCATCACAAAATAAGCAGACCATAAGCCTAAATGAAGGTACTGTATGATCAACTCAAAACGGCAAATTCCTTCAACCAGCAAGCGGCAAAACCACTGGCGCCCATCCTTTCTTTCTACCGAAGACATCAGCTGCAACTCGCAGCAGGAATCTTGCAATTCTCACTTGCATGCCTCGTAGTTCTTGCAAAAACCTACAATCACACAAATTACTTATATATTTTGACTTTTTTTTGCACAGAGTTGACGATAATCATAAGTGTTTATAAAAAACTCATGCGAAACAAAAGACCTTATAGCGATCCATAGTACTAGTACTATTTAACTTCTGTATTAGCATATAAAAAACGGAAATGTTAACGCCCACACGTGTGGGCGTTTGCACATCGCCCACACGCCTCCATCACCACTCATTTTGCCACGTATGAATAGATGACATCAGCAGAATTTTTTTTGATTTTCGGCTTAAAAATGTTGTATCTCCTAAATAAAAAAGCGAACTAAAAATCCGTTTTCACCATTAAATCCGTCTCGACGAGATCTTCAAAACTAGACCCCATGTTGATATGTTTTGACGAAATTTTTTTCTTGCCAGAAGTTGCCACGATGTTTACACTGCAGTTGCCATAAGGCTTAAACTAATGTTGCCATGTGGCAATTTTAGTTTGTAGATCATGGCAATTTTAGTATTTTGATGATGACAACTCCAGTACTTTGACCATGAAAATTATTTTTTGTATGAAGCATGGCAATTTTACGTGCATGTATCATGGCAATTTTAGTTTATAGTTCATGGCAAGTCTAGTTTCTTAATTCCCCGTTTTATAAATGTCAAAATTTACTTTTAAATGTAGAAGAAAATAGCTGAAACATATCATGGCAATTTCAGTGTAAACATCATGGCAATTCATATGCAATAGACATGGCAACTTTTAATCCAAAAAAAATTTCATCAAAACATATCAACATGGGATCTAGTTTCGAAGATCTCATCGCGAGGGATTTAATGGTGAAAACGAATTTTCAATCGGATATTTCGTTTAAGAGATAAAACATTTTAAAAACTGAAAATCCAAAAAGATTCCTGCATGCATGCATGCGATGACGTGGCAATCTGTTTATGTTAGAGACGTGTGATGCGTCTCCCTTCCTGCCACACATGTGCCAGTTAGCGCGACCCATAAAAAAAATTCCGTGGACGGTGCTTGGTCTCCCGGGCCAGAAAGCGGGTCCAGGTACGTGTGTGGGGGAACTCGGAAAGTCACGGGACGTACGATTTCAAATTATTACTGTTGGACCGACCAAAAGATGATGATGAGTTGAGTTGTCTTGATCTACCAAGTTTCCCAGCCATTCGCTTTGGTACGTCACCGGTCGATCCGTCGCTCTCCAGCCGGCTTCTCAACGGAAAATAACAAATCATTACGCAGTACACACCCCTACACCAATTGATCTGTTGCGTCCTGTGATCGTTACCACCATGGCCTGATTGTTTGCTGTATATATAACTAAAATCCATCGAACGTGGTTGGTCATGCAAGTATACACTCCGTAGTATATATGCCAGTTTGTGTGGCAGCTATCGATGTGTACATTTGCTTGTATTTTGTGTGTGATATCGATGAAGTGTGCACATCTAACTGTGTTGGCAGTGTCCGGGTAGTTATTTTAGGGACGCAATCTCTACTAGTAGCTTCACATGACTTAGGTTGCTCAACTTCAATCGCCAAAGTCAGGGGATTTATCTTAAGAGAATCTGCGTCTGCTAGCATATTTAGGGCATCTCTAAGGCGAACCCGCAAACCTCCTACAACTGTATGGACCGCGCTTTCTGAACCGTGAAAGCCATCCAATGCCGACCTGCATCGGTTCATGGAGCGGTCTGGATGCGATTTCTCTGGCAAACTGGAGACAAGCGGCACGCCGGCCGAGAGCGCCACCCGCGACGTGTCTCCGGTGTCCGTGTCTATTCAATGCCGGAGACGCGTGACTCGACGGGACAGAATGGATATCTACCACGCCCGTTCAATACCACTGTCCGTCTGTCTGCCACCATTAAGCAGGCTCGCTGGTCGAGATACCCACTCCAGCGCCATGCATTGACGCACCCGGAGGCCTGGCCGCACCGGAATCCGCTTCGCTATATAAAGGTGGACACGCCCGGCTAACTCCACACCACAACATCAACCCCTTCACATCCTCCACCCTTGCACTGCATCCGCCATTACCGCCAACGGGAAATTACTGTGGGACAGTCTGTCGCCGGAGATGAAGCGGGATATGGCCGCCCTTGCCGTCGTGCAAGGTGGATCGAGGCCGGCTTGTCGGCCAGCTCACCCGGGGTCTCTGACGATGAGGACGACACCACGATGGAGACGAGCTCCGACGACTCCGCCCCGGCTCCCGTGCCTCCTGTGCACACCATGTTCATCATGGAGCAGGCGCATGCGCAGTTCATTGCCGCCATGGTGGAGGTGTAGCCTACGTCGACGCCTTTGTCGGCGTTCCAGCAGGCGCAGGAGAAACATCAGTACAACCTGTTCCTCCTGGAGCAACATTGCCTGGCGGAGGGCCAGATCTACGACGAGCGTACGAACCCAAATTTTGTCACGGGGCAGTGTGCCATCTACCATGTGGTCCGCACTCAAGTTGTCGCTCGGCAGGAAATGGCAGCCATGGAGGCACAACTGCAGATGATCATGGAGGAGAACATAGCCAGCTGCGCCTCCTACGCACCGCCGACGAACCATCAGCCAGGCCGGTGGGACGACGGCAGCCAAGGCATGCTACTTCTTGAGCTTGAGTTGATTTTCCCTTGAAGAGGAAAGAGTTATGCAACAAAGTAGAGATAAGTATTTCCCTCAGTTAAGAACCAAGGTATCATTCAAGTAGGAGGCACAAGCAAGTCTCCAATCTATGCACCTGCAGAAACTAACAAACACTTGCACACAACGCGAAAAGGGGTTGTCAATCCCTTCACGGTCACGAACAAGAGTGAGATCTAAAAAAGATAGGTATAAAATATAAATAAAAGAGCAAATTAAAGTAAATATAAATAGATTGCAGCAAGATATTTTTGGGTTTTTTGGTTTATAGATCTGAAAATATATGATAGAAAATAGGCCCAGGGGCCATAGGTTTCACTGGAGGCTTCTCTCTTGAAAGAAAACATACGGTGGGTAAACAAATTACTGTTGAGCAATTGATACAAAAACGCAAAGTTATGACGATATCTAAGGCAACGATCATGAATATAGGAATTACGTCCGTGACAGATAGACCGACTCCTGCCTGCATCTACTACTATTACTCCACACATCGACCGCTATCCAGCATGTATCTAGAGTATTAAGTTCATAAGAACGAAGTAACGCCTTAAGTAAGATGACATGATGTAGAGAGATAAACTCAGACAATATGATATAAACCCCATATTTTTATCCTTGATGACAACAATACAATACGTACCTCGCTACCCCGCTTCTGTCGCTGGTTGAGGACACCGCAAGATTGAACCCAAAACTAAGCACCTCTGCCATTGCAAGATAAACCAATCTAGTTGGCCAAAACAAACCGATAGTTCGAAGAGAAATGCAAACATATCTTAATCATGCATAAAAGAGTTCAGAGAAGACAAATAATATTCATAGATAATCTGATCATAAATCCACAATTCATCGGATCTCAACAAACGCACCGCAAAAGAAGATTACATCGGATAGAACTCCAAGAACATCGAGGAGAACGTTGTATTGAAGATCGAAGAGAGAGAAGAAGCCATCTAGCTACTAGCAACCTGTAGGTATGTGGTAAACTACTCACGCATCAATGGACTACTAGGGAAAACCTTATACACAGAATGTTACCAGTAGCGCTTGTTAAAATGAGGCGCTACTGCTACTTAGCAGTAGCGCGTTTGGCATAACCGCGCTACTGATTATAGCTTAGCAAGAGCGCCGCCCTTGCGTAAAGCGCTACTACTATAATTGCCACACCGTTCGGCGTTCTAGGTATAGTAGTAGCGCCCTTCTCACGACAACGCTACTACTACGGATTTTAGCAAAGCAGCGCATTTTTCCTTCCCACGCCATGATTAAAGCTATTTTCACCTAACCCGCTGGCTGATTCCCTCTCCTCTGCTTACTCCCCAATTCCCGACCCGCCTACGCCACCACCGTCTCCCCGACCCGCCTCGCCGCCGTCTCCCCGACCCGCCTTGCCGACCTCGGTGCCGCCGTCTCCCGACCCGCCTCGCCGCCGTCTCCCCGATCCCGCCTCATTGCGTCTCCCCGACCCGCCTTGCCGTCTCCCCGACCCGCACTGCCGTCTCCCCGACCCGCCTCGCCCGCGCCTGGTGCCGCCGTCTCCCCGACCCCATCTCTCTCCTCGCCCTCTGTAAGCACTCTCCCTTCCGATCCTCTCTCCTTCCGATCCTCTTCTCGCTTAGTATGAACCCTAGGTATTTAGTGCTAGTTAGTATGAACCCTAGGCTATTTTTAGTGCTAGTTAGTTAATTACTTAGATGGTAATTAGGGCAGTAGTTCCTAGGTACTAATTAGTTAGTAAGAATTAGGTACTAATTAGGTACTAGAATATTTTTATTTATAGTAAGTTTATTTTTAGTAAGAACTAGTTGAATTAATAGAACTAGTTAGTAAGAACTTGTTTCTATTTTTTAGTTAAAGCAATTTTTCCGCCTCGACGTGGACGATGCCTATCCCGCATCCTCATCGTCGAGTCGGCGGAGGACGACACCTGCTTGACCAGATCGGCCATGTCCGGACCTGGCTCCGCTGGGTGGTACTGGAGGCGCTACTCACAGGGGCGCAGTTGGTGAGGAGCCGACTGTCGTTGACCGAACCTTCTTTGGTGGCGGTCGCGTGGGCGATGGCGATCCGAAGCTCGAGGACTCGCGGAGGTGGTGCGCCACCGTGTCGATGAGGAGGACGCACGTCCGTCGCTACTTGTTTGCGTTGGAGCACATGCCGCTCTCCAATACCGGCAGGTTCTTCGGGATCTCACCGAGCTATGATCCCGTGATGGTGCCTTCTCTGTGGGTGTCCACCGCTTGCGCCCGATACCGTCGTGTGCTAGAGTTTTAGTTGTATTAGTGATGTTATATGTATGACACTATTCGTGATGTATTAGTGATAATATTCGACGATGTACTGACGCATAAGATGATCTACTTTTGCTTATTGAATGCATGCTAATTTGAGTCCTATAAGATATTTTGAAATGTATATCTTGTGTTGCTCAATATCCAAGTGGCCGGTCATGTTTGCAGGTTATACCTTCGAGTGGCCTATGTTTTGCCGGAGTGTTGATTCATTTCCGTAACGGCAAATTTCAGGCGCTCGATATGTCCTATTTTAGCAAAGGTCATGCCGGATTTTTCCGTGAATTTTGGCATGACTTGTGCTAGAATATGTAGGAAATATCGAGTGCCCCGGATTTGTGTGTTGAGTATCTTGGTAGTTGTCTTCGGTCGATTTTCAATTAATGTTTTAACTATGAACATAGGAAATGTCGACGACGAGAAGGATTTCGGTATTTGCAAATCTGCGAAGACGAAAGCGCGCCTGTGCGACGGAATCTTCCTAGATGATGATAGGCGCTTGACATCAAGTGGGACGAGAACTTCAAGTGGATCTGAAGAAGTCACAACGACAAGTCTTTTTTCGTAATTAAGCATGACATCTGCTTCATTTGCTTCAACTTATATTTTTTACTATTCTACTACCGTATCCCCGCCATGCAAGAGTTTTTGTATTGGATAAGATAGGTTTCAGTCATAGTATGGAGGAAAAGAAAGTTTACTTGAAGCCCGAGCATGGTTATATTTTTCATGCGGTTATACAATTGACGACTACACCTATTTTGGATGCAAAACATGGCGAGCACTATGCAAGACTTATGCATTTGAGCTCGATATGGTTATCACCTTTGATATTCGTCCAGGAAGATGATATTGAAGGTAATACCGACATCTGGGTCAATGTGCAAATGCCTCGATTATACCATTATGTAAGTTTCTCAACCATATTTATGTCTTTGATATTGTTTATTCAAAATAGTTGACAACTAATTTGTATTGTCACTTATTTCCGTGCAAGCAAACATGTCCAGCGCTTGGTAGACATGACCAGATATCTTGTCTGGGCTGAACTCAATCTGCGAGGAGCTCGGTCATTATGTTTCATGGCTTGAGGATCTTGATCTTGTCAAGACAAATTTTCTTCTGCATTTAGAAATCTTAGTATTGAAAATGTGCGACCAATAGTGTTCGTAATGAACTACGGTCACATCCATTTAGGAAGGATGGTAAGATTTTTACTTTTTATCCTCATTGCATCTTTTCCATACATTATTTTTGAAGCTAAACTTCATTGCTAAGTATGTTACCATACGATGTTCTTCAACAGGGACTCCCGATGAATGTTGTGCCTTATGGGATCGAGACTAAAGGTATCATGAGTATTATCAACTTACGGCCAAGATATCCTACAGCTTACTTTAGTGCATTCAAGATTAGCGACGGATGCTTAATAGTGCAAGACTGGACCAAATATGTGTTGGGGGAGCGCAGGGAAGTACTAGGGAGCAGCAACCAGAGGCGCCTCAAGATGGCAATGGAGCCCCGAAACCCGCATCCCCGCGGGTTTTTACCCTATTAGGGGACGGGGATGGGCGTCTTTTCATCCCCGTGGGGCTGTTGTTGGGCACATTATATGACCCGACACGTTTCATGGGTTTGCACCCGTTTCGGTAGTCCCCGAACCCGAAACCCGGCAACCCCGGCAAAATACATTTTTTACCAAGCACTGATCCGGCTTGGAGTCTTGGAGATGTGAAAGATGCCATGAAGATTTGAAGGTGTCCTTTTGGAGGCTTGGAGATGTGAAAGATGCCATGAGGATTCCAACTTTAAATTGATTTGTGAACTATCAATTTTATTTCAGAACTTATGTATTGGACCATTTTGTCTCGTTCGTGCTCGTGATTTGTGAACCAAGAATTCTATTTTAGAACTTATGTAATATCACATCTTGTTGAACCATGTATGACTGAACTGATCATCTTTGTAGCTGAAAACTAATCGTCTTTGTTGCTGAAATGTGGTATCATGCTGCTGAAATACACTCTATATAGTTGTTGAACCATCTACTATTGTTTTTTGTTGAAATTTGCTCGAGTTATGCTGCTGAAATGTGATTGTTTTCCTGTTGAAATGTTATTCTTTGTCGCCACTATGTTTGTTTAAATATTTTGATTTTCTCGTGGGTTCCCCATGGGTTCCCCGAAACCCGATGGGTTTAGGGGACGGGCGGAAAACTAGCCCCGCGCACGGTGATGGGCACGGGGACGGGTTTACAATTTTCTCGTGGGGATGGGTTTGAGAAGGCAAAACCCGATGGGTTTCATCCCCGTTGCCATCTTGAGAGGCGCCTTCCACGATTAGGAGACAGGTTCATCTGCACGCTCCAACTTGATCAAGGAGGAGAGCTACACATGTTTTATGTTCTTTTACCTAAGAGAGAGCAGCAGGAGTGAGTAGCAGGAGTGAGTAGCTGGCTAGAAATGAGTTTCAGGATGATGATGTGCTACACTATTACTATGATGATAAAATAGCTAGTGTTGGTGGTAATGACTATGATGATTATTATTAGCTAGTGTTAGTGGTGATTAAATAAATAATGTTGGTGGTAATGACCATGATGATGATTAAATATCTTGTCTGTGGCGGATTAGATTCAAGTGGAGGCAACATGTGGTGCACATCGAAAGTACTACTAATCCAAAGTAGATCAAGTTTGGATTAGTAGTATACTTTGACATGCACCACATATTGCCTCCACTTGAACCTAATCCACCTTCATTTAATACACTGTTATGGACATAATGATGTAAACCTCATAACAGCTGGTATTGTACCAATATTTGTATGATGGTGCATAAATACACTAAAAATAAAAAAATAAAAAAATACTAGTAGCGATGGAAAGGAAACATGCTGCAAGTAGATAACTTAGCAAGAGCGATGATCGAACAAGCGCCGCAGCTATTTGTACTAGCGAGAGCGCCGTGATGGCACGCGCATCGCTAAGCAATAGCTGTAGCGCCTTATTAGTAGCGTGTGGCTTCCCGCTACTAGTGGGCACAAAACACGCGCTACTGCTAGGGTTTTCCCTAGTAGTGGGAAGGGCAGCAAGGTTGATGTAGAGTCCCTCCGTGATCGAATCCCCCTCCGGCAGAGTGCCGGAAAAGGCCCCAAGATGGGATCTCACGAGAACAGAAGCTTGCGGCGGTGGAGAAGTATTTCTGTGGATGATTCTGATTTTTGAGGAATATTTCAGAATATATAGAGGTGGAATTAGGGTTGGAGGACACCCGAGGGGCCACAAGCCCTCAGGGCGCCCCCCTGGGGCATGCCCTAGAGGCTTGTGGCCTCCTCGGGACTCTTCTGGCCCTCTCTCCAAGTCACGTAGGTGTCTTATGTGAAGGAAATATGCCCTAGAGGCAATAATAAAGTTATTATTTATTTCCTTATTTCATGATAAATGTTTATCATTCATGCTAGAATTGTATTAACCGGAAACATGATACATGTGTGAATGCATAGACAAAACATTATGTCACTAGTATGCCTCTACTAGACTAGCTTGTTAATCAAAGATGGTTATGTTTCGACCATGAACAAAGAGTTGTTATTTGATTAACAAGGTCACATCATTAGTAGAATGATCTGATTGACATGACCCATTCCATTAGCTTAGCACACGATCGCTTAGTATGTTGCTCCGCTTTTATCCATAACTTATACATGTTCCTCGTAACTATGAGATTATGCAACTCCGTTTACGGAGGAACACTTTGGTGCTACCAAACGTCACAACGTAATCGGGTGATTATAAAGGAGTACTAGGTGTCTCCAAAGGCAAATGTTGGGTTGGCGATTTCGAGATTAGGTTTTGTCACTCCGATTGTCGGAGAGGTATCTCTGGGCCCTCTCGGTAATACACATCATGAAGCCTTGCAAGCATTACAACTAATGAGTTAGCTGTGAGATGATGTATTACGGAACGAGTAAAGAGACTTGCCGTAACGAGATTGAACTAGGTATTGATACCGACGATCGAATCTCGGGCAAGTAACATACCGATGACAAAGGGAACAACGTATGTTGTTATGCGGTCCGACCGACAAAGATCTTCGTAGAATATGTAGGAACCAATATGGGCATCCAGGTCCCGCTATTGGTTATTGACCGAGAATAGTTCTAGGTCATGTCTACATTATTCTCGAACCGTAGGGTCCGCACGCTTAAGGTTTCGATGATGGTTATTATGAGTTTATGTATTTTGATGTACCGAAGAGGTTCGAGTCCGGATGTGATCACGGACATGACGAGGAGTCTCGGAATGGTCGAGACATAAAGATTGATATATTGACGGCTATATTCGGACACGGAAAGGTTCCGGAAGTTTCCGGAGAAAACGGAGTGCCGGAGGGTTACTGGAACCCCGGGAAGTATGGGCCTTAGTGGGCCAAGAGGGAGAGAGAGGGCCGCACCGGGAGGTGGCGCGCCTGGGAGTCCGAATAGGACAAGGAGGGGGGCGGCCCCTTCCCTCTCCTCTCCTCTCTTTCCTTCCCCTTCTCCTTCCTAGTTGGACTAGGAAAGGGAGTCCTACTCAACTAGGAGGTGGACTCCCCCTTGGCGCGCCCATAGGGGCCGGCGGCCTCCCCCTCCCTCCTTTATATACGGGGCAGGGGGCACCCTAGGACACACAAGTTTGATCTACGGATCGTTCCTTAGCCGTGCGGTGCCCCCTCCACCATATTCCACCTCGGTCATACCGTCAAGCTTAGGCGAAGCCTGCGCCGTGAAACATCAAGATCGCCACCACGCCGTCGTCTCGACGAACTCTCCTCGACACTCGATTGGATCGAGTACGAGGGACGCCATCGAGCTGTACGTGTGTCAAGAACTCGGGGCGCCGGAGTAACGGCGCCGGATCGGTCGGATCGCGAGGAGAACGACGACTACTTCCTCTATGTTGTGATCGCTTCGCCGGGTCACGAGGGTGCGTAGACAACACTCTCCCTCTCGTTGCTATGCATCACCATGATCTTGCATGTGCGTAGGAAATTTTTGAAATTACTACGTTCCCCAACAAATGGCATCCGAGCCTAGGTTTTTATGGTTTGATGTTATGCACGAGTAGAACACAAGTGAGTTGTGGGCGATACAAGTCATACTACCTACCAGCATGTCATACTTTGGTTCAGCGGTATTGTGAGATGAAGCGGCCCGCACCGACATTACGCCAGACGCTTACGCGAGACTGGTTTCACCGCCACGAGCACTCGTTGCTTAAAGGTGACTGGTGGGTGCTGTCTCTCTCACTTTAGTTGAACCGAGTGTAGCTACGCCCGTCCTTGAGAAGGTTAAACGGAGTCTATTTGACGAAGTATCGTTGTGGTTTTGATGCGAGGTGAGACCGGTTCTTGCTTAAGCCCGTAGCAGCCACGTAAAATTTGCAACAACAAAGTAGAGGACGCCTAACTTGTTTTTGCAGGGCATGTTGTGATGTGATATGGTCAAGACGTGATGCTATATTTTATTGTATGAGATGATCATGTTTTGTAACCGGTTATCGGCAATCGGCTGGAGCCATATGGTTGTCGCTTATTGTATGCAATGCATCGCTTCGTAATGCTTTACTTTATCACTAAGCGGTAGCGATAGTCGAGAAGCATAAGATTGGTGAGACGACAACGATGCTACGATGGAGATCAAGGTGTCGCGCCGGTGGCGATGGTGATCATGGTGGTGCTGCGGAGATGAAGATCACGAAGCACAAGATGATGATGACCATATCATATCACTTATATTGATTTGCATGTGATGTTTATCCTTTATGCATCTTATCTTGCTTTGATTGACGGTAGCATTATAAGATGATCTCTCACTAAATTATCAAGAAGTGTTCTCCCCGAGTATGCACCGTTGCCAAAGTTCGTCGTGCCTGACACCACGTGATGATCGGGTGTGATAAGCTCACGTCCATCTACAACGGGTGCAAGCCAGTTTTGCACACGCAGAATACTCGGGTTATACTTGACGAGCCTAGCATATGCAGATATGGCCTCGGAACACGGAGACCGAAAGGTCGAGCGTGAATCATATAGTAGATATGATCAACATAAGATGTTCACCATTGAAAACTACTCCATTTCACATGATGATCGGTTATGGTTTAGTTGATTTGGATCACGTTATCACTTAGATGACTAGAGAGATGTTTTTCTAAGTGGGAGTTCTTAAGTAATATGATTAATTGAACTTAAATTTATCATGAACTTAGTACCGATAGTATCTTGCTTGTTTATGTTTGATTGTAGATAGATGGCTCGTCTTTGTTGTTCCGTTGAATTTTAATCGTTCCTTGAGAAAGCAAAGTTGAAAGATGATGGTAGCAATTACACGGATGGGTCCGTAATTTGAGGATTATCCTCATTGCTGCCTGTAAGAGTTACGTCTGGATGCACCGCTAGGTGCCAGCTCTTCTTGCCGATGTAACCGACGACGTTAAGAACGTCTCGCGAGCAAAGCGATGACTACTCTATAGTTGATGTGCCATGCTTTACGGCTTAGAACCGGGACTTCAACGACGTTTTGAACGTCATGGAGCATATGAGATGTTCCAGAGTTGAAGTTAATATTCCAAGTAATGCCCGGATTGAGAGATATGAAGTCTCCAATAAGTTCTATAGCTGCAAGATGGAGGAGAATAGTTTCGTTAGTGAACACATACTCGTAATGTCCGGGTACTACAATCACTTGACACAATTGGGAGTTAATCTTCCGGATGATTGTGTCATTGATGTAATTCTTCAATCACCGCCACCAAGCTACAAAGGCTTCGTGATGAACTATAATATGCAAGGGTTAGTAAAGACTATACCGAGCTCTTCGCAATGCTAAAGGCTGCGGAAGTAGAAATCAAGAAGGAGCATCAAGTGTTGATGGTCAATAAGACCACTAGTTTCAAGAAGAAAGGCAAAGGGAAGAAGAAGGAACTTCAAGAAGAACAGCAAGCAAGTTGCTGCTCAGAGAAGAAACCCAAGTCCGGACCTAAGCCTGAAACGAGTGCTTCTACCGCAAGCGCATAGTCACCGAAGCGGAACTGCCCCAAGTATTTGGCGGATAAGAAGGATGGCATGGTGAACAAAGGTATATGTGATATACATGTTATTGATGTGTACCTTACTAGAGCTCGCAGAGCACTGGTATTTGATCTCGGTTCATTGCTAATATTTGCAACTCAAACAGGGACTACGGATTGCTTAACACCGCAAAGGACGAGGTGACGACGCGCGTGGGAAATGGTTCCAAAGTCGATGTGATCGCGGTCGGCACGCTACCTCTACATCTACCTTCGGATTAGTTTTAGACCTAAATAATTGTTATTTGGTGCCTGCGTTGAGCATGAACATTATATCTGGATCTTGTTTGATGCAAGACGGTTATTCATTTAAATCAGAGAATAATGGTTGTTCTATTTATATGAGTAATATCTTTTATGGTCATGCACCCTTGAGGAGTGGTCTATTTTTGATGAATCTCGATAGTAGTGATACACATATTCATAATGTTGAAACCAAAAGATGCAGAGTTGATAATGATAGTGCAACTTATTTGTGGCACTGCCGTTTAGGTCATATCGGTGTAAAGCGATGAAGAAACTCCATACCGATGGACTTTTGGAGTCACTTGATTATGAATCACTTGGCACTTCGAACCGTGCCTCATGGGCAAGATGACTAGAACACCGTTCTCGGTACTATGGAGAGAGCAACAGATTTGTTGGAAATCATACATACGTATGTATGTGGTCCAATGAATGTTGAGGCTCGTGGCGGATATCGTTATTTTCTCACCTTCACAGATGACTTAAGCAGATATGGGTATATCTACTTAATGAAACATAAGTCTGAAACATTTGAAAAGTTCAAAGAATTTCAGCGTGAAGTTGAAAATCATCGTAACAAGAAAATTAAATTTCTACGATCCGATCGTGGAGGTGAATATTTGAGTTACGAGTTTGGTTTACATTTGAAACAATGCGAATAGTTTCGCAACTCACGCCACCCGAACACCACAGCGTAATGGTGTGTCCGAACGTCAGAATCGCACTTTACTAGATATGGTGCGATCTATGATGTCTCTTACAGATTTACCGCTATCGTTTTGGGGTTATGCTCTAGAGACGGCCGCATTCACACTGAATAGAACACCGTCGAAATCCGTTGAGACGACACCTTATGAACTGTGGTTTGGCAAGAAACCAAAGTTGTCGTTTCTTAAAGTTTGGGGATGCGATGCTTATGTGAAAAAGCTTCAACCTGATAAGCTCGAACCCAAATCTGAGAAATGTGTCTTCATAGGATACCCAAAGGAGACAGTTGGGTACACCTTCTATCATAGATCCGAAGGCAAGACATTCATTGCTAAGAATGGATCCTTTCTAGAGAAGGAGTTTCTCTCAAAAGAAGTGAGTGGGAGGAAAGTAGAACTTGATGAGGTAATAGTACCTTCTCCCTTACTTGAAAGTAGTTTGTCGCAGAAACCGGTTTCTG
Source organism: Aegilops speltoides (assembly GCA_021437245.1). NCBI lineage: Eukaryota > Viridiplantae > Streptophyta > Magnoliopsida > Poales > Poaceae > Aegilops > Aegilops speltoides. The sequence goes on from CM038142.1 coordinate 467,168,055, forward strand.
AGACACCTACACCAAGTAGTGAGGAAGTTAATGATGTTGATCATGAAACTTCAGATCAATTTACTACGTAACCGCGAGATCAACCAGAGTAAGATCCGCACTGAGTGGTACGGTAATCCTGTTCGGAAATCATGCTACTAGATCATGATGAACCTACGAACTATGAAGAAGCGATGGTGAGCCCAGATTCCGCAAAATGGCTTGAGGCCATGAAATCGAGATGGGATCCATGTATGAAAACAAAGTATGGACTTTGGTTGACTTGCCCGAGGGTAGGCAAGCAATAGAAAACAAGTGGATCTTCAAGAAGAAGACCGACGCCGACGGTAATATTATCGTCTACAAAGCTCGACTTGTCGCAAAGGGTTTTCGCAAGTTCAAGGGATTGACTACGATGAGACCTTCTCACCAGAAGCGATGCTTAAGTCCTGTCCGAATCATGTTAGCAATTGCCGCATTTTATGATTATGAAATTTGGCAAATGGATGTAAAGACGCATTCTGAATGGATTTACGGAAGAAGAGTTGTATATGATGCAACCGTAAGGCTTTATCGATCCAAAGGAGCTAACAAAGTGTGCAAGCTCCAGCGATCCATTTATGGACTGGTGCAAGCATCTCGAGTTGGAATAAACGCTTTGATAGTGTGATCAAAGCATTTGGGTTTGTCTGAGACTTTTGGAGAAGCTTGTATTTACAAGAAAGTGAGTGGGAGCTCAGAGCATTTCTGATATTATATGTAGATGACATATTGCTGATCGGAAATGATATAGAATTTCTGGATAGCATAAAGGGATACTTGAATAAGAGTTTTTCAATGAAAGACCTCGGTGAAGCTGCTTACATATTGGGCATTAAGATCTATAGAGATAGATCAAGACGCTTAATTGGACTTTCACAAAGCACATACCTTGACAAAATTTTGAAGAAGTTCAAAATGGATCAAGCAAAGAAAGGGTTCTTGCCTGTGTTACAAGGTGTGAAGTTGAGTAAGACTCAATGCCCGACCACTGCAGAAGATAGAGAGAAAATGAAAGATGTTCCCTATGCTTCAGCCATAGGCTCTATCATGTATGCAATGCTGTGTACCTGACTGATGTGTGCCTTGCTATAAGCCTAGCAGGAGGTACCAAAGTAATCCAGAGTGGATCATCGACAGCGGTCAAGAACATCCTAAAATACCGAAAAGGACTAAGGATATGTTTCTCGATATGGAGGTGACAAAGAGCTCATCATAAACGGTTACGTTGATGCAAGCTTTGACACCGATCCGGACGATTCTAAATCGCAGACCGGATACGATTTACACTAAACGGAGGAGCTGTCGGTTGGTGCAGTTCTAAACAAAGCGTCAGGCGGGATCTACATGTGAAGCGGAGTACATAGCAGCTTCGGAAGCAGCTAATGAAGGAGTCGGATGAAGGAGTTCATATCCGATCTAGGTGTCATACCTAGTGCATCGGGTCCAATGAAAATCTTCGTGACAATCTTCGAGCAATTGCCTTAGCGAAGGAATCCAGATTTCACAAGAGGACCAAGCACATCAAGAGACGCTTCAATTCCATCCGGACTTAGTCCGTGGGAGACATAGAGATTTGCAAGATACATACGGATCTGAATGTTGCGCACCGTTGACTAAGCCTCTTCCACGAGCAAAACATGATCAGCACCAAGACTCCATGGGTGTTAGGATCATTACTATGTAATCTAGATTATTGACTCTAGTGCAAGTGGGAGATCAAGGAAATATGCCCTAGAGGCAATAATAAAGTTATTATTTATTTCCTTATTTCATGATAAATGTTTATCATTCATGCTAGAATTGTATTAACCGGAACATGATACATGTGTGAATGCATAGACAAAACATTATGTCACTAGTATGCCTCTACTAGACTAGCTTGTTAATCAAAGATGGTTATGTTTCCGACCATGAACAAAGAGTTGTTATTTGATTAACAAGGTCACATCATTAGTAGAATGATCTGATTGACATGACCCATTCCATTAGCTTAGCACACGATCGCTTAGTATGTTGCTACCGCTTTTATCCATAACTTATACATGTTCCTCGTAACTATGAGATTATGCAACTCCGTTTACGGAGGAACACTTTGGTGCTACCAAACGTCACAACGAATCGGGTGATTATAAAGGAGTACTACAGGTGTCTCCAAAGGCAAATGTTGGGTTGGCGATTTGAGATTAGGTTTTGTCACTCCGATTGTCGGAGAGGTATCTCTGGCCCTCTCGGTAATACACATCATGAAGCCTTGCAAGCATTACAACTAATGAGTTAGCTGTGAGATGATGTATTACGGAACGAGTAAAGAGACTTGCCGGTAACGAGATTGAACTAGGTATTGATACCGACGATCGAATCTCGCAAGTAACATACCGATGACAAAGGGAACAACGATGTTGTTATGCGGTCCGACCGACAAAGATCTTCGAGAATATGTAGGAACCAATATGGGCATCCAGGTCCCGCTATTGGTTATTGACCGAGAATAGTTCTAGGTCATGTCTACATTATTCTCGAACCGTAGGGTCCGCACGCTTAAGGTTTCGATGATGGTTATTATGAGTTTATGTATTTTGATGTACCAAGAGGTTCGAGTCCCGGATGTGATCACGGACATGACGAGGAGTCTCGGAATGGTCGAGACATAAAGATTGATATATTGACGGCTATATTCGGACACCGGAAAGGTTCGGAAGTTTCCGGAGAAAACGGAGTGCCGAGAGGTTACCGAACCCCGGGGAAGTATGGGCCTTAGTGGGCCAAGAGGGAGAGAGAGGGCCGCACCAGGAGGTGGCGCGCCTGTGGGAGTCCGAATAGGACAAGGAGGGGGGGCGGCCCCCTCCCTCTCCCTCTCCTCCTTCCCCTTCTCCTTCCTAGTTGGACTAGGAAAGGAGTCCTACTCCAACTAGGAGGTGGACTCCCCCTCCTGGCGCGCCCATAGGGGGCGGCCGGCCTCCCCCTCCCTCCTTTATATCTGGGGCAGGGGGCACCCTAGGACACACAAGTTTGATCTACGGATCGTTCCTTAGCCGTGCGGTGCCCCTCCACCATATTCCACCTCGGTCATACCGTCATGAAGCTTAGGCGAAGCCCCGCGCCGTGAAACATCAAGATCGCTACCACGCCGTCATCTCGACGAAACTCTCCTCGACACTCGGCTGGATCGAGTACGAGGGACGCCATCGAGCTGTACGTGTGTCAAGAACTCGGGGCGCCGAGTAACGGCGCCGGATCGGTCGGATCGCGAGGAGAACGACGACTACTTCCTCTACGTTGTGATCGCTTCCGCTTCGGGTCTACGAGGGTACGTAGACAACACTCTCCCCTCTCGTTGCTATGCATCACCATGATCTTGCATGTGCGTAGGAAATTTTTTGAAATTACTACGTTCCCCAACATTATGGTCCAAGAAAGAATCATCGTAAAGTTTTATTCCGTTTGGACTCCATTTGATATTCCTTTTCTGTAGTCAAAAACAAGGAAAAAAACAGAATCTAGCACTGGCACTAGGCTCTAGGTTAATAGGTTAGTCCCAAAAATAATATAAAATAGCATATTAATGCATATAAAACACCCAAAATAGATAATATAATAGCATGAAACAATAAAAAATTATAGATACGTTGGAGACGTATCAAGCATCCCCAATCCTAATTCCTGCTCGTCCTCGAGTAGGTAAATGATAAAAACAGAATTTTTGATGTGGAATGCTACCTAACATATTTATCAATGCAATCTTATTTATTTTGGAAAGATTATTCAGATCCATAAGCTTCAAAACATAAGTTTAATATTGACATAAAAACAATAATAATTCAACCATCTAATAAAGCAATCATGTCTTCTCAAAATAATATGGCCAAAGAAAGTTATCCCTACAAAATCATATAGTCTAGCTATGCTCCATCTTCATCACACAAAGTATTTCATCATGCACAACTCTGATGACAAGCCAAGCAATTGTTTCATACTTTTGGTATCCTCAAACTTTTCAATTTTCATCCAATACATGAGCGTGAGCCATGGATATAACACTATAGGTGGAATAGAATATGGTGGTTGTGGAGAAGATAAAAAAGAAGGAGAAAATCTCAGATCAACTAGGCAAATTAACGGGCTATGAAGATTCCCATCAATTGATATCGATGCAATTGAGTAGGGATTGCCATGCAACGGATGCACTAGAGCTATAAGTGTATGAAAGCTCAAAAATAAACTAAGGGCCCATTCGGACTGCAGGGATGGAAAACAATGGAATAGAAAATTTTGCAGGAACATGATTTGCTTGACTAGTGGAAACTTTGGAATGTGAAGCAGCGGATGCAGAATTTTCTGGCGTTTGGCGCGAAGCAGTAGAAGCAAAGGAAAGAAGGATAAAAGCTAGTGCATGCAGCCTTCCTGCAACAGGAAGAAAATAATTTTTTATTCACCCGGACATGCGACCTACGGTGCGTCTCGCTTGATTCGCATGCATGTAAGGACTTTTTTATTCGGCTAGCTGACACCTGCATCGCGCTTCCACCCAAACATTGGGTTCCACTGGATTTTCTAATTCCCGTGAAATGTACAGGCCAGGTTCACTTTCCTATGTAACGAGCGACCAGTCATCCTTTGAACCGAACGCATCACAGTTTGTTTTTCCGGAGGAAAATGAACCTGCATAATTTCCTGCATAATTCCTGCAAACCGAACGAAGCCTAAGTGGGTGTGCATCCAACTTGCTTGCTCATGAAGACCTAGGGAAATTTGAGGAAGCCCATCATTGGAATATACAAGCCAAGTTCTATAATGAAAAATTCCCACTAGTATATGAAAGTGACAAAATAGGAGACTCTCTATCATGAAGATCATGGTGCTACTTTGAAGCACAAGTGTGGAAAAAGATAGTAACATTGTCCCTTCTCTCTTTTCTCTCATATTTTGGTTTGGGCTTCTTCGGCCTCTTTTTTATTTGGGCTTCTTTGGCCTCTTTTATTTTTTATAAAGTACGGAAACTCATCCCAACTTGTGAGGGAATCATAGCTTCCATCATCCTTTCCTCACATGGGACAATGCTCTAATAATGATGATCATCACACTTTTATTTACTTACAACTCAAGAATTACAACTCGATACTAGAAGAAAACATGACTCTATATGAATGCTTCCGGCGGTGTACCAGGATGTGCTATGATCAAGAGTGACATGTATAAAAAATATGAATGGTGGCTTTCCCAAAAATACTATGCCAACTACATAATCATGCAAAGCAATATGACAATGATGGTATGTGCCACAATAAACGGAACGGTGGAAGTTTCATGGCAATATATCTCGGAATGGTTATGGAAATGACATAATATGTAGGTATGGTGGCTGTTTTGAGGAAGGCTATATGGTGGGTTTAATGCACCGGCGAAAGTTGCGCGGTGCTAGAGAGGCTAGCAATGGTGGAAGGGTGAGAGTGCGTATAATCCATGGACTCAACATTATTCATAAAGAACTCATATACTTATTGCAAAAATTTATTAGCCATCAAAACAAAGTACTACACGCATGCTCCTAGGGGGATAGATTGGTAGGATAGACCATCGCTTGTCCCCGACCTCCACTCATAAGGAAGACAATCAAAAAATAAATCATGCTCCGACTTCATCACATAATGGTTCACCATACGTACATGCTACGGGAATCACAAACTTTAGAACACAAGTATTTCTACCAATCCACAATTACTCACTAGCATGACTCTAATATCACCATCTTTATATCTCAAAACAAATGCAAGGAATCAAACTTCTTATATATTCAATGCTCTTTATATGAAAGTTTTTGTTATATCCCTCTTGGATGCCCATCATATTAGGACTAAATTCATAACCTAAGCAAATTGTCATGATGTTTAAGACTCTCAAAGTAATATAAGTGAAGCATGAGAGTTCATCAATTTATATAAAATAAAGCCACTGTCATGCTCTAAAAAGATATAAGTGAAGCACTAGAGCAAACTGCCTAGCTCAAAGGATATAAGTGAAGCACATAGAGTATTCTAATAAATTCATGATTAATGCATGTCCCTCTCAAAAGGTGTGTACAACAAGGATGATTGTGGCAAACTAAAAAGCAATGATTATATTGATGTCTACTACGCAACTTTATTCTTGTAGACACGTGTTGGGCCTCTAAGCGCAGAGTTTTATAGGACAGTAGGAATTTTCCCTCTTGTAGACAGGTTTATCATTTTGTGAGAGGTGTAAGATGAAGATGGTCTCTCTCAAACGACCCTGCAACCAAATATAAGAAATCTCTTGTGTCCCCAACACACCCAATACAATGGCAAATTGTATAGGTGCACTAGTTCAGCAAAGAGATGGTGATAAAAGTCTAATATGGATGGTAGAAATATATTTTTATAATCTCAATAAATAAAACAGTAAGGTAGCAAATAGTAAACGGGCACAAAAATGGTGTTGCAATGCTTAAAAATGAGGCCTAGGGTCCATACTTTCGCTAGTGCAACCTCTCAACAATGCTAACATAGCTGGATCATATGATTATCCCTTAAAGTGCAATAAAGAATCATTCTTGAGTTCCTATTAGCGGGGAACAAAAGATAGGAATTGTTGTAGGTCACAAAACCACCTCAAAGCTATTGTTTTCGTTCGATCTATTCAAGAGTTCGTACTAAAATAACACAAAGCTATTTTTTCGTTTGATCTATCCTAGAGTTCATACTAGAATAACACCAAAGCAAATTCATATTCATAATGCTCAATCCACAAAAAGAACTATAAAGAGACCCCAAAGTTTCCGTCGGAGAAAAACGTGCATCAACCCCTATGCATAGATTACCCCATATCACCGCGGGAATCCACGAGTTGAATGCCATAACACATATCAAGTGAATCAATAAGATACCTCATTGTCACCTCAAGTATTCATATTGCAAGACATATATCATGTGTTCTCATCTCTGAATATTCAATCCGACAAGACAAAATTTTGAAGGATAAAGATTCAATTCATCATAACAAGAGTATAGCGGGGAGAAACATCATATGATCTGACTATATTAACAAAGCCCATGATATAGATCACGAGAGAGAGAGAGAGAGAGAGAGAGAGATCAAACACATAGCCACTGGTACAAACCCTCAGCCCCGAGGGTGGACTACTCCCTCCTCATCGTGGTAGCCGCCGGGATGATGAAGATGGCCACCGGTGATGATTCCTCTCTCCGGCAGGGTGCCGGAATGGGGTCTAGATTAAATCTCGTGGATACAGAGGCCTTGCGGCAGTGGAACTTCTGATCTAGGGCTACCCCGAAGGGTTTCAGAATATTTGGGAATTTATAGTGCAGAGAGGGTGTGCGGGAGGCCACCGAGGTGGGCACAACCCACCTGGGCACGCCCTGGTGGGTTGTGCCCCCCTCGAGTTACCCCCCAGGTGCAGCTCAGGCCCATTGGTTTCCTTCTGGTCCAAAAAAATCTCCAAAAAGTTATGTGGTGTTTGGACTCCGTTTGATATTGATTTCCTGCGATGTAAAAAACAAGCAAAAAACAGCAACTGGCACTGGGTCAATATGTTAGTCCCAAACAATGATATAAGGTTGCTATAAGATGATTGTAAAACAACCAAGAATGATAATATAATGGCATGAATACTCCATAAATTATAGATACGTTGCAGACGTATCAGCATCCCCAAGCTTAATTTCTACTATCCTCGTGTAGGTAAATGATAAAAGAAGTAATTTATGAAGTGTGAATGCTAGCAAAGCGCATAAGTTTGATCAATGATAATTTCAATCACTTTTTCTAGCATCATAACGGCAATTCTTTCTTATAAAACTTCTCATGTTATAGTAGCAACCAATTCACATGTTAAGGTTCAAACAATGAACTCTCTTGAAACTCAACAACCTATGTTCTGAGTCACCAAGCAATTTGAGTTCAACTTATTCAACAAAGTTTAAGTAAGAGCTCCACGTACTCAACCATCATATAGTCTTCTATGATTGCTAACACTCACCGCGTACACATGAGCAAATCGTTTCAATCAGACACATAGAAAGATAAGGGGCTTATTGTTTTACCTCCCAACGTATTCACCTCAAGGTTGATGTCAACAATAATAACTCATGCTGCCCATATTCCACTGGAAATATGTGCCTAGATCTTTCCTCACCACATGACGCTTGCCAAAGTAGAAAAATAAAAAGGAATAGAGAGAAAAACTTTGACTCTTGCATAAAAGTAAATACATAAAGTAAAAGATAGGCCCTTCGTAGAGGGAAGCAGGAGGTTGCCATGCGCTTATTTGTTTGTATGATCAATCCCTTAGTGCAAAAGAACGTCTCGTTATATTGCCCCTTATGATAGCAACCTTTATTATATAGTCCGTCGCTTTTATTCCTTTGCCATCATAAGTTCGTACAATGCTCAATTTTCTCTTACACTAAATAATCTAACACTTTTAGAAGCAATTTTTATTGCCTTATTGCACCGATGACAACTTACTTGAAGGATCTTGCTCAATCCTTAGGTAGGTATGGTGGACACTTGAAAATAAGATTTGGGTTTAAGGGCTTTTGGATGCACAAGTAGTATCTCTACTTGGTGCGGAATTTTTGGCTAGCAAAGATAGGGGGCAAGCACCACATGTTGAAGGATCTATGACAATATAACTTCTATGTGAATATGAACAAACATAAATCATTATGTTGTCTTCCTTGTCCAACGTCAACAATCTTGGCATATAATATTTTGATGGGGGCTCACAATCACAAAAGATTTCTAGGATAGTATACTGCATATGAAAGTTCTCTTCCTTATATTAATTATTCATGAATTGCTTGTATGACCAATATTGTGATTATCAAGCCTCAAAAGATTTCACTTTCTAAACCCAATGTGAAGCTACCACTAGGAATGATATGATTTCAACTTCATAACATTCAATTTATTCAACAATTTACTCATAGGATATAAGTGAAGCACAAGAGTAAATGACAAACTACTCCAAAAAGATATAAGTGAAGATCACACGAGTAGTTAAGTAAATAGGTAGCTATTTAAGGACTCTCTCTTATTCAAAAACTAAAGCATTTTATTAAATCAGAAATCAAAAACAAAATAAAATGACATTCCAAGAATAGCACACATCATGTGAAGAAGCAAAAACTTAGGTTCAACCGATACTAACCGATAATCGTTGAAGAAGAAAGGTGGGATGCCTACCGGGACATGCCCAAGCTTAGATGCTTGAGACTTCTTGGAATATTAGCTTGGGATGCCTTGGGCATCCCCAAGCTTGAGCTTTTGTGTCTCCTTAATTCCTCTCATATCACGGTTTTCCTAAACCTCAAAAACCATAATGTTGGAGATGAAAGAGGGGATGCCATCCGGGGCATCCCCAAGATTAGTTGCTTGGATCTTCCTTGAATAATACCTTGGGGGTGCCTTGGGCATCCCAAGCTTAGGGTTGAAGGAAATATGCCCTAGAGGCAATAATAAAGTTGTTATTTATATTTCCTTATTTCATGATAAATCTTTATTATTCATGCGAGAATTGTATTAACCGGAAACTTTGTACATGTGTGAATACATAGACAAACAGAGTGTCACTAGTATGCCTCTACTGGACTAGCTCGTTGAATCAAAGATGGTTATGTTTCCTAGCCATAGACATGAGTTGTCATTTGATTAACGGGATCACATCATTGGAGAATGATGTGATTGACTTGACCCATTCCGTTAGCTTAGCACTTGATCGTTTAGTATATTGCTATTGCTTTATTCATGACTTATACATGTTCCTATGACTATGCGATTATGTAACTCCTGAATACCGGAGGAACACTTTGTGTGCTACCAAACGTCACAACGTAACTGGGTGATTATAAATGTGCTCTATAGGTGTCTCCGATGATACTTGTTGAGTTGGCATAGATCGATATTAGGATTTGTCACTCCGATTGTCGGAGAGGTATCTCTGGGCCCTCTCGGTAATACTCATCACTATAAGCCTTGCAACAATTGTGACTAATGAGTTAGTTGCGGGATGAAGTATTACAGAACGAGTAAAGAGACTTGCCGGTAACAAGATTTAACTAGGTATTGAGATACCGATGATCGAATATCGGGCAAGTAACATACCGATGACAAAGGGAACAACATATGTTGTTATGCAGTTCGACCAATAAAGATCTTCGTAGAATATGTAGGATCCAATATGGGCATCCCGGTTCCACTATTGGCTATTGACCAGAGAGGTGTCTCGGTCATGTCTACATAGTTCTCGAACCCGTAGGGTCCACATGCTTAACATTCGTTAACGATATAGTATTATATAAGTTATGTATGTTGGTAACCGAATTTTGTTCGGAGTCTCGGATATGATCACGGACATGACGACGAACTACGGAATGGTCCGGAGATAAAGATTAATTTATGGGATAATAGTGTTTGGTCTCCGAAAGGGTTCCGGAATTCACCGGAAGGGGTTCTGGATGTTTCCCGAAATGTTTGGGTACAAGAACACTTTATTTGGGCCAAAGGGGAAAGCCCACAAGGTTTTTGGAAAGCTTAAAGGAAGTTTTATGAGTCGAGGGCTGACGCTGAGTTCCTGGCGTTTGGGTCCAGACACCGGGAACCCTAGCGTCTGGCCCTGGAGTCCGAGAAGGATTCTTGCCTTTCGGGTGAAACCGACTTTGTGGAGGCTTTTACTCCAAGTTTTAACCCCAAGGCTCAACAAATAAATAGAGGGGCAGGGCTAGCACCAAAGACACATCAAGAAACACCAAGCTATGTGCCGAAAACCCTGTCCCCTCTAGTTTATCCTCTGTCATAGTTTCCGTAGTGCTTGAGTGAAGCCCTGCGGAGATTGTTCTTCACCAAGACCGTCATCACGCCGTCATGCTGCCGGAACTCATGTACTACTATGCCCATCTTGCTAGATGAAGAAGGACAGGATGTCATCGAGCTGAACGTGTGCTGGACGCGGAGGTGCCGTACGTTCGGTACTTGATCGGGGTGGATCATGAAGGTGTATGACTACATCAACCGCGTTGATAAATGCTTCCGCTTAGCGATCTTCAAGGGTATGAAGATACACTCCCCCTCTCGTTGATATGCATCACATAGATAGATCTTGCGTGATCATAGGATTTTTTTTGAAATTACTACGTTCCCCAACAAGGGTCTTGTCACTACTTATTCTCCTCATACCGACATCTCACCCAAAACTTGAAAACTTCAATCACACAAAACTTAACGGAACTTTGTGAGATAGGTTAGTATGATAAAGAGCAAATCATTTCACTTTTGGTACTGTCAAAGACAAGATTCATAATTGTTTCCACACAATGCCTACTTTAGCATATCATTTCTACAATTTACATTGAGAAATATAAGCCATAGAAACTAGGAAACAAGCAAACTATGCATTGAAAACAGAATTTGTCAAAAACAAAATAGTCTATAGTAATATGTACTTAAACCATATTTCTGCTACTCCAAAAATTATGAAATAAATCTTACCACGTGAGCAATTTGTATATTAATATCTGCAAAAAGAATCAACTCAAAAGTACTCTTCTGTTAAAAATGAGAGCTATTTTTGTGAGCGCAAGAGTTTCTCTTTTTCAGCAAGATCAAATCAACTATCACCCAACATGATCCCAAAGGCTTTACTTGGCACTTTATTTATTTTTTTGACTATAAACAGTAGGGTAAAACCACACTGCAATTTTTATAAATAAAGAGAACAAAGTATACAAATAGTCTGCAAGGCTTGAGATACCTTAAGAGAAAAGAAGAAGAAAACTAAGAAAGGAAAAAGACAAAGCTAGTAGGATAAGCCTAGGAGAAGAACGAAAATTTACAACAGGGCTTCTAGCCAATCAGAGAATTGTCTCTCATGTTTCTGCTTCATTCTGAATCTTAGAAGCTTGAGTTCCTCCAGGAAAATGAACTTCCAACCTTGGAATGATGGTGAAATATTTTCAAAGATCTTATTATTTCTGGTTATCCAGATGGCCCATGATCCAAGAACGATGTTCTCCATGAAGAATGGGTAGTTGAGCTTGTCCCTCAGATCTTGGAATGCTTCTAACATTGATAAATTTGGTGTTCTTGTTGGACAAATAAAATCCCAGCATTGTTGCACAAAGGGGCATCCCCAAAATAGATGATGTAGTGTTTCTTCCTGTTTGACAACCTCCTATTGCATAATTATATGCCTCCAGCACAAAACTGTTTCTCCTCAGTAGATTTCTTGTGTTGACTCTATCATGGAGTAATTTCCATAAGAATACTTTGTGTTTGGGCTGACATGAGCTCTTCCGAATCCAGTTGAAGTGGGGAGGTGTTTGCTTGTGTCCAATCAGAACCTTATATGCTTTGATGGATGAATAGAATTCATTCCCCCAAATGTGTCTAATGAGTCGAAGAATTCAGATTGTCTCAGAGAGATGCAAATATCCTCCATTTGTAAAAATTCTTGATATGCTTCTGTAATAAGTGGCAAATAGAATAGGTCCTGCAGATATTCAGTGTGTATCACTTGATGAATGTTGAGTGTGGCTTTTTGACGAAGGAGTATAAGTGATGGAATTTGTGCTTGAGTACTGAATAATGCCATAAATCATCCCAATAGAACGCACTGATACCATCTCCCACATTGCATCTGGCAATAGCTTTGTATTGACCAATGAGAACTAAGTTTGATTTCCACCAGAATGAGCCTACCATGTTATCTCCTGGTAGCTTCCCATCACTGTAGTAAGTCTCCCAAATTAGATTGACCCAAGGAATGTCATGTCTATTGAAGAATTTGTGCAGGTTCTTCATAAGAAGGGTTTTGTTGTGTGTATAAATATCCAAGACTCCCAAACTTCCCTGCTCTTTGGGCCTACAAACTGTGTACCAAGCAACCAAAGCTGGTCTGTGGTCCTCCAAATCAGGGCTTCTCCAAAGACAGTGCCTCAAATATTTTATTATCTATCTCTTTATGGTGATAGGGATGTCTGAGGGAGTCCTGGACTAGGGGGTGTCCGGATAGCCGAACTATCACCGTCGGCCGGACTCCAAGACTTTGAAGATACAAGATTGAAGACTTCGTCCCGTGTCCGGATGGGTTTTTCCTTGGCGTGGAAGGCAAGCTTGGCAATACAGATATGTAGATCTCCTACCATTGTAACCGACTCTGTGTAACCCTAGCCCTCTCCGGTGTCTATATAAACTGGAGGGTTTTAGTCCGTAGGACGAACAACAATCATACCATAGGCTAGCTTCTAGGGTTTAGCCTCCTTGATCTCGTGGTAGATCTACTCTTGTACTACCCATATCATCAATATTAATCAAGAAGGAGTACGGTTTTACCTCCATCGAGAGGGCCCGAACCTGGGTAAAAACATCGTGTCCCTTGTCTCCTGTTACCATCCGCCTAGACGCACAGTTCGGGACCCCCTACCCGAGATCCGCCGGTTTTGACACCGACATTGGTGCTTTCTTTGAGACTTCCTCTATGTCGTCACCTATAGGCCCGATGGCTCCTTCGATCATCAACAACAACACGGTCCAAGGTGAGACTTTTCTCCCCGGACAGATCTTCATATTCGGCGGCTTCGCACCGCGGGCCAATTCACTTGTCCATCTGGAGCAGATCGGAAGCTACGCCCCTGGCCATCAGGTCAGATTTGGAAGTTTGAACTACACGACCGACATCCGCGGAGACTTGATCTTCGACGGATTCGAGCCATAGCCGAGCGCGCCGCACTGTCACGATGGGCATGATTTAGCTCTCTTGCGGACAAAGGCTCGAGGCCGCGACAGAGTCCGCCCGACCTTTAGCGCGGAACCGACTGCGCCGATCGAGGATGGGTGGCTGGACACCGCCTCGGGGGCTGCTACCTCTACGGCGGTGGAGCCGAATATCGACCCTGTCCCTTGTGAAGCTCGTGACTCCAAGGTGCCGGACTCCTCTCCGGACCCCGAACCTTCCGCGCCCCTGCCAATCGAATCCGATCGGGCGCCGATCATGGAGTTCACCATCATGACATCTTTCAAGACTCGCCTTTTGGCGACATCCTGAATTCGCTAAAGTGTCTCTCTTTGTCAAGAGAGCCCTGGCCGGAGTATGGTCAGAACGGTTGGGATGCGGACGATGAAGAAATTCAAAGCCCACCCACCACCCACTTTGTAGCTACTGTCGATGACTTAACCGACATGCGAGACTTCGACTCCGAAGATATCGACGGTATGGACGACGATGCCGGAGATAACCAAGAACCAGCACTTATAGGGCACTGGAAGGCCACCTCAACTCACGATGTTTATATGGTGGACACACCTAAAGGAAGCGATAACGAGGAACAACGGGACGCTGCAAAGGATAACTCCCTTGAAAAACAGCCGAAACGGTGACGCAAGCGCCGCCCAAAGTCCCGCCTCGACAACGATAGCACCCATGCGGACCCAGCCATAGAGCAGGACGAACCGGTGGACGACGAACATGCCCCCGAGCAACCATCCGAACAGGATAAATTGAATAAACAATCCATCCCCGGTGAAAACAACAGTCTGGATGATCTCACGCCGGACACATCGTTGGAACAGAAGAACCTCCAAAAAAGGCTTGTCGCCACTGCACGAAGTCTAAAGAAGCAGAAGCGGAAGCTCAAAACAGCGGAAGACGTACTGAGGATGAGATGGAGCAAAGTACTCAAGGCCGCAGATAAATATGGTGATAGTCGCCAAACAAAAAGCTACCCGAAGCGCAAACTACTGCCCGAATTTGACGAGGAGGCCGTAGAGCCCCCACAATCAAAAAACAAAGAGGCTGCCCGGTCGGATAGACGACCACATGACAAACAAAGAGCGACAAGCGGCGCCACACATAACCCGGCACGCGATCCACATAAGGATCCTCACAAAAAGGATGGCCCGATCAGGTCCATCTATGGGCCAAGAAAGCAAGACCCAGAAAGCAATACAACATGTCGAGTATTCGAACATCACGGCACACCCAAATACAGGGGCGCCGCACACCCCTTATGTTTCACCGATGAGGTGCTGGATCTAGAATTTCCAGCAGGATTCAAACCCGTAAACATAGAGGCATACGATGGAACAACAGACCCTGGAGTCTGGATTGAGGATTACATCCTGCACATACGTATGGCTAGAGGAGATGGCCTCCACGCCATAAATTACTTACCCCTCAAGCTCAAAGGGCCAGCCCGACACTGGCTCAAAAGCCTCCCAGAAAATACCATTGGAAGTTGGGAAGAGCTCGAGGATACGTTTCGGGAAAATTTTCAGGGGACTTACATCCGCCCTCCGGATGCAGACGATTTAAGTCACATAACTCAACAGCCCGGAGAGTCAGCCCGCAAGTTCTGGAACATGTTCCTCACCGAAAAGAACCAAATAGTCGACCGTCCGGACGCCGAAGCCTTAGCAGCCTTCAAACATAACGTCCGAGACGAATGGCTCGCCAAACACCTCGGCCAGGAAAAGCCAAGGACAATGGCCGCACTAACAAGCCTCATGACCCGCTTTTGCGCGGGAGAGGATAGCTGGCTGGCAAGATGTAGCACCAGCGACCCAAGTACATCCGAGGTCAAGGATGGAAATGGGAAACAACGACGCAGAAAGGACCAACGCCGGACTAAGGGAAATGGCCCAAAGAGCACGGCAGTCAACGCCGGATTCAAAAGCTCTCAGCAGAACAACAAAACGCTGCCTCTCAAGGACAACAGCGACGAGCTATCCAACCTAAACAAAACCTTGGACAAAATATGCCAAATCCATAGCACCTCCGAGAAGCCTGCAAATCATACCCATAGAGATTGTTGGGTCTTCAAACAGTCCGGCCGACTTAACGCCGAACACAAGGGGCTCGAAACACCAAGTGAGGACGATGACGAACTCCACAAGCAGAGCACCGGCAAACAAAGGAATTTCCCCCAAGAGGTCAAAACAGTAAACTCACTTCATGTGACAACAGGCAAAAATAGAGCGGCGCCCATTAAAATGCGCGCCGCATAGTCCACCCCAGCAGAGTCCAGACACTAGATGTCAAAACCAATCACTTTCGACCATCAGGATTACTCCGGAAGTACCCGGAACGCAGGATGGACTGCCCTGATATTAGATCCTATAATCGATGGACTGCAATTTACACAAGTCCTAATGGACGGCGGCAGTGATCTAAACCTACTATATCAGGACACAATCCGCAGAATGGGGATAGACCAAACCAAAATACGCCATAACAACACTTCGTTTAAAGGAGTGATGCCAGGCCCATATGCCCATTGTACGGGCTCTCTACCACTAGAAGTTGTGTTCGGCTCATCCGACAACTCCCATCGCGAAAAGTTAGTCTTCCACATCGCCCCATTAAAAGTAGCTATCAAGTACTATTGGGACGCGAAGCTTTCGCCCGCTTTAACGCAATACCACATTATGCATCTCTTACACTCAAAATGCCCGGTCCACGCGGCATAATCCCGTTAAAGGGAAACCTCGAGTGCCCCTTGAATACGGAAGAAAGTGAGCTGCCTTGACAGCCACACATTAATCTGGCTTTGCCGATCAAAGCACCCAAGCAGGTCATTCAGACCCCGGACACGATTAGGCGAGTCCGGCACAAATAAACAAGGGGCTTACCAGCCGCGTACCCCCTTACAAGGGGCTGCACGCATGTACAATAAGAGACAATAAAGCTCAATTTTATTCGTTTTTTCGAATTACACTCTGTTTATACATTTTTTGCATGATCTTTTTTTTTCAAACTAAGTTCTTCTGTTTTACAGATGAACACCGTGCTATGCCCGTCCAGGATACAACACAATGGAGACACAGGCGCAGACGTGCAGTAGGGACCCGCTACAAGGATTCTTTTCAGATTAAGACCCTGCGTAAACCTTTCTTACTGTCTCTTGTTGATACACATCCCCCGGTTCCTCACTATAACCGAGGAGGAGGCTGCCGTTTTGGCATCGGCCGCGTCAGAAATTTTTGCACGTACCTGGACACTAGGGGCTTAGGGCATTGTTCTGCCCGTTTTCATAAAGACCGAATACCTTAGGGAGTGTTTGGCGTCTCGAGTTAGGCCTTATATGCATTAGCTCCGAATCATGTCTTTGGTCAAATGTTGGGTTTGTCCGGCTCCTGTGTTTTGCTGCCTTACATTTCGCTTTATCGGCTAACACGGCACCGGGAGAACTACTGCGATTGTGCCCTGGTTCGTCCAGGTGAGCACCTCGAGAGAGAAAGCTGAAAACCATTCGTCATGATCTGAGAGACCTGGTCAACCACTCGATCGACCACCGAATGTTTAGAATTCTTCGCTTAACGAAGGACTGTTTTCGTCAGCACATACGCGCCCCGAAATTCGGAGAGCGCAGTGCCCCTAGGGGCTATATAGTAGCCCCACCATTGAACTCCTATGGCTAAGTGAAAGTGATAAAGCATTATAGTCCGGTTTCCTAGTTTGCTACGCTATCACCTCCTTCACAGGACCAAGACGTTGGATTAAGTGTGAAAATGCGCTCTTTTTTGCAAACACCCCCGCACTATGTGTGTGGGGGCTGAAGCGGAAGACTGCCATCTTTCAGGTTATATACACATATACGTTAACGGCCGCACAGGAGGAATGTTAACACTTGAGCGCACAAGTATAAAAAGCCCTTATATTATATTTGAAACATGGTTTCACAAATCATACATGTCATTTGAACATAACATCTTTCGAGCACTGCGTCTCTATTAAACGAGCGCCCTGCAGGACTTCCTCAAAATAGTGTTCGGCTGGTAATCGGCTTCTATCCGAATCCTCGGATGCAACATCGGTGGCCTCCATCTCTGCCTAGTATGTTTTGACACGGGCGAGTGCCATCCATGCACCCTCTATGCATGTCGACCGCTTCATCGCCTCGATATGCGGCACCGTATCAAGGAACTGCTGCACCAAGCCAAAATAACTCTTCGGCTCGGGCCTTTTCGGCCACAAGTGAGCCATGACATCTTTCATGGCAAGTCCAGACAACCTATTTAGCTCACCCCATTCGGCTAACCGATCGGTCAATGGAAGTATACGCTCCGGATTATGGAATTGCGACCAAAAAAGCTCTTCCATTCCGTGATCCTTCTGACCCCGGAAGTGTGCGACTGCGTCTGTGGCACTCGCCGCCAAATTCAGATAAGCATCCTCCGCACCCCATAACTGGCCCAACTGAGCATACTTCGGATCCGTGAACTTCCTTCGCAGCAGAAAGGGCTTTCCAGCCGCAATATCCCCGGCCTGATGCAGCTCCTCCTTTATAGCTCTCATCGCGGAGCGGGCATCCTTAGCTTTGGCGGTGGCCTTCTTCAGGTCCTCTTGCTCCGCTCGACGTTCCCTTTTAAGAAACTCGCAGCGGTCGGTAGCATCCTTCAGCTCCACAGCCATCTTGGCCACTTCCTCCCTGCTTCGGCAATGAGCAGCATGTTTGGCTTTCAGCTCTTCGGCCGCCTTCAAGGCAGCCGCATCAGTTTTTCTGGCTTGCTCCTTGGCTCGGGCAAGCTCTGCCCGAAGATCCTCCATAGCAGCAGCACCATCTGCATTAAGCATACATGTAGTAAGGCACGGGCGTCAAGCTCCCTTACCAGGTGTCCGCGGAGAAGCCACATACCTTGTGACTCGTCAAGTCGCTTATTGACCAGCGCGATGTCCGCATCCGCAACGTCAAGTTGCCGCTTCAGTTCGGAAACTTTATCAGTCCGGCTGGCCACCGAACGCTCCACCCCCTGAATAGGAAGGGCGACATCTTATAACTGAGATTATGATCCTCGGCACGCCGTCACTTTTGACAACGCACCGAGTCTCAGGGGCTACTATCTATACAGGGCGCATTCTATATGCAAAACTGTCAGAAGGTATATCATTTTCGCGTACCTCAAACCCCGTCAGTAAACTTCTGACGGCTTCATGCAATCCACTCTCAGCGGATGAAATCCTTTCAATCACCTTACCCATTAACACACGGTGATCTTCTGAGATAGATGCTCGCCCGAGCAGATCCTTCAGCTCCTCCGACCGTACACCAGTTGGTGCCAGACCTCCCGCCCCCGTCGGACTCGGGGAAACCCTCCGCGACGACACCTCAGGGTCATCCGCCCCGCCTGACGGTGCGGCAGAAGGAGGCGTTTCACTCTCCATCATCTCTGGACGAAGATCCCCCGAAGATGAGCTCTGATGAGAAGGGCTGAGATCCGAACTACAAGGTAAAACTTTGGTTATCTTGAAATAAAAACATGGATGTCCTTATTACAAAACTCCCTTTCTACTTACGGCTCATTGAGGGCTGATTCCCTCAGGGAAATAGTGCGGCGGGGCTTCTCCGCACAGACCCTCCGTGAAGATTTCTTCTCCCGCTTTGAGGCCTTGGCCTCCGGATCTTCAGAAGCGGCCCTCTTCTCCCCTTGAAGGGGGGGGGGGGATTCTCGATCCCCCCTTCCTTAAAAGCCTCCTTAGCGGAGGAGGTAGCTTTCCTGTTTTCCCCTTCGCCCTCTTCCAAAGGTGCAACTTCCAGCATCTTGGTTAACATGGGATCCGGCGTGGTCTCAGGGAGGGGGGCCGGACACCTTATCAGTTTTGCTTTTGCTATCCATTCCTGTTCAAGGGACAGCTCTTTAAAGGGCAAGTTTACGATAAATGTACGGATAGCATTTCCGGGCACAGGACTACTTACTTGAGTATCCGAGCGATTGCAGCTCAGACCTGCGTCCTCGGTCAAGTCCGGACACATCACTTGTGATACGAAGAACAGTTTATACATCTCCATGGGCGTTGCACCCATGAAGTGCTGGAGAGCTCGCGGTCCCTCCGGATTGAATTCCCACAGGCGGAGGGGGCGACGTTTGCAGGGCAGAAGGCGCCGAATCAGCATGACCTGCGCCACTACAACCAGATCGATCTCCCTTTCTTGGAGGTCTCGAATACGACCCTGCAACAGCGGTACGTCCTTGGACGGCCCCCAGTCAAGCCCTTTGTTGACCCATGATGCCAGCCGTTGTGGAGGGCCCGAGCGAAAGGCAGGCGGCGCCACCCATCTGGTGCCCCTGGGAGCGGTGATATAGAACCACTCCCGTTGCCACAAACCAAGCTCCTTTTGAAAAGAGCCCTCGGGCCATGGAGCGTCAGCCCTCTTGCTTATAACTGCCCCTCTGCACTCTGCCTGCCGCCCCTCGATCATCCTTGGCACCACGTTAAAGGTCTTGAGCCACAATCCAAAGTGAGGGGTAGTGCGGAGAAAAGCTTCGCATAAAACGATGAACGATGAGATGTGGAGGATGGACTCCGGGTCCAAGTCATGGAATTCCATCCCATAGTAAGACATGAGCCCCCTCACGAAGGGGTCCATTGGGAAGCCTAAACCTCGACGGAAGTGAGACCCGACTGGCCACCGAACGCTCCGCCCACTGAATAGGAAGGGCGACATCTTATAACTGAGATTATGATCCTCGGCACACCGTCACTTTTGACAACACACCGAGTCTCAGGGGCTACTATCTATAATGGGTGCATTCTATATGCAAAACTGTCAGAAGGTATATCATTTTCGCGTACCTCAAACCCCGTTAGTAAACTTCTGACGGCTTCATGCAATCCGCTCTCAGCGGATGAAATCCTTTCAATCACCGTAGCCATTAACGCACGGTGATCTTCTGAGATAGATGCTCGCTCGAGCAGATCCTTCAGCTCCTGCGACCGTACACAAGTTGGTGCCAGACCTCCCGGCCCCGCCGGACTTGGGGAAACCCTCCGCAACGACACCTCAGGGTCGTCCGCCCCGCCTGACGGTGCGGCAGATGGAGGCGTTTCGCTCCCCTTCATCTCCGGACGAAGATCCCCCGAAGATGAGCTCTGCTGAGAAGGGCTGAGATCCGAACTACAAGGTAAAACTTTGGTTATATTCAGAAATAAAAACAGGGATATCCCTTATTACAAAACTCCCCTTTCTACTTACGGCTTGCTGGAGGGCTGATTCCCTCGGGGAAATAGTGCGGCCGGGGCTTCTCCTGGCACAGGACCCTCTGGTGAAGATTTCTTCCCTCGCTTTGAGGCCTTGGCCTCCGAATCTTCAGAAGCGGTCCTCTTCTCCCCTTGGAGGGGGGATTCTCGATCCCCCCTGAGGGAGTCCTAGACTAGGGGGTGTCCGGATAGCCGGACTATCATCGTCCGCCGGACTCCAAGACTATGAAGATACAAGATTGAAGACTTCGTCCCGTGTCCGGATGAGACTTTCCTTGGCGTGGAAGGCAAGCTTGGCAATACGGATATGTAGATCTCCTACCATTGTAACCGACTCTGTGTAACCCTAGCCCTCTCCGGTGTCTATATAAATCGGAGGGCTTTAGTCCGTAGGACAACAACCATTACAACAATCATACCATAGGCTAGCTTCTAGGGTTTAGCCTCCTTGATCTCGTGGTAGATCCACTCTTGTAATACACATCATCAATATTAATCAAGCAGGTCGTAGGGTTTTTGTCACACCCTAGCTAGTTCTTGCATTAGAGTGTTGCATCATGTCTATTTTTTTCAACAGAAAGCTGAAATGGGATCGCCAGAACTCCCAGCCCCCTCTGAAACAAACTAGGGTTTACTAAAAATATTTTCGATGAACCTGAAATGCCCTTCTAAAATGCCCATCATTTTTGCCTTGGTTCAGAACCTTTGCCAAAAGTGGTGCACATTTTCCTAGGTCATCTTAAGGTCTTTGAATTAAATCATAACTATTTGAATTTGGGCATTTAAAATTTATAAAATATTTCAAATGTCCAAATGTTCTAAACTAAAATGTTTCATGTTGGAAATATTCCAACAATGGACCAGAGTAGTTTGGTGAATTTTAGAACCTATTTGGTATTTTAAATAACTCAACAAAGTTGCAGAAAAATAGAAAAGAAAACAGAAAATGAATGAACTTACTGGCGCCTCGGCCCACTAGCCAGCCCACTGGCCGCCCAGCCCAAAGACCGGCCAATGAGCTGCTTGCCGACCACGCAGGCAGGCAGGGTGCTCGACGGCGAGCACCGCATGGGTGCCACGCACCTGCTCGCCGCCTCGCCGTTTCCCTCGCCTTGCCACGTCGGGGATCATTCCCCCTCTCTCTTCCGCACCCCCCAGACACCCCCTCGCCTCTCCAGCTCGTCTCCCTCGTGCTCCCCAGCCATGGCCGACGCCACCGCCGCCGCTCCTCCGTCGTAGCCGCGCTCTCCGTCGACCCCATGCCGCGCCACCGTGTCAGAGCTCCGCCGTCGTCGACTTTTTGAGCTAGCCGAGCCCCGAAGCTCGCGTGCCTCAAGACGCCGCACCAGCCTCGCCCGAGTCCGCCGCCGGAGATCCCCTTCAACGCCGTCGCCGCCTCAGCTCGTCCCCGACCCCGCCGGTGGCCTCTACGTGAGCTCTGTGAGCTCAGATACCTTCCCTACCCTCTCTCTCTCGCTCCCATGCACCACAGCGAGCGCACGAGGATCACCCGCACGCGCCGTCGCGGACCTCGTCGCCGACGTGCTCCCGGCCACCCTCCGGCCACTTCACCGTGTCCAACGCGTTCACCCCGACGCGTTGGAGCTAACTGGGCACTTCCCGCACCTCACCACACACCCCAGCACGAGTTCGACTTCAACCACACTCCGGTGGCCGCCAAAGTCGCCGCCGGCGCCAACTCCGGCCACCCCGACCCCAACGGACTCCACCAATAGCTGCGGCTCGTCCCCAGCTTCACTCCGGTGGCCTCCGCGACCCATTTGGTGGCCGGAACGGCCAAAACCACTTCCGCCGCCGCGTCGGGCTCGCCGGCGGTTAAACGCCGGTGGGTTTGACCCCGACTTGGACCACGGGTGGGCCCAGGTTGACCCCCAGGGTCTATGACATGTGGGCCCAGCCCGGCTAATTAACTTAGTTTAGTTTTAATTTAATTCTAACTAAACCTATCACACTGACATGCGGGACCCACTGGTCAGTTTGACCTGACCAGCCCGTTGACCCCTGACGTCATCATGACACAGTGCTGACGCAATAATTTAAATTACAGGAATTATTCTTACACAGGAAATTCCAGAAAATGTTTCAAACTTCAAAAATTCATAGAAATTAATCTGTAACTCCAAATGAAACAAGTTATATATGAAAAATGATCAGAAAAATCCAATCTTTCCATCTGTACAGGTTTCATGCATGTTTACAGAAGCTAACCTGCTGTTTTACACAGAACAAGATATAACACTTTAAATGATCATATATGAGTTTGGAAATTGCATCTTTGGTTCAAAATGCTCCAAACTCATCTGATCTTAGTTGCATTAGCCCAACACACTCATATATGCCATGTCTCATGCATGCATCATATTGTTGCATATTGTTTGGTAATGCTTGTGTGTCGGTGTTCTCTGCGGCAGGTTCTGCCCCCGAGGAGTACCGTGATAACCCCGACGAAGAGCAATACCCGTGCACCGACCCGTCAGGCAAGCAACCAACCATTTGATCATACCGATAAAATCCCATGTTCTTGCTCCTGCTCTCGTTTACATGCATTAAGACAACGCGATTCAAACTGCTGTGTGCTGCGGTAGTTGAACCCATTTCTCTGCATGACTGTCATTGCCACAAGAACTAGATGAAACCCACTAGCATGTGTAGGAGTTGATTGAGCCATATGATTGTGTTGTTCCTACCTTGCTATGCCTGCTATGCTTAGAGTCGTGTCGTCCGGTTCATCCGGATGATGGCTAGAGTGAAATGATCGAGTCGGTATGAGAGTAAGGTGTTGAACACGATTTGGTAAAGGTATCGATGAGAGGCCATGTAGGAGTACATGGTGGGTTGTTTCATTGAGGCCGTCCTTAAGCTCGAGATCTGTATGTGTGATTTAAGAATCAGCTACTACCATACATTGGGCCTGAAATATGACCCGCCCGACTTCTTATTCACGCTAGTCCTCTGTCCGGGAGTTGCAAGTAGTTTCGTGTTTGTAGCCCTCTTGGAGGCCGTGGACAGCGCTGACCGTAGGGTGGGCTGTGATCACGGTAGGTATGCGTGGCGGGTGTACCGGATGCCCGTTTGGTATCTCGGGAACCTTGTTCACATCGTTTGGGGCTGTGGCGGAACTTCGCGGAACTCCTCATAGATGGAACCCAAATAGGCGATAAACTGGACTAGAGACTTGAGTGTCTAGGTAGGTCGTGGTCTACACCCACGTCGTCTTTAAGCTTGAAGTCTGCCGAGCACATGTCGTGTGCGCACGCTAAGTGGTGGAAACATGTATGAAGAAGTACACCCTGCAGGTTAACATCATCTATTGAATAGCAGCGTCATGATAAAGGACTACTTGGTTGCCTATACAGTTCATAGACAAGTAAATGGATACTACTAAAAGCCTCAAGATAAGCGTGAGTGCCGAGGATGGCTCCTCCGTAGGAAGGCGGGGTTGGATCCTCGGTGGTGTATTGAAGTGATGAGTAGTGGACTCGAGTCATAAAACTAATTCAAGTTGGTGTCTCGTAGGATAGCTTAGCCATGAGTCAAAGCTGGCTTGCTGCAATAACCCCACCAACCCTTCTTGATAATATGCATGTATGTAGGATCGATGTAAGTCTTCTTTGAGTACCTTTGTACTCATGTTGCTTTAATTTACATTTTTCAGAAGATGCCACAAACCCTTCCGACGGGTTCTTCGTGAGACGTTGACATCGATGAGTAGACTAAGGCCGGTGGTGATCTGAGCAAGTGTAGGACCATGTAGTATAGCTAGGCTTACCCAAGCCTCTTTTATTTTACTAGTTATGCGTACTCGGACAAAACACTTCACTGTGGCTTGTATGCTTGTATGACTTGTATGTGGGTCGTGTGACCCGACTTGTGTGTATGATATGTATGGCTCTCTGAGCCTTTAAATAAAGTACTTGTGTCGTAGAGTCATGTTGTGATGCCTTGTTGTATTTGCACATATCGAGCATATTGTGTGTATGATTGAAATGCTTGGTATGTGTGGGATCGACTATCTAGTTGTTTATCTTTAGTAGCCTCTCTTACCGAAATGTCTCCTAGTGTCTCCACCGAGCCATGGTAGCTTGCTTTGCTCCTAACACTTAGGCTGGCCGCATGTGTCCTTCTTCGTTCTGTGTCATCCCGGGAAATGTCACGCATTGAGTACCGGAGTCTGTTAGCCGCTTCTGACCGGTTTCGGAGTCCTGCTAGCCAGTGCTACAGCCCGGAACTTACTTGTCGATGACCGACACGCTCGATCTTTGGGTCATGGATGCTGTCCTGTAAGTCTGTGCCACTTTGGGTTTACGACTAGCCATGTCAGCCGGGCTCCTTTTCATATGGATGCTAGCGACACTATCATATACGCAGCCAAAAGGCGCAAAGCGGTCCCGGGCCAAGGTAAGGCGACACCCGTTGGGATACCGTGCGTGAGGCCGCAAAGTGATATGATGTGTTACAGGCTAGATCGATGTGACATTGAGTCGGGGTCCTGACAGTTTTACCTCCATCAAGAGGGCCCGAACCTGGGTAAAACATCGTGTCCCTCGTCTCCTGTTACCATGCGCCTAGACGCACAGTTCGGGACCCCCTACCCGAGATCCGCTGGTTTTGACACCGACATTGGTGCTTTCATTGACAGTTCCTCTGTGTTGTCACCGATAGGCTTGATGGCTTCTTCAATCAACAACAACGCTGTCCAGGGTGAGACTTTTCTCCCTGGACAGATCTTCGTATTCGGCGGCTTCGTGCTGCGGGCCAATTCACTTGGCCATCTGGAGCAGATCGAAAGCTACGCCCCTGGCCGTCAGGTCAGATTTGGAAGCTTAAACTTCATGGCGGATATCCACGGAGACTTGATCTTCGACGGATCTGAGCCGCAGCCGAGCGTGCCGCACTGTCACGAGGGGCATGATCTAACTCTGCCGCCGGACAGTACCTTGGAGGCCGCACATAAATCCGCTCCGACCCATAGTCCGGAGCCGATTGCGCAGATCGAAGACGGGTGGCTGGACACCGCCTGGGGGGCTGCAACTTCCATGGTGATGGATCCGAACACGGACCCTATCCCTTATAAAGCTTGTGACTCCGAGGCGCCGGACTCCTTGCCGGACTCTGAACCTCCCGCGCCCTTGCCAATCGAATCTGATTGGGCGCCGATCATGGAGTTCACCGCTGCGGACATCTTCCAACACTCACCCTTTGGCGACATCCTAAATTCGCTAAAGCATCTCTCGCTATCCGGAGAGCCCTGGCCGGATTGCGGCCAGGATGGTTGGGACGCGGACGACGAAGAAATTCAAAGCCCACCCACCAACCACTTTGTAGCCACTGTCGATGATCTAACCAACATGCTAGACTATGACTCCGAAGACATCGACGGTATGGACGACGATGCCGGAGACGAACAAGAACCAACGCCTACAGGGCACTGGAAGACCACCTTGTCATACGACTTATACATGGTGGACACCCCAAAAGATGGGGGTGGCGAAGATGCAGCGGAGGCAGATTCCTCAAAGAAACAGCCCAAGCGCCGACGTCAGCGGCGCCGCTCTAAATCCCGCCACAGCAAGAATGGAGATTCCGCACAGGAGATAATAACACCCCGTAAAGTGCCGAAGACAATCCCTCCAGCAAGATTCAGCGCGGGGAGGATGAAGCAAGCCCTCGCGAGAGAGCGGCGAGCGAAGAGGTCGAGGATGATAATTACATACCTCCCTCCGGAGACGAGGCAAGCCTCAACGACGATTTAATTCGTCGTGCGGAGGATCCCGTCGAACAAGAGCGTTTTAAACGCAGGCATATCGCCACGGCAAATAGCCTAAAGAAAAAGCAGCAGCAGCTTCAAGCTGATCAAGACCTGCTGGCCGACAGATGGACCGAGGTCCTCGCGGCCGAAGAGTATGAACTTGAACGTCCCTCCAAGAGTTACCCAAAACGCAAGTTGCTCCCCCGATTAGAGGAAGCATACATACCTTCATCACCAGCGCACAATACGGCCGACCGACCACCCCGTGGTCGCGACAGAGAGGCATCCAGGCCCTCCACCAAGACCGTACCCCAACATCGCTCCAAAAGTACGAAGCCAAGAGGGAACATGCCGAACTTGCGAGATATATTGGAGGACAAAGCATGGCAATCCAGATCCATCCACGGATCACGTGGGCGCCCCACGACCCACGACGAACACCGTCACGCTGGATACAACAACTCCGGCTGGGCCGAACATAGCAGACAATGCTCCCTCGAGCTACGTCGTGATATTGCTCAATACAGAGGCGCCGCACACCCGCTATGCTTCACTGACAAAGTAATGGATCATCAAATCCCTGAAGGGTTTAAACCCGTCAACATTGAATCCTACGATGGCACAACAGACCCCGCGGTTTGGATCGAATATTATTTCCTTCACATCCATATGGCCCGCGGCGACGATCTCCACGCCATCAAGTATCTCCCACTCAAGCTTAAAGGACCAGCTCGGCATTGGCTTAACAGCTTGCCCACAGAGTCAATTGGGTGTTGGGAAGACACGGAAGCGCATTCTCGACAACTTCCGGGGCACATATGTGCGACCACCAGACGCCGATGACCTAAGCCACATAATTCAGCAGCCAGATGAATCGGCCAGACAGTTCTGGACATGGTTCTTAACAAAGAAAAATCAAATCGTCGACTGTCCGGATGCAGAGGCCCTCGCAGCCTTCAAACATAACATCCGCGACGAATGGCTAGCCCGGCACCTAGGACAGGAAAAGCCGAAATCCATGGCAGCCCTCACATCACTAATGACCGCCTTCTTTGCAGGAGAGGATAGCTGGCTAGCTCGCAGCAACAACCTCAGTAAAAATGCTGGCAGTCCGGATACTAAGGACCACAACGGCAGGTCGCGTCGAAGCAAAAACAAGCGCCGCGTTAACGGCGACAACAATGAGGATATGGCAGTCAACGCCGGATTCCGAGGCTCTAAACCCGGTCAGCGGAAGAAGCCATTCAAAAGAACCACTTCGGGTCCGTCCAATTTGAACCGAATACTCGACCGCCATGCGGATACATGGCACTTCGAAAAGCCAGCTAACCACACCAACAGAGATTGTTGGGTATTCAGCAGCGAGCAAGTTAATTGCCGAAAACAAGTGACAAGGGCTGCATAGTGACGACGAGGAAGAGACCCGCCACGAACAAGAGAGGATGAAGGTTTCCCCCACAAGTCGCGGACGGTAAACATGATATACGCAACCCATATACCCAAGAGGGAGCGGAAGCGTGCGCTAAGGGACGTATATGCGATGGAGCCAGTCGCCCCGAAGTTCAATCCATGGTCCTCTTTCCCGATCACTTTCGATCAAAGAGACCATCCAGCCAGGATCCTCCATGGCGGATTCGCCGCATTGGTTTTAGACCCAATCGTCGACGGCGGCAGTAGCCTGAACCAGCTTTATCAGGATACAATGCGCAAGATGGGCATAGATCCCTCAAGGATTAAACCTACAAAGACGACCTTCAAAGGCGTCATACCAGGTGTTGAAGCTAATTGTACAGGCTCAGTCACACTGGAAGTGGTCTTCGGATCCCCGGATAATTTCTGGAGCGAGGAGTTAATCTTCGACATAGTCCCGTTCCGCAGCGGCTATCACGCCCTGCTCGGACGAACCGCGTTCGCAAAGTTCAACGCGGTGCCGCATTATGCATACCTCAAGCTCAAGATGCCAGGCCCTCGAGGAGTCATTACGGTCAACGGAAATACGGGCGCGCCCTCCGAACGGAGGAACATACAGCGCTCTCGCGAAATACGAGCAGCCTTCTAAGGCAATTTTCGAGTCCGGCCGTTAAGCGACCGGAAACGCCAAACACGCCCGAGCAACATCAATCAAGACCACAGCGCGTCCGAGCACGCCAGAGCAATGCGGCCCCAACCCCAGCCCTCACATGATTGCAAGACCAACCCTCCGCGTACATCATTACGCTCTGGAGATACCATGGGCATAGGGGGAGGGGCACGACCACAACAGACCCAGAGTGCGGCTCAACCACACCAGGGGCTCCCAAGTGTGTCACTCTTTTTATTTTCATTTTTCTTCTTCTTATACACAGGACTCCGTTCACCAGAGGCCCTGTCCGGCAGCGAACCCGCCGAACTAACGATGCAACATCCAGGGAGGGAAAAAGGCTGCGACGAACACTCAGGTGGTCTCCATTAAGAGCATTAAATTTGATTATACACACCAGTCCGCAGCCCACCCTGGAGGGGGACATGTTTAATTAGTCCAATCCCTTGCTTACCGCACTATTTGTATCATTCCGCACTCATAGCAGAATTCCTTGAATAAACAATGCAGCACTTTTTGCTCATAATTGCATTACTTTACATATATGTTCATTAATGACATCTTGCACCCATAGAATTTGGTACGGCCGAATACACCAGGGGCTTATGTTCCCCGCATTATGGTGTGATAAGTCCGAACACTTTCACAAGTGCGGCACCCCGAACTTATAGCATTATATGAATCGGCTCCGAATCATGTCTTGGGTCAATAGTTGGGTTTGCCCGGCTCCCATGTTTTGGTACCTTACGTTCCGTTCCGTCGGCTAAGGTAGCATTGGGACAACCACTGTGATTGCGCCCCGGTTGAGCTGGGAGAGCACCTCAGTGGAGAAAGCTAAAACTGACTGGCATGATAAGGCGAGAGACTGGTCGTTGTTCGAGAGGTCTTTTCGGGTCCCTAAAGACTCATGCCGCTTCGAGCGAAGAACCGGATAATGTCCAACGAAGGCGTGGATAGCGCCCTGAACTCGGTCCTCCGAATACTAGGGGCTTCGCCGAAATTTAAAATTATAGAATTCTATGGCTAAGTGAGAGTGTTCAAGCATTATAAGTCCGGTTGCCTTGTTCGTTGTGTTGAGCGCCTCCCTAGATGGACCCAAAAATGGGAACAAGAGTGCTCAAATTTATCCCGAACACCCAGCACTAGTGGCATGGGGGCTGAAGCCGACGACTTGCCATCTCTCAGATTTTATAAACGGCCGCACAGAAGGTAATATTTTAAATTAAACAAGCGTTGCTTAGCGCATATGAACAAAGTTTTCAGCGCACAGGATAATACATAGCGAGTTTACTCAATAATTACATCTCTGGGGCACTCATCCGCAATCTTGCGGGCACCCTTCAGGACAGTCTTATAGTACATCTCGGGCGTACGATACTCCTTGCCCGCTGGCGGCGCGTCAGTGATAAGCCTCCCCGCATCCAGCCTGCCCCAATGCACCTTTGCGGGGCAAGGGCCCGACGAGCACCTTCAATACAGGCGGAGCGCTTGATGACCTCCACCCAGGGGCATGCATCCACCAGCCGCCGCACAAGGCCGAAGTAGCTCCCAGGCATGGCCTCTCCAGGCCACAGCCGGACTATGAGGCCCTTCATGGCCTGTTCGACTACCTTGTGGAGCTCGACCAGCTGCTTCATTGGTCGCTAGGGGCACGGATGGCGGCCTCAACAGTCTTGAGACCGAAGACCTTCTCCGTTGAGCTCCCCTCCTCGCCATGGTAGAATGCTGCGGCATCGGAGACACTGCGAGGCAGATCTGCAAACGCCCTTGGAGAGCTCCGAATTCGGGTAAGTGTCAGGTAGTTTACATTAACATGCTTGCTTTGCATGAAAAATGCCTTACCCGCCGCTATTTTCTTCACGTCCTCAACCTCCTGAAGGGCCTTATGGGCCTCGGCCTTGGAGGACTTGGCACTTTCGAGAGCCGAGGCAAGCTCGGACTCTCGAGTCTTTGAGTCGCACTCCAAACTCTCATGCTTCTCCATGAGAGCCTGGAGCTCTTGCTGCACCTCCGTCACCCGCGCCTCCTGCTTCTCTCGCTCTGCCCGTTCCGCGGCCGCATTGTGTTCGGCCGCTGTCGGTGTCAAAACCGGCGGATCTCGGGTAGGGGGTCCCGAACTGTGCGTCTAGGCGGATGGTAACAGGAGACGAGGGACACGATGTTTTTACCCAGGTTCGGGCCCTCTCGATGGAGGTAAAACCCTACGTCCTGCTTGATTAATATTGATGATATGGGTAGTACAAGAGTGGATCTACCACGAGATCAAGGAGGCTAAACCCTAGAAGCTAGCCTATGGTATGATTGTTGTAATGTATGTTGTCCTACGGACTAAAGCCCTCCGGTTTATATAGAGACCGGAGGAGGCTAGGGTTACAGTCGGTTACAATGGTAGGAGATCTACATATCCAGATTGCCAAGCTTGCCTTCCACGCCAAGGAAAGTCCCATCCGGACACGGGCCGGAGTCTTCAATCTTGTATCTTCGTAGTCTTGGAGTCCGGCGAATAATGATAGTCTGGCTGTCCGGACACCCCCTAGTCCAGGACTCCCTCAATAGCCCCTGAACCAGTCTTCAATGGCGATAAGTCCGGCGCGCATAATGTTCGCCATTGCAAGGCGGGTTCCTCCCTTGAATAATCCAGAGAAGATCATGAACACCAGGATAATGTCCGGCTCTGCAAAAACAATTTCCACATTCCACCGTAGAGAGAATAAAATATACACTAGCTCAATCTGGTGATGTATTATGCAGCGTGACATCACACCGCAACCAAGCCTTTGTTTGAATTGTTTTTTACTATACCACCTCAGCACGTTTAGCGAAGCGGTTTCCTTGGCACGTCTTGTCGAAGCAGAGATCGTGTTCCCTTATTCGGGATCCTCATCAATACGGACGTGGGTAACCCTTGGCGCCATTGAGGGTGGCGCTTGGGAGATAAGCGAGTTTTACCGGGCGGTGGGGGCGCATAGTTTTAAATCGCCTATATATAAGGGATAAGGATTCACCTTCTCACCCTCGCCTTCTTCCTCCTTTGCTTATCCATCTCCGCGACTCAAGCTCCAACGCCCAAGCTTATGCATCTCGCCTCGACCTTCTCCGAATATGTCCGGAGTGGGAGGTAAATGGTTAGCCTCCACCGCTAAGGAGGAGGACATCACCAAGCTGCGCAGCGCCGGATACCTTTCCAGCGATATCGCGCATCGGCTGCCCGACGAGGGGCAGCTCATCCCTACCCCGGGCCTCATGAGAGGGTCATCTTCCTCCCCACTTCCTCCGTGGATGGGCTTTCCGCTCCATCCATTCGTCCGGGGGCTCATGTTTTACTACGGCCTGGATTTCCACGATCTGGCGCCGAACTTCATCCTCAACATCTCGGCGTTTATCGTCGTGTGTGAGGCCTTCCTCTGCATCCGGCCCCACTTCGGCCTGTGGCTCAAGACCTTCAACGTCAAGCCGAAGGTTGTGAAGGGCACGCAAGTGGAATGCGGAGGCGCCATGTTGGGCAAATTGCCCAACGTCCTTTGGCTCGAAGGGGCCTTTGTGGACTCCGTCAAGGGGTGGCAATCGGGGTGGTTCTACATCACCGAGCCGCACAAGCCCACATGGGCGGCGGCCCCCGAGTTTAGATCTGACAACCCCACGCAGCTCACCTCCTGGAAAGAGAAGGGCTTGCAGTGGGGCAATCCGGTGGAGGTGACGGGACTCCGAGCCTGCATCAAGAAGATGGTGAGCAATAAGCTCAGGCTTGTCGACGTGGTCCAAGTCATGCTCATCCGCGGATTCTCCCATGCCAAGAACGAGCATTCAATTTGTGGGTGTTCAATCCGGAACAGCACCAGGCGCTAAGCGGGCTCTTCGATACAACATACGAAGGCGCCTGGAGGGTGCTGTTCAAGGGCGCTGAACCCCCGCATCCGCGACGGAAGATCGCGGATTCAGCTCGCAGTATCCAACTGACGAGGTAAGTGATTCAACCCCATCACGGGACACTTGTGACAATCAAATTAACTTTTAGTGGGGTTTCATTCTGCCTCTTCCTTTGACAGGAATGGATGGAGAAGGCCAAGCTGCTTATCAGCCCGGCTCCCATGCCGAAGACCAGTGGGCGCCCGCTAGCAGGGCTGCTGGTTCCGGCACCGCACGTGGTGCCGGAGAAGAAGGCCAAGAAGGTGGGCGGGGACTCGAAAGAGTTCCGCAATCAGCGTCCGATGACGACGGACTCCTCCCCAAGACGAGGAGGAGGAGTTCTCTCCCGGAGGAGGAGAGAAGAAGAGGAAGGCTTCCCCAATCGGGAGGCGAAGACTCCAAGAGGGGGAGAACTATCCCCCCGGACAGTTTCGCCAACACCAGCGTTGGCGAGGATGAGTGGCCTCCAAGGGCCAGGCGTCCGGCAAGATCGTAAGTATCCGGATCACTTATATGCAATATCTTCTATGTCACGTAGTATCCTTCTAACGCCGCATTCTGCCCGTAGTCCGGCCGATGATGATCTCCCCGACTCATCGAGCGGGTCATTGGCCTAGTCAGATGTGAATTCCATCCCGACTGCCTCTACCCCACGCGCCGACGAGGACGCCGAGGTGGGTTCCCAGAGAGGGACCCATCAGGAGGAGGCTCCGGAGGCGCCGTCAGGCAGCCTCCCGGACTTTGTGCCGGACTCTACATCGGAACCCGCAGTGGTTCCAGAGTCCGGCAAGCGGCCCCTTCGAAAGAAGGGCAGGACCACGACACCGGCGGCCTCCGTCCAACCGGAGGCGCCGGATAACCTGTTGGAGGCGCTTAAAGGCGCTTCCATCGAGGAAGAACACCGCACTATCATGAGTGCGGTGATTGAGAAGGTTCAGCTCGCAAAGAGCGGGCTGACCGAAGCCTGCAGCAGCCTTCTAACAGGCTTTGAGGTAAGAAGTTAAAATTATGTAATGTAATACCGCATAGACAGTAGCCCCTGATGCTTAGTTCGGTGTTGGGAAAGAAAAGCCGGACTGAGGATCTAACAAGATATACACAGGGTTGCCTAAAATATGTCAATATGGGTTTGCGAGCTCTGCGCTGCTGACCTCTGCCGCGCTTAACGGCGGAGGTCGATGTCAAGAAGGATCTCAAGCGGTCCGAGCAAGAGCTCGCCATGCCAAGAGGCAGCTCGAGGAAAAGAAGGTGAGTAACACCACTTTGACTTAGTACCTTCTGTAAAAGGATTTGGTTGCAATAAAATTAACAAGGATAATACGGGTATTGCGGGGCCACTAACGAGTGGCGGCCTGAAGGAGGCTGTGTCCGTGGCGTCGAACGCAAGCGACATGAGCGGCCGAGCGAGAAAAGCAAGAGGCACGGGTGGCGGAAGCACGGCAAGAGCTCCGTGCTCTCATGGAGAAGCATGAGAGTTTGGAGCGTGACTCAAAGACTCGAGAGTCCGAGCTTGCCTCGCCTCGAAAGTGCCAAGTCCGCCAAGGCCGAGGCCCATAAGGCCCTTCAGGAGGTTGAGGACATAAAGAAGATAGCGGCGGTAAGGCATTTTTCATGCAAAGCAGGCATGTTAATGTGAACTACGACACTTACCCGCATTCGGAGCTCTCGAGGGCGTTTGCGGATCTGCCGCGTAGTGCGCGTCGATGCCGCCGCATTCTATCATGGCGAGGAGGGAGCTCGACGGAGAAGGTCTTGGTCTCAAGATTTGAGGCCGCCATCCAGTGCCCCCAAGCGACTAGTGAAGCAGTGGTCGAACTCCACAAGGTAGCCGAGGAGGCCATGAAGGGCCTCATAGTCCGGCTCGCTCGACAGGCCATGCACAGGAGCTACTTTGGCCTCGTCGGCGGCTGGTGGATGCGTGCCCTGGTGGATGTCATCAAGCGCTCCTTTGTATTGAAGGTGCTCGCGGGCCCTCGCCCGCACAAAGGTGCAATGGGGCAGGTTGGATGCGGAGAAGCTTCTCACGGACCCACCGCCGCCGGGCAAGGAGTATCGCACACCGGAGATGTATTATAAAACTGTCCTGAAGGGAGCCCGCAATATTGCGGATGAGTGCTCCAGAGATGTAATCTTTGAGTGAATTTGCTGTGTATTATCCTGTGCGCTGAAACTTTGTTCATGTGTGCGTTAAGCAACGCTTGTTTAATTTAAAATATTACCTTCTGTGCGGCCATTTATAAAATCTGAGAGATGGCAAGTCATTGGCTTCACCCCCAAGCCGCGTCTTTGGGGTGTTGGGATAAACTTGAGCACTCTTGTTCCCATTGTTGGGTCCATCGAGGGAGGCACTCAACACAACGAACGAGGCAACCGGACTTATAATGCTTGAACACTCTCACTTAGCCATAGAATTCTATAATTTTAAATTTCGGCGAAGCCCCTGGTATTCGGAAGACCGAATCCGGGCGCTATTCAAGCCTTCTTCGGACATTGTCCGAACTTCTCAAGCGGCGTGAGTCTTTAAGACCCGAAAACCTCTCGAACAGCGACAGCTCTCGCCTTATCATGCCGTCAGTTTTAGCTTTCCATCGAGGCGCCGCCTGCTCAACCGGGCGCAATTGCAGTGATTCTCCCAAAGTGCCACCTTAGCCGACGGGCGGGCGTAAGGCACCAAAACGTGGGGCAGGCAAACCCAACTATTGACCCAAGACATGATTCGGAGCCGATTCATATAATGCTATAAGTTCGGGGTGCCGCACTTGTGAAAGTGTTCGGACTTATCACACCATAGAGTTGGGAACGTAAGCCCCCGGTGTATTAGGCCGTACCAAAATATACGGGTGCAAGATGTCATATAATGAGCGTATATATATAAAAGGTAATGCAATTGTCATCAACAAGGTGCTGCATTATTTATGATAGAGGGTTTGCTAGTAGAGCGGACTGATACAAATAGTGCGGTAAGCAAGGGATTTGGACTAAATAAACATGTCCCCCTCCAGGGATGAGCTGCAGACTTGGTGTATATAATCGAATTTAATGCTCGTAATTGAGACCACCTGAGTGTTCGTCGCGGCCTTCTTTAGTCCCATTTGTTGCATCATGAGTTGGCAGGTTCGCCACGGACAGGCTTCGTTACAGAGTCTGTGTACATAAAAGAAGAAGAAAAATAAAATAAAAAGGGGGCACACTTGTGAGCCCCGGTGTGGTCGAACCGCACTGGGTCCGTTCTTGATCGTGCCCCTCCCCTGTGCCCATGGTATCTCCAAAGCGTAGTGATGTACGCGAGTGTTATTCTTGCGATCATGCGCTGGCGAGGTTGGGGCCGCATTGCTACGCGATGCTCGATCGCGCCCGGTGGTCTTGGTTGGCATTGCTCACGGCGCGTTGTATCCAGCCTTTTAAGCTGCGGACTTGAGAATTGCCTTAGAAGGCTGCTCAGATTTCGCCGAGAGCATTGTATGTTCCTCCGTTCGGAGGGCGTTCCGTATTCCCATTGACCGTGATGACTCCACAAGGGCATGGCATCTTGAGCTTTAGGTATGCATAATGCGGCACGCGTTGAATTTTGCAAACGCGTTCGTCCGAGCAAAGCGTGATAGCCGCTCTGTAAACGGGACTATGTCGAAGATTAACTCTTGGCTCGGAAATTATCCGGGATCCGAAGACCACTTCGGTGTGGTGAGCTGCATGATTGGCCTCCACTCTGGTATGACACCTTTAAAGGTTGTCTTTGTAGGCTTAATCCTTGATGGGTCTATGCCCATTTTACGCACTGTATCCTGATAAAGCAGGTTCAGGCTACTGCCGCCGTCCATCAGGACTCTCGTGAGGTGAAATCCATCGAAGATTGGGTCTAAAACCAATGCGGCGAATCCGCCATGGTGTATGCTGGTCGGATGGTCTCTTCGATCGAAAGTGATCGGACAAGAGGACCATGGATTGAACTTTGGGGTGACTGGCTCCATCGCATAGACGTCCCTTAGTGAGCGTTTCCTCTCACTCTTGGGTATGTGGGTCGCGTATATCATATTCACCGTCCGCACTTGTGGGGGGAAACCCTTCTGTCCTCTGTTGTTCGGCGGTCGCGTCTCTTCCTCGTCGTCGTTGTTTAGCCCCTTGTCATTGTTTTCGGCAATTAACTTGCCGGCCTGCTTGAACACCCAGCAATCTCTATTAGTGTGGTTAGCTGGCTTTTCAGAGGTGCCATGTATCTGGCATAAGCGGTCGAGTATTCGGTCTAGATTGGACGGACGCGGAGTGGTTCTTTTGAATGGCTTCTTCCGCTGACCGGGTTTAGAGCCTCGGAATCCGGCATTGACTGCCGTATCCTCCTTATCGTCGCCGTTAATGCGGCGCTTGTTTTTGTTTCGACGTGACCTGCCGTTGTTGTCCTTGGTATCCGGACTGCCAGAATTTTTACGGAGGTTGTTGCTACGGGCTAGCCAGCTGTCCTCTCCCGCGCAAAAGCGGGTCATTAACGATGTGAGGGCTGCCATGGATTTCGGCTTTTCTTGCCCCAGGTGCCGGGCTAGCCATTCGTCCCGGATGTTATGTTTGAAGGCTGCAAGGGCCTCTGCATCCGGACGGTCGACGATTTGGTTTTCTTTGTCAAGAACCGTGTCGAATTGTCCGGCGATTCGTCTGCAGCTGCTGAATGATGTGGCTTAGGTCATCGGCGTCGATGGTCGCTTTATCGTGCCTGGAAGTTGTCGAGGAATGCGGCTTCTGGTCTTCCCAGACCCAATTGACTCTGTGGGCAAGCTGTTTAGCCAATGCCGAGCTGGTCCTTTAAGCTTGAGTGGGAGATACTTGATGGCATGGAGATCATCACCGCGGACCATATGGATGTGGAGAAGATAGTCTTCGATCCAAACCGCGGGGTCTGTTGTGCCATCGTAAGATTCGATGTTTACGGGTTTAAACCCTTCGGGGATCTGATGATCCATTACTTCGTCAGTGAAGCATAGAGGGTGTGCGGTGCCTCTGTATTGAGCAATATCGCGACGCAGCTCGAGAGAGCGCTGTCTGCTGTGTTCGGTCCGGCCGGGGTTATTGTATCCGACGCGACGGTATTCGTCGTGGGTCGTAGGGCGCCCACGTGATCCGTAGATGGATCTGGATTGCCTTGCCTTGTCCTCCAATATGTCTCGCAAGTCCGGCGCGTTCCCTCTTGGCTTCGTACTTTTGGAGCGATGCCGGAGTACGGTCTTGGTGGGGCCCTGGATGCCTCTCTGTCACGACCACGGGGTGGTCGGTCACCGTATCGTCTTGTTGGTGATGGAGGTATGTATGCTTCCTCCTCTAATCGGGGAGCAGCTTGCGTCTTAGGTAACTTTTGGAGGCGTCGAGTTTATACTCTTGACCGCGAGGACCTCGGTCCATCGATCGCCAGCAGGTCTTGATCAGCTTGGAGCTGTTGCTGCTTTTTCTTTAGGCTGTTTGCTGTGGCGATAAGCCTGCGCTGGAAGCGCTCTTGTTCGACGGGATCCTCAGGTACGACGAATTCATCATTGTTGAGGCTTACTTCATCTTCGGAGGGAGGCATATAGTTATCATCCTCAACTCCTTCGTCTACCGCCCTCTCATGAGGGCTTGCTTCTGCATCCTCCTGTGCTAAGTCTTGCAGGAGGGGATTGTCTTCGGCACTCTCTGGAGTGTTATTATCTCCTGTGCCGGAATCTCCATTCTTGTTGTGGCGGGATTTAGAGCGGCGCCGCTGACGTCGGCGTTTGGGCTGCTTCTTTAGAGAGTCTGCCTCCACTGCTTCTTCGCCGTCCCCGTCTTTTGGGGTGTCCACCATATATATATCGTATGACGAGGTGGTCTTCCAGTGCCCTGTAGGCGCTGGTTCCTGTTCGTCTCCGGCATCGTTGTCCATAGCGTCGATGTCGTCGGAGTCGTAGTCTAGCATGTCTGTTAGATCATCGACAGTGGCTAAAAAGTGGGTGGTGGGTGGGCTCCGAATTTCTCCTTCGTCCGTACCCCAGTCATCCTGGCCATAATCCGGCCAGGACTCTCTTGATAACGAGAGGTGCTTTAGTGAATTCAGGATATCGCCAAAAGGCGAGTATTGAAAGATGTCCGCGGCGGTGAATTCCATAACCGGTGCCCAATCCGGATCGATTGGTAGAGGCGCAGGAGGTTGAGTCCGGCGAGTCGGCGCCTCGGAATCACGAGTTCGCAGGGACAAGATCGGTGTTTGGCTCCATCGCCGTGGATGTTGAAGCCCTAGGGCGGCGTCTATCCACCGCCCTCGATCTGGCGATCGGCTCGGGCTAATGGCGAAGCGGATCCGTGTCGCGACCACCAAGGCCTTTGCTCGGTGGCGAGCTAGATCCTGCCCATAAATCCGCAGTCTTGGGCGCGCTTGGTTGTGGCTCGAGTCCGTCAAGATCAAGTCTCCGCGGACATCGGCCGTGAACTTCAGGTTTTCGAATCTGACCTGACGGCCAGGGGTGTAGCTTTCGATCTGCTCCAGATGGCCAAGTGAATTGGCCCATGATCGCGGCCGCCGAATACAAAGATCTGTCCGGGAGAAAAGTCTCACCACGGACAGCGTTGTTGGTTGAAGATGCCATCAAGCCTATCGGTGGCGACACGGAGGAACTCTCAATGAAAGCACCAATGTCGGTGTCAAAATCGGCGGATCTCGGGTAGGGGGTCCCGGCTGTGCGTCTAGGCGGATGGTAACAGGAGGCGAGGGAAGCGATGTTTTACCCGGTTGGGCCCTCTCGATGGAGGTAAAACCCTCGTCTTGCTTGATTAATATTGATGATATGGGTAGTACAAGAGTGGATCTACCACGAGATCAAGGAGGCTAAACCCTAGAAGCTAGCCTATGGTATGATTGTTGTAATGTATGTTGTCCTACGGACTAAAGCCCTCCGGTTTATATAGACACCGGAGGAGGCTAGGGTTACACAGAGTCGGTTACAATGGTAGGAGATCTACATATCCGTATTGCCAAGCTTGCCTTCCACGCCAAGGAAAGTCCCATCCGGACACGGGCCGGAGTCTTCAATCTTGTATCTTCGTAGTCTTGGAGTCCGGCGCATAATGATAGTCCGGCTGTCCGGACACCCCCTAGTCCAGGACTCCCTCAGCCACGGACACAGCCTCCTTCAGGGTTGCCACCTCGTTCGTGGCCCCTGCAGTACCCATGTTATCCTTGTTGTTTATTTCAACCTAAATCCTTTTCTGTAAGGTAACTATTCAAAGTGGTGTTACTCACCTTCTTTGTCCTCGAGCTGCTTTTTGGCACGGCCGAGCTCTTGCTCGGACCGCTCGAGATCCTGCTTCAATGCACCGACCTCCTTGATCGGTCTGGCCGAGAGGTCGGCAGCGACTTGCAAACCCATATTGACATAATTTTTTAGCAGCCTGCGTATATCTTTTTAGATCCTCGGTCCGGCTTTTCTTTCCGAACACGAACCGAGCATCGGACATCTGTCAATGCGGTATTACATTACATATTTTAACTTCTTACCTCAAAGCTGTTAGAAGGCTACTGCGAGCTTGGCCAGCCCGCTCTTGGCGAGCTGAACCTTCTGAATCACCGCACTCATGATAGTGCGGTGTTCTTCCTTGATGGAAGCGCCTTTGAGCGCCTCCTACAGGTTGTCCGGCGCCTCCGGTTGGACGGGGGCCACCAGCGTCATGGTCTTGCCCTTCTAGCGAAGGGGCCGCCTGCCGGACTCTGGAACCACTGCAGGTTCCGGCGCAAAGTCCGGGAGGCTGCCTTGCAGCGCCTCCGGAGCCTCCTCCTGATGGGTCCCTTCCCGGGATCCCACCTTGGCGTCCTCGTGGCGCGAGAGGTAAGCGATCGGGATGGAATCTACATCCGACGGAGCCAACGACCCGCTCGACGAAGCGGGGAGATCATCATCGGCCGGACTGCAGGCAGTATGCGGCATTAGAAGGACGCTATGTGACATGAAAAGAAATTATAAGTTACTCAGGGATCCGGATACTTATGATCTTGCCGGAGGCCTGGCCCTTGAAGGCCACTCTTCGCCGCCAACGTTGGTGTTGGCGGAGCTGTCCAGGGGAATAGTTCTTCCCCTCTTGGACCCTTCGGCCTCCCTATTGGGGAAGCCTTCATCTTCCTCTCTCCCTCCTCTGGGAGAGAGTCTTCTTCCTCCTCCTCACCTTCGGGGGAGGAGTCCGCCTCGGAGTCGTCGGACACCTGAAAGCGGGAACTCTTTCGAGTACCCGTGGCCACCTTCTTGGCCTTCTTCTCCGGCACCACGTGCGGTGCCGGAATCAGCAGCCCCGCTAGAGGGCGTCTACTGGGTTTTCTGGCATGGGAGCCGGGCAGATGAGCTGCTCGGCCTTCTTTCATCCATTCCTGTCAAAGGAAAAGGGAGATTGAAACCCGCTTAGGGTCAAGCTATTAACAACAAGTGTCCCGTAATGGGGAAGAATCACTTACCTCGTCAGCTGGACACTGCGAGTGAAATCCGCGATCTTCCGTCGCGGATGCGGGGGCTTCGGCGCCCTTAAACAGCACCCTCCAGGCGCCTTCGTACGTCGTGTCGAAGAGCCCGCTCAATGCTTGGTGCTGTGCCGGATCAAACTCCCACAGGTTGAAAGCCCGTTGTTGGCATGGGAGAATCCGGCAGACGAGCATGACTTGGACCACATTGACAAGCCTAAGCTTCTTGTTCACCAGCTTCTGGATACAGGCTTGGAGTCCCGTCAGCTCCTCCGAATTACCCCATAGCAAGCCCTTCTCTTTCCAGGAGGTGAGCTGCGTAGGGATACCAGATCTGAACTCGGGGGCCGCCGCCCACGAGGGTCCATGTGGCTCGGTGATGTAGAACCACCCCGACTGCCACCCCTTGACGGATTCCACGAAGGCCCCTTCGAACCAAAGGACGTTGGGCATCTTGCCCAACATGGTGCCTCCGCACTCCGCTTGAGTGCCCTTCACTACCTTCGGCTTGACATTGAAGGTCTTGATCCACAAGCCTAAGTGGGGCTGGATGCAGAGGAAGGCCTCGCACACGACGATAAACACCGAGATGTTGAAGATGAAGTTCGGCGCCAGATCGTGGAAATCCAGGCCGTAGTAGAACATGAGCTCCCGGACAAAGGGGTGAAGTGGAAAGCCCAGTCCGCGGAGAAAGTGGGGAAGGAAAACGACCCTCTCATGGGGCCTGGGGGTGGGGATGAGCTGCCCCTCATCGGGCAGCCGGTGCACGATGTCGCCGGAAAGGTATCCGGCGCTGCGCAGCTTTGTGATGTGCTCCTCCTTAACGGTGGAGGCCAACCACTTGCCTCCCGCTCCGGACATGGTCGGAGAAGGTCGAGACGAGATGCGCAAACTTGGGCGCTCGAGCTCGAGTGCGCGGAGATGTATAAGCAAAGGAGGTAGAAGGCGTAGGTGAAAAGGTGGATCCTTATCCCTTATATATAGGCGGACGAAGACTATACATCCCCACCGGCCTAGTAAAACTCGCTTATCCCCCAAGCGCCACCATCAATGGCGCAGTTGGGTTACCCACATCCGTATTGATGAGAATCCCGGAATAAGGGGAACACGATCTCTGGTTTGACAAGACGTGCCAAGGAAACCGCTTCGCTAAATGCGCTGAGGTGGTATAACAAAAAACGATTCAAGTAAAGCCTTGGTAGTGGTGTGACGTCATGCCGCAAAATACGTCAGCAGATTGAACTTGTGTACATTTTATTCTCTCTACGGTGGAATGTGGAATTTATTTTGCAGAGCCGGACACTACCCTGGTGTTCACGATCTTCTATGGATTATTCGGAGGAGGAACCTGCCTTGCAATGCCGAACATTATGCGCGCCAGACTCATCGTCATTGAAGCCAGGTTCAGGGGCTACTGAGGGAGTCTTGGACTAGGGGGTGTCCGGACAGCCGGACTATCATCGTCCGCTGGACTCCAAGACTATGAAGATACAAGATTGAAGACTTCGTCCCGTGTCCGGACGGGACTTTCCTTGGCGTGGAAGGCAAGCTTGGCAATACGGATATGTAGATCTCCTACCATTGTAACCGACTCTGTGTAACCCTAGCCCTCTCTGGTGTCTATATAAACCGGAGGGCTTTAGTCCGTAGGACAACAACCATTACAACAATCATACCATAGGCTAGCTTATAGGGTTTAGCCTCCTTGATCTCGTGGTAGATCCACTCTTGTAATACACATCATCAATTTTAATCAAGCAGGACGTAGGGTTTTACCTCCATCAAGAGGGCCCGAACCTGGGTAAAACATCGTGTCCCTCGTCTCCTGTTACCATCCGCCTAGACGCACAGTTCGGGACCCCCTACCCGAGATCCGCCGGTTTTGACACCGACACCCACTTCCTTAAAAGCCTCCTTAGCGGAGGCCGTAGCTTTCCTGTTCCCCACTTCGCCCTCTTCCAAAGGTGCAACCTCCAACATCTTGGTTAACACAGGATCCGGCTTGGTCTCAGGGAGGGGGGCCGGACACCTTATCAGTTTTGCTTTTGCTATCCATTCCTGTTCAAGGGACAGCCCTTTAAAGGGCATGTTTACGATAAATGTACGGATAGCATGTCCGGGCACAGGACTACTTACTTGAGTATCCGGGCGATTGCAGCTCAGACCTGTGTCCTCGGTCAAGTCCGAACACAGCCCTTGTGATCCGAAGAACAATTTATACATCTCCACGGGCGTTGCACCCATGTAGTGTTGGAGAGCTCGCGATCCCTCCGGATTGAATTCCCACAGGCAGAGGGGGCAACATTTGCAGGGCAGAAGGCGCCGAATCAGCATGACCTGCGCCACTACAACCAGATTGATCTTCCTTTCTTGGAGGTCTTGAATACGGCGCTGCAACAGTGGTACGTCCTTGGACGGCTCCCCGTCAAGCCCTTTGTTGACCCATGATGCCAGCCGTTGTGGAGGCTCGGCGAAAGCGGCGGCGCCACCATCTGGTGCCCACAGGAGGCGGTGATATGGAACCACTCCCGTTGCCACAAACTAAGCTCCTTTTGAAAAGAGCCCTCGGGCCATGGAGCGTCAGCCCTCTTGCTTATAACTGCCCCTCCGCACTCTGCCTGCCGCCCCTCAATCATCTTCGGCTCCACGTTAAAGGTCTTGAGCCACAATCCAAAGTGAGGGGTAGTGCGGAGAAAAGCTTCGCATACAACGATGAATGATGAGATGTGGAGGATGGACTCCGGGTCCAAGTCATGAAATTCCAACCCATAGTAAAACATGAGCCCCCTCACGAAGGGGTCCATCGGGAAGCCTAAACCTCGATGGAAGTGAGACACGAACACCACGCTCTCACCAAGCTCGGGAGTAGGAATGACTTGCCCTTGGGCGGGCAGCCTATGCGAGATTTCGCCGGTTAGATACCTGGCGTCTCTCATCTTTAGCACATCTTCTTCCGTGACGGATGAGGGCATCCACCGGCCTTGTAGGTCAGAGCCGGACATTGTCAAAGGTCCGGAGCGCCTGAAACTAGAGCCTCGGGTGTTGGAACTCGAGGCAAGGGGCGGATTCGATTGAGATTGAAGAAAAGGAACATGCCTTGGTCTTGTTATAAAGGGGTTGAATACCAAGAGCCGTCCCC
Source organism: Aegilops speltoides (assembly GCA_021437245.1). NCBI lineage: Eukaryota > Viridiplantae > Streptophyta > Magnoliopsida > Poales > Poaceae > Aegilops > Aegilops speltoides. Next base: position 467,212,415 of record CM038142.1, read on the forward strand.
GTGACCGTTTGGGACTCTCCTTCGATGGAGGGGGCGTGCCAACGGGCGCGGTTGGGTTACCCACGCCCGTATTGATGAGAATCCCGGAATAAGGGGACACGATCTCTGCTTTGACAAGACGTGCCAAGGAAACCGCTTCGCTAAACGCGCTGAGGTGGAAAAATAAAAATGATTCGAATAAAGGCTTGGCCATGGTGTGACGTCATGCCATGAGATACGTCAGCAGAGTGGACTTGTGTAAATATTATTCTCTCTACGGTGGTATGTGGAAACTATTTTGCAGAGCCGGACACTATCCTGGTGTTCACAATCTTCTATGAATTATTCGGAGGAGGAACCCGCCTTGCAATGCCGAAGACAATATGCGCGCCGGACTCGTCGTCATTGAAGCCTGGTTCAGGGGCTACTAAGGGAGTCCTGGACTAAGGGGTGTCCGGATAGCCGAACTATCACCGTCGACCGGACTCCAAGACTATGAAGATACAAGATTGAAGACTCGTCCCGTGTCCGGATGGGACTTTCCTTGGCGTGGAAGGCAAGCTTGGCGATACGGATATGTAGATCTCCTACCATTGTAACTGACTCTGTGTAACCCTAGCCCTCTCCGGTGTCTATATAAACCAGAGGGTTTTAGTCCGTAGGACGAAAACAATCATACCATAGGCTAGCTTCTAGGGTTTAGCCTCCTTGATCTCGTGGTAGATCTACTCTTGTACTACCCATATCATCAATATTAATCAAGCAGGAGTAGGGTTTTACCTCCACCGAGAGGGCCCGAACCTGGGTAAAAACATCGTGTCCCTTGTCTCCTGTTACCATCCGCCTAGATGCATAGTTCGGGACCCTCTACCCGAGATCCGCCGGTTTTGACACCGACAATGTCCAAACAGCACACAAAAAAGACTGATAATGATTTAAGCACTGATTTGACCAGAAGCAGTTTTCCCGCTTGAGTCATGAAAATAGCTATGCATGCCAGCCTCTTTGCAATCATATTCACAAGAGGGAGACATTGTTCCACAGTTGGGTTATAAATTCCCAATGGAAGCCCCAGATAAGTAAAGGGGAATTGCCCTCTGGCACACTGAAGTGTGTTTGTAAAGCGATCTACCCTTTCTTCAACAACATTAAAGGAACCATAATTGATTTCTCATAATTGACTTTGAGCCCAGTTGCTGATGCAAAAGTATTGAGTAGTGCTTTCACGAAAATTAGCTGTCTAGCATTTGCTTGCATAATAACCAGAGTGTCATCTGCATATTGCACAATAGGGAAGTGAGGGCAAGAGTTGACTTGAATTGGAGGAGTGATAAGGTTCAACCTCATGGCTTTGTTGAAAACCGATTGAAGTAGATCAGCAGCAAGCACAAAAATTAAAGGAGAGTAAGGGTCCCCCTGTCTCACTCCTCTTATGATGTAGAACTTTTTCCCAGGTACTCCATTCAGCAATACAGATGATGATGCAGATGAGAATAATGAGTGCATCCATGAAATTCATTTTTCTCCAAAGCCTTTTGCTCTAAAAATATCAGTGCTTGTTGTATGCTCAATTGTGTCAAAAGCCTTTTCAAAATCCAATTTAATTACTAAGATTTCCTATCTAGACTTGTGACATTGGTGAATATACTCATATGCCCATCCTAGGCAATCTTGAATCACTCTGTCTTTGAGAAAGCCATACTGGTTAGTGTGCACCATTTGCAATATAACTCCTTGCAGCCTATTGGCCAGCAGCTTTGTAATGATCTTAAGCACTCCATTTAGCAAAGAAATTGGCCTGAAATCATTTGGAGAAAGTGGCACTTCTTTTTTGGGGATCAGAGTGATGAAAGATGTGTTGATGCTTTCAAGATTAACATTCCCAGCATAAAAGGCCATAATAAGCTCATTAACATCTGTCTTGATGATATCCCAATAGCTTTTGATAAACTCATTATTGAAACCATCTACACCTGAGATTTATCAGATGGGAGGTTCTTCACCACATCATCAATTTCTTCTTGGGTAAATGGCTTTTCCAAATCAATGAACACTTATGGATCCACAGTGTTTTCATACAGATCATTTAGATCAACTTCATGATCTTTGACTTCAGCTTGATCATTGTTTAAAATCATAGCAATTGTATTGTGCATGTGATTGATAGAAGCCTTTGTATGAAAAAAATTGGGTTTTCATCTCCAAATTTTCACCCCTTTATTTTTTCCTCTCTGCTTCCAATAGATTTTCTGATTATTGAGCACTGTAAACAAAAGGTCCTTAAGCATGGTCGTGCAATTAGCTTCAAACACTGATAATTCCATGTATTCCGCAATCAAGTCCCATAGAAAGATACAGTCATTTAATTCTGCTATCTGTCTCTTAAGACATTATAAATTTTTTGCCCACAACTTTAGAGCTCTCTTGACATTCTTGAACTTTGCATTGATCTTTTTTGCATGATCAGTATGACCCGCAGGAATGTTCCATGCAGACTGAACCACTTGTTTGAAAGAGCTATGCTTAAGCCAATAATTTTCAAATCTGAACACTTTGAATTTTGGAATATTCGTGCCAATTTTAATCATGCAAGGAAGATGATCAGAAATTGGTTTAGCCATGAGGAGAGAAGTGGAATCTGGATAGCTAGTCATCCAAGCAACAGAGGTGAAAAACAAATCTAACTTCTCCAGAAGGGGGTTGTCCTGCATGTCACTCCAGCTAAATTGTCTGCCTTCTAGAGGAAGTTCAATCAATCCAAGTTCACTTATAGCTTCATTAAACATAAGTATTTCATTGACATCTCCTCCAGGTTTATTTCTGTCTTCAGGTGATCTAATAAAGTTGAAGTCACCCATGATAATCCAGTCCACCTCATTAGGCATTTGAATATTGGCAAACCATTCAATGAATTCAATCTTATCCTCAAGATTGCAACGCCCTTAGATGTTTGTGAGAATCCAGGACTTTGAAGAAGTGTTGCATGTAAATTGGATGGATAAAGAGAATTTGTTTTGAAACATCATCTCTCCAGTGAATAAAGTTCCATTCCAAGCAGTTAGAATACCACCACAGGCCCCAACAGAAGGTAGATATTCAAATTTATTAAATCTCCGTGGGCAAAATTTATGGATATAAGCCAAATAAAAGTTATCCTCTTTGTTTCCTGAATACACACTATCCCAGCAGCACTTTCTGTTGGAAATATTCCCTAGAGGCAATAATAAAATGGTTATTATTATATTTCCTTGTTAATGATAATTTTCTATTGTTCATGCTATTATTGTATTGACCGGAAACCGTAATACATGTGTGAATACATAGACCACAACATGTCCCTAGTGAGCCTCTAGTTGACTAGCTCGTTGATCAACAGATGGTCATGGTTTCCTGACTATGGATATTGGATGTCATTGATAACGGGATCACATCATTAGGAGAATGATGTGATGGACAAGATCCAATCCTAATCATAGCACAAGATCGTGAAGTTCATTTGCTAAAGCTTTTCTAATGTCAAGTATCATTTCCTTAGACCATGAGATTGTGTAACTCCAACATACCGTAGGAATGCTTTGGGTGTACCAAACGTCACAACGTAACTGGGTGGCTAACAAGGTGCATTACAGGTATCTCCAAAAGTGTCTGTTGGGTTGGCACAAATCGAGACTGGGATTTGTCGCTCCGTATGACGTAGGGGTATCTCTGGGCCCACTCGGTAGTGCATCATCATAATGAGCTCAATGTGACTAAGTAGTTAGTCATGGGATCATGCATTCCGGAACGAGTAAACTGACTTGCCGGTAACGAGATTGAACGAGGTATTGGGATACCGACGACCGAATCTCGGGAAAGTAACGTACCGATTGACAAAGGGAATTGTATACGGGATTGCTTGAATCCTTGACATCGTGGTTCATCCAATGAGATCAACGTGGAACATGGGGAAGCCAACATGGGTATCCAGATCCTGTAGTTGGTTATTGGCCGGAGAGCTATCTTGGTCATGTCTGCATGATTCCCGAACCCGTAGGGTCTACACACTTAAGGTTCGGTGACGCTAGAGTTGTTATGGGAAATAGTATGTGGTTACCGAATGTTGTTCGGAGTCTCGGATGAGATCCGGGACGTCACGAGGAGTTCCGAAATGGTCCGGAGGTGAAGATTTATATATTGGAAGTCATCATATGGTCACCGGAAGTATTCGGGGGTTTGCCGGTATTGTACCGGGAACACCGAAGGGGTTCCAGGGGTCCACCGGGAGGGTCCACCTGCCCTAGAGGGCCCTATGGGCTGTATGTGGAAGGGAACCAGCTCCTAAGTGGGCTAGGCGTCATCCCCCTAGGGCCATGCGCCTAGGGTTTGGGGGAAACCCTAAAGGGTGCGCCCCCTTGGCTTGGGGGGCAAGCCCCCTCCCCTTGGCCGCCGCCACCCCTCTAGATCTCATCTAGAGGGGCCGACCCTCTTCCCCTTTTGCCCTATAAATAGAGGGGAGGAGGGACGGCAGCAGCACCTCATCCAAGGCGCATCCCTCCCCCTCTCCAACACCCCCTGCTCCTCCGTTGAGCTTGGCGAAGCCCTACCGGAGAACTGCAAGCTCCACCACCACGCCGTCGTGCTGCCGGAGTTCTTACCCAACTTCTCCTTCCCCCTTGCTGGATCAAGAAGGAGGAGACGTCCCCGTGCTGCACGTGTGTTGAATGTAGAGGTACCATTGTTCGGCGCTTAGATCGGAATCAACCGCGATCTGAATCGCTGCGAGTATGACTCCTTCATCCGTGTTCTTGTAACGCTTCCGTATCACGATCTTCAAGGGTATGAAGATACACTCCCCTCTATGTCGTTGCTAGTCTCTCCATAGATTGATCTTGGTGATGCGTAGAATTTTTTTAATTTCTGCAACGATCCCCAAGAGTGGCATCATGAGCTAGGTCTATGCATAGTTTATATGCACGACTAGAACACAAGTTGTTGTGGGCGTCGATTTTGTCAATTTACTTGCCGTTACTAGTCTTATCTTGATTCGGCAGCATCGTGGGATGAAGCGGCCTGGACCGACCGTACACGTACGCTTACGTGAGACAGGTTCCACCGACTGATATGCACTAGTTGCATAAGGTGGCTAGCGGGTGTCTGTCTCTCCCACTATAGTCGGATCAGATTCGATGAAAAGGGTCCTTATGAAGGGTAAATAGCGATTGGCATATCACATTGTGGTTTTCGCGTAGGTAAGGAACGTTCTTGCTAGAAACCTATAGCGGCCACATAAAAACTTGCAACAACAATTAGAGGACGTCTAACTTGTTCTTGCAGCATATGTTGTGTGATGTGATATGGCCAAAAGGATGTGATGAATGATATATGTGATGTATGAGATTGATCATGTTCTTGTAATAGGAATCACGACTTGCATGTCGATGAGTATGACAACTGGCAGGAGCCATAGGAGTTGTCTTAATTTATTGTATGACCTACGTGTCAATGAAAACGCCATGTAATTACTTCACTTTATTGCTAACCGTTAGCCATAGTAGTAGAAGTAACAGTTGGCGAGACAACTTCATGAAGACATGATTATGGAGATCATGATGATGGAGATCATGGTGTCATGCCGGTGACGATGATGATCATGGCGCCCCGAAGATGGAAATCAAAGGGAGCAAAATGACATTGGCCATATCATGTCACTTTTTGATTGCATGTGATGTTTATCATGTTTTTACATCTTATTTGCTTAGAACGATGGTAGCATAAATAAGATGATCCCTCATAAAAAAAATTCAAGAAAGTATTCCCCCTAACTGTGCACCGTTGCGAAAGTTTGTTGCTTCGAAGCACCACGTGATGATCGGGTGTGATAGATCCTAACGTTCACATACAACGGGTGCAAGCCAGATTTACACATGCAAAACACTTAGGTTGACTTGACGAGCCTAGCATGTATAGACATGGCCTCGGAACACAAGAGACCGAAAGTTCGAACATGAGTCGTATAGTAGATACGATCAACATGAAGATGTTCACCGATGATGACTAGTCCATCTCACGTGATGACCGAACACGGCCTAGTTGACTCGGATCACGTATCACTTAGATGACTAGAGGGATGTCTATCTGAGTGGGATTTCATTAAATAATTTGATTAGATGAACTTAATTATCATGAACTTAGTCTAAAAATCTTTGCAATATGTCTTGTAGATCAAATGGCCCACGCTAATGTTGCCCTCAACTTCAACGCGTTCCTTGAGAAAACCAAGCTGAAAGGCGATGGTAGCAACTATACGGATTGGGTCCGTAACTTGAGGATCATCTTCATAGCTGCCAAGAAAGCATATGTCCTTGATGCACCGCTAGGTGAAGCACCTGTTTTCCCGGCAACTTAAGACGTTATGAACGCCTGGCAGACGCGTAGTGATGATTACTCCCTGGTTCAGTGCGGCATGCTTTATAGCTTAGAATCGGGGCTCCAAAAGCGTTTTGAGCAGCACAGAGCATATGAGATGCTCCAAGAGATGAAAATGGTTTTCCAAGCTCATGGCCGAGTCGAGAGATATGAAGTCTCCGACAAGTTCTACAGTTGTAAGATGGAGGAGAATAGTTTTGTCAGCGAGCACATACTCGAAATGTCTGGGTTGCACAACTGCTTGTCTCAGATGGGAGTTAATCTCCCGGATGACGCGGTCATTGACAGAATCCTTCAGTCGCTTCCACCTAGCTACAAGAGCTTTGTGATGAATTTCAGTATGCAGGGGATGGAGAAAACCATTCCTGAGGTATATTCAATGCTGAAATCAGCGGAAGTGGAGATCGGAAAGGAACATCAAGTGTTGATGGTCAATAAAACCACTAGTTTAAGAAAGGCAAGGGTAATAAGAACTTCAAGAAGGACGGCAAGGGAGTTGCCACACCCGGTAAGCCAGTTGCCGGGAAGAAGCCAAAGCATGGACCCAAACCTGGGGCTGAGTGCTTTTATTTCAAAGGAAACGATCACTGAAAGCGGAACTGCCCCAAGTACTTAGCGGACAAGAAGGCTGACAACACCAAAGGTATATGTGATATACATGTTATTGATGTGTACCTTACCAATACTCATAGTAGCTCCTGGGTATTTGATACCGGTGCGGTTACTCATATTTGTAACTCAAAACAGGAGCTGCGGAATAAGTGGAGACTGGCGAAGGACGAGGTGACGATGCGCGTTGGGAATGGTTCCAAGGTCGATGTGATCGCCGTCGGCACGCTGCCTCTACATTTACCTGCGGGATTAGTTTGAAACCTCAATAATTTTTATTTAGTGCCAGCTTTGAGCATGAACATTGTATCTGGATCTCGTTTAGTGCGAGATGGCTACTCATTTAAATCCGAGAATAATGGTTGTTCTATTTATATGAGAGATATGTTTTATGGTCATGCCCTGCTGGTCAATGGTTTATTATTATTGAATCTCAAACGTGATGTTACACGTATTCATAGTGTGAGTACCAAAAGATGTAAGGTTAATAATGATAGTCCCACATACTTGTGGCACTACCGCCTTGGTCACATTGGTGTCAAACGCATGAAGAAGCTCCATGCAGATGGACTTTTGGAGTCTCTTGATTATGAATCATTTGATACATGCAAACCATGCCTCATGGGCAAGATGAGCAAGACTCCGTTCTCCGGAACAATGGAGCGAGCAACCAACTTGTTGGAAATCATACATACTGATGTGTGCGGTCCAATGAGCGTTGAGGCTTGCGGTGGCTATAATTATGTTCTCACCCTCAGTGATGACTTATGTAGATATGGGTATGTCTACTTAAAGAAACACAAGTCTGAGACCTTTGAAAAGTTCAAGGAATTTTAGAGTGAGGTGGAGAATCAACGTGACATAAAAATAAAGTTCTTATGATCAGATCGTGGGGGATAATATTTGAGTCACGAGTTTGGTACGCACTTAAGGAAACGTGGAATTGTTTCACAACTCACGCCGCCTGGAACACCTCAGCATAACGGTGTGTCCGAACGTCGTAATCGCACTCTATTGGATATGGTGCGATCTATGATGTCTCTTACCGATTTACGGCTATCATTTTGGGGATACGCTTTAGAGACAGCTACATTCAGTTTAAATAGGGCACCGTCTAAATCCGTTGAGACTACACCGTATGAATTGTGGTTTGGGAAGAAACCTAAGCTGTCATTTCTAAAAGTTTGGGGATGCGATGCTTATGTCAAGAAACTTCAACCTGAAAAACTCGAACCCAAGTCGGAAAAATGTGTCTTCATAGGATACCCTAAGGAAACCATTGGGTATACCTTCTACCTCAGATCCGAAGGCAAGATCTTTGTTGCCAAGAACGGGTCCTTTCTGGAGAAATAGTTTCTCTCGAAAGAAGTAAGTGGGAGGAAAGTATAACTTGATGAAGTACTGCCTCTTGAACCGGAAAGTAGCGCAGCTCAGGAAGATGTTTCTATGGTGCCTACACCGACTATAGAGGAAGTTAATGATGATGATCAAGGTACTTTGGATCAAGTTGCTACTGAACTTCGTAGATTCACAAGGACACGTTACACACCAGAATGGTATGGCAACCCTGTCTTGGAAATCATGTTGTTAGACAATGGTGAACCTTCGAACTATGAAGAAGCGATGGCGGGCCCAGATTCCAACAAATGGCTTGAAGCCATGAAATCCGAGATAGGATCCATGTATGAAAAAAAAGTATGGACTTTGGCAGACTTGCCCGATGATCGGCGAGCCATAGAAAATAAATGGATCTTTAAGAAGAAGACTGACGCGGATGGTAATGTTACCATCTATAAAGCTCGGCTTGTCACTAAGGGTTATTGACAAGTTCAAGGGGTTGACTACGATGAGACCTTGTCACCTGTAGCGAAGCTGAAGTCCGTCCGAATCATGTTAGCAATTGCCGCATTATATGATTATGAAATATGGCAAATGGACGTCAAAACAGCATTCCTTAACGGCTTCCTTGAGGAAGAATTGTATATGATGCAGCCGGAAGGTTTTGTCAATCCTAAGAATGCTAACAAGGTATGCAAGCTCCAGCGCTCCATCTATGGGCTGGTGCAAGCATCTCGGAGTTGGAACATTCGCTTTGATAAAATGATCAAAGCGTTTGGGTTTATGCAGACTTATGGAGAAGCCTGTGTTTACAAGAAAGTGACTGGGAGCTTTGTAGCATTTCTCATATTATATGTGGATGACATACTATTATGGGAAATGATATAGAACTTTTGGAAAGCATAAAGGCCTACTTGAATAAGTGCTTTTCAATGAAGGACCTTGGAGAAGGTGCTTACATATTAGGCATCAAGATCTATAGAGATAGATTGAGACGCCTCATAGGTCTTTCACAAAGCACATACCTTGATAAGATATTGAAGAAGTTCAATATGGATCAGTCCAAGAAGTGGTTCTCGCCTGTATTGCAAGGTGTGAGATTGAGCACGGCTCAATGCCCGACCACGACAAAAGATAGAGAAAAGATGAGTGTCATCCCATATGCCTCAGCCATAGGGTCTATTATGTATGCCATGGTGTGTACCAGACCTGATGTAAACCTTGCCGTAAGTTTGGTAGGGAGGTACCAAAGTAATCTGGCATGGAACCTTTGGACAGCGATGAAGAATATCCTGAAGTACCTGAAAAGGACTAAGGATATGTTTCTCGTTTATGGAGGTGACGAAGAGCTTGCCGTAAAGGGTTACGCCGATGCTAGCTTCGACACAGATCTGGATGACTCCAAGTCACAAACCAGATACGTGTATATTTTGAATGGTGGGGCAGTGAGCTTGTGCAGTTGCAAGCAAACCGTCCTGGCGGGATCTACATGTGAAGCGGAGTACATGGCAGCCTCGAAGGCAGCGCATGAAGCAATCTGGATGAAGGAGTTCATTACCGACCTAGGAGTTATTCCCAATGCGTCGGGCCCGATGACTCTCTTCTGTGACAACACTGGAGCTATTGCCCTTGACAAGGAGCCGGGGTTTCACAAGAAGACCAGGCATATCAAGCGTTGCTTCAACTCCATTCATGAAAATGTTCAAGATGGAGACATAGATATTTGTAAAGTGCATATGGATTTGAATGTCGCAGATCCGTTGACTAAACCTCTTCCATGAGCAAAACATGATCAACACCAGAACTCTATGGGTGTTTGATTCATCACAATGTAACTAGATTATTTACTCTAGTGCAAGTGGGAGACTATTGGAAATATGCCCTAGAGGCAATAATAAAATGGTTATTATTATATTTCCTTGTTCATGATAATTGTCTATTGTTCAAGCTATAATTGTATTGACCGGAAATCGTAATACATGTGTGAATACATAGACCACAACATGTCCCTAGTGAGCCTCTACTTGACTAGCTCGTTGATCAACAGATGGTCATGGTTTCCTGACTATGGACATTGGATGTCATTGATAACGGGATCAAATCATTAGGAGAATGATGTGATGGACAAGACCCAATCCTAAGTATAGCACACGATCTTGTAGTTCGTTTGCTAAAGCTTTTCTAATGTCAAGTATCATTTCCTTAGACCATGAGATTGTGTAAGTCCCGGATACCATAGGAATGCTTTGGGTGTACCAAATGTCACAACACAACTGGGTGGCTATAAAGGTGCATTACAGGTATCTCCGAAAGTGTCTGTTGGGTTGGCATGAATAGAGACTGGGATTTGTTGCTCCGTATGACGGAGAGGTATCTTTGGGCCCACTCGGTAATGCATCATCATAATGAGCTCAATGTGACTAAGTAGTTAGTCATGGGATCATGCATTACGGAACGAGTAAAGTGACTTGCCGGTAACGATATTGAACGAGGTATTGGGATACCGACGATCGAATCTCGGGCAAGTAATGTACCGATTGATAAAAGGAATTGTATACGAGATTGCTTGAATCCTCGACATCGTGGTTCATCCGATGAGATCATCGTGGAACATGTGGGATCCAACATGGGTATCCAGATCCCGCTATTGGTTATTGGCCGGAGAGATGTCTCGGTCATGTCTACATGATTCCCGAACCCGTAGGGTCTACACCTTAAGGTTCGGTAACACTAGAGTTGTTATGGGAAGTAGTATGTGGTTACCGAATGTTGTTCGGAGTCCCGGATGAGATCCCGAACATCACGAGGAGTTCTGGAATGGTCTGGAGGTGAAGATTTATATATGGGAAGTCATCATACGGTCACTGGAAGTATTTGGGGGTTTGCCGGTATTGTATCGGGACCACCCAAGGGGTTCCGGGGGTCCACCGGGAGGGTCCACCTGCCCCGAAGGGCCCTATGGGTTGTATGTGGAAGGGAACCAGACCCTAAGTGGGCTGGGCACCACCCCCCTAGGGCCCATGCGCCTAGGGTTTGGGGGAAACCCTAAAGGGGGTGCCCCCCTTGGCTTGGGGGCAAGCCCCCTCCCCCTGTCCGCCCCCCTCTAGATCTCATCTAGAGGGGCCGGCCCCCTTCCCCCTTCGCCCTATAAATAGAGGAGAGGAGGGAGGGCAGCAACACGTCATTCAAGGTGCAGCCCTCCCCCTCTCCAACACCCCTCCTCCTCCGTTGAGCTTTGCGAAGCCCTGCTGGAGAACTGCAAGCTCCACCACCACGCCATCGTGCTGCCGGAGATCTTCCCCAACTTCTCCTTCCCCCTTGCTGGATCAAGAAGGAGAAGATGTCCCCGTGCTGCACGTGTGTTGAATGCGGAGGTGCCATTGTTCGGTGCTTAGATCGGAATCAACCGCGATCTGAATCACTACGAGTACGACTCTTTCATCCAAGTTCTTGTAACGCTTCCGTATCGCGATCTTCAAGGGTATGAAGAAACACTCCCCTCTCTCTCGTTGCTAGTCTGTCCATAGATTGATCTTGGTGATGCATAGAATTTTTTTAATTTCTGCAACGATCCCCAACACTTTCTTCCACTTTCTATCTGATATCCAACCACTTATCTGAAGAATTAATACCTCTTACATTCCAGTTTAGAATATTCCAGGTTCTATTATTACTCATTTAAAAGTATAGTTGAATTACTTTCTGCACCAAGGTCCATCCCCTGGCAAATATCCCAAACTGGAGAGTGTGTGAAAAAATAGACAACAGTGCTCATGCAAAGAGGGATTTCTATCAGCCAGTGCACATGTACAAATGTTACCTAGAGAAATAACATCATGCATTTGAGGAGAAGAACTTCCGCAACATCATATAAAGAAGTACCCTCTCTCGCATTGAGAAACCCAACTTCACACACAAGTAGCATAAAGTCAACAAACAAAAGGTGCCTCCCAGGGCAATCACCCATTGTCTTACAAGTTATGAAATTAAAGATCCCAACGTACATATAGCAAACTCTCCAAAATAGAGCAACTGGGCCCTCTGCTACTCTGATAATGCTTTTGAGGCAGACCCATCATTACACAATCTTGGGGTTAGTTGCATCTCTTATGGCTTTGGTCACCTTGGCCACCTCCTCCTGCCCCTTCTTCTTGGGTTTCTTGGACAGTTTTTCTTGAAGTTCATCCTTAGCCACCTTACAGAAAGATTTAGTGAGATTTTTAACCACTGTATTTTGAAGGACTCGAGGAGCAACATTACATGGCAAACAAGATTTAGCATCACATGACTTTCTTCTATAACCATTATTTTCCCTCCTAATCCTCTCACTTCTTCTTACCTCAGTTTCAACCAATGGCTCCTTGTCCCTCCTTTTCCTGGAAATAGATTCTCCTAGTGGTAGAACTTTATTAGGAGAAACTTGCTGCAATGGGCTTCCAGCCCCACTTGAGGAATAAACAGCTAGGCTAATTCCTTCATTTTCCTTGCCCAAACCTAGCATGATATCCTTACAGGTGGGGGCCTGTGAGGTAGCACATCCATCAAGAATATGAAAAATCATAGTTTCTTCAGACTAACAATTAGCAGTCAATAGCTTCCACAAATCAGATTTGAGCAAATGCGTTGTCCAACCAAATTTATCAGGAGTCAACACTAAATGGGTGATGAAGTTGAACCAACTTACTGGGATCTCAATTTTGAAAGTGTTTCCAGCTCCCTGAGTTGCTGGAGCAAAGTGCTATATCCAGAGGTCCAGTCCTTCTTCAGAAAGTAAATGTGAGCCATCAATAACTTCCATAGCATGATATTTAGCCAGTGCATGTAAATCAAACACAGTAGGAGAACCTGGCAAAGAGTATGAACTATATGTACCTTTATTGTTTAGGTCTGATGAAGTGCTCACATGAGGGATTGGGACATCTTCCTTGCCCTTGTCTGCTGAAAGCACAGCCTGAGAGACAGTGACAATTGTTCCATCAGATGATCTGACACCAGCATCATATGCGGCTGTAGTATCATCCTGCTTGTCATTGGCCATCTCAGGAACAGAAGGACCACCAGCATCAGTTTCTCCTTCTTCCTTGTGCAAATCTGTCAGAACTACTTGTTGCAGATTGTGCTGGAGCTTTGAACTAGCATCCTGAACCCCACATCATCTTGTATGGCCTCATTCGAATCGCAAGTTGTCCACATTGTGGTGGGCCACCAAGCTCATACTCCTCTCCTCATCATTATAAGCCATTGCAATGTTGAGAAGGCCACGACCAATTGGTGGCACTGGAACTCCTTGATTAACCTCCTCACTAGCAGAGTGAGTAATAGAAAAAATTCCATCAGATAAGGATACAGTTGTAGTGATGCTGCTATTTGGGGCCCCGTCTTCTGGTAAAGCGGGAATTTCAACTTGGTGCTGTTGAGGCTGAATTGGTTCTGGTTGTGGGAAAGCCCAATGCTGATCTTGCTCTGCTTGCTCCTCCCAGTCATCCTAGTCTTCATTTTGTGCATGAACATTATGGACAGGCAGGGGATGGAAACCTGGAAAGTCATTAGCATGTTGAGGCTTAGGGTGAGGGTCAACACCTTCAGGTGGAATTGGGTCCTCATCAGTAGGCCCACCACCCAGCATTTCTTCCAGAAGGACTTCAGCAAAACAAGTCTAGGATTCCTCTTCAAAATGCTCCCCCTCAGACCATCTGATGCTCTTAGGGATGTCAATAAGCTCTGTAACTCTAGCTTTTACCAAGATTTTGCCCTTGAGAGCATCCTCTCTCTCCCAACTTATAATCTTGCCCCATTTGGAAATAGCAGCAGCAATATCTTCAGAATTGCAGAAGTCAAAAGGAACAACTACAAAAAGTAGCCAACACGTCCTATTGAAATGCACCCTGCGCCTGTTTTTGCCCTCATTATGCTTTGCGAACAAAATGAATAAATCTCCAAAAGCATGCAGACCCTTCCTGATGAGCCCATCTTGATCCCGGACATGCAAGAACTGAACATATGCTTCACCGAAAGGGCACGACTGGATTTCTCTAAAACCTACTTGCTCATCTTGCAAAACCTCCTCCAAAACCTCATGGACATTGGAAAAAATATCTCATTGGGGTGAGGATGGATGGATGCAATCGCTCAATCTTCATCCCTTCTTTGGCGATGAGGAACTATTGCTCGAGAAACCCCAGCTCTTCCTTTAATCGCTTGTATCTGAAACCCATGCGGCACAAACGGGAGTGGGTCGATGGGGATGTTGGCCATCATGGTCGAATCTGGTGAGGGAACAACCAATGCCCTCTTCAGCGACGATGATAGCGGAGGCGAGCTTGGCGAGGTAGGAGCAGAGGTGGAAGCAGATAAGGTAAGTGAAGTGGAATGCGAGGAGGCAAGCGATGGTCTTGGCTGGAAGTTTGGGGAAAAAAATCTTTGACCAGTTCCTTAAATGACGGCACCTGCCTAATCTGTGCTGCTTGCCCAGAGCAACGAAACCAAGACTCTACCTCTCCCTCGGCCCATGCCTCCTTTGGTGGGCTTGGAAATGAGTTAAATTTCAGAATAGGCCAAGGCCCAGGTAGATTCGGGGTTGAGCAAAAGTGGCCAAAATGACTGTTGACCCCGCATGCATGGCAAACCACGTGCTTAGGCACAAGCATACGTTGCACGCCTTGGTGCTCCATTTGCGGCCTAACTAAAACAGAATTAAACTACAAAGAATTGTGGTTAATTCCTTGATTGAAGCCCTCATGAATAGGCCCCAATAACCGCTCGAAAGCTGATCTACCATCTCTCACCATCGAGGAATAGCTCTGGTGATCACCGGAGTGAGGAACAACCGCCTTGCCAGATCGACCCACAAATGTCCATTCCTTATCAAGCTCGTCATAGTAAAGTGCTTCTTCTCGACGCCAATTTGGGCTACCAAAGTTCCACAGGCTAAACACCAATCCAAACTCTTTCTCAACAATTTAACCCGTATTATAGATTTCAAAACCTATTGACTTTGAAGCAACCGAAAACTTGTATGACCTGTCTCTTAAGAAACGAACTCAAAAACCTTGGCCATAGCCCCCAAACATGGCATGGAGAGGAACACTAACCGTGTGCACATCGAGTTTGAAAGATGCTCGACTAAAAGATACCACCAACGTGAATTCTCTTTGACGAAAACCCGGAGAGAAGACCACCGGGTGATCAAATTTGGCCCTCATAACTGCTTGAAACTTCTTCCCATGGTCAAAGTTGAGAGCAAAGGGAGCCATCGTTTGAGGAGGGTGGCTACCAGGGCCGGAGTGGCACCGGTAGGGATTGGGTGGCCGTCGGGGCCGGAGTGGCCACCGATGCAAGGAGGTTGGAGCGCTAGGAGGAGGGTGGAGCTAGCAGTTTCGTAAGTTGTCGACCATCTAGGGGGCCACTTTATTGAAACAAAGACAATAAAACATGATTACTACAGTAGCCTAATCATGTGAACATACAAAAACAGTAGGTGAAAGTGTTGAGTTGTCTCCCAACAAGCGCTTTTCTTTAATGCCTTTTAGCTAGGCATGATGAGTTCAATGATGCTCGCCTAAAAGATAAGAATTGAAACATGAAAAAGAGCATCATGAATCACATGGCAAGCACATTTAAGCCTAACCCACTTCCTATGCATAGGGATTTTATGAGCAAACAATTTATGGGAACAAGAATCATCTAGCATAGGAAGGCAAAACAAGCAATACTTCAAAACTTTCAACACATAGAGAGGAGACTTGATATTATTGCAATATGTAAAAGCATATGTTCCTCTCTCATTGTAATTTTCAGTAGCATCATGAATGAATTCAATAATATAACAATCACATAAAGCATTCTTTTCATGATCCACAAGCATAGAAAATTTATTACTCTCCACATAAATAAATTCCTTCTCATCAATAGTAGTGTGAGCAAACTCAACAAAATAACTATCACATGATACTTGATCCACATAATCAATTTGAGCATTAAAATAATGATGACGAGTTTCTTGGATATCATTACTCTTCCGCTTAGCGATCTTCAAGGGTATGAAGATACACTCCCCCTCTCGTTGATATGCATCACATAGATAGATCTTGCGTGATCATAGGAATTTTTTTGAAATTACTACGTTCCCCAACAAGGGTCTTGTCACTACTTATTCTCCTCATATCGACATCTCACCCAAAACTTGAAAACTTCAATCACACAAAACTTAACGGAACTTTGTGAGATAGGTTAGTATGATAAAGAGCAAATCATTTCACTTTTGGTACTGTCAAAGACAAGATTCGTAATTGTTTCCACACAATGCCTACTTTAGCATATCATTTCTACAATTTACATTGAGAAATATAAGCCATAGAAACTAGGAAACAAGCAAACTATGCATTGAAAACAGAATTTGTCAAAAACAAAATAGTCTATAGTAATATGTACTCAAACCATATTTCTGCTACTCCAAAAATTATGAAATAAATCGGACCATGTGAGAAATTTGTATATTAATATCTGCAAAAAGAATCAACTCAAAAGCACTCTTCTGTTAAAAATGAGAGCTATTTTTGTGAGCGCAGAGTTTCTCTTTTTCAGCAAGATCTAATCAACTATCACCCAACATGATCCCAAAGATTTTACTTGGCACTTTATTTTTTTTACTATAAACAGTAGGGTAAAACCCCACTGCAATTTTTATAAATAAAGAGAACAAAGTATACAGCAAGGCTTGAGATACCTTAACAGAAAAGAAGAAGAAAACTAAGAAAGGAAAAAGACAAAGCTAGTAGGATAAGCCTAGGAGAAGAACGAAAATTTACAACAGGGCTTCTAGCCAATCAGAGAATTGTCTCTCATGTTTCTGCTTCATTCTGAATCTTAGAAGCTTGAGTTCCTCCAGGAAAATGAACTTCCAACCTTGGAATGATGGTGAAATATTTTCAAAGATCTTATTATTTCTGGTTATCCAGATGGCCCATGATCCAAGAACGATGATCTCCATGAAGAATGGGTAGTTGAGCTTGTCCCTCAGATCTTGGAATGCTTCTAACATTGATAAATTTGGTGTTCTTGTTGGACAAATAAAATCCCAGCATTGTTGCACAAAGGGGCATCCCCAAAATAGATGATGTAGTGTTTCTTCCTGTTTGACAACCTCCTATTGCACAATTATATGCCTCCAGCACAAAACTGTTTCTCCTCAGTAGATTTCTTGTGTTGACTCTATCATGGAGTAATTTCCATAAGAATACTTTGTGTTTGGGCTGACATGAGCTCTTCCAAATCCAGTTGAAGTGGGGAGGTGTTTGCTTGTGTCCAATCAGAACCTTATATGCTTTGATGGATGAATAGAATTCATTCCCCCAAATGTGTCTAATGAGTCGAAGAATTCAGATTGTCTCAGAGAGATGCAAATATCCTCCATTTGTAAAAATTCTTGATATGCTTCTGTAATAAGTGGAAAATAGAATAGGTCCTGCAGATATTCAGTGTGTATCACTTGATGAATGTTGAGTGTGGCTTTTTGACGAAGGAGTATAAGTGATGGAATTTGTGCTTGAGTCTTGAATAATGCCATAAATCATCCCAATAGAGCGACCGATACCATCTCCCACATTGCATCGGCAATAGCTTTGTATTGACCAATGAGAACTAAGTTTGATTTCCACCAGAATGAGCCTACCATGTTATCTCCTGGTAGCTTCCCATCACTGTAGTAAGTCTCCCAAATTAGATTGACCCATGGAATGTCATGTCTGTTGAAGAATTTGTGCAGGTTCTTCATAAGAAGGGTTTTGTTGTGTGTATAAATATCCAAGACTCCCAAACTTCCCTGCTCTTTGGGCCTACAAACTGTGTACCAAGCAACCAAACCTGGTCCGCGGTCCTCCAAATCAGGGCTTCTCCAAAGACAGTGCCTCAAATATTTTATTATCTATTTCTTTATGGTGATAGGGATGTCTGAGGGAGTCCTGGACTAGGAGGTGTCCGGATAGCCGAACTATCACCGTCGGCCGGACTCCAAGACTATGAAGATACAAGATTGAAGACTTCGTCCCGTGTCCGGATGGGACTTTCCTTGGAGTGGAAGGCAAGCTTGGCGATACGGATATGTAGATCTCCTACCATTGTAACCGACTCTGTGTAACCCTAGCCCTCTCAGATGTCTATATAAACTGGAGGGTTTTAGTCCGTAGGACGAACAACAATGATACCATAGGCTAGCTTCTAGGGTTTAGACTCCTTGATCTCGTGGTAGATCTACTCTTGTACTACCCATATCATCAATATTAATCAAGAAGGAGTAGGGTTTTACCTCCATCGAGAGGGCCCGAACCTGGGCAAAAACATCGTGTCCCTTATCTCCTGTTACCATCCGCCTAGACGCACAGTTCGGGACCCCCTACCCAAGATCCGCCGGTTTTGACACCGACATTGGTGCTTTCATTGAGAGTTCCTCTATGTCGTCACCTATAGGCCCGATGGCTCCTTCGATCATCAACAACAACGCGGTCCAGGGTGAGACTTTTCTCCCCGGACAGATCTTCATATTCGGCGGCTTCGCACCGCTGGCCAATTCACTTGGCCATCTGGAGCAGATCGGAAGCTACGCCCCTGGCCATCAGGTCAGATTTGGAAGTTTGAACTATACGGCCGACATCCGCGGAGACTTGATCTTCGACAGATTCGAGCCATAGCCGAGCGCGCCGCACTGTCACGATGGGCATGATTTAGATCTGCTGCCAGACAGTGCCCTGGAGGCTGCACAAGAGTCCGCTCCGACCTTTAGCGCGGAACTGACTGCGCCGATCGAGGATGGGTGGTTGGACACCGCCTCGGGGGCTGTTACCTCTACGGCGATGGAGCCGAATATCGACCCTGTCCCTTGTGAAGCTCGTGACTCCAAGGTGCCGGACTCCTCTCCGGACCCCGAACCTTCCGCGCCCCTGCCAATCGAATCCGATCGGGCGCCGATCATGGAGTTCACCACTGTGGACATCTTTCAGCACTCGCCTTTTGGCGACATCCTGAATTCGCTAAAGTGTCTCTCTTTGTCAAGAGAGCCCTGCCCGGAGTATGGTCAGAACGGTTGGGATGCGGACGATGAAGAAATTCAAAGCCCACCCACCACCCACTTCGTAGCTACTGTCGATGACTTAACCGACATGCTAGACTTCGACTCTGAAGATATCGACGGTATGGATGACGATGCCGGAGATGACCAAGAACCAGCACTTATAGGGCACTGGAAGGCCACCTCAACTCACGATGTTTATATGGTGGACACACCTAAAGGAAGCGATAACGAGGAACAACGGGACGCTGCAAAGGATAACTCCCTCGAAAAACAGCCGAAACGGCGACGCAAGTGCCGCCAAAGTCCTGCCTCGACAACGATAGCACCCATGCGGACCCAGCCATAGAGCAGGACGAACCGGTGGACGACGAACATGCCCCCGAGGAACCATCTGAACAGGATAAATTGGATAAACAATCCATCCCCGGTGAAAACAACAGTCTGGATGATCTCACGCCGGACACATCGTTGGAACAGAAGAACCTCCAAAAAAGGCTTGTCGCCACTGCAAGAAGTCTAAAGAAGCAGAAGCGGAAGCTCAAAACAGCGGAAGACGTACTGAGGATGAGATGGAGCAAAGTACTCAAGGCCGCAGATAAATATGGTGATAGTCGCCAAACAAAAAGCTACCCGAAGCGCAAACTACTGCCCGAATTTGACGAGGAGGCCGTAGAGCCCCCACAATCAAAAAACAAAGAGGCTGCCCGCTCGGATAGACGACCACATGACAAACAAAGAGCAACAAGCGGCACCACACATAAGCCGGCACGCGATCCACATAAGGATCCTCACAAAAAGGATGGCCCGATCAGGTCCATCTAGAATTTCCAGCAGGATTCAAACCCGTAAACATAGAGGCATACGACGGAACAACAGACCCTGGAGTCTGGATTGAGGATTACATCCTGCACATACATATGGCTAGAGGAGATGACCTCCACGCCATAAAATACTTACCCCTCAAGCTCAAAGGGCCAGCCCGGCACTGGCTCAAAAGGCTCCCAGAAAATACCATTGGAAGTTCGGAAGAGCTCGAGGATGCGTTTCGGGCAAATTTTCTGGGGACTTACGTCCGCCCTCCGGATGCAGACGATTTAAGTCACATAACTCAACAGCCCGGAGAGTCAGCCCGCAAGTTCTGGAACAGGTTCCTCACCAAAAAGAAAGTCGACTGTCCGGACGCCGAAGCCTTAGCAGCCTTCAAACATAACGTCCGAGATGAGTGGCTCGCCAGACACCTCGGCCAGGAAAAGCCAAGGACAATGGCCGCACTAACAAGCCTTATGACCCGCTTTTGCGCGGGAGAGGATAGCCGGCTGGCAAGATGTAGCACCAGCGACCCAAGTACATCTGAGGTCAGGGATGGAAATGGGAAACCACAACGCAGAAAGGACCAACACCGGACTAAGGGAAATGGCCCAAAGAGCACGACAGTCAACGCCGGATTCAAAAGCTCTCGGCAAAACAACAAAACGCTGCCTCTCAAGGACAACAGCGATGAGCTATCCAACCTAAACAAAACCTTGGACAAAATATGCCAAATCCACAGCACCTCTGGGAAGCCTGCAAATCATACCCACAGAGATTGTTGGGTCTTCAAACAGTCCGGCCGACTTAACGTGGAACATAAGGGGCTCGAAACACCAAGTGAGGACGATGACGAACTCCACAAGCAGAGCACCGGCAAACAAAGGAATTTCCCCCAAGAGGTCAAAACAGTAAACTCACTTCATGTGACAACAGGCAAAAATAGAGCGGCGCCCATTAAAATGCGCGTCGCACAGTCCACCAATGAGTCTAGAACCGGATGTCAAAACCAATCACTTTCGACCATCGAGATTACTCGGAAGTACCGGAATGTAGGATGCCGCTTACGATATTAGATCCTATAATCGACGGACTGCAATTTACACAAGTCCTAATGGATGGCGGCAGTGATCTAAACCTACTATATCAGGACACAATCCGCAGAATGGGGATAGACCCAACCAAAATACGCCATAACAACACTTCCTTTAAAGGAGTGATGCCAGGCCCATATGCCCATTGTACGGGCTCTCTACCACTAGAAGTTGTGTTCGGCTCATCCGACAACTCCCGTCGCTAAAAGTTAGGCTTCCACATCGCCCCATTTAAAAGTAGCTATCAAGTACTATTGGGACGCGAAGCTTTCGCCCGCTTTAACGCAATACCGCATTATGCATATATTACACTTAAAATGCCCGGTCCACGCGGCATAATCCCGTTAAAGGGAAACCTCGAGTGTTCCTTGAATACGGAAGAAAGTGAGACTGCCTTGACAGCCACACATTAATCCGGCTTTGCCGATCAAAGCAACCAAGCAGGTCATTCAGACCCCGGACACGATTAGGCGAGTCCGGCACAAATAAACAAGGGGCTTACCAGCCGCGTACCCCCTCACAAGGGGCTGCACGCATGTACAATAAGAGACAATAAAGCTCAATTTTATTCGTTTTTTCGAATTACACTCTGTTTATACATTTTTCGCACGATCTTTTTTTTCAAACTAAGTTCTTCTCTTTTACAGATGAACACCGTGCTACGCCCGTCGAGGATACGGCACAATGGAACCTGCGCAGAGCGTGCAAGAGGGACCCGCTACAAGGATTCTTTTCAGATTAAGACCCTGCGTAAACCTTTCTTACTGTCTCTTGTTGATACACATCCCCCCGTTCCTCACTATAACCGAGGAGGAGGCTGGCGTTTTGGCATCGGCCACGTCAGAAATTTTTGCGCGTACCTGGACACTAGGGGCTTAGGGCATTGTTCTGCCCGTTTTCATAAAGACCGAATACCTTAGGAAGTGTTCAGCGTCTCGAGTTAGGCCTTATATGCATCAGCTCCGAATCCTATCTTTGGTCAAATGTTGGGTTTGCCCAGCTCCTGTGTTTTGCTGCCTTACGTTTCGCTTTATCGGCTAACGCGGCACCAGGAGAACTACTGCGATTGTGCCCCAGTTCGTCCAGGTGAGCACCTCAGTAGAGAAAGCCGAAAACTGACTGTCATGATATAGCGAGAGACTGGTCAACCACTCGATCGACCACCGGAATGTTTAGAATTCCTCCGCTTTAACGACGGACCGTTTCCAGGTCAGGCACATATGCGCCCCGAAATTCGGAGAGCGCAGTGCCCCTAGGGGCTATATAGTAGCCCCACCATTGAACTCCTATGGCTAAGTGAAAGTGATAAAGCATTATAGTTCGGTTGCCTAGTTTGCTACGCTATCACCTCCTTCACAGGACCAAGACGTTGGATTAAGTGTGAAAATGCGCTCTTTTTTGCAAACACCCCCGCACTATGTGCGTGGGGGCTGAAGCCGAAGACTGCCATCTTTCAGGTTATATACACATATACGTTAACGGCCGCACAGGAGGAATTTCAACACTTGAACGCACAAGTATAAAAAGCCCTTATATTATGTTTGAAACATGGTTTCACAAATCATACATGTCATTTGAACATAACATCTTTTGAGCACTTCGTCTCTATTAAACGAGCGCCCTGCAGGACTTCCTCAAAATAGTGTTCGGCTGGTAATCAGCTTCTGTCCGAATCCTGGGATGCAACATCGGTGGCCTCCATCTCTGCCCAGTATGTTTTGACACGGGCGAGTGCCATCCGTGCACCCTCTATGCATGCCAACCGCTTCATCGCCTCGATATGCGGCACCGCATCAAGGAACTGCTGCACGAAGCCAAAATAACTCTTTGGCTTGGGCCTTTTCAGCCACAAGTGAGCCACGACATCTTTCATGGCAAGTCCGGACAACCTATTCAGCTCAGCCCATTCGGCTAACCGATCGGTCAATGGAAGTATACGCTCCGGACTATGGAATTGCGACCAAAAAATCTCTTCCATTCCGTGATCCTTCTGACCCCGGAAGTGTGCGACTGCGTCTGCGGCACTCGCCGCCAAATTCAGATAAGCATCCTCCGCACCCCATAACTGGCCTAACTGAACATACTTCGGATCCGTGAACTTCCTTCGCAGCAGAAAGGACTTTCCAGCCGCAATATCCCCGGCCTGACGCAGCTCCTCCTTTATAGGTCTCATCGCGGAGCGGGCATCCTTGGCTTTGGCGGTGGCCTTCTTCAGGTCCTCTTGCTCCGCTCGGCGTTCCCTTTTAAGAAACTCGCAGCGGTCGGTAGCATCCTTCAGCTCCATGGCCATCTTGGCCATTTCCTCCTAACCGGCAATGAGCGGCATGTTAAACTTTCAGCTCTTGGCCGCCTTCAAGGCAGCCGATCACTTTCGGCTTGCTCCTTGGCTCGGGCAAGCTCTGCCCGAAGATCCTCCATAGCAGCGGCACCATCTGCATTAAGCATACATGTAGTAAGGCACGGGCGTCAAGCTCCCTTGCCAGGTGTCCGCGGAGAAGCCACATACCTTATGACTCGTCAAGTCGCTTATTGACTAGCGTGATGTCCGCATCCGCAACGTCAAGTTGCCGCTTCAGTTTGGCAACTCTATCAGTCCGGCTGGCCACCGAACGCTCCGCCCCCTGAATAGGAAGGGCGACATCTTATAACTGAGATTATGATCCTCGGCACGGCGTCACTTTTGACAACGCATCGAGTCTCAGAGGCTACTATCTATACAGGGCGCATTCTATATGCAAAACTGTCAGAAGGTATATCATTTTCGCGTACCTCAAATCCCGTCAGTAAACTTCTGACGGCTTCATGCAATCCGCTCTCAGCGGATGAAATACTTTCAATCACCGTACCCATTAATGCACGGTGATCTTCTGAGATAGATGCTTGCCCGAGCAGATCCTTCAGCTCCTCCGACCGTACACTAGTTGGTGCCGGACCTCCCGGCCCCGCCGGACTCGGGGAAACCCTCCACGACGACACCTCAGGGTCATCTGCCCCGCCTGACGGTGCGGCAGATGGAGGCATTTCGCTCTCCATCATCTCCAGATGAAGATCCCCCAAAGATGAGCTCTGCTGAGAAGGGCTGAGATCCGAACTACAAGGTAAAACTTTGGTTATCTTCAGAAATAAAAACATGGATGTCCCTTATTACAAAACTCCACTTTCTACTTACGGCTCGCTGGAGGGCTTATTCCCTCGGGGAAATAGTGCGGCCGGGGCTTCTCCTGGCACAGGACCCTCTGGTGAAGATTTCTTCCCCCGCTTTGAGGCCTTGGCCTACGGATCTTCAGAAGCTGTCCTCTTCTCCCCTTGAAGGGGGGGATTCTCGATCCCCCCTTCCTTAAAAGCCTCCTTAGTGGAGGAGGTAGCTTTCCTGTTCCCCCCTTCGCCCTCTTCCAAAGGTGCAACCTCCAGCATCTTGGTTAACATGGGATCTGGCGTGGTCTCAGGGAGGGGGGCCGGGCACCTTATCAGTTTTGCTTTTGCTATCCATTCATGTTCAAGGGACAGCTCTTTAAAGGGAAAGTTTACGATAAATGTACGGATAGCATGTCCGGGCATAGGACTACTTACTTGAGTATCCGAGCGATTGCAGCTCAGACTTGCGTCCTCGGTCAAGTCCGGACACATCACTTGTGATACGAAGAACAGTTTATACATCTCCACGGGTGTTGCACCCATGAAGTGCTGGAGAGCTCACGGTCCCTCCGGATTGAATTCCCACAGGCGGAGGGGGCGACGTTTGCAGAGCAGAAGGTGCCGAATCAGCATGACCTGCGCCACTACAACAAGATTGATCTCCCTTTCTTGGAGGTCTCGAATACAGCCCTGCAACAGCGGTACGTCCTTGGACGGCCCCCAGTCAAGCCCTTTGTTGACCCATGACGCTAGCCATTGTGGAGGGCCCGAGCGAAAGGCAGGCGGCGCCACCCATCTGGTGCCCCTGGGAGCGGTGATATAGAACCATTCCCGTTGCCACAAACCACGCTCCTTTTGAAAAGAGCCCTCGGCCATGGAGCGTCAGCCCTCTTGCTTATAACTGCCCCTCCGCACTCTGCCTGCCGCCCCTCGATCATCTTCGGCACCATGTTAAAGGTCTTGAGCCACAATCCAAAGTGATGGGTAGTGCAGAGAAAAGCTTCGCATACAACGATGAACGATGAGATGTGGAGGATGGACTCCGGGTCCAAGTCATGGAATTCCAACCCATAGTAAAACATGAGCCCCCTCACGAAGGGGTCCATCGGGAAGCCTAAACCTCGACGGAAGTGAGACCTGGCTGGCCACCGAAAGCTCCGCCCACTGAATCGGAAGGGCGACATCTTATAACTGAGATTATGATCCTCTGCACGCCTACACTTTTGACAACGCACCGAGTCTCAGGGGCTACTATCTATACAGGGCGCATTCTATATGCAAAACTCTCAGAAGGTATATCATTTTCGTGTACATCAAACCCCGCCAGTAAACTTCTGACGGCTTCATGCAATCCTCTCTCAGCAGATGAAATCCTTTCAATCACCGTACACATTAACGCACAGTGATCTTCTGAGATAGATGCTCGCCCGAGTAGATCCTTCAGCTCCTCCGACCGTACACCAGTTGGTGCTGGACCATCCGGCCCCGCCGGACTCGGGGAAACCCTCCACGATGACACCTCAGGGCCGTCCGCCCCGCCTGACGGTGCGGCAGATGGAGGTGTTTCGCTCTCCATCATCTCCGGACGAAGATCCCCCGAAGATGAGCTCTGCTGAGATGGGCTGAGATCCGAACTACAAGGTAAAACTTTGGATATATTCAGAAATAAAAACAGGGATATCCCTTATTACAAAACTCCCCTTTCTACTTACGGCTCGCTGGAGGGCTGATTCCCTCACAGAAATAGTGCGGTCGGGGCTTCTCCTGGCACAGGACCCTCTGGTGAAGATTTCTTCCCCCGCTTTGAGGCCTTGGCCTCTGAATCTTCAGAAGCGGTCCTCTTCTCCCCTTGGAGGGGGGATTCTCGATCCCCCCTTCCTTAAAAGCCTCCTTAGCGGAGGCGGTAGCTTTCCTGTTCCCCCCTTCGCCCTCTTCCAAAGGTGCAACCTCCAGCATCTTGGTTAACACGGGATCCGGCATGGTCTCAGGGAGGGGGGCCGGACACCTTAACAGTTTTGCTTTTGCTATCCATTCCTGTTTAAGGGACAACTCTTGAAAGGGCAAGTTTACGATAAATGTACGGATAGCATGTCCGAGCACAAGACTACTTACTTGAGTATCTGGGCGATTGCAGCTCAGACCTGCGTCCTCGGTCAAGTCCGGACACATCCCTTGTGATCCGAAGAACAATTTATACATCTCCACAAGCGTTGCACCTATGAAGTGCTGGAAAGCTCGCGGTCCCTCCGGATTGAATTCCCACAGGCGGAGGCGGCGTTCTGAGGCGTAAGCGCGAATCAGCATGACCTGCGCCACTACAAGCAGATTGATCTCCCTTTCTTGGAGGTCTCGAATACGGCGCTGCAATAGTGGTACGTCCTTGGACGGCCCCCAGTCAAGACCTTTGTTGACCCATGACGCCAGCCGTTGTGGAGGGCCCGAGCGAAAGGCAGGCGGCGCCACCCATCTGGTGCCCCTGGGAGCGGTGATATAGAACCACTCCCGTTGCCACAAACTAATCTCCTTTTGAAAAGAGCCCTTGGGCCATGGAGCGTCAGCCCTCTTGCTTATAACTGCCCCTCCGCACTCTACTGCCACCCCTCGATCATCTTCGGCTCCACGTTAAAGGTCTTGAGCCACAATCCAAAGTGAGGGGTAGTGCGGAGAAAAGCTTCGCATACAACGATGAATGATGAGATGTGGAGGATGGACTCCGGGTCCAAGTCATGGAATTCCAACCCATAGTAAAACATGAGCCCCCTCACGAAGGGGTCCATCGGGAAGCCTAAACCTCGACGGAAGTGAGACACGAACACCATGCTCTCACCAAGCTCGGGAGTAGGAATGACTTGCCCTTGGGCGGGCAGCCTATGCGAGATTTCGCCGGTTAGATACCTGGCGTCTCTCAGCTTTAGCACATCTTCTTCCGTGACGGAAGAGGGCATCCACCGGCCTTGTAGGTCAGAGCCGAACATTGTCAAAGGTCCGGAGCGCCTGAAACTGGAGCCTTGGGTGTTGGAACTCGAGGCAAGGGGTGGATTCAGTTGAGATTGAAGAAAAGGAACAGGCCTTGGTCTTGTTATAAAGGGGTTGAATACCAAGAGCCGTCCCCGTGACCGTTTGGGACTCTCCTTCGATGGAGGGGGCGTGCCAACGGGCGCGGTTGGGTTACCCACGCCCGTATTGATGAGAATCCCGGAATAAGGGGACATGATCTCTGCTTTGACAAGACGTGCCAAGGAAACCGCTTCGCTAAACGCGCTGAGGTGGAAAAATAAAAACGATCCGAATAAAGGCTTGGCCGTGGTGTGACGTCATGCCACGAGATACGTCAGCAGATTGGACTTGTGTAAATATTATTCTCTCTATGGTGGTATGTGGAAACTATTTTGTAGAGCCGGACAGTATCCTAGTGTTCACAATCTTCTATGAATTATTCGGAGGAGGAACTCGCCTTGCAATGCCGAAGACAATATGCGCGCCGGACTCGTCGTCATTGAAGCCTGGTTCAGGGGCTACTGAGGGAGTCCTAGACTAAGGGGTGTCCGGATAGCAGAACTATCACTGTCGGCCGGACTCCAAGACTATGAAGATACAAGATTTAAGACTTCGTCCCATGTCCGGATGGGACTTTCCTTGGCGTGGAAGGCAAGCTTGGCGATACGGATATGTAGATCTCCTACCATTGTAACCAACTCTGTGTAACCCTAGCCCTCTCCGGTGTATATATAAACCAGAGGGTTTTAGTCCGTAGGACGAACAACAATCATACCATAGGCTAGCTTCTAGGGTTTAGACTCCTTGATCTCGTGGTAGATCTACTCTTGTACTACCCATATCATCAATATTAATCAAGCAAGAGTAGGGTTTTACCTCCAACGAGAGGGCCCGAACCTGGGTAAAAACATCGTGTCCCTTGTCTCCTGTTACCATCCGCTTAGACGCACAGTTCAGGACCCTCTACCCGAGATCCGCCGGTTTTGACACCGACAATGTCCAAACAACACACGAAAAAGACTGATAATGATTTAAGCACTGATTTGACCAGAAGCAGTTTTCCTGCTTGAGTCATGAAAATAGCTATGCCTGCCAGCCTCATTGCAATCATATTCACAAGAGCGAGACATTGTTCCACAGTTGGGTTATAAATTCCCAATGGAAGCCCCAGATAAGTAAAGGGGAATTGCCCTCTAGCACACTGAAGTGTGTTTGTAAAGCGATCTACACTTTCTTCAACAATGTTTAAAGGAACCATAATTGATTTCTCATAATTGACTTTGAGCCCAGTTGCTGATGCAAAAGTATTGAGTAGTGCTTTCATGAAAATTAGCTGTCTAGCATTTGCTTGCATAATAACCAGAGTGTCATCTGCATATTGCACAATTGGGAAGTGAGGGTCAGAGTTGACTTGAATTGGAGGAGTGATAAGGTTCAACCTCATGGCTTTGTTGAAAACAGATTGAAGCAGATCAGCAGCAAGCACGAAAATTAAAGGAGAGTAAGGGTCCCCCTGTCTCACTCCTCTTATGATGTAGAACTTTTTCCCGGGTACTCCATTTAGCAATACAGATGATGATGCAGATGAGAATAATGAGTGCATCCACGAAATCCATTTTTCTCCAAAGCCTTTTGCTCTAAAAATATCAGTGCTTGTTGTATGCTCAATTGTGTCAAAATCCTTTTCAAAATCCAATTTAATTACTAAGATTTCCTATCTAGACTTGTGACATTGGTGAATATACTCATATGCCCATCCTAGGCAATCCTGAATCACTCTGTCTCTGAGAAAGCCATACTGGTTAGTGTGCACCATTTGCAATATAACTCCTTGCAGTCTATTGGCCAGCAGCTTTGTAATGATCTTAAGCACTCCATTTAGCAAAGAAATTGGCCTGAAATCATTTGGAGAAAGTGGCACTTATTTTTTGGGGATCAGAGTGATGAAAGATGTGTTGATGCTTTCAAGATTAACATTCCCAGCATAAAAGGCCATAATAAGCTCATTAACATCTGTCTTGATGATATCCCAATAGCTTTTGATAAACTCATTATTGAAACCATCTACGCCTGAGATTTATCTGATGGGAGGTTCTTCACCACATCATCAATTTCTTTTTGGGTAAATGGCTTTTCCAAATCAATGAACACTTATGGATCCACAGTGTTTTCATACAGATCATTTAGATCAAAATGCATAGAGTGTCCATTGGATTGCCCCAATCTATTTTGAAAGCCTCCCAAAGGATGGTAGCCTTTCTTTCATGATCTATGACTTCAGCTTGATCATTGTTTAAAATCATAGCAATTTTATTGTGCATGTGATTGATAGAAGCCTTTGTATGAAAAAAATTGGGTTTTCATCTCCAAATTTTCACCCCTTTAATTTTTCCTCTCTGCTTCCAATAGATTTTATGATTATTGAGCACTTTTAACAAAAGGTCCTTTAGCATGGTCGTGCAATTAGCTTCAAACAATGATAATTCCATGTATTCCGCAATCAAGTCCCATAGAAAGATACACTCATTTAATTCTGCTATCTGTCTCTTAAGACATTATAAGCTTTTTGCCCACAACTTTAGAGCTCTCTTGACATTCTTGAACTTTGCATTGATCTTTTTTGCATGATCAGTATGACCCACAGGAATGTTCCATGCAGACTGAACCACTTGTTTGAAAGAGCTATGCTTAAGCCAATAATTTTCAAATCTGAACACTTTGAACTTTGGAATATTTGTGCCAATTTTAATCATGCAAGGAAGATGATCAGAAATTGGTTTATCCATGAGGGAGAGCAGTGGAATCTGGATAGCTAGTCATCCAAGCAACAGAGGTGAAAAAACAATCTAACTTCTCCAGAAGGGGGTTGTCCTGCATGTTACTCCAGCTAAATTGTCTGCCTTTTAGAGGAAGTTCAATCAATCCAAGTTCACTTATAGCTTCATTAAACATAAGTATTTCATTGACATCTCCTCCAGGTTTATTTCTGTCTTCAGGTGATCTAATAAAGTTGAAGTCACCCATGATAATCCAGTCCACCTCATTAGGCATTTGAATATTGGCAAACCATTCAATGAATTCAATCTTATCCTCAAGATTGCAAGGCCCATAGATGTTTGTGAGAATCCAGGACTTGGAAGGAGTGTTGCATGTAAATTGGATGGATAAAGAGAATTTGTTTTGAAACATCATCTCTCCAGTGAATAAAGTTCCATTCCAAGCAGTTAGAATACCACCACAGGCCCCAACAGAAGGTAGATATTCAAATTTATTAAATCTCCGTGGGCAAAATTTATGGATATAAGCCAAATAAAAGTTCTCCTCTTTGTTTCCTGAATACACACTATCCCAGCAACACTTTCTGTTGGAAATATTCCCTAGAGGCAATAATAAAATGGTTATTATTATATTTCCTTGTTCATGATAATTTTCTATTGTTCATGCAATAATTGTGTTGACCGGAAACCGTAATACATGTGTGAATACATAGACCACAACATGTCCCTAGTGAGCCTCTAGTTGACTAGCTCGTTGATCAACAGATGGTCATGGTTTCCTGACTATGGACATTGGATGTCATTGATAACGGGATCACATCATTAGGAGAATGATGTGATGGACAAGACCCAATCCTAAGCATAGCACAAGATCGTGTAGTTCATTTGCTAAAGCTTTTCTAATGTCAAGTATCATTTCCTTAGACCATGAGATTGTGTAACTTCCAGATACCGCAGGAATGCTTTGGGTGTACCAAAGCGTCTGGCGAATCGGGTGGCTAACAAGGTGCATTACAGGTATCTCCGAAAGTGTCTGTTGGGTTGGCACGAATCGAGACTGGGATTTGTCGCTCCGTATGACGTAGAGGTAACTCTGGGCCCACTCGGTAGTGCATCATCATAATGAGCTCAATGTGACTAAGTAGTTAGTCATGGGATCATGCATTCCGGAATGAGTAAAGTGACTTGCCGGTAACGAGATTGAACGAGGTATTGGGATACCGACGACCGAATCTCGGGAAAGTAACGTACTGATTGACAAAGGGAATTGTATAAGGGATTGCTTGAATCCTCGACATCGTGGTTAATCCGATGAGATCAATGTGGAACATGGGGAAGCCAACATGGGTATCCAGATCCTGTAGTTGGTTATTGGCCGGAGAGCTGTCTCGTTCATGTCTACATGATTCCCGAACCCGTAGGGTCTACACACTTAAGGTTCGGTGACGCTAGAGTTGTTATGGGAAATAGTATGTGGTTACCGAATGTTGTTCGGAGTCTTGGATGAGATCCCGGACGTTACGAGGAGTTCCGAAATGGTCCGGAGGTGAAGATTTATATATTGGAAGTCAACATACGGTCACCGGAAGTATTCGGGGGTTTGCCGGTATTGTACCGGGACCATCGAAGGGGTTCCGGGGGTCCACCGGGAGGGTCCACCTGCCCCAGAGGGCCCTATGGGTTGTATGCGTATGGGAACCAGCCCCTAAGTGGGCTAGGCGCCATCCCTCTAGGGCCCATGCACCTAGGGTTTGGGGGAAACCCTAAAGGGTGCGCCCCCTTGGCTTGGGGGGCAAGCCCTCTCCCCTTGGCCGCCGCCACCCTTCTAGATCTCATCTAGAGGGGCCGACCCTCTTCCCCTTTTGCCCTATAAATAGAGGAGAGGAGGGAGGGAAGCAGCACCTCATCCAAGGCGCATCCCTCCCCCTCTCCAACACCCCTCCTCCTCCGTTGAGCTTGGCGAAGCCCTGCCGGAGAACTGCAAGCTCCACCACCACGCCGTTGTGCTGCCGGAGTTCTTCCCCAACTTCTCCTTCCCCCTTGCTGGATCAAGAAGGAGGAGACATCCCCGTGCTGCACGTGTGTTGAACGTAGAGGCACCATTGTTCGGCACTTAGATCGGAATCAACCGCGATCTGAATCGCTGCGAGTATGACTCCTTCATCCGCGTTCTTGTAACGCTTCCGTATCACGATCTTCAAGGGTATGAAGATACACTCCCCTCTATGTTGTTGCTAGTGTCTCCATAGATTGATCTTGGTGATGCGTAGAATTTTTTTAATTTCTGCAACGATCCCCAACAGTGGCATCATGAGCTAGGTCTATGCATAGTTTATATGCACGAGTAGAATACAAGTTGTTGTGGGCGTCGATTTTGTCAACTTACTTGCGGTTACTAGTTTTATCTTGATTCGGCAGCATCGTGGGATGAAGCGGCCTAGACCGACCGTACACGTATGCTTACATGAGACAGGTTCCACCGACTGATATGCACTAGTTGCGTAAGGTGGCTAGCGGGTGTCTGTCTCTCCCACTATAGTCGGATCAGATTCGATGAAAAGGGTCCTTATGAAGGGTAAATAGCTATTGGCATATGACATTGTGGTTTTGGCGTAGGTAAGAAACGTTCTTTCTAGAAACCTATAGCGGACACATAAAAACTTGCAACAACAATTAGAGGATGTCGTGGGAACGAACACCTATGGGGCCGGCGGACCGGGCCCCTTTCGGTTCGGCGGGGGGCGGAGATCGCACGAAGAGCGGATCGAGGCGAAGCACACGAGCGAGTTACCCAGCTTCGGAGCTCTCCGGAGAGATAATACTCCTCTTCGCTGCATGTCCGATTGTATTGTGTTCTTGCTCGAGCGCTGAGTGCTCTGAGACACACCAGCCGCTAACGAGACCGGCGTGAGTGTTTTTCGGCGAACCCCCTCTACATTGCGCATGGGCCTCCTTTTATATGCTCAAGGGTCACCGCTGTGGCAACGCAGAACAAGGGCAAAAATGGAAAAGGAGTTGCGGTTGGTACAACTACCCGAGCAGTGTATCCTACCTAACCACGGCGGCGGGGACAAAGGCATTAAATGCCCATCCGTGTCGCCTTAACAATTGCAAGAAATGGACCGTCGGGCGCCACCGCTTGCCACGATGGCAATCTTGTCGGCGCCGCCACACCTCGACCGCTGGCTGCACAGACCTCTTGACACGCAGCTACCGAAAGGTCTCGGGCGACACGTTGGTGGATGTCTTTGGAGTGCGGTCTGAGTGGTAGCTTGCATGCAAGCGCCTTGCCGCGGTCGTTGTCTTGTCGCGCCCGGAAGCTTGTCACTCGCCGGGCCTTGCCGGGATGCGTGGCGCGTCGCAGCAAGTTCCTTGAGATGCCTTGGTTGGCCTTCCCGGCAAGCTCTTCTTGCCGGGGCCTTGGCCTTCCCGGCAAGCTCCTCTTGCCGGGGCCTTGTCTCCTTGGCTTGAACACTTTGTTCTTGAATGGCTCCAAAGGAACCACGGAGGACCTTGGCGGTCACCCGGCAAGCCTTGCCACGGGGTGCTGCGATTGCCCGTGCACAAGTTCGGGATACTAGGGTACCCCTACTCTAGTACACCGACAGGAGCCCCCGGGCCTAGGCCACACACGGTGCCGAGCGCTGTTGGGCCAGGCCAAAAACAGGGCACGGGCACGCGCGGCCTGGGTCACGCCGTATCTAACTCCGTATGCACCGCGCCCTCCCCTAACGGCACGCATTGAATGCGGCGTCATGGGAGAGATCGTGGGTGGTTCTTTATTCGGAAAAGCGGAACGTCCGCCCCCTCCCTCTTTATAAGCAGGGGAAACAGGGGCAGTTCCCCCATCTCGCCAGTTGCTGTCCCTATGTCAGAAATCTCCGCCGCTCCCTTCTTCTTCTAAAGCCGAAAGAGAGCAGCGCTCCTCCCCCCATCGCCACCGGCGCCACCAACGCCGTCGATCTCCCCCACCACCTCCGCCATGGCCCCGAAAGCCGGGAAGGCCGTGAAGTCGGCCGAGGCGCTGCGGCTCGAGGCACTGCGAAAGGAGCGGGCAACTTTCCCCCCGTGCTCGCCGCGAAGGAGCTGAGGGAATGGTACTACCTCTTCTGATCGACGGAGACGCGAGCGCATCCGCGCACGAAGGTACTCTCCGCCGCCGCTTCAGAACGGGCTCCGACTGGGTACCCCTTCTTCGCGTTGTTCTTCTACTACGGGCTCTGCCCGCCTTTCTCTGAATTCTTCTGCGATATCACGAACACCTATGGGTTCCACCTCCTTGACTTCACCCCCAATGCCGTTCTGACCATGGCAGTTTTCGCACATCTCTGCGAAAACTTTATCGGAGTCCACCCAAATGTAGCTCTTTTCCGCCACTTCTTTATGCCCCGAGTTGAGAGAGGGGAGCCCCTATCCGGCGGAATCGCCTGGATCTCGAGGGCCGGCAAGAAGGAATCTTATCTGGAGGGAGAGCTCCGCAACAAATGGGAGGAGTGGAGAGCAGACTGGTGCTGGATTGTCGAGGAGAACCCGCAGCCATTCACCGCCCAGCGCCAAGCCCCAGTAGTGTGCGGCAACGATTGGAGCAGCTTGGCCCCGGAAGATGATAGGCTGAAGATTGCCATCACCCGGATCTTGCGCCTCAGGCTTGCCGGGCTCACTGTAGGCGCCGTTGGCGCAGATTTTCTTCGCCGCCGCATCGCCCCCCTGCAAGAGAGGAGGAGACCCGCCTGGGAGTTCGGGGGTCCGGCGGACACAAGGCTACGCCCGGGCCTCAACTTCAACTTCACTGTCCTGGAATTGGATGCGATGCTCAAGGAACTATTCAAACACGACCCTCAGCATCCCGAATGGTTCAGGTTGCCAACGGGTGTCGTTCCGCTGTGCAACAATTCCTCGCTCGACCGCATCCGTGCAATGATGCCGTTGTGCGATTCGCATGGAATCGTCCCGACTTGGCAAGAGCCTGCAGACGACGTCGTGCAGGCGTTCTTTGATGGCTTAGTGGAGGTGGCTGTCTGCTCCGACGAGCAGAGAAGCCTCACCCGCGACACCACCGATGCGGAGATGCGGCGCATCGCCACCAGGGCGGAAGAGGCGGCGGCAGCCGCTGCCGCGGGCGAGTTCGGATTCACCGTGGAGGAGGCAGAGACAGCAGAGGCGGCAAGCCTTGCCGAGCGAGAGGAGCTTGTCGGCGGGGGAGAGCTTGTCGAGCCGGAAGCCGAGTCAAGCAAGCCCGCCAAGGGTGCGAGCGGCTCGCTATCTTCAGGCAGCTTGCCGCAAGCAGAGCCCCAAGTGCAGCCCCCAGCTCCACCAAGAAGGCGTCTTCGCAAGGCCGGGGACGTAGCAGGGCGGCAGACGAGTCAACAGCCATCGCGCAACGCGACATGCTCCACCGCGACAAGCGACGTTGCTGCGGGAGCGCCACACGTCGCGGCGGCAACTGGAGCGGGGTCTTCCCGAACCGCCACCACTGCCCCCGCCAAGCGGCCAAGGGAACCTACTCCTCCGCCTCGTCGCGCCGAAGGTGGGCCGGACTTCGACCTCTCCGCGCTCAGCTCCGACGAGGAAGAAGAAGAGTAAGATTCTTTGTTGTACTTGTAGTTCTTCAATTCTTGGTGTTTTTGTCTTGCATCTGATTTGCTTTACTCTGAACCCATTCCCTTTTCAGGACTCTGGCCCAGAGAGCGGCGAAGAGAGCCAAGGCCCCGGTGATTGTCATCGAGGACGAGCCCACCGCGACAGCAGGGGGCGCGCCCGAGACCACCTTGCCGGACCCGCAATCATTCCTCAGAGCAGCCTCAGCGCAGCCCCAGCAGTAAGTATATGGTTTACTTCCGCTGTTGGTAGCGCATGGGTGCTCTTTATTTGCTTGATATCTGACTCTTGGTTTGTGTAGGAGCAGAGCAGCCTCACCAGAGCACACAGAAACCGCCCCGAGATGCTATCTGCCGACTATGCCGCCAAGGAGGATTCCACTGCAAGGGGCGTTCTCCGGCAAGGGAGAAGTCTCCGCAAGGATGCAGTTCCCGGCAAGGGACGGTTCTCCGGCAAGGGACAGCACCAACGACCCCCCGGTGGTGGAGCCCATGACTGCAGATCCCAGTACAGGTAACCCTTCTTGCTTGAAAACTTCCCTTGTGTTCTTCTTCCTCTGATTTTCTTTTTGGATATTTGCTTGACTTTTCTCCCTCTTCCGATCGTTAGATCCATCTTCCACGGAGCCGAAGGAGACCGAGGCCACCGACGAGGAGAACGCGCGTAGCAACACCGACGACGCCGCTGCCACCGAAGAAGGAGCTGGCACTGATAAGCACGCCGGCGAAGAGGCCGCCAAAGCTGCCGCCGCAGGAGCCGGCGAGGGGGTCTGGCGATCGCACTGACAACCCTGAGGCCGCAGGAGCGCAAGGCGCTACTCCGATCGCCGATCCCTCCGCCGCTGGCGCAGCATCAGGCTCCGAAGAGCCCCAGCCCGGCACCTATTTGAAGGCCGGCGATGGTATCTTCATCAAGCTCCCCTGGGCGTCAAGCTCCAGGGCGCCGGTCGAAGGAGAAACTTTTGATGGAGAGGTGCTTACTTCTGCTGGGCTGACGCTGGTTGACGCGCCGAGCAGCAGCAGCGGCGAGTCTGAGGAGGAGGAGCTGCTGCGGAAGCTGGTGTCGCTCTACCGCGCCCGACAAGCCAAGGTGGAATCCCGGGAAGCGCTTGTCGCACACGCGGGAGCGGACATCGAGAAGCGCGCCGAGGAGCTCCGGGAATGCCATTAGGAAGCCCTCCGGTCCTTGGCAGAGGAGCGCGAGCAACTTGCCGAGGCACGGAAAGCCTTCCTCCTCGAGAAGGCTGAGCTTGAAGAGCAACAGCGGCTTGCCGCCGAGGAGCTGTCCGCGCGGGAAGGCGAGCTGGCGCAGCGGAAAGTCAACCTTGACAGCCACGAGGAGGAGCTTGCCGTACGCGAGCAAACACTTGGCGGGGCTCTCAAGGAAGCAGAGGACGCTGCCGCGGCTGCCGAGGCCGCCAAGAAGGAGCTGGAGACGAAGGTGACGCGGCTGGAGGCCGATCTCAAGGCGAGCGGCGAAGAGCTTGCCGCGCTCAAGCGTGAGCGCGAGAAGGACACCTACGCCCATGGCGAGCTGCAGGGTCATCTCGTCGAGAAGGGCAAGGAGCTTAGCGCCGCCAAGGACTCCAACGCAGATCTTGAGTTGAAGCTGACCACTTTGACCAAGACGCTGGACGACGCCAAGGAGCATGAGGTGACCTTGAAGGAGGAGATCAAGGCCAACGAAGCGCTGCTGGCGAGGGCCGCCGAAACCCAAAACACTTTTAGGGATACTGTGGAGCTCTGGACGGAGGGTCTCGTGAACATTGCCGCAGTTATTGACGGGGAGCTGGCGCAGCTGGGGATAGAGGATCTCGGGTACTCCTTCGACGAGAACCTCCAACCCAACGCCAAGCTCACCTTGTTCTTCAAAGGCGTGGTGACGGCCCTCCAGCAACTCCGGGAAAGGATCCCAAAGCAGCTGGCCGACGAGTCGCGCACGATCTGCGCGGGAGTTCTTCAAAAGGTGTTGGTGAAGGTGGCCTTCCGCAATCCGGGCCTCAACCTCACCAACATCCTCAAAAAGCTGCCGCCGGATGCTGATCTGGAAGCGCTCAAGGCCCTTGTCGCACCCATTGTGGACAAGGTGAACGAGGTCAAGAGGGTTGACGGCGATCGCGTAGATTAGGCCGCCCGTTTTCTCCTTTTCTTGCCGCTGCTGGTCATGTTACGAGAACAATCTATTAGAGCTGCGACAAGCTATCTTGTAATATAACTTTATTTTGGGTATCGATTGCTATGTTATTTCCTTTACTTGATTCCTTCCTTTGTATGTTTTTTCCCTACGCTTTTAGGGAACTTGCCGGCGCAGGCACCTTAGCCGCGAGCGCTGAGTGCGGAACATCAGCAGCCTGCTGGCGGTGCCGCTGCCGACAAGAAACCTTGTCGCAACTAGTCGCAGCTCACTTAAGTTGTTGAGCAGACTCGAAACAAAGTAAGGGTGCAACTAGCCACGAGTTGGTTCCTCCGCGCACAGGTTTTCCATACAAAGCACGGTCGTTCGAGGAAGATAACTTAAAAATTTTAAAACAGACTGCTCAAACTTTGGCAACTTAGCTTTTCTGTCGTTTGCTTCTCGGTAAGGTGAAACTTTCTTGAACGATGCCTGGTCCACACCGTTATCTTCTCCTTCCCCCCCGGCAAACTTGTGGGCGAGGGAACCTTGCTTTCTTTGAGAAAAAGAAAGAAGAGAAAATAAAGATATGGAGCCTTATGGCTCGTTATGGCTTACCGGGGGTAGGCGCTGCACAAAGTGTCAGATTATACATGCAAAAAATAGAAAGCATGAAATTGACAGGATGTGCGAAGCACATGAGCTTTATTTATGCACGGGGTCTGCGCCTGGCTTTGTACAAAGGATTACATGCAACAGCGGCAAGACTTGTACAAAAGGTGGTTGTCGGAACAGGGTCCGGCAACCGCGCCTTACGGGTAAAACTTACGAAGATGCTCAATGTTCCAGGAGTTGCTCACCGGAAAGCCGTCTTCGGTCTCAAGACGGACAGCGCCAGGCCTAGTGACTCGTTTCACCTGGTAAGGGCCTTCCCACTTCGGCGTCAACTTGTTGGAATTCTTGGCGCACTGAACGCGCCGAAGAACAAGGTCGCCTTCCTCGAGACTTCTGGCATTAACTTTGCGGCTATGGTAGCGGCGCAAAGCTTGCTGATACCGAGCAGCTCGTACAGCGGCCTGAAGACAGTCTTCCTCAAGGAGCAGCGCGTCATCTTGTCGCAGCTGCTCTTGCTCAAGCTCATAATAAGCGAGCACTCGAGGCGACCCGCATACGAGTTCCGTGGGGAGAACTGCCTCTGCTCCATAGACTAGAGCGAAGGTGTACGGCGGTGGCTCGATTTGGCGTCGTCCTGATCGACCAAAGAACCACCGGTAGCTCCTCAATCCAGTTCCTTCCGCACTTGCGCAGCCTGTCGAAAGTCCTGGTCTTGAGCCCGCGTAGCACTTCAGCATTCGCCCTCTCCGCTTGACCGTTGCTTCTCGGGTGAGCAACAGAAGCGAAGCAGATCTTGGCGCCAATATCTTGGACGTACTGCATGAAGGTGCGGCTCGTGAATTGCGTGCCGTTGTCGGTGATAATCCGGTTAGGGATCCCGAAACGGCAAACAATCGACCTGAAGAACTTGACTGCCGACTGTGCTGTCACCTTCCTCACTGCTTCCACTTTCGGCCACTTTGTGAACTTGTCGATTGCAATGTACAAGTACTCAAAGCCCCCGACAGCTCGGGGAAAGGGGCCAAGGATGTCGAGCCCTGCACGAAAATGGCCAGGATAAAGGGATTGTCCGGAGAGCTTGAGCTGGCTGGTGTATCCGCTGGAATGGAACCGCACGCTTCACACTTGGTTATTTGTGCAGTTGCATCCGGAGGGCTGTCGGCCAAAAGAAACCTTGCCGTAAGGCTTTGCGGCAAGTGCTTTGCGCCAATGTGGTGACCACATATGCCTCCATGTATCTCCGCCAACAGCTTTTGTCCGTCTTCCCGGGAATACACTTCAATTTCACGCCGTTGAGTCTTCTTACATGCAGTGTGTTGTCGATAAACCTGGTACATACTTGATCGCCGGGCTACTCTTTCCGCTTCTTCTTGCTCTTCGGTAAGTTCTCCTGTCTGAAGGAAACGGACAATCTGCTGTGCCCATGCTGGAGCTTGTGGCTCGACAACAAGGACTAAAGGCACATATGCTGCTGCGGGAACATCTGCTTCTACGGCGAGAACTCACGGCTCAGTCGAAGCTTGATGTTCCCCGGCAAGCTTGCCGGAGCAAAACTTGTCGGGAGCATCTGCTTCAACGGAACAAACCCTAAGGCTTGCCGGAGCAGACTGCTCCTCAGCACCTTTGGTGTTGATCTCGGGGACCTTCTTGGCGGCGGCTATAGGGAGCTCTGCCGGAAAATAGTCACCAGAAATCAACTTCCTCTTCTTGCTTTGTCCGGTCGATGGCGTTACAGACGGTTGAGTCAGTTTGAGCACAAAGATCCCTGGTTCCACAGGTAACTTAAGTGCGGCGCACTTTGACAGGCCATCAGCAATGTCGTTCTGAGCTCTTGGAACGTGTTCCATCTGTAGGCCGTCAAAGTGCTCTTCTAACTTTCTCACTTCGTCAACGTAGGCTTCCATCAACGGACTTTGATAACTCTTGTTCACTTGGCGGACGACAAGCTGCGAGTCACCCCTAACAATGAGCTTCTTGATCCCAAGGTCTGCCGCGATCCTGAGATCGGCAAGCAAACCTTCATACTCTGCAGTATTGTTCGTTGCTTGCTCCTTGGGAAAGTGCATCTGGACTACGTACTTGAGGTGCTCTCCGGTGGGTGCAACAAGTAGCACGCCCGCACCGGCGCCTTGCAGCGAGAAGGCACCATCAAAGTACATCAGCCACTCTTTGTTTGCTTCCTTGACGAGGATGCTCGTTTCCGGAATTTCTTCATCTGGTGTTGGCGTCCACTCTGCTATGAATTCTGCCAATGCCCGGCTCTGGATAGTTGAAGTGCTCTCAAACTTGAGGCCAAAGCTTGCAGTTCCAAAGTGTCCACTCGACAATCCCGCCTGTTGCTACGGATTCTGCAGTATCCTCTTCAGCCGAAAAGCGAGTGACAATCGTGATATCATGTGCTTGGAAGTAATGGCGCAGCTTTCTCGAGGCCATGAGAAGGCCGAAAAGCAATTTCTGCACACCAGAGTACCTCGACCTAGCCCCCTGTAGAAGGGAACTGACAAAGTAAACTGGGCGCTGCACCATTTTCTTCTGTACCTCCTCATGCGCCTGCGCAGATCCATCCTTGTCGGGACCAAAGCTTGTCGGCGAAGCCCCTTGCTTGTCGCTGGATGCATCTGCCGTGGTTGCTGGCTCATCATCCGCCTCCCTATCCGCTACTAACGCAGCACTAACCACTTGATTGGTTGCCGCTATATACAGCAGCAACTTCTCTTGTGGCTTAGGTGCGACAAGTATTGAGTGGAGGACAGGTATCTCTTCAAGTCCTGCAGCGCAGCCTCCGCTTCCGGAGTCCATTTCATTGGACCTGCCTTTTTCAATATTTTGAAAAACGGCAGGGCGCGCTCAGCAGACTTAGAGATAAACCTGCTGAGGGCAGCCACGCAACCGGCAAGCCTTCATACATCCTTGACGTGCTTTGGTGCTTCAAATCTGCTCAATGGCCTTGATCTTGTCGGGATTGGCTTCAATTCCCCACTGAGACACGAAGAACCCGAGAAGCTTGCCGGAGGGGACTCCAAACACACACTTCTCGGGGTTCAGCTTGAGGTTGATCTTGCACAGATTTGCAAAGGTTTCATCCAAATCCTGAATCAGAGTTGCTTTGTCCTTGCTCTTGACCACTATGTCATCCATGTAGGCTTCCACATTTCTGTGTATTTGTGGCTCAAAAGCATCATGGACTACTCTTGCAAATGTTGAACCAGCATTCTTTAATCCGAAAGGCATCCGTACGAAACAGTATGTGCCACATGGAGTGATGAATGCGGTATTCTCCTCATCTTCTTCTGCCATGAAGATCTGATGGTATCCTGAGTATGCATCAAGAAATGAAAGCAAGTCGCATCCCGCCGTGGAGTCAACAATCTGGTCAATGCGCGGCAAGGGAAATGGGTCTTTGGGACAAGCTTTATTAACATCGGTAAAGTCGATACAAAGCCTCCATTTCCCGTTTGCCTTGCGCACGACTACAGGATTGGCCAACCACGTAGGATGGAGCACTCCTCTGACAAGGCCTGCTGCTTCCAACTTATTGATTTCTTTTGCGATGAATTCTTGGCGCTCCACTGCTTGTTTCCTGACTTTCTGCTTGATGGGCCATGCATGAGGACAAACGGCAAGATGGTGCTTGATTACTTTCCTGGGAACACCGGGGATGTCAGACGGTTGCCATGCAAACACGTCGACGTTCGCCCGCAGGAAAGCAACGAGCGCGCTTTCCTATTTAGAGTCGAGAGTGGCACTGATGGTGAAGGTACCACCAGTGTCGTCCTCCTTGGCGGACACCTTCTTGGTCTCTGGTGAAGCTGCCATTGTCGTCTTACACTTGCCGGTGGAGCTCGATGGTGCATCCTCGACGGTAGCGCAGCACTCCGAGGAGGCACGCTTGCCGGAGTGGGCATCAGAACTCTTGCCAGACTTGGTCTTCTTCTTCCCCCCGGGAGCTTCAGCGGCAAGTGACTTGCGATCTGCTGCGGCTGCTGCTTCCCGGTAGATCTTGTCAGTGCAGATAAGAGCATCCTTCTTGTCGCCAGGGACAGAGATGACACTTATCGGGCCTGGCATCTTCAGTATGTTGTATGCATAGTGAGAGGCTGCCATGAATTTGGCGAGTGATGGACGGCCGAGTATCCCATTGTAAGGCAATGGAAAGTCAGCAACGTCAAAAGTGACCCTCTCAGTCCTGAAGTTCAGCTCGCTGCCAAATGTTACCGGCAACGTGATCTTTCCCTTCGGCTTGCTCTTTCCCGGATTGATTCCTTGGAATGCGCCGGTCTCTTCGAGCTCGCTGTCAGGGATCTGGAGTTTCTGAAGTACCGCGGAGGAGATCAGGTTCAAGCCGGCCCCGCCGTCAACTAGCATCTTTCTGACCTTGAGGTTGCGGATAGTTGGTGAAACCAACATCGGCAAGCACCCGACCGCAGTTATGCGATCAGGGTGGTCCTCAATATCAAAGATGATAGGCGTCTTTGGACCATTTCGAGGCTTGCGTGACTCGACGGTGGTTCTGCTGCATTGACTTCCCGCACCCACTGCTTGAGCTGGTGGTGTGAAGTATCTTGAAGAAGCACCGCCGTCAACGCACATGACCTCCGTGGCTTTCTGGAACTCCTGCTCATCGGCCTCGTCATCATCCATATCTTCATCTTCGTCGTCGTCTTCATCCTTGTCGCGCCGCTGGGAGGCTGTCTCATTGCCGCTGCTTGGCCTTGCCGCGGCGTCCTCCCCGGCCGGGGCGTTTCTTGCCGGATCCTCCAGTACCTTCTTGGGCCTTCTCCTTGTCGCGTCGCTCGTACTCAACCTTTTGTT
Source organism: Aegilops speltoides (assembly GCA_021437245.1). Classification (NCBI taxonomy): domain Eukaryota; kingdom Viridiplantae; phylum Streptophyta; class Magnoliopsida; order Poales; family Poaceae; genus Aegilops; species Aegilops speltoides. The sequence goes on from CM038142.1 coordinate 467,255,758, forward strand.
GCTCGACAAGCTGCTCGACCTTCTTGCAGCTCTGGAGATCATGGCCCTTGGTGCGGTGGATCTTGCAGTACTGCTTGTTGGTGCCGTCCTGCTTGTCGGCGACCGCCACAGCCTCGCCGGAGGTACCAGCTTTGGCTTTCTCGGCGCCACCTCCGTTGCCGGACTGCTCAACAACTAGCACGTCTTTGCCTTTCCTCTTTCTGTTGTTCCGCCGCCGGTTTCTCTTTGCCGGGGCAGCATCTTCGCTATCAGACCCTCCTGCTCCTGTATTCTCTCCGGGGAGTCTCCTCCCTTCTTCAGCACGTGAACACTTGTCGGCCAGGGCATATAGCTCACTGACGTCTCTGATCTTGCACATCGCCATCTCCTCCGCATCACGGGTTACGACGTTCGATGGAGCGCGCCGATGACATGGCGGGGTGGACATCTGGGATGTTGTGCTGTACACTGCTGAATCTCTGAATGTACTTGCGTAGGGACTCTCCTTCCTTCTAGACGAGTATATGAAGGTAGCTCTCTTGGCCATGAGGTTTGTGGCCGCCTGTAAAGGCGCCGACAAACTGATGGCATAGATCTGCCCATGAGGATATGGAGTTGTCCGGCAAGTGCATGAGCCAGGATCTGACATTGGGCTTGAGTACCAGCGGGAAGTAGTTGGCAAGGATCTTGTCGTCCCGTCCTCCGGCAGCTTGCACCGCAATGGTGTAGATGCTGAGGAACTCTGACGGATGCGTCTTGCCGTCGTACTTCTCTGGTACGTCCGGCTTGAAATTCTTCGTGCTGGGCCACTGGACTTGCCGCAGCTCACGAGTCAACGCAGGGCACCTACCGCGTACGGCAAGTCGCCTAGTTCCCCTAGCGCATGCATGTCGACAGTGGGCCCAGCGCGCTGGTCCGATTGACGCCGCGCTTCTCTTCGGCGCTCGATGTGAGTACGAGCGTCCTCTTGCTGTCGTTCGTGAAGAACTTGGCGCTGATCGCGACGAGCTCGCGGATCTGATGATGCGGTGGAGTCGCTGTCGAGGTGGATCCGGCGAGTCAGCGATTTTTGCCTTCGGGGCAGAGAGTGCATGGTGGTTGCACCCCCACTGGTCTTGTCGCCATCGGCTCGTGCCTGGCAGTCTTGCCGAGGCTTCGATGTACTCGGCTGCCGCGGAGTGTCGCCGTTGGCGAAGCCGATGAGACTCTGAATGGTGGCCCTCCATTTGTCGATCTTGTCTGCCGTTGGAGGGTAATCCAGGAGCAGTTGAGCTCGGGCCAACGCTTCTTCTGGAGTCTTCGGTGGCGGCGGCGAACGGTGCAAGGAGCGGGATATGCTCGGACTTCCAACTGGGTTGGAAGGAGCAGTATCCCGTCCAGGCGACCGTGCCTTGCCCGTGCCAGCATGTTGGCGCGCATGCTGGTCTTGAGCACCCCGAGATCCACCGGCTCGATCTTGGTCCAACGAACGTATGGTTCCGCGAATACCATGACGCTGTTGGTCCCGCACCTCCTGAGATGGGCGCGGTGCATGTACGGACGCCGAGGTTTGCGCAGCCTTGTCCTTGGCAGCACCGTGAGCTCCCTCGTCGACGCCCGTTCTTCCGCCGGCGTCTACCCCACCACCCGTTTGTTCCGGTGGTGGTGGGTTCGACGCGGACGGAGCAGCCACCTCTGAAGCCTTCTTCTTCGGTGGCATGTTGATGAAGAAGATGAAGATCTAGCTCGCGTGAGCGCCGGATCGGGTTCACACAACCTCGACGCCCCCTACCTGGCGCGCCAAAGATGTCATGGGGACGAACACCTATGGGGCCGGCGGACCGGGCCCCTTTCGGTTCGGCGGGGGGCGGAGATCGCATGAAGAGTGGATCGAGGCGAAGCACACAACTGAGTTACCCAGCTTCGGAGCTCTCCGGAGAGATAATACTCCTACTGCTGCATGTCTGATTGTATTGTGTTCTTGCTCGGGAGCGCTGAGTGCTACAGTACACACCAGCTACTAACGAGACCGAGCGTGAGTGTTTTCTGGCTTCGAACCCCCCTCTACGTTGCGCATGGGCCTCCTTTTATATGCTCAAGGGGTCACCGACAGGTGGCAATGCAGACAAGGGCAAAAATGGAAAAGGAGTTGCGGTTGGTACAACTACCTGAACAGTGTATCCTACCTAACCCTGACGGTAGGGGACAAAGGCATTAAATGCCCGTCTGTGTCGCCCGAACAGTGCAAGAAATGGACCGTGAGGGGCGCCACCGCTTGCCACGATGGCAATCTTGTCAGCGCCGCTTGCCACCTTGCACCGCTGGCTGAACAGCCTCTTGCCACGCGTGCCTGGAAAGGTCTCAGGGCGACACGTTGGTGGATGTCTTTGGAGCTTGGTCACAGTGGTAGCTTGCGCTGCAAGCGCCTTTGCCATGATCGTTGTCTTGTCGCGCCCGGAAGCTTGTCGCTCGCCGGGCCTTGCCGGGATGCGTGGCGCGTCGTGGCAAGTTCCTTGAGATGCCTTGGTTGGCCTTTCCGGCAAGCTCTTCTTGCCGGGGCCTTGGCCTTCCCGGCGAGCTCCTCTTGCCGGGGCCTTGTCTCCTTGGCTTGAAAACTTTGTTCTTGAATGGCTCCAAAGGAACCACGGAGGACCTTGGCAGTCACCCGGCAAGCCTTGCCGCGGGGTGTTGCGACTGCCCGTGCACAAGTTCGGGATACTAGGGTACCCCTACTCTAGTACACAGACAGAGGACGTCTAACTTGTTCTTGCAGCATATGTTGTGTGATGTGATATGGCCAAAAGGATGTGATGAATGATATATGTGATGTATGAGATTGATCATGTTCTTGTAATAGGAATCACGACTTGCATGTCGATGAGTATGACAACCGGCAGGAGCCATAGGAGTTGTCTTAATTTATTGTATGACCTGCGTGTCAATGAAAATGCCATGTAATTACTTCACTTTATTGCTAACCGTTAGCCATAGTAGTAGAAGTAACAGTTGGCGAGACAACTTCATGAAGACATGATTATGGAGATCATGATGATGGAGATCATTGTGTCATGCCGGTGACGATGATGATCATGGCGCCCCGAAGATGGAGATCAAAGGGAGCAAAATGACATTGGCCATATCATGTCACTTTTTGATTGCATGTGATGTTTATCATGTTTTTACATCTTATTTGCTTAGAACGACGGTAGCATAAATAAGATGATCCCTCATAAAAAAATTCAAGAAAGTGTTCCCCCTAACTGTGCACCGTTGCGAAAGTTTGTTGCTTCGAAGCACCACGTGATGATCGGGTGTGATAGATCCTAACGTTTACATACAACGGGTGTAAGCCAGATTTACACATGCAAAACACTTAGGTTGACTTGATGAGCCTAGCATGTATAGACATGGCCTCGGAACACAAGAGACCGAAAGGTTGAACATGAGTCGTATAGTAGATACGATCAACATGAAGATGTTCACCGATAATGACTAGTCCGTCTCACGTGATGACCGGACACGGCCTAGTTGACTCGGATCATGTATCACTTAGATGACTAGAGGGATGTCTATCTGAGTGGGATTTCATTAAATAATTTGATTAGATGAACTTAATTATCATGAACTTAGTCTAAAAATCTTTGCAATATGTCTTGTAGATCAAATGGCCCACGCTAATGTTGCCCTCAACTTCAACGTGTTCCTTGAGAAAACCAAGCTGAAAGGCGATGGTAGCAACTATACGGACTGGGTCCATAACTTGAGGATCATCTTCATAGCTACCAAGAAAGCATATGTCCTTGATGCACCGCTAGGTGAAGCACCTGTTTTCCCAGCAACTTAAGACGTTATGAACGCCTGGCAGACGCGTAGTGATGATTACTCCCTGGTTCAGTGCGGCATGCTTTACAGCTTAGAATCGGAGCTCCAAAAGCGTTTTGAGCAGCATAGAGCATATGGGATGCTCCAAGAGATGAAAATGGTTTTCCAAGCTCATGGCCGAGTCGAGAAATATGAAGTCTCCGACAAGTCCTACAGTTGTAAGATGGAGGAGAATAGTTTTGTCAGCGAGCACATACTCAAAATGTCTGGGTTGCACAACTGCTTGTCTCATATGGGAGTTAATCTCCGGATGACTTGATCATTGATGTAATCCTTGATCGCTTCCACCTAGCTACAAGAGCTTTGTGATGAATTTCAATATGCAGGGGATGGAGAAAACCATTCCTGAGGTATATTCAATGCTGAAATCAGCGGAAGTGGAGATCGGAAAGGAACATCAAGTGTTGGTGGTCAATAAAACCACTAGTTTCAAGAAAGGCAAGGGTAATAAGAACTTCAAGAAGGACGTTAAGGGAGTTGCCACACCTGGTAAGCTAGTTGCCGGGAAGAAGCCAAAGCATGGACCCAAACCTGAGGCTGAGTGCTTTTATTGCAAAGGAAATGATCACTGAAAGCGGAACTGCCCCAAGTACTTATCGGAGAAGAAGGCTGACAACACCAAAGGTATATGTGATATACATGTTATTGATGTGTACCTTACCAGTACTCATAGTAGCTCCTGGGTATTTGATACCGGTGCGGTTACTCATATTTGTAACTCAAAACAGGAGCTGCGGAATAAGTGGAGACTGGCGAAGGACGAGGTGACGATGCGCGTTGGGAATGGTTCCAAGGTCGATGTGATCACCGTCGGCACGCTGCCTCTACATTTACCTACGGAATTAGTTTTAAACCTCAATAATTGTTATTTAGTGCCAGCTTTGAGCATGAACATTGTATCTGGATCTCGTTTAGTGCGAGATGGCTACTCATTTAAATCCGAGAATAATGGTTGTTCTATTTATATGAGAGATATGTTTTATGGTCATGCCCTACTGGTCAATGGTTTATTATTATTGAATCTCAAACGTGATGTTACACGTATTCATAGTGTGAGTACCAAAAGATGTAAGGTTAATAATGATAATCCCACATACTTGTGGCACTACCGCCTTGGTCACATTGGTGTCAAATGCATGAAGAAGCTCCATGCAGATGGACTTTTGGAGTCTCTTGATTATGAATCATTTGACACATGCGAACCATGCCTCATGGGCAAGATGACCAAGACTCTGTTCTCCGGAACAATGGAGCGAGCAACCAACTTGTTGGAAATCATACATACTGATGTGTGCGGTCCAATGAGCTTTGAGGCTTGCGGTGGCTATCGTTCTATTCTCACCCTCACTGATGACTTATGTAGATATGGGTATGTCTACTTAAAGAAACACAAGTCTGAGACCTTTGAAAAGTTCAAGGAATTTCAGAGTGAGGTGGAGAATCAACGTGACATAAAAATAAAGTTCTTATGATCAGATCGTGGGGGAGAATATTTGAGCACGAGTTTGGTACGCACTTAAGGAAATGTGGAATTGTTTCACAACTCACGCCACCTAGAACACCTCAGCGTAACGGTGTGTCCAAACGTCATAATCGCACTCTATTGGATATGGTGCGATTTATGATGTCTCTTACCGATTTACGGCTATCATTTTGGGGATACGCTTTAGAGACAGCTACATTCACTTTAAATAGGGCACCGTCTAAATCCGTTGAGACTACACCGTATGAATTATGGTTTGGGAAGAATCCTAAGCTGTCGTTTCTAAAAGTTTGGGGATGCGATGCTTATGTCAAGAAACTTCAACCTGAAAAACTCGAACCCAAGTCGGAAAAATGCGTCTTCATAGGATACCCTAAGGAAACCATTGGGTATACCTTCTACCTCAGATCCGAAGGCAAGATCTTTGTTGCCAAGAACGGGTCCTTTCTGGAGAAAGAGTTTCTCTGGAAAGAAGTAAGTGGGAGGAAAGTATAACTTGATGAAGTACTGCCTCTTGAACCGGAAATTAGCGCAACTCAGGAAGATGTTTCTATGGTGCCAACACCGACTATAGAGGAAGTTAATGATGATGATAAAGGTACTTTGGATCAAGTTTCTACTGAACTTCGTAGGTCCACAAGGACACGTTCCACACCAGAATGGTATGGCAACCCTATCCTGGAAATCATGTTGTTAGACAACGGTGAACCTTCGAACTATGAAGAAGCGATGGCCGGCCCAGATTCCAACAAATGGCTTGAAGCCATGAAATCCGAGATAGGATCCATGTATGAAAAACAAAGTATGGACTTTGACAGACTTGCCCGATGATCGGCGAGCCATAGAAAATAAATGGATCTTTAAGAAGAAGACTGACGCGGATGGTAATGTTACCATCTATAAAGCTCGGCTTGTCGCTAAGGGTTATCGACAAGTTCAAGGGGTTGACTACGTTGAGACCTTGTCACCTGTAGCGAAGCTGAAGTCCGTCCGAATCATGTTAGCAATTGCCGCATTATATGATTATGAAATATGGCAAATGGACGTCAAAACAGCATTCTTTAACGGCTTCCTTAAGGAAGAATTGTATATGATGCAGCCGGAAGGTTTTGTCAATCCTAAGAATGCTAACAAGGTATGCAAGCTCCAGCGCTCCATCTATGGGCTGGTGCAAGCACCTCGGAGTTGGAACATTCGCTTTGATAAAATGATCAAAGCGTTTGGGTTTATGCAGACTTATGGAGAAGCCTGCGTTTACAAGAAAGTGACTGGGAGCTCTGTAGCATTTCTCATATTATATGTGGATGACATACTATTGATGGGAAATGATATAGAACTTTTGGAAAGCATAAAGGCCTACTTGAATAAGTGTTTTTCAATGAAGGACCTTGGAGAAGGTGCTTACATATTAGGCATCAAGATCTATAGAGATAGATCGAGACGCCTCATAGGTCTTTCACAAAGCACATACCTTGATAAGATATTGAAGAAGTTCAATATGGATCAGTCCAAGAAGGGGTTCTCGCCTGTATTGCAAGGTGCGAAATTGAGCACGGCTCAATGCCCGACCACGGCAAAAGATAGAGAAAAGATGAGTGTCATCCCCTATGCCTCAGCCATAGGGTCTATTATGTATGCCATGGTGTGTACCAGACCTGATGTAAACCTTGCCGTAAGTTTGGTAGGGAGGTACCAAAGTAATCCTGGCATGGAACACTGGACAGCAGTGAAGAATATCCTGAAGTACCTGAAAAGGACTAAGGATATGTTTCTCGTTTATGGAGGTGACGAAGAGCTTGTCGTAAAGGGTTACGCCGATGCTAGCTTCGACACAGATCTGGATGACTCCAAGTCACAAACCAGATACGTGTATATTTTGAATGGTGGGGCAGTGAGCTGGTGCAGTTAGGGGGATCTACATGTGAAGCGGAGTACATGGCAGCCTCGAAGGCAGCGCATGAAGCAATCTGGATGAAGGAGTTCATTACCGACCTAGGAGTTATTCCCAATGCATCGGGCCCGATGACTCTCTTCTGTGACAACACTGGAGCTATTGCCCTTGACAAGGAGCCGGGGTTTCACAAGAAGACTAGGCATATCAAGCGTTGCTTCAACTCCATTCATGAAAATGCTCAAGATGGAGACATAGATATTTGTAAAGTGCATATGGATCTGAATGTCGCAGATCTGTTGACTAAAACTCTTCCACGAGCAAATGATCAACACCAGAACTCTATGGGTGTTTGATTCATCACAATGTAACTAGATTATTGACTCTAGTGCAAGTGGGAGACTGTTGGAAATATGCCCTAGAGGCAATAATAAAATGGTTATTATTATATTTCCTTGTTCATGGTAATTGTCTATTGTTCAAGCTATAATTGTATTGACCGGAAATCGTAATACATGTGTGAATACATAGACCACAACATGTCCCTAGTGAGCCTCTACTTGACTAGCTCATTGATCAACAGATGGTCATGGTTTCCTGACTATGGACATTGGATGTCATTGATAACGGGATCAAATCATTAGGAGAATGGTGTGATGGACAAGACCCAATCCTAAGTATAGCACAAGATCATGTAGTTCGTTTGCTAAAGCTTTTCTAATGTCAAGTATCATTTCCTTAGATCATGAGATTGTGTAAGTCCCGGATACCATAGGAATGCTTTGGGTGTACCAAATGTCACAACATAACTGGGTGGCTATAAAGGTGCATTACAGGTATCTCCTAAAGTGTCTGTTGGGTTGGCATGAATCGAGACTGGGATTTGTCGCTCCGTATGACGGAGAGGTATCTCTGGGCCCACTCGGTAATGCATCATCATAATGAGCTCAATGTGACTAAGTGGTTAGTCACGGGATCATGCATTACGGGACGAGTAAAGTGACTTGCCGGTAACAATATTGAACGAGGTATTGGGATACCGACGATCGAATCTCGGGCAAGTAATGTACCCATTGACAAAGGGAATTGTATACGGGATTGCTTGAATCCTCGACATCGTGGTTCATCCGATGAGATCATCCTGGAACATGTGGGATCCAACATGGGTATCCAGATCCCGCTATTGGTTATTGGCCGGAGAGATGTCTCGGTCATGTCTGCATGATTCCCGAACCCGTAGGGTCGACACCTTAAGGTTCGGTGACGCTAGAGTTGTTATGGGAAATAGTATGTGGTTACCGAATGTTGTTCGGAGTCCCGGATGAGATCCCAAACATCACGAGGAGTTCTGGAATGGTCTGGAGGTGAAGATTTATATATGGGAAGTCATCATACGGTCACCGGAAGTATTCGGGGGTTTGCCGGTATTGTATCGGGACCACCGAAGGGGTTCTGAGGGTCCACCGGGAGGGTCCACCTGCCCCGGAGAGCCCTATGGGCTGTATGTGGAAGGGAACCAGACACTAAGTGGGCTGGGCGCCACCCCCCCAGGGCCCATGCGCCTAGGGTTTGGGGGAAACCCTAAAGGGGGCGCCCCCTCCCCCTGTCCGCCCCCCCTCTAGATCTCATCAAGAGGGGCCGGCCCCCTTCCCCCTTCGCCCTATAAATAGAGGTGAGGAGGGAGGGCAGCAACACGTCATCCAAGGTGCAGCCCTCCCCCTCCTCCTCCGTTGAGCTTGGCGAAGCCCTACCGGAGAACTGCAAGCTCCACCACCACGCCGTCGTGCTGCCGGAGATCTTCCCCAACTTCTCCTTCCCCCTTGCTGGATCAAGAAGGAGAAGATGTCCCCGTGCTGCACGTGTGTTGAACGCGGAGGTGCCATTGTTCGGTGCTTAGATCGGAATCAACCGCGATCTCAATCGCTACGAGTACGACTCTTTCATCCGCGTTCTTGTAACGCTTCTGTATCGCGATCTTTAAGGGTATGAAGAAACACTCCCCTCTCTCTTGTTGCTAGTCTCTCCATAGATTGATCTTGGTGATGCGTAGAATTTTTTTAATTTCTGCAACGATCCCCAACACTTTCTTCCACTTTCTATCTGATATCCAACCACTTATCTGAAGAATTAATACCTCTTACATTCCAGTTTAGAATATTCCAGGTTCTATTATTACTCATTTAAAAGTATAGTTGAATTACTTTCTGCACCAAGGTCCATCCCCTGGCAAATATCCTAAACTGGAGAGTGTGTGAAAAAATAGACAACAGTGCTCATGCAAAGAGGGATTTCTATCAGCCAGTGCACATGTACAAATGTTACCCAGAGAAATAACATCATGCATTTGAGGAGAAGAACTTCCGCAACATCATATAAATAAGTACCCTCTCTCGCATTGAGAAACCCAACTTCACACACAAGTAGCATAAAGTCAACAAACAAAAGGTGCCTCCCAGGGCAATCACCCATTGTATTACAAGTTATGAAATTAAAGATCCCATCGTACATATGGCAAACTCTCCAAAATAGAGCAATTGCGCCCTCTGCTACTCTGATAATGCTTTTGAGGCAGACCCATCATTACACAATCTTGGGGTTAGTTGCATCTCTTGTGGCTTTGGTCACCTTGGCCACCTCCTCCTGCCCCTTCTTCTTGGGTTTCTTGGACAGTTTTTCTTGAAGTTCATCCTTAGCCACCTTACAGAAAGATTTAGTGAGATTTTTAACCATTGTATTTTGAAGGACTCGAGGAGCAACATTACATGGCAAACAAGATTTAGCATCACATGACTTTCTTCTATAACCATTATTTTCCCTCCTAATCCTCTCACTTCTTCTTACCTCAGTTTCAACCAATGGCTCCTTGTCCCTCCTTTTCCTGGAAATAGATTCTCCTAGTGGTAGAACTTTATTAGGAGAAACTTCCTGCAATGGGCTTCCAGCCCCACTTGAGGAATAAACAGCTAGGCTAATTCCTTCATTTTCCTTGCCCAACCTAGCATGATATCCTTACAAGTGGGGGCCTGTGAGGTAGCACATCCATCAGGAATATGAAAAATCATAGTTTCACTAGTGCAGAACCGGGCAATAGCACGGTTCAAAGGTCTTTAGTGCGGTTCCATAACCGCACTAAAGTGTGGGCACTAAAGCCCCCCCTTTAGTACCGGTTCAGACGAACCGGTGCTAAAGGGCAACCACGTGCACGAGCCAGCTCGAGGGGCTCGCCCTTTAGTACCGGTTGGTAAGACCAACCAATACTATAAGGTTTGGGGGTTTTAGTTTTATGATTTCTTTTTCATTTAATTTTGTGTTTCCATTTTAATTCTTTTTAGTTTCTTTGGTATTTTATGATACTACACATTGTACACGTTATTCATATATATATATATATATATATATATATATATATATATATATATAAATTTCTAGTGGAACCAATCATGCATATATATATCATCAATGTCTCACAAACCACCATATTAATTAATTCACATATACACACCTGTATAGCTATATACAATTTCTCCTACATATGCATGTTGCCTTCGGAGCCAGTGGCATTAGCCTAATTGGTGCCTTCGGAGCATGATGACAATTGGAAGTAGTTTTCATGGGGGCGGTAGCGGGTAATAGTATTCTCCCTTCGGATTTATGACCTGGTCGAGCAAAAATCCCACTATTTCCTCTTGAAGTGCTTCTACGCGCTCCGTTTCTAGGAGCTTCTCCCGCACCTCTTTGAACTATTAAGAAGGAGATCAATATGCATGTGTATTAGTTGTATGACTAGATATCGATAATGGTGTAAAAATTGTGAATAGTGTTTTGACAAGCGTACCCATTCCTGTCTTTGAGATCCGCTCCTTTCGGACGCCATCATGCGAATGTTCTCGCAAACGCAGAATGCACATAGATCAGTCCCCTGCGCCTGCTTCAGGGCCTTTATGAGAATGGAATTTGATCAGATAATAATTAATTAAGCATGATAATTAAAGAGATGGCAGCTAGCTAGCTAGCTAGTACTATAATTACTTACCTTGGGTGAAGCCATTTAAGCTTTTTTTTCCATTCGCCTCCGTGACGCCGATGAACCTTGCCCAAGCCCTGCCCGCCGACAAAGAAAATGAATAAAGGGGTTATTAAATAGTTCATATCATGAAATGACGAACTAAATAGGCGAGATATATAGTTAATAATGATTGAAATTACATTGACTATCCCAAACAAGATGTTATAGTCAATTATTTGCTTTGAGTAGTCGCCCGATATTTCAACTGTTCGGTCAAATTTAATGATACACAAGATCCAGTGAAATCTGCATGCACATACGTTTGCATGTCTTAATTAAGCGGGCATATGTAAGCAAAAACATGTAGCTAGCTGGTAGGCAAAAACAGAGAATTTGTAGTACAAGACAGTATGACTCACTGGAAGTTGTAAGGAAGTAGTATATCTTCATTGTATTTGAGGCGCTTCAAGAACTCTAGCATGTTGTACTCTACGTCCTTTTCATGATGTGGATTTAGTAGCCATGTGTATTCATTAACGGTGTTTGGGTTAATGAACCCAATGCCAAAGCGTCCACCTTTTCTCATTTCATACATCTTCATCCCGCATAATACCACGAGTAAAAGAATATAGTGAGGATAATTACGGTAATGATTGATCAAAAGGATCACTACAGCTAGCTTGAGACTTAAATTACGTAAAGAAATCACTTATAGACAATAGCAACCGCGATAGATTTGTCGAGTCGTCTTGATTGTATAACTGAAATAGTTCGAATACTCAGCGGATGAGCTTTCTCATGGAATTAATGCTCCTCCTTGACATTCACCATGAGGGACTCTCGATTGGAAATCTTGGTAATGTTCATGTACCATTGATGCAATTCATACATTCTCGTTGGGAGGTTCTTGACCTTGTCTAGCTCGACCAAAGGTTGGCCCCGAACATATTTCCGTTTTATTTCATCCTCTGTAAGCACAGGCATGGGCTCGATCTCGAGGAGTTGTCCAACAGTGAGTTGAGAACTTCAGCCTGCATTATATGGTCCTTGGTTATTACCACATTGCCCACCTCGGGAACGTAAACTGTTTGCCCACAATAATATTGGGCGCGCGTACTGTCATGTGTTATTGGCACAACAAGCGAGGGGATCGATTGCGTCGCATGTTCTCCCAGCTGGGGAATGGTTTTCCCGCATTTTTTGACAGCTGCTTGTTGTTTGCTCGATCCCGAGCTCGCCTCCTTACGTAGACGTGCTCAATTTAACTTCCTGATGTGGTGCTCATAGTCTGTGTCAACAGGCTTGGGAGCTGGTGGTTGAGCCATACGAATGAAGTGGTCAATCATTTCCTCAGGCACTTTCTCCCTTGGCGGCGGTGGCGGTTTCGGTGCAAAATGGGTTTCCACCTCGGCCTTCGATATGGCTGCGTTTTCCTCCTCGGACTTGTCATAAGGCCTCTGCGGACGAGGCATGAGGCTTGGACCATATTTATTTCGCTTGCCTCCGCCTGTACTTCTTGTACTACCTCGACTCGTACCGCTACGCACCATAGCTGCGGGGTGTCTCTTCTACGATTGTTGAGGCGGCGGAGACGGCTGATGGGGCTGAGTTGGGCGAGGAGGTGGCTGGCTGTGCAGGACTTGGAGGAGGTGGCATGAGGTTGTGCAGGACTTGGAGGAGGGTGGGCGTCGACGCTGTGGGCGGACTTGGAGGAGGAGGTGGCACGACACTTTGCGGACTTGGAGGAGGTGGCGACACTTTGCGGACTAGGTGGACTTGCATGGCGGAGTCTGCTGAATCGGTGGCGGACTTCGATGAGGAGTCGGTGACGCGGTGTCGGTGGCCTTGAAGATGATGCAATCCTTTTCCATAGGATGATCGATGTTTGGCCTCTCCGAGAAAGCGCTCATCGTCACCTCCAGGAATGTCAAGCTGTAGCTCCGAATATGGTGGGTCCACCACCTCATCAACCAAGACACGAGCATAGCCCGCTGGAATCGGGTTGCAATGGAAGGTTGCCTCGGGGGGATTTGTAAAAGCAACGCCGTCCGCCACCTTCATGGATATGTTCTTCATTTTGACGTGTAGCTCGCAGCTAGTGTTCTCCGTGATGTCATCCACGGGGTATCTACCCAGCATTGCGTCGTCCGGGACGGAACCCACGCTGCTTCTCGGCATGGATGGGGCGGTGCTATCCAATGCTGGATCATCCACTAGCTACTGCAGCTGCTGAGACCCCCTTTGCTTGGTAAGTGAGTCGATCTGCTCCTGCTGCCGCTGGAATTTGACTGCCAATTCCGCTTGACTTGCTTCTAGGCCTTGAAGGCATTCATAGTCCCGCTTCCTCTGCTCCTCCTCCATCTTCCTCTTCTTCTCCTCCGCAATCTTCTTTCTTGCACGGGTTCTGTAGTCGGTGTTCCAGTCTGAAAACCCCTCATACCACAGAATAGCGCCCTTGCCTCGTGTTCTTCCCGGGTGTTCAAGATTTCCCAAGGCACGCGTAAGCTCTCCATTCTCTCTGTTGGGCTGGAACACCCCCGATCGTGCCTCTTCTATTGCAACAAGTATCGCATTGTTGGCTCCCTTCATACTTGCCTTCGTCGAAACATTGCCTCTCTTCGGGTCCAACTCCCCCCATGCGCATAGAACCAAGTCCTGCACCTAGGGGGCAGCTCTTAGTAACCGGAGTGACACCTGCATCCTCCATCTCTTTCTCAGACTTATCCCACTTAGGCATTGCCACCGCATAGCCACCTAGCCCCAGCTTATGGAACTTATCCTTTTTTTGGCATTCTTCTTGTTTATTCTCGACCATTCCTTAGCTAATTCTGAATCCTTGAATTTCACGAAATCGTCCCAATGAGCACGTTGGTTCTCTAGTGTTCCCTCGAATACGGGAGTTTTCCTTCCTCCCTTGACGTACTTGTCCCATTCACGATTCTTGTGGTTCTTGAATGCAACCGCCATCTTCCTAAGAGCAGCGTCCTTGACTTTCTGCACATCTGCTTCTGTGAAATGATCTGGTAGGGTGAAATGTTCCATGAGAGTATCTGTCGTGGATTTGTCACGGCAGATGTCCTTAGTGTCAGGACTTAGTCGCGAGGCCAACACATCTATGTGGTAGCTTGAGAGGGGTTTAGCGGAATCGAGAGACGCAACACAAGACAGGGATTTAGACAGCTTCGGGCCCCGGGAGACATCATCCGGTAAAAACCCTACATGCTGTTTGAGGCTAGGTCTCATTATCATCATGAGGGAGTCGCCGTAAACCGGCACTCCTCTTCTGTCTAGCCCTAAGATTGTTTCTTCTTGCTTGTAGCTTGTCCCTCTTTGGGGAGCCCCGCCCTCTTTATATATGTTGAAGGGCGGGTTACATGTGGAGTCCTATTAGGATTAGGACTAGTCTATCTCTAATACAAACCGGATACAAGTCTGGTCTTAACTCCTTGTAAGGTAAATATTCCTCATGCCTTTCCTCTTAAACCGCCCACAATAGTTGAACCGCCTTCATGAACCGCCAGACGGGCCACCGGTCTTGTCGCTCCTCGACCCGTCCGCGGGTCACCAGTGAGTTACAACGTCTTGGCGGGTTCTTTGGTAATCGCCAGTGCGGGCGGTCACCAGATGAATATCGCCAGTGCGGGCGGGTCACCGATGAATATCGCCAAGTGCCAGCGGGACCTCAAATAAACCGCCAAGTTCGGCCGGGTTAACTTCCGGCCGGTTTACACCATGGGTATATCCCCGACATTAGCCCCCAAGTTTAGCTTGGGTTTATCCATAGTAAACTTATCTTTGCAAAATAAACACGAGAACAAATTTGGCAGGTTGTGCTCCGGGTTAAGAATTCTTGTAGACCGGCACATGATCGTCCTTAAGTCCTTGTCATTTCCTCCTTCTAGAAAATCCGGGTCAATAACCAGCTTCATACTCAAATTGCTGATGTTGGCTTCTTATAGAAAAATATTGTGAAGAATAATCCACTTGAGCCGGCTTCCAAAGCGCCGGTTTAAGAAATATTGGTCTTGAAATACTCATCTGATATTCAACCGGTTTGAAGATGTAGAACTTGCTGGTTTTATCATTGCCAAAGACTGTCGGGTTATAAAAACTTGATAACTTCGAGTCATGATTGTTGCAGACACCGGTTCATGATTGTTGCCAACGCCTCTGTGGGGACCCCGACTCATAAGTCGTGATCACCGAATGTACGTGTACAGTGATCCCAGAGATCAATGCTCACTGAACACACAGAAGCTGAATAACAAGAGGCTTACATCCATACATACCGTATTACACAAGTAGGACCATTATGGTCAAGTCTTGAGTGTATCATCGCAGCGGAAATTTTCGTCGATAACTCGGACCCATGCCATCTGCCTTAACCCTTCAGGCATTCTGACTGGGAAGCGTCCTAGCTCGCATGTTCATCACCGAAGTGTTCTTCATCACATCCTGTTCTTCCATGCCTGGTCAATTAAATAACCAGTGGCAAGCCAATGAGTACTTTGAATGTACTCGCAAGCAACCCATGTTTTGGTTCAAGGTGTAACAATGCGTGATATAGGTAAATTTTTGCAGAAAGCTAGTTTTGAGTGCAATGACATGTTCAACAACTTGTAAGACATGCATCAAGAGAATTCAAGTAACCATGAGGACAGGTTACAGATATCAACATAAATAGAGTGGGCACCAACCCATCTCAAACATGTCAAGTCCTTTGACTTGACCCAAGTAGTTTTATCACACACACACACACGGTTGAAAACTCTGGACGTAGTTTAAGCAGCACCTTCCAACTGTCCTTGACCGTGGACACGGCTATTCGAATAGTTTTACACTCTGCAGAGGTTGCTGCTGTACCCACTAGATCCGGGAACTTCATGTCATCCACGACCAGCGGTACCTCAAGTACCGGGGTAAGCACCCGATCACTACCTTTCTCTAGACGACACTAACATGGAGTCCACTCGATTGGTAGTAACCCCCGTGCCAACCATTTCACATCATAAAGTTGTGGAGCCTCGCTCCCATATTCATCACATACCACAAGCACGGGTACCAGCGGTGTGTCGGTGCCACGTGAAAACAGTCATGGCCGCCCTACAGCACGACCCGTCCCAAGAGAGAGCACCAACTCTCCCTCGTCACTAGTAATGCGGACCCCAAGCTAGTATCGATCTAGGTACTCAATAATGCCCTTTCCCATATAAGGGTAGAGTGGTTGCGCATGTAAGGTTGGAATAACGGTCGCAACTCCGACCAATCCGTTTTCGAAAACAACACACACACTTGCCTCGGTACACCACTTCGTCATCAAGTGGTTACCCATCTCATCATCTCCCTCGGGCATAAGTGGCACCCGACGGGGTTTTCGAAAAGACTTTTGAAATCACTATGTCTCCTACACCATGCATATTCCCATCCCTTTTTGCATAGCATCTACTTTAGCATCCTATCTACTCCCACCGGCATAACCCTCATAAGAAGGTAGGGCCATGCACAATGCAAGTATCAACGAGGAAGTAACCGTGGCAACCAACCCGCGTGGTTCACCATCTCATCATGATTCCGATGCAACAATAATAAAGAGCTAAATGACATGCATAAAAAAGGTTCCATAGACATGGTCAAAGGGCTGCTTGCCTGGTTCCTCAGAGTCTTGAAGTCTTCTGGTCCTTCTCCAAGTACTCCGTCTACTTCGTCAACTAACGTCGGAAACAATCATAATAAGCAACACAATAAGGCAAAAAGTGCTCTAAAAAATGTGAGTTGGACTTTTATGGGATACCTCTGGTCATATGAGAGATGACCAAAGTGGTTTCATTGGAAGTGGATCAATGGATACTTCTAAACATTTTGATATGATGGAATCAAGGGGTTTTATGGGATTGCAAGAAGTGTACAGAAACATATTTTTGAAAAATGAGCAAGGGCACCCATTTAACAAAGGATGATTTTAGAAGCATCTAGGAATTGGTTTCACTGGATTTGGAGTTGAGATGATTTTCCTATGAATTTGCAAAGTTCACAAATATGAAGAAATGGCTCATTATTTTGTGGGGTACAGAAAGTATTAAGAAAAATGTTCATAAACTAAGTTATGAACTTAGAAGCATCTGGAAATTTGAATCATGTCATTTGGATCAAATTTGAGCCTTCTATGATTTTCTAAAGTTTATGACAGAAATGGAAAAATTGGATTTGATAAATGTTTATGAAGAGAAGGTTTCTGGAAAAAATGTGCAAATAGCACCATGTGAAAGGTCATGATTTATGGAGTCATAAGAAATTTGAATCATCAAATTTGGACACTATTTGAGTTGTTTAGAGATTTTTGAGGTTGACAAGAAAAAGAAAAAGGAAAAGGTTTAGGGTTTACCCAAAGCGTGCACGGGGCGCAGGATAGAAGTGGGCCGGCCCAGCGGCTCAGCTGCGCTGGCGACCGGGGGTGACGTCGAAGACGGCTTCACGGAGGCGCTTTCACCGTGGAAGCGCTGGAGAAGCGCGCCCGCCTCCACTTACGCGCGGCGGTAGCGGTGGAGTTTTAAACCCGACGGCGAGGGGCCCTGTCGGGATGTGGGGCTGACCGACGGGCCCCACTGCCGTCATTGTCAACCTCCGTCCAGAGAGGACGGCGAGCTCACCGGCGTCGCTGTGGTCGACGGTGAGGCGATCCGAGGGCACCGGCGTGCTCGAGGAGAGTCGCCGTTCGGGTGGAGGTGGGGCGGTCGCCGGGCGCGAGGGTTTGCGGCGACGAGGAGGACGGCGGCAAAGCTGGAGGAGTTTGCCCGGTCGATTTCGGCTGCAAGCAGCGGGAAGAGAGGGAAATGGTCAAAGAGGTGGCGGTTCGGATCGAGAGAGAGGAGGGCAAAGAGGGCCTGTACCACGAGATCAGCGGCCGACCGAGGCGGCGGAGCTCGGTCGATCCCGAGCATAGAAGCTCTCGAGGCTGATTGGGTGGTGCGGGTGCGTGCTAGGGGTGTGAGAAGGAGTTGGATGGCACGAGAGAGACACAGGGCGAGCTTAAATAGTCAAGACGGTGGTCCACCGTGGACTGTCTTGGCGGCGAGTTCGCCGTCGCCACGGGTCACGGGGCCTGTTTGGTTGTGTCAGGGCGTTCATGGGGTCGACTTCGCCCGGGGTGGGAAGAAGAGAGAGGGAGAAGGGGCCAGAGGCACGCTGCGTGTGAAACACGTTCACTGGTGTGCTTCGAGGCGGTCACAGCGTCTTGTTAGGCGGGCGAGAGGAGGAGAAGGAGGTGGGGGCAGGGGCATGGCGTCTTCATGGACGTCGAGGCACCTCGTCAGGGCTACTGGGAGGCCGAGGTGGCCGGGAGTGCTTAGCGGGGGCGGCTACAGTCTTGGGCGATCAGAAGGGCAGCTCAGCTGACTCTGCACGCCATGGCATAAAATATATGCCATGGGCGTGTCCACTTTTGTCTAGGAGCACTGGGGGAGTGTAAATGTCACATCCCTAGTTCTGGTATGCTCAAGGCTAGCTAGTCATGTGTGCATCATGTTTAAATTTCGTTTAATTTTGAAATGAGGATTTGTAAAACCCTCAGAATCATTTTTGAAATGACCCAAATAAAAAATTTCTCCAAAAGGGTCCAAGAAAATGCTCATGATGCCCTCTGAAAATATCGGACAGAGATAAAAATCAAACCCATATTTTTAGGAGCTCATAAGTATTTATTTTGGGCATTTGGATTAATCCAGTAATTATTTGCCTTGGATATATAAATGTTATATATATAATATATGTCCAAAAATTATGTCATTTATTAAGGAGCTCTGGAATAATATAACTAGCTTCTATAAAAAATTGGCATAAGGAAATAAAATGATTTAGTATTATTATTAAATCAAAACAAATGTCAGAAGAATAGAAAAAGAAATAAATGGGAAAAACTTACCCGCGCTTACCTGCGGCCATCAGGCGCCTCAGCTGGCCAGATGGCGCGCCCATCGCCCAATCGCCAATCGTCGTCCTCCTGGCGGCAGACGGAAAAGCGAGAACACAGCGCCGGCTTGTGCTGCCACCAGCGTCCGGCGGGCCACGTCCCCGCCACCTCCTGCTTTCCCGCTCGTCGCCTGGGCGCCCGGACGTCGCCACGCACGCCCGACCGCTCTCACTCTCCCAGCCCTCTCCTCTCTTCTCCCTCGCTCTCTCACGCAAGACGGCGAAACGCGCCGTCGCCGCCGTTCGCCGTTGCTGCCACCGCTTCCCTCGCCCCTCCGTAGCGCCCAGAAGCTCCGCCACGACCCGCTCTACCCCCTCGTCAAGCCACGCAGGCCGGAGCGCCCTGTGGAGCCGCCGACGCCATCGTCTTCCTCCTCGGACGCCGCCGACCGCCGCCGTCGATTCGCCGTCACCAGATCTTCCCCGAGCTCGCTGACGCCTTCGCTGGATCCGCCGTGAGCTCTACTTCATTTCCCCCTCTTCCCCGTGCTCGTTTGCCCCGTCTAGCTAGCTCAACCACCGTGCCCGCAAGCTCCTCGCCGCCGGCCATGACGCCACGGTGGCCAGAGCCCGAACCAGCCACACCCGCGCGCGTCACCGTGTTCTGGTAGCGCCAGAGGCCGTAAGGAGCCCTCGCGTCCTTGCCGTGCACCGCAACGCAGCGCGCCATAAGCCGCCGAACTCCGGCCGCCGCCGCGCTTCTGCTCCGCGAGCTCGCACCCCACGGTCTCCGCGTGTCCCCGCTGGATCTTGCGAGCACAAACCGTGTAGGTGGTCTCCGCCGCCCGAATGGTCGCCGGAGCGGCGATCCCGCAGCCCGCCGCCGCGTCTGGCCTCGCCGGCGTCGAGTCGCCGGCGGGTTTGACCCAGCTGACCAGGGGTTTGACCTCCCCTGGGTCGCTGACATGTAGGCCCCAGTGCGCCCTAATCTTTAATTAAACTAAACTAAACCCCCCTGTTTAACCCGTGTCACTGACGTGTGGCCCCCACACGTCAGGTTTGACCCGGTCAGCCACGGTCGACTCGCTGACGTCATGCCTCTGTAATGCTGACGCAATTATTTATTTTCTGGAATTATTTTTAAAATAGGAAATTTCAGAAAATGTTCAAAACTTCAAAAATTCATATCAATTCAACCGTAACTCAGATTGAAATAATTTATATATGAAAAATTATCAGAAAAATGCAACCTATCCATCTGTACTAGTTTCATGCATGACAAACCAACTTATACATGCTGAATATGAGGAAACACATTATGGCATATTAAGAGACTTAAATTAGAATTGCATTTGAGCTTAGGGTTCAAATGGACTTCAAACCAAATGAATACTAGTTGCATTAGCTCAAACAGCATCACATCTTCATGCCATGTTCATGCATCATATTGTTGCATATGTTTGTGTAATTATTGCCGACACTGCTCCTTCTCGATAGGTCCTGCTCCGGAGACCGTTCCAGAGTACCTGTCTGTGAAGCAGTGCCCTCCCTTGTTGATCTACCAGGCAAGCAAACCCCCTTGTTCATTCCGATAAAATCCTACTCTCTCGCTCCTGCTCTCAGTTATTGCATTAGGACAACAACAATTCATCTGCTACTTTGTGCTGCGGTAGTTGAACCCATTCCTCTGCATGACTGTCATTGCCACGATAAATAGTTAAAACCCACTAGCATGTGTAGGAGTTGATTGAGCCCATGTTTTGTTCCTACCATGCTATACTGCTATTGCTTAGAGTTGTGTCAGTCCGATTCATTGGGAATGAATTGGAGTGTTATGAGTCGTTCGATGTTGAGAGTGAAGTGTGTGAACACGATTTGGTAAAGGTAGCGGTGAGAGGCCATGTAGGAGTACATGGTGGGTTGTCTCTTTGGAACCGTCCTTAAGCATCGAGTTCTATGTATGTTGTCCAATGACTCGATACTACCACACATTGGGATCCTTAATTGACTCTCTCGACTTATTAACCGACTTGATCTCTGTCCAGGAGTCGCAACTAGTTTCTGGTGTTTGTAGGAAGTGTTAGTAGTCTACCAAGTGGCACCCGGCCAGGTGGGCTTGGGACAGACTAGGCACAAGTGGCACGGTGTACCAAGCGTAGATCCATCCGCGAGGTGGGCTTGGGAACCCTGTTCACATCGTTTGGGGCCGTGGCGACACCCGGCGGATCTCCTTGCGGATAGAACCGAATAGGCGATAAACCTAGGCTAGAGTCTTGTGTGGTTAGTCGGTCGTGGCCGACTCCTCGCCGAGCTTCCGCTTGAAGGTTGCCGAGATACACGACGTGTACATGGTGGTAAGTGGCGAGGCGTGTGTGAAGAAGTACACCCTGCGGGGTTAACATGATCTATTGAATAGCGGGTCCATGGATATGGACTTCTTGGATGCTTACATGGTACATAGATAACTTGAAGTGGATACAATAAAATGCTCAAGAAAAGTGTGAGTACTATGGATGGCCTTCTCGTAGGGAGGCGGGGATGAATCCATAGTAGTGTATTGTGTGGTGATTAGTGGACTCGTGCAGCGCCATATCACCTCAAGAAGTTTTAGTAGTCGAGAACAGGATAGCCACGAGTCAAAGCTGGCTTCTTCGCAACTAAACCCCACATTACCCTCTTGATACAAATGCATGTATGATAGAATCGATGTAAGTCTTCTTTGAGTACCTTTGTACTCATGGTGCTTTATTTATGTTTTTGCAGCGGAGACTTGGTCTTACTAGTGTTCTCGTGGACTTGACGAGTAGCTTGTACCTCAGCTCGATCTTGATCGGATGTTGTAGATAGTCGGGCTCTTGACCTTTTTCATTTGTAGATATACGTACTCGGACATGTAATGCTTCCGCTTGTTGCTTGTATGCTCTGTATGATGGGTCTTGTGACCCTGTTTGCAATAAATGCTATGATGGCTCTTGAGCCTTATCTATATGAGTTGTTGAGTTATCTTTGTGATGCCACGTTATACAGCACATACTTGCATGTTATGCGTCGTGTAATGTGTATTGCTATGTGTGGGATCGACTATCTAGTTGTTTATCTTTAGTAGCCTCTCTTACGGAAATGTCTCCTAGTGTTTCCATCGAGCCACGGTAGCTTGCTCTTGCTCCGGAACACTTAGGCTGGCGGCATGTGTCCTTCTTCGTTCACGTATACGTCCCGGGAAATGTCACGCGATGAATACCGGAGTCTGTTAGCCGCTTCTGCCCGGTTCACGAGTCTGTTAGCCCGTGCTACTGACTGGATTCACTCGTTGATGACCGACACGTTCGTTCTTCGGGTCATGTATACTGTCCTGTAAGTTAGTGCCACTTTGGGTTTCGACTAGCCATGTCGGCCGGGCTCCTTATCATATGGATGCTAGCGACACTATCATATCGTGTGCCAAAAGGCATAAGCGGTCCCTGCAAAGGTAAGGCGACACCGTGGGGATACCGTGCGTGAGGCCGCAAAGTGATATGAGGTGTTACATGCTAGATCGATGTGGCATTGAGTCGGGTCTGACAGCTTTGGTATCGAGCTGTTGCTGTAGGATTAGCAAGCCAAACTGGTCGAAGTTGAGTCTAGAAATTCTTTAGTTATATAAGGGAATTGATTGTGGGAAGGAACGTAAGGCTCTTTTTACTTCTTATACCTCATGGTCTTCTGATCTGAGTCATCATATCTTTCCTGCGGGGTTAAGGAACTAGGCTTCTCTTCCGTCTATCAGGGTCACGTGTTACTACTCCGTAGTCCCATAGGATTGGTTGATCAGAGTCATACCCCAGTTTCGAGTACTTCCGGTGTAGCCTGTTTAGTATGATCTCAAAGCCTTAAGTGGTGATGTTGAGTGTGTTACCACCCCATTTTAGCAGGTTGTCTCATTACGAGCATTTCTTTGCCGTTATCTTTGCGGAATTACCCTAGGAGTTCGAGAGTTACTAATTTCCTTGTCCTACATTCCATAGTCTATAGATGATGCTGATTCCGTCCTTGGTTTCGTTTCTCAGGATGACATCAGTTAAGCGAAGTTCTGTTGCTCGTAGTCAGAACCACGGAGGTGGTAGGGATGAGGATCCTCCCGACCAGCCTTCGCTGACAGAGTTCATGTTAGAAATGGAGCAAAACAAGCGTGAGTCTAACCGCTTGTTGGCACGTATCGAGGAGAACACCGCACGTCGGTTCAAAGGGTCTGCAACCATTCGTGACTTCATTCGCTTGCACCCACCTACCTTTCATCATTCCATCGAGCCGCTCGATGCAGATGACTGGCTCCATAGCATCACACACAAGCTCCGTTCTGCGAGCGTGCTGAAGATGACAAGGTCACCTATCTTGCATATCACGGAAGGTCTGCTAGTCTTTGGTGGCGTAACTATGAGGCTATGCTTCCGGCTGGTCGATTCCTACGGAGGATTTCACCGAGGCTTTTCGCGAGCATCACATTCTGAAGCTCTCATCGATCGCAAGAGAGAAGAGTTACGTAGTTTCACCCAGGTAAGATGGCTGTTGATGCTTATAGTAGAGAGTTTGAGAACCTTGCTCGTTATGCCACAGAAGAGGTGTCCACGGACGCCAAGAAGCAGGCTAGGTTCCGGAAGGGTCTCAACCCCAAGTTGCGTCGTGATCTCCACCTGCATCATTGTGATACATTCCAAGCTCTTGTGAACAAAGCCATCAATGCAGAGACAGCTCAGCTCACATACGAGGAGTCTCGTAAGCACACCCGTGATTTGGGATCTTCCTCCGGTTCCAGTTCTCAGAAGCGTCGGATTTGGGTTCCAAACTCCGCTCTTCCACCCGGATATGTACCGAGGCCATCTTATGTGGCGCCCCATACAGTTCTGCAGCATGCTCCATCCAGGCCTATTGGTGGACCGCCTGCCAATGTGGGTCCACGTTCTACCTCCAAGATTTGTTACAAGTGCGGAGAGCCAGGCCACATTGCCCGTATTTGCACTCAGACCAGAGTTGCTCCACCCCAGCCCGAGAAGTCTGTTGGCCGTGGTAAGCCATCACGCAAGATGATTAGTGCCAGGTCAGCTCACCCTGAACTTGGACTTGTGCATCACGTCTCAGCTAAAGACGCTCATGATGACCCAGATGTCGTTCTTGGTACACTCCTTGTCAACTGTCACCCAGCATCGGTTCTATTTGATACTGGAGCGTCTCATTCCTTCATTTCTGAAAGCTATGCCCGCTTGCACGACATGTCATTTTGTGATATGCCCTCCCCACTACTTATTCAAACTCCTGGATCCAAATGGCAAACTTCTAGTGTAAGCCATGGTAACGAAATCCTTGTTGACAGACTTGTATTCCTTGCATCACTTATAGCTCTCAAGTCTTCGGATATTAACATCATCTTGGGTATGGGTGGATGACAGCTCATCATGCCAAGATTGATTGTTTCACCAGTCTGTTCAGCTTACACATCCATCGGCAAGATAGTCCTTGTCTCCACGAGTTGCAAAGCGTCCACTCTATTCTCTTAATGCCAGCCCTCTTCCGGACCTTGAAGATATCCGGTAGTCCGTGACTTTCCGGATGTCTTTCGGAGGAACTGCCGGTGTTCCACAGCGAGAGATGTAGAGTTCGTCATAGATCTTATCCCAGGAACTGCTCCAATTTCTAGGAGACCTTACAAGATGGCACCCTTAGAACTAGCCGAGCTTAAGAAACAACTTGATGAGTCCTTGCAAAAGGGTTTCATCCGTCCTGGTTCTTCTCCTTGGGCTTGCCCTGTTCTCTTCGTCAAGAAGAAGGATGGTACGGACCGGATGGTTGTAGATTATCGTCCCGTTAATTTGGTCACGATAAAGAACAAATATCCGCTCCCCAGGATCAACGACCTGTATGATCAGCTCGCTAGATCCTCAGTCTTTTCCAAGATGGATTTGAGGTTAGGCTACCACCAAATCAAGATCAGAAATGGGGACATTCCCAAAACAGCCTTTGTCACTCGTTATGGCCAGTACGAGTACACCGTCATGTCCTTTGGTCTAACCAATGCTCCAGCCACATTCTCCCGCTTGATGAACTCGATCTTCATGGAGTACTTAGATAAATTTGTCGTGGTTTATCTCGATGATATTCTTATTTACTCGAAGAACGAGGAAGAGCATGCCGAACATCTTAGACTTGTGTTGGAAAAACTCAGAGAGCACCGCCTTTATGCCAAGTTCTCCAAGTGCGAATTCTGGTTGCCAGAAGTGACCTACCTAGGCCACGTAATCTCTGGTAAGGGCATTCTTTGTCAACCCGAGAGAGTTAAGGCCGTTCTTGATTGGACTCCACGAACCGTTAAACAAGTTAGGAGTTTCCTTGGTCTAGCCAGCTATTGTCGCCGCTTTGTTGAAAACTTCTCCAAAGTAGCCAAACCCCTCACGGAACTTCTCAAGAAAGATAAAAAGTTTGAGTGGTCCCCACAGTGTGAGTACAGATTTTCAGAGGCTGAAAAGGCGCGACTTCTGCTCCCATACTTGTGCCACGGTTTCACTGAAGACTTTGTTATCTCTGCGGCGCCTCATGACAGGACTAGGTTGCATTCTTATGCAGGATCGTCATGTGATTGCCTATGCATCTCGGCAGTTGCATCCACATGAGGAGAATTATCCTACACATGATCTAGAGCTTGCGGCCGTAGTCTATGCACTCAAGACTGGCGACATTACCTTCTTGGTAGCGTTGCGAGATCTACACCGATCACGAGTCTCAAGTATATCTTCACCCAACCAGATTTGAACCTTAGGCAAAGACGTTGGTTGGAGTTGATCTCAGATTATGATCTAGGGATTACCTACACCCCAGGCAAAGCCAATGTCATGGCTGATGCACTAAGTCGTAAATCCTATTGCAACAATCTCATGTTGCAGCAAGGCCAACCATTTCTCCATGAGGAATTCTGTAAGCTTAATCTTCACATTGCTCCTCACGAATTCCTTTCTACCTTGGTGGCGAAACCTACTCTTGAGGATCAGATCATAACTAGCCAGCAGTATGATACGGGTATTTCTCGAATCAAGGATAACATTAAGAAGGGAGCTGCTGGTAGTTTCTCTATTGATGCTCGAGGTGTTGTTTTCTTTAAGAACCGCCTGGTGGTTCCCAAGAAGCGACATCTTCGACAACCGATTCTTAAAGAGGCGCATGAATCCTCTCACGATTCATCCCGGTAGTACTAAGATGTATCGGGACCTCGCCGGAGGTTACGGTGGACTAGGATGAAGAGAGAAATCGCTGACCGTTGCTAATTGTGGCGTTTGTCGTCGCGTTAAAGCAGAGCATCAAAGACCTCTTGGCACCCTTGACCTTTAGCTATTCACGAGTGGAAATGGGATAAAGTTGGTATGGACTTCATCACCGGCTTTCCCGGGACCAAGAAAGGAATAACGCTATCTTCATAGTCATTGATCGTCTTTCCAAAGTGGCTCACTTCCTACCTGTCGAGAGAGAGTATCATCGCTAGTCACTCGCCGACTTATACATTCTCGAATAGTATCACTTCATGGTGTTCCACTAGAGATCAATTCAGACCGTGGGCGTCTTTTCACTTCTCATTTAGGAGAGTTTCCAAACCGCCATGGGAACCCATCTTTCCTTGATGCCGCTTTCCACCCTCGATCGAGTGGTCGGTGGAGCAGGTCAATCAAATTCTCGAAGACATGCTCGAGCTTGCGTTATCTCATTCGGTATGGATTGGGAGAAGTGCCTTCCTTTTGCCGAGTTTGCTTATAACAATAGCTATCAATCCAGTCTCAAGAAAGCTCCTTTTGAGATTCTCTATGGACGAAGATGTCGAACACCGTTGAACTGGTCAGAAACCGGTGAAAGACAATTCTTTGGACCGGACATGATCCAGGAGGCAGAAGAGCAAGTTCGCATCATTCGTGAGAATTTAAAAACAGCCCAGTCTCGTCAAAAGAGCCAGTATGACCGTCATCATAAGGATATGACTTATGAAGTTGGCGATAAAGCTTACCTTCGGGTTACTCCTTTGAAGGGTACCCATCGTTTCGGTATCAAGGGCAAGTTGGCTCCTCGTTACATTGGTCCTTTTCGCATTCTCGCTAAGCGAGGAGAGGTTGCCTACCAGTTGGAACTACCCCACATCTTTCTCGAGTTCATGATGTCTTCCACGTCTCTCAACTCAGCGTTGCTTCTCGGATCCTATCCGCGGAGTGGACCACGAAACGCTTGATCTCCAAGATAACCTCACATATCGAGAGTATCCGGTTCGCATTCTTGATCAAGCAGAGCGTGTCACTCGACGCCATAACATCAAGTTTCTCAAGGTTCAGTGGTCTCATCATTCCGAGAGAGAAGCTACTTGGGAGCGAGAAGATCGTCTTCGACTGGAGTACGCCGCTTTCTTTCCGTCGACCCCTGAATCTCGGGACGAGATTCTTTCAAGTGGGGGCGAGTTGTCACATCCCTAGTTCTGGTATGCTCAAGGCTAGCTAGTCATGTGTGCATCATGTTTAAATTTCGTTTAATTTTGAAATGAGGATTTGTAAAACCCTCAGAATCATTTTTGAAATGACCCAAATAAAAAATTTCTCCAAAAGGGTCCAAGAAAATGCTCATGATGCCCTCTGAAAATATCGGACAGAGATAAAAATCAAACCCATATTTTTAGGAGCTCATAAGTATTTATTTTGGGCATTTGGATTAATCCAGTAATTATTTGCCTTGGATATATAAATGTTATATATATAATATATGTCCAAAAATTATGTCATTTATTAAGGAGCTCGGAATAATATAACTAGCTTCTATAAAAATTGGCATAAGGAAATAAAATGATTTAGTATTATTATTAAATCAAAACAAATGTCAAGAATAGAAAAAGAAATAAGCGGAAAAACGTGCCGCGCTTACCTGCGGCCATCAGGCGCCTCAGCTGGCCCAGTGGCGCGGCCCACTGGCCCAACTGCCAATCGTCGTCCTCCTGGCGGCAGCGAAAGCGAGAACGCGTCTTGCGCTTGTGTGACCCAGCGTCGGCGAGGCCACGTCCCCGCCACCTCCTGCTTTCCCGCTCGTCGCCTCGGCGCCCGGACGTCGCCACGCACGCCCGACCGCTCTCACTCTCCCAGCCCTCTCCTCTCTTCTCCCTCGCTCTCTCACGCGCAAGACGGCGAGCACGCGCCGTCGCCGCTGTTCGCCGTTGCGCGGCCACCGCTTCCCTCGCCCCTCCGAGCGCCCGAAGCTCCGCCACGACCCGCTCTACCCCTCGTCAAGCCACGCAGGCGGGCGCCACTGTGGAGCCGCCAGCGCCATCGTCTTCCTCCTCGGGCGCCGCCGACCGCCGCCGTCGATTCGCCATCACCAGATCTTCCCGAGCTCGGCAGCGCCTTATTTGGATCCGCCGTGAGCTCTGCGCCGTTTCCCCTCTTCCCGTGCTCGTTTGCCCGTCTAGCTAGCTCAACCACCGTGCCCGCAAGCTCCTGCGCCGCCCGCCATAGCGCCACGGTGGCGAGCCGAACCAGCCACACCAGCGCGTCACCGTGTTCTGGTAGCGCCAGAGGCCGTAAAGAGCCCTCCGCGTCCTTGCCGTGCACCGCAACGCCGCGCCCGCAAGCCGCCGAACTCCGGCCGCCGCGAAGCTCTGCTCCGCGAGCTCCGCACCCCGGTCTCCGCGTGTCCCAGCTGGATCTTGCGCGAGCACAAACCGTGTAGAGTGGTCTCCGCCGCCCGAATGGTCGCGGAGCGGCGATCCGCAACCCGCCGCCAGCGTCGGCCTCGCCGGCGTCGAGTCGCCGGCGGGTTTGACCCAGCTGACCAGGGGTTTGACCTCCCCTAGGTCGCTGACATGTAGGCCCCAGTGCGCCCTAATCTTTAATTAAACTAAACTAAACCCCCCTGTTTAACCCGTGTCAGCGGCGTGTGCCCCACACGTCCAGGTTTACCCAGTCAGCCACGATCGACTTCGCTGACGTCATGCCTCTGTAATCTTGACGCAATTATTTATTTTCTGGAATTATTTTTAAAACAGGAAATTTCAGAAAATGTTCAAAACTTCAAAAATTCATATCAATTGAACCGTAACTCAGATTGAAATAATTTATATATGAAAAATTATCAGAAAAATGCAACCTATCCATCTGTACTAGTTTCATGCATGACAAACCAACTTATACATGCTGAATATGAGGAAACACATTATGGCATATTAAGAGACTTAAATTAGAATTGCATTTGAGCTTAGGGTTCAAATGGACTTCAAACCAAATGAATACTAGTTGCATTAGCTCAAACAACATCACATCTTCATGCCATGTTCATGCATCATATTGTTGCATATGTTTGTGTATTGATTGCCGACACTGCTCCTTCTCGATAGGTCCTGCTCCGGAGACCGTTCCAGAGTACCTGTCTGTGAAGCAGTGCCCTCCCTTGTTGATCTACCAGGCAAGCAAACCCCCTTGTTCATTCCGATAAAATCCTACTCTCTCGCTCCTGCTCTCAGTTATTGCATTAGGACAACAACGATTCATCTGCTACTTTGTGATGCGGTAGTTGAACCCATTCCTCTGCATGACCTGTCATTGCCACAGTAAATAGTTAAAACCCACTAGCATGTGTAGGAGTTGATTGAGCCCATGTTTTGTTCCTACCATGCTATGCCTGCTATTGCTTAGAGTTGTGTCAGGTCTGATTCATTGGGAATGAATTGGAGTGTTATGAGTCGTTCTGATGTTGAGAGTGAAGTGTGTGAACACGATTTGGTAAAGGTAGCGGTGAGAGGCCATGTAGGAGTACATGGTGGGTTGTCTCACTGGAACCGTCCTTAAGCACTGAGTTCTATGTATGTTGTCCAATGACTCGATACTACCACACATTGGGATCCTTAATTGACTCTCTCGACTTATTAACCGACTTGATCTCTGTCCAGGAGTCGCAACTAGTTTCTGGTGTTTGTAGGAAGTGTTAGTAGTCTACCAAGTGGCACCCGCCGGTGGGCTTGGGACAGACTAGGCACAAGTGGCACGGTGTACCAGCGTAGATCCATCCGCGAGGTGGGCTTGGGAACCCTGTTCACATCGTTTGGGGCCGTGGCGACACCCGGCGGATCTCCTTGCGGATAGAACCGAATAGGCGATAAACCTGGGCTAGAGTCTTGTGTGGTTAGTCGGTCGTGGCCGACTCCTCGCCGAGCTTCCGCTTGAAGGTTGCCGAGATACACGACGTGTACATGGTGGTAAGTGGCGAGGCGTGTGTGAAGAAGTACACCCTGCGGGGTTAACATGATCTATTGAATAGCCGGGTCGCGGATATGGACTTCTTGGATGCTTACATGGTACATAGATAACTTGAAGTGGATACAATAAAATGCTCAAGAAAAGTGTGAGTACTATGGATGGCCTTCTCGTAGGGAGACGGGGATGAATCCATAGTAGTGTATTGTGTGGTGATTAGTGGACTCGTGTGCGCCATATCACCTCAAGAAGTTTTGGTAGTCGTAGAACAGGATAGCCACAGAGTCAAAGCTGGCTTGCTGCAACTAAACCCCACATTACCCTCTTGATACAAATGCATGTATGATAGAATCTGATGTAAGTCTTGCTGAGTACCTTTGTACTCATGGTGCTTTATTTATGTTTTTGCAGCGGAGACTTCGGTCTTACTAGTGTTCTCGTGGACTTCGACGAGTAGCTTGTACCTCAGCTACGATCTTGATCGGATGTTGTAGATAGTCGGGCTCTTGACCTTTTTCATTTGTAGATGTCGTACTCGGACATGTAATGCTTCGCTTGTTGCTTGTATGCTCTGTATGATGGGTCTTGTGACCCTGTTTGCAATAAATGCTATGATGGCTCTTGAGCCTTATCTATATGAGTTGTTGAGTTATCTTTGTGATGCCACGTTATGCAGCACATACTTGCATGTTATGCGACGTGTAATGTGTATTGCTATGTGTGGGATCGACTATCTAGTTGTTTATCTTTAGTAGCCTCTCTTACGGAAATGTCTCCTAGTGTTTCCCTTGAGCCTGGTAGCTTGCTACTGCTCCGGAACACTTAGGCTGGCCGGCATGTGTCCTTCTTCGTTCTGTATACATCCCCGGAAATGTCACGCGATGAATCTACCGGAGTCTGTTAGCCGCTTCTGACCGGTTCACGAGTCTGTTAGCCAGTGCTACAGCACTGGATTCACTCGTTGATGACCGACACGTTCGTTCTTTGGGTCATGTATGCTGTCCTGTAAGTTAGTGCCACTTTGGGTTACGACTAGCCATGTCGGCCGGGCTCCTTATCATATGGATGCTAGCGACACTATCATATCGTGTGCCAAAAGGCTATAAGCGGTCCCGGCAAAGGTAAGGCGACACCCGTGGGGATACCGTGCGTGAGGCCGCAAAGTGATATGAGGTGTTACATGCTAGATCGATGTGGCATTGAGTCAGGGTCCTGACAGTAAACAAAGGGGAGGTGGCCTTGGATGCCTTGTGGAACCAATGGAGTGAGGAGGGAGGTGAGAAAGAGAGAGGAAAGTGCTATCCAGAGGGGTAAATGGGGGTGTTTCACCCCTCAATCATTGAGCTGAGGCCAGGGAAGAGTTACTGGAGATAGGAGAGGACTAGGAGGAGCTGTGGTAAAAAGTTGAGCTCCCCAAGAATAGTGGAAGGGGTCAAAAGAGTGATTTTTGCAAAATGCCAGAAGGTGTTTGATAAAGGTTTGGGCAAGCAAATGAACTTTAATTTCCATGAGACTTAACAGGATGGAATGGCACATAGAAGTAGGGTGTTCCACCAAGTTTGAGCTCATTTGGGTAAAGTAGCCAATGTAACTTTTGTAAACCCTAGAAATGAGCAGAAATAGACTTGAGTAGATCTAGTTGAGCAAATCACTTCTCCTTGATGCACCACTTGGTTTAGTGGCCTCATTTGGTCATGTGAACATGCTCACAAAAGATGGGGTCAAGGGGAGAAAGTTGGTAGTACAAACTTGATCAAATTTGATTATGGACAGGAATGGTTTTGGAGCACTTTGATCAAGTTAACTTGTTCTCCAACTTGTGCCATTTGGTCTAGATGAATTATTAGACCATTTGAGCATGTTCACAAGGTTTGAGAACATTTGGAAATGTTTGGCAATGTAAAGTTGCTCAAACTTGAAAAAGGACAGAAGTGGTTTTGAGAGGGTTTCATGGGGTTTTACTGTTCTCCATGATATAATACTTGGCAAGATCATCTAAAATGTCATAGGTGACATTCTAGAATTTTCTTGGAATTTTTGGAGAATGTTTCCTTTGTAAATATTTCAAAAGCTTGAAATATCCAGAAAGGGTTTTTGAGGGATTTGACCAATATTTGGAACATTACCATGTGTTGAAACTCTTATATATGGACAATATATGTCCACTGAGTTTCCCTAGGTTTTTGTCAAATATTTTTAAAACAATAAAATAATTTTCCCCTGTTAAAGACCATTTCTGGCCTTAAGAAAAAGCTTTTTGATAAAATAGGAAAATAACTTTTAAAATTATATTTTTGTGTTTTCTGGGTATCCTATATCTAATAGGAGTCAAATATATTTTTGGAAAGATTTTTACTGCCTTTAATTAAGTACTTGCAGTGCAAACCTCAATTCAGGGGTTTTTGGAAAACTACTTTTTGAAAATACTATTTGGCCAAATCATTTTTGTAAGAAAATATTTTTATGTCCTATACACATGGCATGATCATTGGTTCAAGAGTTTGGAGCAAGGAAATGAAGTATAGGAGTTGGAGGATTTATTTGATTTTTAGAGCACTTGCAAACAGCAGACAAACATTCAATCAAAGCAAAGACAAAACACTCAAAAGTTTTTGTCAAACCACATTTTATCATGATTTATTAGCTTAAGTGTTGTGGCATGAAAATCAGGGTGTGACAGCCGGTTCATGATTATTAATGACGCCGGGTTGCAGCCACATGGTCATAATGATTGGTGACGCCGGGTCAACCAAGTTTGCTCAATCAAATAATTTGAAAATATTTCTTCGATAATAATATAATACCTGTAGCCCCCAAGTCTTTGAGCAGAACAAAGTGGTGGCTTAAGACTTTGCTTCAATATAAATACTGCCACTTTCAAAGAAATCCATGTTGTTCATCCCAGTGACTAGTAAAAACTGAATACTCCATACTATGTAGCCCCCAAGTGCTGGGTTGTCATGCTTGCAGCAACCTGGACTTGTAATTGACTGATGCCCATAAAACTTGAATTGTTGACAGGAGCAATTGGTAGCCCCCAAGGGCCGGCTCATTATGATATGATGAGTCGGGTCTTCAATAAGGCCAATAAAAATGACTTTGCATTAGCCCCCAAGTATCATGGTGCATGCTTGCAGCGACATGAGACTTGCATATTTGATATAATCTCAACTTGAATAATGTAGCCCCCAAGTGCTAGGTCGTAAGCCTGCAGTGACTCGGGACTATTCCTTCCATTGCAAAATAAATCATATCCTTTGATAAAATAATAGCCATTGCGCTAAAGCGACTTTGAAAACCTCAATAATACCGGTTGTTAAAAACCATAATAAAAATCCAGCCATGTTGGCTATTCAAGATAATATAATCCGGTATGAAAACCTTATTCATTCAATATCATAATGAAAATTTAGCCAAGTTTGGCTATTTGAATAATATAACCCAATGATTTATAAGCGCATGATTCCAATGGCGCAATCCAAATATAAACTGGCAACTTATAGTCAAAAGCCAGGCCGGTTTAACAAAACATCGGATAATTTCTCATCATATACTGGCGACTTATAGTCAAAAGCCAGGCCGGTTTAATAAACACCGGATAATTTATCATCATGCTTTATTCAACTTTGTCTCGCATACAACAAGTTTAAAGTGTCTGGCGGTTTACATTTGGACGGGTCATAATACCCAACATATAACCTAGGTTTATAACCAAGGCTGCACTTAAGAATAATCAAATATGAAATATATCATACGTGACATTGAATCACATCATTGGTTTACCAACTTTTGTAGTAAGGGTGATAACCCCAATCTTGAGTAATGATAACTCCTTTCATCTTGTGACGGTTTATGATAAAACCGTGCGGGTTGTGATAAACACCGGTTTAACCATATATATCTTGGCGACTCGTAGTCAAACTAGACCGGGCGGATAGTCTTGGATTATGATTTGATCATGTCTCGACAACTTGTAATTGAAAGTCAAGCGGGTTAATGAACACGGTTTACTCCATAATAAGATGGTAACATAAAATCAAACCGGCGAGATAGTCTCCGGATTAAGATTTGACCGTGTTCCGCCAATTTGTAATTGTGATCGAATCGGATTAACAATGTCGGTTTAAAAAATGCAACAAAAATAATAGTCATTTAAGAAAAGATGAAGCAAAAGGCAATGATAAAACCGTTTGCAAGAAAAATGCTTTATTGAGCTGATCAGATGGTGTTACCATGGTCAGACAGGACCAAGCCCCCAATAGGTGTGGCGATAGTTCAAGTCAGCCAGGTCCCCAAATGAAACCATGGCGTTTATGCCGATCAAAAGGCATGGCAATGGTTGGGTTCGACCAAGCCCCAAGTGATTACGTGGCCTTAGGCGATCAAGAGGCGTGGTGGTTCGAGACTTGACCATGTCCCCAAGTGATCTGGTGGCTTTCGCCTATCAAAAGGTGTTGCATTGATTCGGACGCAACCAAGCCCCCAGGTGATATTGTGGCATTGCGCCGATCAAGAGGTGTGACTATGGTTCAGACATGACCAAGCCCCCAAGTGATCAATAGCATGATAAGCCAATTAGGCATGATACCCATGTTTGAACCGCGCATCATGGCAGCAGGTCCTCTTTGGCACCCTTTAACTTTTTGCAAGAGATAAATCCTTCTTGAGCCGGACGTTAAACCGGATATTGAGAGCTTCAAAGCTTTGTGGGAGACATCTTTCCCTTGAACCGGATTTTAAACCGAAATCTTCATTTTCAGCCGGAAATTTTCTGACGGCCTTTAAACTCGAACTTGCGAGAAGTTAATTCCTTTTTGAACCAGAAAATCTTAAACCGGATTTGAGAGCTTCAGTGAGACTGGCTTCCCTTGAGCCGAATTTTAAACAAGAATCTTTTCTGATGACTCGGAACTTCTTCATTGAGCCAGGATTTTGTAATTGTCATATACTTTCTAAGACGGAAATTTTCTGACGGCCTTCAAATAACAGTAGCCTCCGGGACCGGGTTATCTTTCCCTCCATTGTCCTGGGGTTTTTAAATTTGCTGAAACTGGCAAGACTTGTTGTGTCATATCATCGTAGCCCCCGAGTCTCAAGGTGACTCGAAGAGTTGGCTTGAGATTCTCCATATTTGACCGTCATATAAACCGGCATAACTTGTATATCATTGGTGTTGATAGCATGATGTGAACCCACAGAAGGTTGAGGTGACTGCGGCGGGTTATAAATGATCCCGTATGAGCTGTGTCAGCAACTCGGCCAATGGTTCCTTCCAACTGGTGATTTGAAGCTAACCAAACTGTAGTGGCGACGACTTGTGTGCCTGTCCATTGAGCCATCCAGTGCAGATGGCGGTTGATAGTATATGATAATTTGCCTCCTATTTGTTGAAAGAAAACCGGGCTACCCAAGCTGTGACTTGCTCAAACAGTTCATGCAGACAGGTGCAGCCCGGTATGTTGGTGTAGACCAGGCCGCAAGGGCGGCAGCATAAGCACTTCCGTTGAACACGGCAGCATGGATAACTGTTAGTGCAACCTGACGATGGTATGCACTCCATATCCGTGATATAACTCCACTTCGACAATGAATAATTGTCCTGATGTACTTGGATGACAGATAATCTTGTCGTCTCTGCCATGATCATGGAACAAAAAATATTAAAGGGAGGACAATTGTTCCTGGAAGAACTTAAAGTATATTGAAAAAAAAAATAAGGCGGATAGCACCTGATCTTTTCCTGGGACGTCGTGCCAGTCATTGCGACAAGGCATAGTTAGCTGCTGTTGTGAATCGGCCGTGACAGCAAAACGTCTAATCATATAGCTTGAGCCAACCTCTGTCCCTTTTCGCAACTTGAGGTCTCATACAAATCCATGGTTTTCATTGCTCACGTAGAATGACCAATAGGCAGCAATTTTCCATCTTCAGCTATATTCTGCTGTTTTATATAATCCATCACTACAGATATCCTCCTCCAGGTGTTGGTCAAAATCCCAATCATTGCTAATAATCATCTCTAGAAATCTTCTAGGTTTGCAGAGAGGTGTCCTTGCCAGCCAAATAATCCGTGGATAACATTTTGTAGACCCTTTCCAAAAAATCTTCACAACGCACTGACCGGTTGACTAATTTGACCATGATGTTGTCTGCAGCAACTCCATCAACCTTAGAAATTTATCTGTACCCTCCTCAAAACTACTAGTTAATGAGGCATCAGTGACAAGTTCTGACTTGGAAGACATACTTTGTGCTAGTTGCCGCTAATTCTGATCCATGTATTCTAAAACCGTGTTAGTGTCTATTCCAGACAGTAGCATCAGTGGGTGGTTTCTTTCTGACGCCTCCAAAGCACGAGCCACCACTCAGTGCCCGGCACAAGCGCAGTGCAGCCAGTCCGCCGCACCGATCGCGGGCTTCGCTCCCTCGTAGTTACACGCCGCGGCCGTAGCTCACGGCAGAGGTGAAGCGACACGGAGGCAGCTCAGTGCTGCGGGGGACCGGCCCGAGGCGACGCCGTATGGATGGCGGCTCAAGCGGCAGGGGAGACAGCCGCAGGTTGAAGGCAGTACACGGGCGCGCGGTGACCCGGCAACAGCGCGCGGACGTCGAGTAGACAAGGCCGTACGCAGAGGCGACACCGGCGGTCGGCGGGTTCTGACAAAGTCGGAGTCCAGCGGCGGGCGACTCGGGTGTGGCTCCAGCGGAGGGCGACTCGGGTGTGGCTCCAGCGGAGGCCGGCGGACAGGGCCGGCTCAAGGCGCGGTGGCGGCTCGTGAGCGGCGACTCGGCCGTTTTTGGTGGTTTGGCCCCTGCGAGAACCGGCTTCGGAGGTGACCCGGAAGGTCAGCGGCTCGATGGTAGTCGCGAGGGTGGCGCAGGGCCAAGGCGAGTTGAAGCAGGATGCTTGAGGTGTGGCAATGCCGGGGGAGTAAACGGCCGGGCGCGACGGTTCAAACGCGCGGCGGCATAGGCGAATCGCAGGCGGCCAGTCGCCGCGGGCGTGACGAGGCAGGCGGCCCGTTCCGAAAGCGTAGCGGGGGCGCAAGCGGTGGAATAGTCCTAGTCCGTATTCCCTTCTGGCTGGTTCAACTTTGACTTTTCTTCATCTAGATCTTGTAAACCGATCAAACGTGACTCTTGCCATTGAGAAGTAGTCTTTGCTCGTACGTACAGATGTACTTGCCAATTAATTTGTAGTCTCCGGTCGTCATGCTAGGGAATAGCAGCGGAAGATGTTTGTTTTTCCGAAACATTATCTTCTCGCGAACAGCATCTGATCCGATTATTGCAGTGTATGTGCCGCAGCAGGAAAAATCCAGCGGTGATGACGAATCAAAAACAACAAGCGGCTAACAGGCGAGAGGCGACCTGGCGATTTGGCCACGGGGATCGAGACGGAAACCCGCATAGACAAAGGCGGTGACAGCGACTCGCTCACGCAGGCTCAGATTTGATGCATCCTCTTTTAGAAATCTGTCTGTCTCGAAGCAGTTTCGTTAACTCGGTGACCGTGTGACGGCACACCTAATGCAACCCTAATTTCTTGAATCTCTTCATCTGATGAATTGCTCTCTTCTTGATCCCTAAAGAGCTCCCTCCAAGAACTCAACACCATCGTGCGCTAGCCCCACGGTGGGCGCCAACTGTCGTGGATTTGTCACGGCAGATGTCCTTAGTGTCAGGACTTAGTCGCGAGGCCAACACATCTATGTGGTAGCTTGAGAGGGGTTGAGCGGAATTGAGAGATGCAACACAAGGACAGGATTTAGACGACTTGGCCCCGGAAACATCATCCGGTAAAAACCCTACATGTTGTTTGAGGCTAGGTCTCATTATCATCATGAGGGAGTCGCCGTAAACCGGCACTCCTCTTTCTGTCTAGCCCTAAGATTGTTTCTTCTTGCTTGTAGCTTGTCCCTCTTTGGGGAGCCCTGCCCCTCTTTATATATGTTGAAGGGGCGGGTTACATGTGGAGTCCTATTAGGATTAGGACTAGTCTATCTCTAATACAAACCGGATACAAGTCCTGATCTTAACTCCTTGTAAGGTAAATATTCCTCATGCCTTTCCTCTTAAACCGGCCCACAATAGTTGAACCGGCCTTCATGAACCGCCAGACGGGCCACCGGTCTTGTCGCTCCTCGACCCGTCCGCGGGTCACCGTGAGTTACAACGTCCTGGCGGGTTGCTGGTAAATCACTAGGTCTGGGCGGGTCACCAGATGAATATCGCCAAGTGCCAGCAGGACCTCAAATGAACCGCCAAGTCCGGCCGGGTTATCTTCCGGCCGATTTACACCGCGGTGTATATCCCCGATAGTATCCCACAGCAGATCTTTTTGATTCTTGTCGACAAAAGTAACATCTGGATGTGGCTTTGCTGGCTCTCTCCATTCTTGAAGTTTGATTGGGAGTTGGTCCTTCACAAGAACTTCGCACTGACGAACGAACTTGTCCGCAATCTTCTTAGGCGCTAATGGTTCGCCATTAGGTATGACTGCCTCGGTATTGTACTTTACGCCCTCCTTCAACTTTTTGTTCGGGCCTCGTTTCGTCCTTTTGCCTGAAGATTTGCTCGATCCGGATGGCTGAAAGAACAAAGATCGATTCGTTAATATATCTTCAAGTCATTTAAAACATGTGATGATCACCAGATGCCTGCTTATATAAATATATATACCTCGCCGGTCTTTGTTGTTTCAGGATCAACATGTTCTTCGTCATCGTCATAATCGTAGTTCATGACTTCATCAATTCGGTTGTCGCGATCGAATATCATATCACCTTCTCCGGTGTTGTTTAGAAATTCGGAGCCGCCATAATCTTCTTCATTACGATCATCATCGGCCGCGTATCATATCGAACATGGTGCATTTCTCCCTCTCTGTCGGTATTGTCTGCCATAGCTTTTATTTAACTAATCCAAAAGAAATATAAAACAATTTAGTATTCAAATTACATCGTCTCGAATAATAGATATAATCTCAAATACATCGTCTAGAATAATAGATATAATCTCGAATACATCGTCTCGAATAATATATAATGTTGAATAGTACAT
This sequence comes from Aegilops speltoides, assembly GCA_021437245.1. NCBI lineage: Eukaryota > Viridiplantae > Streptophyta > Magnoliopsida > Poales > Poaceae > Aegilops > Aegilops speltoides. Next base: position 467,295,180 of record CM038142.1, read on the forward strand.
CACTGGCTAGGTAGCTAATTAAAGATTGAATACTATAGAAGAATCTAGGACACTCGCGGTTCTGCGGCGCTGGCGGTGGACACCCAAAGAGAAGGAACCCTCACGGGATCATAGCTGAAGTGAGATCCTCAAGAAAGCTGCCGGTATTGGAGAACATGCGCCCTCTAACGCAACCATGTAGCGATAGGCGTGCTCGTCCTCCTCCCGACACGGCGACGTACCACCTCCCGGCGGGGCGGTCCCTCCGCTTCAAACTTCGCCCACGCCGAACGCCACCAAACGAGATCGGGTCGACACGGGACCGGGGCCGTGTTCCTCATCAAGCGGCGCGCACCTCGAGCAGCACCTCCCGTGCCGGCCAGTGAGCCAGTCCGGACATGGGTCGGTCGGACGTCGTCTCAGACGGGTCGACGGCGAGGATGCGGGCCGGGCATCGTCGAGAACAAATACTAGCTATATGCCCGCAAAAAGTAACATTTTTTTAATGATTGGATTTTGATAACTAAAATTTCTAAAATTTCTATATAACACTAATTATGCTATCATTGCATATGTCAAAAATCTATATACTATTTCATACTAATTAAGCATCTAACACTAAAAACAGAAAACACAACTTCTATACATCCATTAAAAAACTGAAAAACAACATTATATAAAAAATTTCCATACTAATTAAACACTAATTATATCCATCTAACATGCATTCTGTCGGTGTACTAAAGTAGGGGTACCTTAGTACCCCGAACTTGTCTGCAGGCGATTCTGGCGCCATGCAACAAGGCTTGCAAGGCCCGCCAAGATCCTCCGTCATTTCCATTTACTGCCATTCAAGAACAAAGTGTTAACTATGAAGACAAGGCCCGACAAGAGAAGCTTGCGGGAAGGACAAAACCCGGCAAGAGGAGCTTGCGGGAAGGCCAAGCCAAGGCACTCGAAGACTTTCATGACGCTCGCGCGCCCGGCAAGACCCGACGGCGGCAAGCTTGCGGGTGCGACAAGATAACGACCGCGGCAAGGTGCTTGCGTGGCGCGGCTACCACTCTGCCCACGCTCCGGCACATCCGACGGCGTGTCGCCGCAGGATCGCTCTGGTGCACGTGGCGGGTGGTGTGCACCTAGCGGTGCGAGGTGGCAAGTGAAGGTGACTAGGAGGCCATCGTGGCGTCGGTGGCGCCCTAACGGTCGCTTCTGCCTTTGTTGGGGCGACCGGACGGCATTAAATGCCCTTGTCCCTGCCGTCGAGTTAGGTAGAGAACCTTTGTTGGCAGCAGTTGTACCAACCCCGCGTTTTTACTTTTTTACCCCTCTCTCTGCGTTGCCACCTGTCGGTGACCCCTTTAGCCTATAAAAAGGAGGCCCGTGCGCATGTAGAGGAGGTTCGACGGATTCGAGACCACAGCATAACCACACTTTCGAGCAAGAACAGAATAGAAACACAAAGCAGCAGTAGGAGTTTTATCTCTCCGGAGAGCGCCGAAGCTGGGTAAAAATCTCCCCCGCGCACTCGACCTCGATCTGCTCTTCGTGCCCCCTCCGGTCCCTGCCGGACCAAAAGAGGCTCCTTACCCCATAGGTGCTCGTGCCTATTCCCACGACATCTTTGGCGCGCCAGGTAGGGGGCGTCGAGGTTGTGCGAACCTGATCCGGTCTCCGCGCGCGCTACATCAACATCTTCATGGACATGCCACCGAAGAAGAAGACTTCGGAGGTGGCCGCTCCGTCTACGTCGATTCCACCGCCGTCGCCGGAGCAAACGGGCGGTGGGGTAGACGCCGGCGGAGGAGCGGGAGCCGACGGTGGGACTCAGGTCGTCACCAGGTCCAAGGACAAGGCCCCGCAAGCCTCGGCAACCGTACATACGCCACGCCCTTCCCAGGAGGTGCAGGGTCGACAACGCCATGGTGCTCCTAGCACCATACTCGCGTTGGAGCAAGACCAAGCTGGTGGATCTCGGGGCGTTCAAGACCAGTGTGCGCCCGACATCTCGGCACGAGTGAGTCTTGATCGCTGGGCGAAGTATGCTCCTTCCAACCCGGTTGGGAGTCGAGCATATCCGCTCCTCGCGCCGCTTCGTCGCCGCCGCTGCCCAAGACTCAGGAAGCGCGGCCCGAGCCCACTGCTTCTAGATTACCCTCGGCGCCACACAAGATTGGCGACTAGAGGATGACCATTGAGCCTCATCGGCCGCTTAGCGGCGACAAGCCCCGGCAACCGAGCGCATTGAAGCCCCGGCAAGACGCCCAGGCACAAGCCGACGCCGATAAGAATGCTGGGGGTGCCACCACCGTGCACTCCCCGCCCCGAAGGACAAGATCGCCGACTCGTCGGGCCAACCTCGACACCGACTCCACTGCATCGTCGGACCCGCGAGCTCGCCGCGATCAACGCGAAGTTATCCAAGAACAACAACACGAGGACGCTCGCACTCGTATCGAGCGTCGGAGAGAAGCGCGATGTCAGTCTGACCAGCGCGCTGGGCCCACTGTCGATATGCATGCGCCCAGGAAGAACCAGCGACTTGCGTCTGTGATAGGTTGCCCTGCGTTCACTCGTGAGCTGTGGCTAGTCGGTGGCCCAGCACCAAGAACTTCAAGCGACGCGTGCCGAAATGCGATGGCGGGATACATCCGTCGGAGTTCCTCGGCGTCTACACCATCGCGGTGCAGGCCGCCGGAAGCGACAAGAAGATCTCGCCAACTACTTCCGCTGGTACTCAAGTCCAACGTCAGGTCTTGGCTCATGCACTTGCGGACAACTCCATCTCTTCGTGGGCGGACTGTGCCATCGGTTTGTCGGCGCCCTCACAGTGACCACAAGCCCCATGGCGAAGCGATCTTCATCTGCCGCCCAAAGGAAGGAGAACCCTGTGCAAGTACATACAGAGATTCAGCCAGTGCGGCGCAACATCCGCACGTCCACCCGCCGTGGTTATCAGCGCGTTCCATCAGAATGTGCGTAACCGCAGGATGAGGAGGAGATGGCGATGTGCAAAATCAGAGATGTCGGCGAGCTCTATGCTCGCCGACAAGTGTGCCCGTCTTTGAAGAGGGAGAAACTCCCGGAGAGAACACAGAGCGAAGGATCGGCGGTGAGGACGCCCCTCCGGCAAGGAAGAACCGGAGGCGGAATAACAGAAAGAGAAAGGCCAAGGATGTGCTAGTTGTTGAGCAGTCCGGCAATGGAGGCGGCGCCGACAAGGCCAAGGCTGGGGACTCCGGCGAGGCTGTGGTGGCCGCCGACAAGCAGAACGGCTCCGGCAAGCAATACTGCAAGATCCATCGCACCAAGGGCCATGACCTCCAAGCATGCAAGAAGGTCGGCGGATGGCGAGCTCTGAAAGCTGAATATGAGCGTCGCGACAAGGAGAAGGCCCAGGGAGGTGGCGGAGGATCCGGCAAGAATCATCCCGCCCGGGGAGGGCGCCGCGGCAAGGCCAAGCAGCGGCAAGGAGACAGACCTCCCCGTGGCGCGACAAAGGCGAAGACGAAGATGAAGATGATGAGATGGATGAGGATGAGACCGGCGAGCAAGAGTTCCGAAGCGACGGAGGTTTTGTGCATTGACGGCGGTGCTTCTCTGCACCTTGCACCGCCAACTTAAGCGATGGGTGCGGGAGGTGAATCTGTGAGAACCGTCGGTCGAGTCGCGCAAGCCCTGAAGTGGTCCAGCCGCCCATCGTCTTTGATGTTGAGGATCACCCGATCGCATCACTGCGGTCGGTGCTTGCCGATGTTGGTTTCATCAACCATCCGCAACCTCAAGGTCACGAAGATGTTGGTTGACGGCGGGGCCGGCCTAAATCTGATCTCTTCCGCGGTGCTCAAAAAGCTCCAGATCCCCGACAGCGAGCTCGAAGAAACTGGTACCTTTCAAGGAATTAACCCGGGAAGGAGCAAGCCCAAGGGAAGATCACATTGCCCGATGGCGTTTGGCGTGAGCTGAATTCGGAGACGAGAGAGTCACATTTGATGTTGCTGATTTCCCATTGCCATACAATGGGATACTTGGCCGTCCGGCGCTTGCCAAGTTCATGGCAGCCTCTCACTACGCCTACAATGTGCTCAAGATACCTGGTCCGATAAGTGTCATTTCTGTCCAGGGCGACAAGAGGATGCACTCATCTATACCGACAAGATCTACCGGGAAGCAACAGCCGCAGCTGAAAGCACATTTGCTCCCCGGGTGGTTTTGGTAATTAATGACAACATACTTTGTGGTTGGACTAATGCTTTTATCAAGTATGTTTCAGGAAATTCAATCACATTGGCATGGCAAAAGGACTAAAGAGGTGGACCCCTCAAAATGCTAAGGCAAGCATTGGCAAAAGCTCAAGACTCCATTTTTGGTTTAGTGATCCAAGATCACATTGAGTCCAGAGGAAAAGCCAATACTATTAAAAGGGGATGAGGTTATGATGATGATCTGGTTGCTCAAGTGCTTAGTGATACATCTCCTAAACTATCAGCAACTTTCACTGCCATAGACACTCATAAGTAGTCTCGGTCCCACCGATATTCCAAACTCAGTCACACCGAGATGAACCACCTCAGCCATAAGCCAAACCCTAGTAAACTTCGGATTTTCCGATTCGAACTCGGTCTCACGAAACATGAGTTGCCAAGCTTCAGTAACATACGTCATCAAATCGGTGTCACCGAGATGATGAAGTCGGTCCCACCAAAACTGGCATGCTCTTGTCATTGCACGAATCGGACTAACCGAGATTGTATATTCGGTCCCACGAAAATCCCAACGTTCACATTATTTGAACTATCGGTCTCACCGAGTTGTCCACCGGTCCCACCGAGATTGCTCAAATGTGTGTAGCGGTTGGATTTTGTGTGGAGGCTATTTATACCCCTCCACCCCTCTTCATTCGTGGAGAGAGCCATCGAAAGAACTACCACTCCTACCTTACATTTACGAGAAGAGAACTACCTACCCTTGTGTTGAGATCAAGTTGCTCCACTCCCACCATATGAAGCTTGATCTCTAGCCTTCCCAAGTTGCTTTCCACTCAATCCTTTCTTCCACCACAGCCAAATCGGTGAGGAGAGTTGAGTGTTAGGGAGATTATCATTTGAAGCACAAGAGCAAGGAGTTCATCATCATCTACAACATCTATTACCTTTTGGAGGTGGTGCCTCCTAGATTGGTTAGGTGTCGCTTGGGAGCCTCCGTCGTCGAGATGTGGAGTTGAACCAAGAAGTTTGTAAGGGCAAGGAGATCGCCTACTTCGTGAAGATCTACCCGAGTAAGGCTAGCCCTCCGTGGGCGTGAGGCCATGATGGAATAGACAAGGTTGCTTCTTCGTGGACCCTTCGTGGGTGGAGCCCTCCGTGGACTCTCTGGCCGTTACCCTCCGTGGGTTGAAGTCTCCATCAGCGTGGAAATGCGATAGCGCCACCTATCGGAACCACAGGGAAAAATCATTGCGTCTCCAAATTGCGTTTGATCTTCTCCACTTCTCTTTACTACTTGTGCAATTTACTTTCCGCTGCTCATACTCTAGAATTGCATGTGTAGTGTGCTACTTGACTTGTGTGTTATGCAAAATCTGCCAAAATCTGTCCTTGATAAAAGCAGAATTTTTATCTTGTCGAGTAGTCTAATCACCCCCCTCTAGACACTCTCACCTTCTTGATCCCTCAATTGGTATCGAGCTTTGGTCTCCATTGCTTTGGTTTACACACCATTGGAGGAAGATGGGCGTGTCTATGTTTGGGAGTGTTAGCCATAGAGTGCCTATTCTTAATGGAGTGTCCTATAACTCGTGGAGGATTGAAATGCTTATTATCTTTAAGGCGTACAATTTAGCAAATATGTTGAGACCCCTATGTGCCTCCATTTGACCCTTGAACCCTACCATGGATGAAGAGCTTGATTTGCTTCAGTAACCTTAGGACTGTAAATCTTATCATTAGAGGGTTACCCGATAACTTGCTTGAGCTCGTTACAAACTTTGAGTGCGCCTATGCTATGTGGAAGTTCTTGGAAGAACTTTATCCGGACTACTCTTAGAGAGGTCTTGATGAAATTCTATACAAGACTATTGAATTTGATATGATCGCCTAATGATCCCAACTTTGATAAATGCTTCTTTGAGCTTCGTGATCTTATGAAAAGAAGGGTGATCCGGTCTTATCAATGTTCTAATTAGAAATGCTCTTGTATTGCATTCCGATGATTATTGTCACATTGACAAAACTAATGCAAGTAGTTATCAAATTGACCTAGGTGTTGATGATGAACAATCTATGGGTCAATATGATGATGAGCATGAGCATGATGATGATTACTCCGATTCGGACACCGAGCTAGACAAGATCATGAAGAGTCTCAATCTTATGGCAAATCGAGAGACTACATGTCCGGCGGAAAAGAGTGGATTCTTGATAGTGGATGCACCGACCACATGACCGGAGACAAAGACATGTTTCGAGAGCTTGCAAAGAACGATGGTCCACGCAAGTATGTGACTTTTGGAGACAACTCCAAGGGTAAGGTACTTGGCCTTGGTAAGGTGGCCATATCTCACGATAGCTCTATTCAAAATGTCATGCTTGTAGAATCTCTTGGATACAATTTACTTTCCGTGTCTAGATTAGCTGACTTTGGATTCAATGTGCTATTCACCGAAGTAGATTGCCAAGTCTTTCGTCGTGACAATCATAACATGGCGTTTACCGGTATCCGTAGAGGTGATCTATATATTGTTGATTTCACTAAGAAAGCCCAACCTAGAGCTTGCTTCATTGCTAAATCCTCTAAAGGTTGGTTATGGCATAGAAGGCTTGGACATGTTGGTATCGTAATCTAGACAAGCTGATCAAAGGTGATCATATTCTTAGCGTTAAAGATGTTTTCTTTGACAAAGATAGACTTTGTAGTGCTTGTCAAGCAGGAAAACAAGTAGGTGGAAGTCATCCCGTGAAGAACATCATGACCACAAGGAGACCGCTTGAGCTTCTTCATATGGATCTCTTGGTCCCAATGCTTACAAAAGCCTTGGTGGTAACTCCTTTGGTCTAGTTATAGTTGATGATTATTCAGATTTACGTGGGTATTTTTCCTTGATGACAAATCGCAGGTTCAGAGAATCTTCAAAACCTTCGCCAAAAAGGCCCAAAATCAATTTGAGGTGAAGATCAAGAAAGTTCGGAGTGACAATGGAGCGGAGTTCAAGAACGCCAATGTAGACTCTTTTCTCGATGAGGAAGGGATTCTACATGAGTTCTCGGTTACGTACACTCCTCAACAAAATGGAGTTGTTGAGAGGAAGAACCGAGCAGCTCATAGAGATGGCGAGAACGATGCTTGATGAATACAAGACAGAAGCATTTTTGGGGGAAGCGGTCGAGACAGCTTGTCATGCTATCAACAGGCTTTATCTTCATAAGCTCCTCGGCAAGACATCATACGAGCTCCTCACCGGTAACAAACCCCAAGTGGGATACTTTCGTGTCTTTGGTTCGAAATGCTATATCCTTGATAAGCATCGTCGGTCTAAATTTGCTCCTATATCCTTGATAAGCATCCTCGGTCTAAATTTGCTCCTATATCCTTGACAAGCACCGAGATGATGAAGTCGGTCCCACCGAAACTGGCATGCTCTTGTCATTGCACGAATCGGACTAACCGAGATTGTATATTCGGTCCCACCGAAAATCCCAACGTTCACATTATTTGAACTATCGGTCTCACCGAGTTGTCCACTTCGGTCCCACCGAGATTGCTCAAATGTGTGTAACGGTTGGATTTTGTGTGGAGGCTATTTATACCCCTCCACCCCCTCTTCATTCGTGGAGAGAGCCATCGAAAGAACTACCACTCCTACCTTACATTTACGAGAAGAGAACTACCTACCCTTGTGTTGAGATCAAGTTGCTCCACTCCCACCATATGAAGCTTGATCTCTAGCCTTCCCAAGTTGCTTTCCACTCAATCCTTTCTTCCACCACAGCCAAATCGGTGAGGAGAGTTGAGTGTTCGGGAGATTATCATTTGAAGCACAAGAGCAAGGAGTTCATCATCATCTACAACATCTATTACCTTTTGGAGGGTGGTGCCTCCTAGATTGGTTAGGTTTAAGCTTGGGAGCCTCCATCGCCGAGATGTGGAGTTGAACCAAGAAGTTTGTAAGGGCAAGGAGATCGCCTACTTCGTGAAGATCTACCCCGAGTAAGGCTAGCCCTCCGTGGGCGTGAGCCATGATGGAATAGACAAGGTTGCTTCTTCGTGGACCCTTCGTGGGTGGAGCCCTCCGTGGACTCTCGCAGGCCGTTACCCTCCGTGGGTTGAAGTCTCCATCAGCGTGGAAATGCGATAGCGCCACCTATCGGAACCACAGGGAAAAATCATTGCGTCTCCAAATTGCATTTGATCTTCTCCACTTCTCTTTACTACTTGTGCAATTTACTTTCCGCTGCTCATACTCTAGAATTGCATGTGTAGTGTGCTACTTGACTTGTGTGTTATGCAAAATCTGCCAAAATCTGTCCTCGATAAAAGACAGAATTTTTATCTTGTCGAGTAGTCTAATCACCCCCCTCTAGACACTCTCACCTTCTTCGATCCCTCAGCAGCAGAGCGCAAACCACTTGCCGCTGAAGCTCCCGGGGGGAAGAAGAAGAAGACCAAGTCCGGCAAGAGTAGCTCTGATGCCCACTCCGGCAAGCGTACCTCTTCGGAGTACTGCGCTACCGTCGAGAACGCACCATCGAGCTCCGCCGGCAAGTGCAAGAAGGCGAAGATAGCTGCACCAGAGACCAAGAAGGTGGCCGCCAAGGAGGACGGCACTGGTGGTACCTTCACCATCAGTGCCACGCTTGACCCTAAATAGGAAAGCGCGCTCGTTGCTTTCCTGCGGGCGAATGTCGATGTGTTTGCATGGCAACCATCTGACATCCCCGGTGTTCCTAGGAAAGTAATTGAGCACCACCTTGCCGTCTGTCCTCACGCGCGGCCCGTCAAGCAGAAAGTCAGGAAGCAAGCAGTGGAACGCCAAGAGTTCATTGCAGGAGAGATCAAGAAGTTGGAAGCAGCAGGCCTCGTCCGAGGAGTACTCCATCCAACGTGGTTAGTCAATCCAGTAGTCGTGCGCAAGGCGAATGAGAAGTGGAGGCTTTGTATTGACTTCACGGATGTTAATAAAGCTTGTCCCAAAGATCCATTTCCCTTACCGCGCATTGACCAGATTGTCGACTCCACGGCAGGATGTGATCTGCTTTCATTTCTTGATGCATACTCAGGATACCACCAGATCTTCATGGCAGAAGAGGATGAAGAGAAAACCGCATTCATTACTCCATGTGGCACGTACTGCTTTGTACGAATGCCTTTCGGAATTAAAGAATGCTGGTTCAACATTTGCAAGAGTAGTCAGTCATGCTTTTGGGCCGCAGCTGCACAGGAATGTAGAAGCATACATGGATGACATAGTGGTCAAAAGCAAGGACAGAGAAACTTTGGTTCAAGATCTGGAAGAGACTTTTGCAAATCTGCGCAAGGTCAATCTCAAGTTGAACCCCGAGAAGTGTGTGTTTGGAGTTCCTTCCGGCAAGCTTCTCGGGTTCTTTGTGTCCCAGAGGGGGATTGAAGCCAACCCCGACTAGATCAAGGACATCGAGCAGATTGAAGCCCCGAAGCGCGTCAAGGATGTGCGAAGGCTTGCGGCTGTGTTTGCTGCTCTCGAGGTTCATCTCTAAGTTTGTTGAGCGCCTCGCCATTTTCAAAATTTTGAAAAAGGCAGGTCCAATGAAATGGACTCGAAGCGGAGGCTGCGCCTGAGACTTGAAGAGATACCTATCCTCCGCTCCAGTACTTGTCGCACCTAAACCACAAGAGAAGTTGCTGCTGTATCTAGCGGCAACCAATCAAGTGGTTAGTGCTGCGTTAGTAGCGGAGAGGAAGGCAGAGGATGAGCCAGCAGCCGCGGCAAGCGAGTCCAGCGACAAGCAGGGGGCTTCCCCGACAAGCTCTGGTCCCGGCAAGGATGGATCTGTGCAGTTGCCGGAAGAAAAACAGAAGAAGATGGTGCAGCACCCAGTTTATTTTGTCAGCTCTCTTCTACAGAGGGCTAGATCAAGAGGGAGTTGGTTACTGGCGACTACTTTTCGGCAGAGCTCCCCGAAGCCGCCGTCAAGAAGGTCCCTAAGATCAACGTCGGAGGCGCTGAGGAGCAGTCTGCTCCGACAAGCCCTAGGGTTTGTTTCGTTGAAGCAGGCGCTCCCAACAAGCTGTGTCCCGACACGCTTGCCGGGGAGCATCACGCTCCGGCAGGATCCCGGATTCTTGTCGTAGAAGCGGATGTTCCCACAGCAGCAGATTTGCCTTATTCCTCGTCGTCGAGCTCCGAGCTCCGGCATGGGCACTGCAAATCGTCCGTTTCCTTCAAATAGGAGCCCCCGGTAAGCAATAACGAGCCATAAGGCTCCATGTCTATAATTTCTCTTCTTTCTTTCTCTTAAAGAGAAGATCCCTCCGCCCACAAGTTCACCGGGGGGGGAGGAGAAGATAATGACATGGATATGGCGTCGTTCAAAGAAGTACAGCCTTGCCGGGGCACAAACGACAAAAAAGCTAAGTTGCCAAAGTTTGAGCACAGTCAGTTTTAAATTTTGAAGTTATATTCCTTGAACGACCGTGCCTTGTATGGAAAACCTGTGCGCGGAGGAACCAGCTCGTGGCTAAGTTGCACCCTTACTTTGTTTCGAGTCCGCTCAACAATAAAAGTGTGCTGCAACTAGCCCCGACAAGGTTTCTTGCCGGAGGCAACACCGCCGAAGAAGCTGCCGATGTTCACTTTTCGGCGCTCATGCAAGCGTGTTAGCGCCGGCAAGTTCCCTAAGAGCGTAGGGTAAAAACATAAAAGGCATGTAACAGAGTAAAGGATATAACATAGCAAGCATTGCCCTAGGATAAAGTTATATTACGAGAGTAACTTGTTACGGCGCTGTCTAAGTTGTTCTCATAACTAAAATAACAGCGACAAGGAAGGAGAAAGAGGGCGCGCCGGCACCTGGGCCCCGGCAAGCCAGTGTTGCTGGGGGCTGTGAGTACCAAGATTCATCCGTGGCAAGCCAAAGTTGCCGGGGGCTGCGATATCAGATAAGTCTTTTGTCCCTCAGCATGCATCCTCTTATGGACTAGGGAATGCGAAACCGCGTTTCTTCCCGAAAAACTGTCGTGCCTTGTATGGAAAATCTATGCGCGGAGGAACCAGCTCGTGGCTAAGTTGCGCCCTTACTTTGCTTCGAGTCCGCTCAACAATAAAAGTGCGCTGCAACTAGCCCCGACAAGGTTTCTTGCCGGAGGCAACATTGCCAGCAGGCTGCTGATGTCCCGCACTCAGCGCTCGCGGCAAGCGTGTTTGCGCCGGCAAGTTCCCTAAAAGCGTAGGGTAGAAACATACAAGGGATGAGACGGGGAGGCGGCAGGGCCTATTGCCGGGAGATGAAACGTCTGTCCGAGGGATACCAAGGATTTGCTCCTTGGCGTGGGTTCAACCCGCGAGACAAATAACACGGCAAGCATCCCCTTTTTCATTAAAAAACATCCCACTCCGGTACAGTCCATAAAGGATGAAAAACATGAAAGAGAGGATTACAAGTTTTAGATGCAGCACGGGCCTCCTTTTTATAGGCTAAAGGAGTCACTGACAGGTGGTAACGCAGAGAGAGGGGTAAAAAAGTAAAAACACGGGTTGGTACAACTGCTGCCAACAGTAACCCTACCTAACTCTGACGGCACGGGACAAGGGCATTTAATGCCCGTCCGGTCGCCCCAACCGTGCAGGAAGCAACCGTTAGGGGCGCCACCGATCGCCACGATGGCCTCCTAGTCACCTTCACTTGCCACCTCGCACCGCTAGGCTGCACAGCCACCCGCCACGTGCACCAAGAGCGATCCTACGGTGACACGTCGTCGGATGTGTTGGAGCGTGGGCGCAGAGTGGTGGCTTCGCCGCGGCAAGCACCTTGCCGCGGTCGTTATCTTGTCGCACCCGCAAGCTTGCCGCTCGTCGGGTCTTGCTGGGGCGTGCGGAGCGTCGCGGCAAGTCTTCTGGAGTGCCTTGGCTGGCCTTCCCGGCAAGCTCCTCTTGCCGGGGCCTTGTCCTTCCCGGCAAGCTTCTCTTGCCGGGGCCTTGTCTTCATAGTTAACACTTTGTTCTTGAATGGCAGTAAATGGAAATGACGGAGGATCTTGGCGGACGCCCGGCAAGCCTTGCCGCGGGGCGCTGCAACTGCCCGTGCACAAGTTTGGGGTACTAAGGTACCCCTACTTTAGTACACCGACAGGAGCCCCCGGGCCTGGGCCATACACGGTGCCGAGCGCTGTTGGGCCAGGCCCAAAACAGGGCACGGGCACGCGCGGCCTGGGTCCAAACCAAATCCACTCCGTATCCACCGCGTCCCCCCGTAACGGCACGCGTCAATCGCGGCGTCGTGGGAGAGATCGTGGGCAATATTTAAATCCAGGAAATGCGTAACGTCCGCCTCGGTTCTGCATCCCCGCCACGTGGCTCCCATGCGCTTGGGGTCATGGGCGGTGGAAGTGGGAAACTGGGTCGTCGCGAGTGAGGGCAGCGGGTCGGCCCCCACTCCCTGCTCTTCCTTTGCCTTGATTCGCCGAGCGGGGCGGCCGAGCCCCCACCTCGCTCCTTATAAAGAGCGGAGGGGAGTGCAGAATCCCGCACTCTCTCATCTTCTCCTTTCTTCAGCTTCTGCTCCCCTTTCTATCATTCTCCATGGAGAAAGGGAACCCTGGCTCTTCATCGGTGGCGGCGAGGGTCGCTGCCAGACAACGCGCCCCTCCCTATCCCGTGCCTGTGGTGGCAGAGCCAGCCATAAGGGGAAGAGGGAGGGGGCGAGGTCGGGGACGAGGTCGAGGACGAGGTCGAGGCACTCGGGGAAGAGGCGGACGGGGCGGCGCGCCATCTCCGCCTTCGCCGCGGTTCCTCTCCCCATGGCGGTCCACACGGGGGACGACCCTTGCGAGTTCTTCATCAGGCTGCGCCGGGCGCCTCGCCGCCGCCTCCGGCTCCCAGTTCCGTTTGCGAGCGCGATGGAGTTGGGCCCGCCCGAGACGCTGAGATTGCACATGAGGGGCTGCGGAATCAGCGGCACGCAAGTCCGCGTTGTATTCCCAGCCCCTAATGTGATGTATCTTGATCATGGGTGGAAGACGTTCGCCCGTATCCACAGCTTGACGGCGGGGTTTACCCTCCATTTTAAGTTAATGGAGGGCGATCTTCTCTCCGTCAAGGTCTTCGGGGACTCCGGCACTCGGGCGAAGTGCTGCGTGGACAGCTCCTCCGACAGCGGAGACTCCCCCTCGAGCGAGAGTGACGAGGAGAGCGACAGCGACGACGAGGGTAGCGGGCGGCGGGATGGCGGGCCCGACTAGGCGTCGGGCGTCACTTCGCGCGTCACCGGCGACCCATTCATACATATATAATAGTGAAAAAATAATAATCTAAATAATCTAAACTAATTAAACATACAAAATACGTATATACTAATATATACATGCATTAATTCATACATATGTATGTGTGTGTGTGTGTGTGTGTGTGTTCATCATGCTTGTGTGTGTGTGTGTGTATGGGCTGGGGGGCGGCGCCCATGGTGAAGGCCCTTGGCAGGGAGAGGGGTTAGAGGGGAGAGCTCACAATGGGCGACAATGACATGAGGCGAACGGGCGGTGTGGCTGGGGCGTGACGCTGGGGCAGCGACATGGGGAATGGCATGACGGGATGGGCCCGGCGGCGACGGGACGGGCGGCGGCGACGGCGTCGATCGATCGGGGCGCGCGGGCGGTGCTTCAATGGGGAAACAGAGGAAGAAACAGAGGGAGAATGAAATTTTCGTAAGTGTTGTATATATAGAAGGCACCTTTAGTACCGGTTGGAGCCACCAACCGGTACTAAAGGCCTGTTTTGGCCAGGCCAAGCGGCGGGAACCGCACCCCCTTTAGTACCGGTTGGTGGCTCCAACCGGTACTAAAGGCCCCCCTTTAGTACCGGTTTGTGCCACGACCCGGTACTAAAGGGGGTGCGCTGGGCGCAGTCTTGGTCTTGACAAGTTTAGTCCCACCTCGCTAGCCGAGGGGCGATCAGACTGGTTTATAAACCCCCGTGGGGTCGCTTTGTCGAGCTCCTCTCCAAAGCAGGCCTACTGGGCCTACGTGTTCTTTGCTGCTCAGGCCCACCAGCCTTTTGGGCTGCATCCCGCCCAACAATAGGTTGGGTTTCTAGTCGTATGCAGGCCGCTCTGGCCTAGTAGGCGGGCTTTTTTTAATTATTTTGCTTTATTTATTTTTGTGTTGTTTTTTTGTGTATTTAGAGTTTCTTTGTGAATATTATTGCTTTAGGTACAAAAAATTACAAACTTTCTGTTAGTGCCCATAGTTTTCAAATTTGAATAGTTTAAATTTTGAATTATTTGAAATTAGTGTGAATCACTAGTTTGTGAATAACTTAACTTTAAAAATCAGTAAAGGCATGAAAGAATTTGTTTGCACATAAAATTTCTTCGCGTTTCAAATGCCAAAACACATAACTACCCTAACTATTACAGAGATTCCCCTCTAGGTGTGAAACACAGAAGAAAGTGATGATAGTGAAGCCGATCACATCCTGATCTTTGGGTGTGAAACTTTTTCTTCAGCGTGTGTCCTTTTGCGCCGTAACCATGGAAAATCTTCATCATTTAACGAGATTCTCGGGTCAATATTCACTGTGAATGGAGCAATTTCATCAAACTTTTCATAATCTTCTGACTTGTCTGTCTTGTCATCCACTCCCACGATGTTTCTCTTCCCAGAAAGAACTATGTGCCGCTTTGGCTCATCGTACGATGCATTCGCTTCCTTATCTTTTCTTTTTCTTGGCTTGGTAGACATGTCCTTCACATAGAAAACCTGTGCCACATCATTGGCTAGGACGAATGGTTCGTCTGCATACGCAAGATTGTTGAGATCCACTATTGTCATTCCGTACTGCGGGTCTTCCGTTACCCCGCCTCGTGTCATATTGACCCATTTGCACCGAAACAAAGGGACCTTTAAACCACGTCGATAGTCAAGTTCCCATATGTCCTGTATATAACCATAATATGTTTCCTTTCCCATCTTGGTTTCTGCATCAAAGCGGACACCACTGTTTTGGTTGGTGCTCTTCTTATCTTGGGCGATCGTGTAAAATGTATTACCATTTATCTCGTACCCTTTGAAAGTCATTATATTCGAAGATGGTAACTAGGACAACAAGTACAGGTCATCTTCAATAGAGGTGTCATGCATGGTACGTGTCTGCAACCAGCTGGCGAAACTCCTGGTTTGTTCACGTGTAATCTAGTCATCAGACCGCTCCGGGTGTTTGGAGTGTAGCAAATTCTTGTGTTCATCCATATACGGAGCCACCAAGGCGGAATTCTGTAGAACTGTGTAATGTGCTTCAGTGAGAGCATGTCCGTCCATACATATTATTTGTTCCCCTCCTAGCATGCCTTTTCCATCCAGTCTGCCCTTATGCCGCAATTCAGGAACACCAATCGGCTTAAGGTCAGGAATAAAGTCATTACAAAACTCAATGACCTCCTCATTTTGATGGCCCTTGGAGATGCTTCCTTCTGGCCTAGCATGGTTATGAACATATTTCTTTAAGACTCCCATGAACCTCTCAAAGGGGAACATATTGTGTAGAAATGGGACCCAAAGCGTTAATCTCTTCAAGATAGGTGAACTAGGGCGTGCGTCATGATGTTGAAGAAGGATGGTGGGAACACCAACTCTAAACTGACAAGACATTGCACCAAATCATTCTGTAACCTTGGTATGATTTCTGGATCGATTACCTTCTGAGAGATTGCATTGAGAAATGCACATAGCTTCACAATGGCGCATTTTCTCCATCTTCAAGCGCATTTTCTCCATCTTGATCTTGTGATCATCGACGACATCGGCAACATGCAACTCCAATTCCATCTTCTCCCCCTCAATTCTTTTCAATTTTTCTTTCAAGTACTCGTTTTCTCTTTCAACTAAATTTAACCTGTCGACAATAGGGTCGGTTGGAATTTCCGGTTCACATACCTCCTAGATAAAAATATCTATGTCAACTTGATGGGCATAATTTTTCATAAACACGAAATGCAACAAATAGTTTTAAAAGAGAATATACCACATCCGAACCATAACAAGGACGAGGGCCGACGGGGACGGATATCAAAACCATGGCACTATGTATAACAAACAACGTACGGGTAAGATAATTATATGAGTAACTATATATCCAAATCACACAAACATCAATTTTTTATATAAAATTTCATGAACAAGAGGCTCACCACAAGGTGGTGCCGGCGACGGGACGGTGCGGGCGATCGACGGTGGTTATGACGGAGATTTAGAACGCACTAAGTAAACCACACCTACATATGCAAACTAAGTATTATTTTTGACCTCAAATTGCATATAAATCAAATACTAGCACATATATATATTTCCTCCCAAATTACTAAACTCACAAATTAATAACTATATAAAGCATTGCAAGAGCTAATCTAGCAATGAGAGATGAAAGGACAAAGTTGCTAACCTTTGTGATCATTTGAATGGATGGGGGCCTTCAAATCTTGACAAATTTTGGGCAAAATGTGTGATGAGCTCGAGAGGAAGAGGGGAAGAACAGAGAGGAGAGGGGAAAGGGGAAGAACAGAGTGAGCTCGGGTAGACGAAGGGTTTATGTAGGACGACCTTTAGTACCGGTTCGTGCCAAGAACCGGTACTAAAGGTGCTGGAGGGGGCCCAGACTGACAACATCCTGCCACCACTCTCATTAGTACCGGTTCGTGGCATGAACCGGTGCTAAAGGTTAGCCACGAACCGGTACTAATGAGAGCGGCCCGGCTAGCCGTTGGAACCGGCACTAATGTATACATTTGTGCCGGCTCAAATACAAACCGGCACTAATGTGCTTCACGTTTGACCCTTTTTCTACTAGTGTTTCTTCAGACTAACAATTAGCAGTCAATAGCTTCCACAAATCAGATTTGAGAAAATGCGCTGTCCAACCAAATTTATCAGGAGTCAACACTAAATGGGTGATGAAGTTGAACCAACTTACTGGGATCTCAATTTTGGAAGTGTTTCCAGCTCCCTGAGTTGCTGGAGCAAAGTGTTATATCCA
The DNA here is from genome assembly GCA_021437245.1 of Aegilops speltoides. Classification (NCBI taxonomy): domain Eukaryota; kingdom Viridiplantae; phylum Streptophyta; class Magnoliopsida; order Poales; family Poaceae; genus Aegilops; species Aegilops speltoides. The sequence continues at coordinate 467,312,374 of CM038142.1, forward strand.
GAGGTCCAGTCCTTCTTCAGAAAGTAAATGTGAGCCATCAATAACTTCCATAGCATGATATTTAGCCAGTGCATGTAAATCAAACACAGTAGGAGAACCTGGCAAAGAGTATGAACTATATGTACCTTTATTGTTTAGGTCTGATGAAGTGCTCACATGAGGGATTGGGACATCTTCCTTGCCCTTGTCTGCTGAAAGCACAGCCTAAGAGACAGTGACAATTGTTCCATCAGATGATCTGACACCAGCATCATATGTGGCTGTAGTATCATCCTGCTTGTCATTGGCCATCTCAGGAACAGAAGGACCACCAGCATCAGTTTCTCCTTCTTCCTTGTGCAAATCTGTCAGATCTACTTGTTGCAGATTGTACTGGAGCTCTGAACTAGCATCCTGAACACCCACATCATACTGTATGGCCTCATTCTGAATTTGCAAGTTGTCCACATTGTGGTGGGCCACCTGAAGCTCATACTCCTCTCCCTCATCATTATAAGTCATTGTAATGTTGAGAAGGCCCTGACCAATTGGGGGCACTGGAACTCCTTGATTAACCTCCTCACTAGCAAAGTGAGTAATAGAAAAAATTCCATCAGATAAGGATACAGTTGTAGTGATGCTGCTATTTGGGGCCCCGTCTTCTGGTAAAGCGGGAATTTCAACTTGGTGCTGTTGAGGCTGAATTGGTTCTGGTTGCGGGAAAGCCCAATGCTGATCTTGCTCTGCTTGCTCCTCCCAGTCATCCTAGTCTTCATTTTGTACATGAACATTATGGATAGGCAGGGGCTGGAAACCTGGAAAGTCATTAGCATGTTGAGGCATAGGGTGAGGGTCAACACCTTCACGTGGAATTGGGTCCTCATCAGTAGGCCCACCACCCAGCATTTCTTCCAGAAGGACTTCAAGAAAACAAGTCCAGGATTCCTCTTCAAAATGCTCCCCCTCAGACCATTTGATGCTCTTAGGGATGTCAATAAGCTCTGTAACTCTAGCTTTTACCAAGATTTTGCCCTTGAGAGCATCCTCTCTCTCCCAACTTATAATCTTGCCCCATTTGGAAATAGCAGCAGCAATATCTTCAGAATTGCAGAAGTCAAAAGGAACAACTACAAAAAGTAGCCAACACGTCCTATTAAAATGCACCTTGCGCCTGTTTCTGCCCTCATTATGCTTTGTGAACAAAATGAATAAATCTCCAAAAGCATGCGGACCCTGCCTGATGAGCCCATCTTGATCCCGGACATGCAAGAACTGAACATATGCTTCACCGAAAGGGCACGGCTGGATTCTCTAAAACCTACTTGCTCATCTTGCAAAAACTCCTCCAAAACCTCACGGACATTGGAAAAAATACCTCATTGGGGTGAGGATGGATGGATGCAATCGCTCAATCTTCATGCCTTCTCTGGCGATGAGGCACTATTGCTCGAGAAACCCCAGTTCTTCCTTCAATCGCTTGTATCTGAAACCCATGCGGCACAAACGGGAGTGGGTCAATGGGGATGTTGGCCATCGTGGTCAAATCTGGCGAGGGAACAACCAATGCCCTCTTCAGCGACGATGACAGCGGAGGCGAGCTTGGCGAGGTAGGAGCAGAGGTGGAAGCAGATAAGGTAAGTGAAGTGGAATGCGAGGAGGCAAGCGATGGTCTTGGCTGGAAGTTTGGGAAAAAAATCTTTGACCAGTTCCTTAAATGACGGCACCTGCCTAATCTGTGACGCTGGCCCAGAGCAACGAAACCAAGACTCTACCTCTCCCTCGGCCCATGCCTCCTTTGGTGGGCTTGGAAATTAGTTAAATTTCAGAATAGGCCAAAGCCCAGGCAGATTTGGGGTTGAGCAAAAGTGGCCAAAATGACTGTTGACCCCGCATGCATGGCAAACCACGTGCTTAGGCACAAGCATACGTTGCACACCTTGGTGCTCCATTTGCGGCCTAACCGAAACAGAATTAAACTACAAAGAATTGTGGTTAATAACTTGATTGAAGCCCTCATGAATAGGCCCCAATAACCGCTCGAAAGCTGATCTACCATCTCTGACCATCGAGGAATAGCTCCGGTGATCACCGGAGTGAGGAACAACCGTCTTGCCAGATCGACCCACTAATGTCCATTCCTTATCAAGCTCATCATAGTAAAGTGCTTCTTCCTGACGCCAATTTGGGCTACCAAAGTTCCACAGGCTAAACACCAACTCAAACTCTTTCTCAACAATTTTACCCGCTTTGTAGATTTCAAAACCTATTGACTTTGAAGCAACCGAAAACTTGTATGACCTGTCTCTTAAGAAACGAACTCGAAAACCTTGGCCATAGCCCCCAAACATGGCATGGAGAGGAACACTAACCGTGTTCACATCAAGTTTGAAAGATGCTCGACTAAAAGATACCACCAACGTGAATTCTCTTTGACGAAAACCCGGAGAGAAGACCACTGGGTGATCAAATTTGGCCCTCATATCTGCTTGAAACTTCTTCCCATGGTCAAAGTTGAAAACAAAGGGAGCCATCGTTTGAGGAGGGTGGCTACCAGGGCCGGAGTGGCACCGGTAGCGATTGGGTGGCCGTCGGGGCCGGAGTGGCCACCGACGCAAGGAGGTTGGAGCGCTAGGAGGAGGGTGGAGCTAGCAGTTTCGTAAGTTGTCGACCATCTAGGGGGCCACTTTATTGAAACAAAGACACTAAAACACGATTACTACAGTAGCCTAATCATGTGAACATACAAAAATAGTAGGTGAAAGTGTTGAGTTGTCTCCCAACAAGCGCTTTTCTTTAATGCCTTTTATCTAGGCATGATGAGTTCAATGATGCTCGCCTAAAAGATAAGAATTGAAACATGAAAAAGAGCATCATGAATCACATGGCAAGCACATTTAAGCCTAACCCACTTCCTATGCATAGGGATTTTATGAGCAAACAATTTATGGGAACAAGAATCATCTAGCATAGAAAGGCAAAACAAGCAATACTTCAAAACTTTCAACACATAGAGAGGAGACTTGATATTATTGCAATATGTAAAAGCATATGTTCCTCTCTCATAATAATTTTCAGTAGCATCATGAATGAATTCAATAATACAACAATCACATAAAGCATTCTTTTCATGATCCACAAGCATAGAAAATTTATTACTCTCCACATAAGAAAATTCCTTCTCATCAATAGTAGTGTGAGCAAACTCAATAAAATAACTATCACATGATACTTGATCCACATAATCAATTTGAGCATTAAAATCATGATGACGAGTTTCTTGGATATCATTACTCTTTATAGCATACATGTCATCACCATAATCATCATAAATAGGAGGCATGCAATCATCATAATAAACTTTCTCATCAAAACTTGGGGGACTAAAAATATCATCTTCATAAAACATACCATCCCCAAGCTTGTGGCTTTGCATATCATTTGCATCATGGATATTCAAAGAGTTCATGCCAACAACATTGCAATCATGCTCATCATTCATGCCAATCATTTTATCAAATTCTTCTTCTATCAATTGAGCACAATTTTCCGAACCATCATGTTCAAGAAAGATATTATAAAGATGATCAATAATATGATGCAACCTCAATTCCATTTTTTGTAGTTTTCTTTTATAAACCAAACTGGGGATAAAACAAGAAACTAAAAGATTCAATTGCAAGATCTAAAGATATACCTTCATGCACTCACCTCCCCAGCAACGGCGCCAGAAAAGAGCTTCGTTGCCAGAATGTGTGTCGGTTTCCTTACCTCCCCGGCAACGGTGCCAGAAAAGAGCTTGATGTCTACTACGCAACTTTATTCTTGTAGACACGTGTTGGTCCTCCAAGTGCAGAGTTTTGTAGGAAAGTAGCAATTTTCCCTCAAGTGGATGACCTAAGGTTTATCAATCCATGAGAGGTGTAGGATGAAGATGGTCTCTCTCAAACGACCCTGCAACCAAATACAAGAAATCTCTTGTGTCCCCAACACACCCAATACAATGGCAAATTGTATAGGTGCACTAGTTCGACGAAGAGATGGTGATAAAAGTGTAATATGGATGGTAGAAATATATTTTTATAATCTGAATAAATAAAAACAGCAAGGTAGCAAATAGTAAACGGGCACAAAAACAGTGTTGCAATGCTTAAAAATGAGGCCTAGGGTCCGTACTTTTGCTAGTGCAACCTCTCAACAAAGCAAACATAGTTGGATCATATGATTATCCCTCAAAGTGCGATAAAGAATCACTTCCGAGTTCCTGTTAGCGGAGAATAAAAGATAGGAATTGTTTGTAGGTCACGAAACCACCTCAAAGCTATTCTTTCTGTTCGATCTATTCAAGAGTTCATGATAAAATAACACAAAGCTATTTTTTTCGTTTGATCTATCCTATAGTTCGTACTAGGATAACACCGAAGCAAATTCATATTCATAATACTCAATCCACACAAAGAACTATAAAGAGACCCCAAAGTTTCCGTCGGAGAAAAACGCGCATCAACCCCTATGGATAAATTACCCTAATATCACCGTGGGAATCCGTGAGTTGAATGCCATAACAAATATCAAGTGAATCAATAAGATACCTCATTGTCACCTCAAGTATTCATATCGCAAGACATATATCATGTGTTCTCATCTCTGAATATTCAATTTGACAAGGCAAAACTTTGAAGGGTAAAGATTCAATTCATCATAAAAAGAGTATAGAGGGGAGAAACATCATATGATCCCACTATATTAACAACGCCCATGATATAGATCATAAGAGAGAGATAAAACACATAGCTACTGGTACAAACCCTCAGCCCAGAGGGTCGACTACTCCCTCCTCATCGTGGTGGTCTTCGGGATGATGAAGATGGCCACCGGTGATGATTCCCCCCTTCGGCAGGGTGCCGAAATAGGGTCTAGATTGGATCTCGTGGATACAGAGGACTTGCAGCAGCAGAACATCTGATCTAGGGCTACCCCAAAGGGTTTCGAAATATTTGGGAATTTATAGTGCAAAGAGGGTGTGCAGGAGGCCACCGAGGTGGGCACAACTCACCTGGGCGGGGGCCCTGGCGCGCCCTGGTAGGTTGTGGCCCCCTGGGGCACCCCCTCAAGTGCAGCTCGGGTCCATTGGGTTCCTTCTGGTCCAGAAAAAATCTCCAAAAAGTTACGAAGTGTTTGGATTCCGTTTGATATTGATTTCCTGCGATGTAAAAAACAAGCAAAAAACGAAGAATCGCTTTGGCCTTCGGGTCAATAGGTTAGTCCCAAAAAATGGTATAAAGTTGCAATAAATTGATTGTAAAACACCCAAGAATGATAATATAATGGCATGAATACTTCATAAATTATAGATACGTTGGAGATGTATCATATATCACACAAGACGCTCCAAGAAAAACACATGTCATGTGGTGAATAAAGAAATAGACTCAAGTAAATTTACCGATGGATCGAAGACAAAAGAGGGGATACCATCCGGGGCATCCCCAAGATTAGATGCTTGGTTGTCCTTGAATATTATATTGAGGTGCCTTTGGCATCCCCAATCTTAGGCTCTTGCCACTCCTTATTCCGTTGTCCATCAAAACATCACCCAAAACTTGAAAACTTCACAACACAAAACTCAACAGAAAACTCATAAGATCCGTTAGTATAATAAAATAAATCGCCACTTTAGGTACTGTTGTGAACTCATTCTAAATTTATATTGGTGTTATATCTACTGTATTCCAACTTATCCATGATTCATACCCCCGATACTACCCATAGATTCATCAAAATAAGCAAACAACACATAGAAAACAGAAGCTGCCAAAAACAGAACAATCTGTAGTAATCTGGAAATTCCATATACTTCTGTAACTCCACAATTCTGAAAAATTAGGACAATCTGTGAAATTTGTATACCAATGTTGTATAGTAAATTAAGATCAAAATCATGTTTATGTGATTTTCTAAAATTCTGTAAATGAGCACAAAAGTTTCTGTTTTTCAGCAAAATCAAATTAAATATCACTGTAGACCATCCCAAAGGTATTACTTGGCTCAAACACTAATAAAACACCAAAACACAATTAATACAGAGGTAATAATGTATATTTATTGAAAAACAGAACCAAAAATAAAAAAACATAAAAATAAAATTGGGTTGCCTCCCAACAAGCGCTATTGTTTAACGCCCCTAGCTAGGCACAAAACATAAATCTAGGTATTGTCATCTTTGGTATTATTTTCGATAGATGTGTTCTTGTCCTGAGGTTTTGCAAAGATAAATTGAAACACATTATCCATAGAAATTTTGGCATTATCAAGTTGCCCGTCTATGTACCCCCTTTGATTCCCGGCCACAATCCAAGAATATTGTTGATTAACATCATTGAAAACTTGTTGGATCACATCTAAAATGGGGATTTTACTTTTAAGGTTCTCATAATTTTTTGATTATTTCCAAGCAAATGTCTCAACATATAGTCACTGTTGTAAAGGATCTCATCTATCACTAGTTTTTCATGGCTCATACCATAAAAATCAAAAATTTCCCTAGCTTCCCGTACTATGTGACCAAATTCATTCATAAGAACATGGGTAGCTATCTTTTTAGCCCTAGGATCTTTTATAACAGGAAGCTCATAAAACAATCTTTGCAAGGTAGGATGGGTACGGATAAACATATTTTCATATTCCAGAACTAGTACTAAAATAGCTTCTGCTTAAGTTTTAGTTCTTTTAAGTATAGGAGCATCACCAAATGGCAAATTGCCGACACAATTGAAAAATTCTTGGATATGTTCTTTTCCCATAACACTCCCTTGCCCAAAACAAAAGTTTTAGCATCCAGAGTGCCATATCGTCCAATTTTAGGACTCAGGCCATCATTTGTTTCTGCCATACCATAGTCACTCATGATGACGAGTCCAAGCAAACAAAAGATCGAGCGGAAAGAAAAAAAGGGCGACTAAAAAGGCAAATATATTTTTTATTTTTTTTAAAATGTTTTAGAAGTGGGGGAGAAGAAAACAAGAGGAAGATGGCAAATAATGTAAGAGCAAGAGATGATAGTTTATGATGGGTACTTGGTAGGCTTGATGTAAAACCTCCCCGGCAACGGCGCCAGAAATTCTTCCTGCTACTTCTTGAGCTTGCGTTGATTTTTCCCTTGAAGAGGAAAGAGTGATGCAGCAAAGTAGAGATAAGTAGTTGCCTCGGTTAAGAACAAAGGTATCAATCTAGTAGGAGGCACAAGCAAGTCTCCAATATAAGCACCTACATAAACTAACAAACACTTGCACACAACGCGAAAAAGGGGTTGTGAATCCCTTCACGGTCATGAACAAGAGTGAGATCTAAAAAAGATAGGTATAAAAGATAAATAAAGGAGCAAACTAAAGTAAATATAAATAAATTGCAGGAAGGTATTTTGGGGTTTTTTAGTTTATAGATCTGAAAATATATGACGGAAAATAGACCCGTGGGCTATAGGTTTCACTGGAGGCTTCTCTCTTGAAAGAAACATACGGTGGGTAAACAAATTACTGTTGAGCAATTGATAGAAAAGCGCAAAGTTATGATGATAGCTAAGGCAATGATCATGAATATAGGCATCACGTCAGTGACAAGTAGACCAACTCGTGCATGCATCTACTACTGTTACTGCACAAATCAACCGCTATCCAACATGCATCTAGAGTATTAAGTTCATAAGAACATAGTAACACCTTAAGTAAGATGTCATGATGTAGAGGGATAGACTCAAGCAATATGATATAAACCCCATCTTTTTATCCTTGATGGCAACAATACAATACCTACCTCACTACCCCTTCTGTCACTGGTTGTGGACACCGCAAGATTGAACCCAAAACTAAGCACCTCTCCCATTGCAAGAAAAACCATCTAGTTGGCCAAACCAAACCGATAGTTCGAAGAGAAATGCAAAGATATCTTAATCATGCATAAAAGAGTTCGGAGAAGACTCAAATAATATTCATACATAATCTGATCATAAATCCACAATTCATTGGATCTGAACAAACGCACCACAAAAGAAGATTACATTGGATAGAACTACAAGAACATCGAGGAGAACATTGTATTGAGGATCAAAGAGAGAGAAGAAACTATCTAGCTATTAGCTATGGACTCCGAGGTCTTTGGTAAACTACTCATGCATCTTTGGAAGGGCAACAAGGTTGATGTAGAGGCCCTCCGTGATCGAATCCCCCTCCGGCAGAGTGCCAAAAAAGGCCCCAAGATGGGATCTCATGAGAACAAAAGCTTGCGGCAGCGGAAAACTATTTTTGTGGATGCTTCTGATGTTTGGGGAATATTTGATAGTATATAGAGGTGGAATTAGGGTTGGAGGACACCCAAGGGGCCCACAAGCCCTCAAGGCACGCCCCCCCACCCCCCCCCCCGGGGCGCGCCCTAGAGGCTTGTGGCCTCCTCGGGACTCTTCTGACCCTCTCTCCAGGTCACGTAGGTGTCTTCTGGTCCAAGAAAAATCATCGTAAAGTTTTACTCCGTTTGGTCTCCTTTTGATATTCTTTTTCTGTAAAAGTCAAAAACAAGGAAAAAACAGAAACTAGCACTGGGCTCTAGGTTAATAGGTTAGTCCCAAAAATAATATGAAATAGCATCTTAATGCATATAAAACACCCAAAATAAATAATATAATAGCATGGAACCATCAAAAATTATGGATACGTTGGAGACGTATCAGGGCGCCACCATTTCCCTCATGGACCTCACGTCCACCAGCAACGGACAAGGCACGGACTCCATTGAGGATGGGTAGGCCACGGGGGGCGTCGGAGCCTGGTGTCCCATGTGGGCCAGTCCGTCTCCCGTGTTCTACTCTTCCTCGCCGGAGACCGCACCTTCCCTTCATTGGTCTTATTGCCGGTGTTCTTGGAGATGACGAAAGGAGGACGACACGGGCTTGGATGTCGGGAACCGCCGTGTAGGATAGGTGAAGGGCGGGTCTTTCTTTTGTTCTAAATGTTCAAAATGTAGTTAAATCCATCATGTTTTGTATGAAATTCATCATGTCTGTATGAAATCCAGCCGTATTTGCATGAATTTCATCCGGTTAGTTGAAAAATAGTTTGAAGTGTATGCGGCTAGGGTTGGATGTTGACCTCCCGGATTCATATCAGCGGACTGGACAGATTTAGAAGGTTTGTTGTGGGATGCCATTGGAGATGCCCTTAGCAGTCTGCTCATTATTGAGCTTTTAAAAGGCCATTTTGGTTCCCATCTATTTTTCTCAGATAAGTGCAGAATTATACTGTCAAGATAGAAAATCGAACTATGTGCGATTGATGGATCACACACATTAGAAAAATTTAACTGTCTGGCTGCAAATGAAACGTGTGCGATGACTGATCCATTGAGTAGGATTTATAAAGGAGATGTGTGTGTGATATGGGGCACATAGTTCCTCAAGAATTGTGTGCGTTGCTTGGAAAAACGGTTCTTAGGAATGGATTGTCTTTGATGATGGAGAACATCACGGACGCTGCATAATCTGTCCACTGTGTATGAAGTTTCGCACATGCTTTTGCAAGTATAAAGTGTGTATGATAACTCGAACAAAACACATGATTGTACAGTGAGAATGGTGTGCTCCAGTGGGCACATGATTACTAAAGGAACTGCGTGCGATGGGTTTAACAATCGCCCATGTTTTGCGAGGTGAATCATGTACGATGTGACATGCTCTATCTACAGAACAAAAACATGCTTTGTCCGCAGAACAAAAAAATATACTTAGAAAACATCATTGCATAATTGATCTAAACACCTATTTCATTAGTAACTAAACATCACATTGCACATCTTGTTGCATAATTACATAAACTAGGAACCACTCATCATATACAACTTCCTGGCTCTCTTGTCACCGCTACGGCTATTTGGGCGACCCCTCGGTGGCAAGGGGAAGGAGGCACGTCCTCATGTCCACAATCCCCATGTATATGTCATAGCTTGTGTAGGCATCCTTGATGCAGAGGCGAGGTGGTCTGCATCCAGTTTGTCCTCCCAGAACGAGTGTCAGGCACGTCTGTTCCTGATGTAATCCTTCATGCTAGCATATAAAGGGTCGACGATGGCTGCGGCGAGGTCAGCCAGGGAGCCCTGCTTCTTCCTGTTGCCGATGATCTTGTATTGCTTCTAGATGTCAACGAGATTCAGGAAAGAGATGCATGAATTACAAAGCACCTTTGCATTGTTGGCAGTGTCCACCATAGCGAATTTGTAGTCATTACTATTGACAAACCTGGCAAAACTTTCACAAGGCCTTGTGACCCTACAGTCGTGATAGATGAGGACGTGATGGCGCACGCACAGGTGGGCGATGACGATCTGATCATGTCCGGCATGCCCGTGGGTGTACTTGAGTCAAACCTGACCACCTTGTACTTGTCCTCCCATAGGAACCACTCAAATGTGGCGATGTGTCACACTTGGTGCACAACATTGTCATGGTAGAACACGATCACCTTTGGGGCCATCGGCCCCTTGAGGTTCGGCAAGGGGGAAGATCACATTGCACAAAGAGCAGAGGTCGTGGAACAGCATGACGGCGGTGACGCTGGTGGTTTTTACCCAGGTTCGAGCACTGTGAAGCGTAAAACCCTACTCCTACTTTGATGGATTCGATGAGGGAACACGATGAGCAAGCAGCGCTCAAGCCCGGCAAGGGCGCCTCGGGGAGAGCAGCTATGCACGTACAAGTGTGTAAGGGTCTGAATCCCTTGTTAGGTTGCCTTGGACCTCCTTTTATAGCTTAAGGGGTGACCACGGTGGCAAAACAATATTTATTTAATGATTAGATAGCTAACAGTTGTATCATACCTAACTCTGGTAGTTAGGACAAAGTGCATTAAATGCACTGCTAGGCGGCATGCTGAGGATGCAGCCCAGCAAGCCTGCCATGCCGCTTAATCATCTTCTGCTTATATGCCTGACAAGCCTCTGGACGGGTGTCATATGAAGGTAATATGTCTTCCAAATGGCTGCCATGTGCCTAGCGGAAGCCACTTAATCACTTGGGGGCTTGACATTGCACTAATAACTGATTTGCATTGTGGTGCGGTGGAGCGGTGGTACCTTGGCGGATCCGGCAAGCCTACCGGGTAAACCTTGGACTTGTCCCTGGGATGGCCTCGACCAGGCCAGGCTCCCTGCACGGCAAGGGAGGCCTTCCCAAGGTGATGCTCTGCTGTCTTGTTTGCCCGGGTCTTCTTCATCCGCTCTTTGATATCACTAAGAGTTGCTTCTCTAGCTTGGACTTACTTTGCACGTTGATGTAACTATGCGATGCCAACACGCATGTGTATAAGTCTGGGTAACATTCCTAAATGTTTGTTGCACCGATAGGAGGCCCCAGGCCTGGCCTATACGTGTTGCCGAGCATCGTTGGGGTAGGCACCAACAACTACACATGCGAACACCTGAGCCATGCCACTAAGGGATTCAAGCCTCTCTTGACGTTTCTCCTTGCTTCTTCATTAACCTGTGATTGAGTCAGTTTCCGGTTTTTCCGTGAGTCGTGCATAATGGCGTGGGTTAATCCATGTAGTGGCCTGTGGGTCGCCCATGTTCACGGGGAGGTAACTGGCTTTCTACTCGTCCCACCACTAATGTCGTTTCCACCACGTACGCTGCATGCATTGCACATGGTTGGTGGTGGATGTGCAGGGCGCAGGAAAGAGTGCCATGGCAGAAAGCTAGGCGCCGTGGATAGGCGCAAGTGGGTGGTCCATCAAAGCTTTACCCAAAACTTGAAAACTTCACAACACAAAACTCAACAGCAAATTTGTATGCTCCGTTAGTATAATATAGTAAACCACCACTTTAGGTACTGTTGTGAACTCATTCTTAATTTATATTGGTGTTATATCTACTATATTCCAACTTTTCCATGGTTCATAGCCCCCGATACTATCCATAGATTCATCAAAATAAGGAAAAGACACATACAAAACTGAATCTATCAAAAACAAAATAGTTTGTAGTAATCTGGAAACTTTGTATACTTCTGTAACTCCAAACATTCTGAAAAAATAGGACAACCTAGGCAATTTGTATATCAATCTTGTGTATAAAAATTAGAATTTTATCACGCTTCTGTGATTATTAACAATTCTCCTATAGGATGCAAAAGTTTCTATTTCTCAGCAAGATCAAATCAACTATCACCATAGATCATCCCAAAGGTCTTACTTGGCTCAAACACTAATTAAAACACTAAAACATAATTACCACAGAAATAATAATGTGTACTTATTCAAGAACAGTAGCAAAATCAAAAAACACAAAATAAAATTGGGTTGCCTCCAACAAGCGCTATTGTTTAACGCCCCTAGCTAGGCATAATGCATAGATCTAGGTATTATCATCTTTTGTATGCAATCCTTCAATTGACCATCTATATCCACTAGAAGATTCATTAGGTTTATTGATGGTCACACTCCTAGGTAAAAAATCAAGAAATTCACTTGTAGCAATTGGTTCTTTAATGATATTGACAAAGATAGGGTAAATAGTTATCATCTTAAGATCATTGTTTCCTTTACTAGATGATTCACCCTGAAGGAAATATGCCCAAGAGGTAATAATAAAGTTGTTATTTTATATATTTCCTTATATCATGATAAATGTCTATTATTTATGCTAGAATTGTATTAACCGGAAACTTGATACATGTGTGGATACATAGACAAAACACCATATCCCTAGTATGCCTCTACCTGACTAGCTCGTTAATCAAAGATGGTTAAGTTTCCTAGCCATAGACATGTGTTGTCATTTGATGAACGGGATCACATCATTAGGAGAATGATGTGATGGACAAGACCCATCTGTTACCTTAGCATAATGATCGTTCTGTTTTATTGCTACTGCTTTCTTCATGACAAATACATATTCCTCCGACTATGAGATTATGCAACTCCTGGACACCGGAGGAATGCCTTGTGTGCTATCAAACATCACAACGTACCTGGGTGATTATAAAGACTCTCTACAGGTATCTCTGAAGGTGTTTGTTGGGTTGGCATAGACTGAGATTAGGATTTGTCACTCTGAGTATCGGAGAGGTATGTCTGGACCCTCTCGGTAATGCACATCATATGAAGCCTTGCAAGCAATGTGACTAATGAGTTAGTTGTGGGATGATGCATTACGGAACAAGTAAAGAGACTTGCCGGTAACGAGATCGAACTAGGTATGAAGATACCGACGATCGAATCTCGGGCAAGTAAGATACCGATGACAAAGGGAATAACATTGACATTGCGGTTTGACCGATAAAGATCTTTATAGAATATGTGGGAACAAATATGGGCATCTAGGTTCCGCTATTAGGTATTGACCGGAGAGGTGTCTCGGTCATGTCTACATAGTTCTCGAACCCGTAATGTCCGCACGCTTAACGTTCGATGATGATATGTATTATATGAGTTATGTGTTTTGGTGACCGAAGGTTGTTCGGAGTCCCGGATGAGATCACGGACATGACTAAAAGTCTCGAAATGGTCGAGAGGTAAAGATTGATATATTGGAAGGTAGTATTCCCACACCGGAAGGGTTCCCGAGTGTATCGGGTACATACCGGAGTACCGGAGGGGTTACCAGAAACCCCCGGGGAAAGATATGGGCCATATGCGCCATAGGAGGGAGGCTAACCAGCCCACAAGGGGCTGGTGCACCCCCCACAAGGGAGAAGACATAATTGGACTAGGGAAGGGGGCGCCACCCCCTTTCCTTCTCCTACTCCCTCTCCTTCCCCCTTTCCCCCTTCGGTAAAAGGAAGGGGGCGAATTGGACTAGGAGTCCAAGTGGGACTCCTCCCCACTTGGGGCGCGCCTAGGTCGGCCTTCTCTCCCTCCATCCTTTATATACAGGGGCGCCCCTATGAGACACACCAATTGCTCGAAGCCGTGTGCGGTGCCCCCTCCATAGTTTACGCCTTTGATCATATTCTTGCGGTGCTTAGGTGAAGCCCTACGTAGATCACATCACCATCACTGTCACCACGTCATCGTGCTGACAGACTCATCTACTCCTTTGACTCTCTACTGGATCAAGAGCTCGAGCGATGTCATCGTGATGAACGTGTGCAGAACTCTGAGGTGTCATACATTTGGTACTCGATCGATCGGAACGAGAAGACGTTCAACTACATCAACTGCGTTGAGAAAACGCTTTTGCTTTCAATCTATGAGGGTTGGACACACTCTCCCCCTCTCGTTGCTATGCATCTCCTAGATAGATCTTACGTGAGCGTAGGAATTTTTTTGAAATTGCATGCTATGTTCCATTCACACCCTTATTCGTAGGAACATAAATAAACTTAGAAGATTTAGTAGGAGAAAATTTTGGAGTAGTTTTAACAGCAGCAAAGGCGGAAACCAAGTTAGCAATAATATCTTCTAACTTGTCAATTCTAGTAGAACCTTGATCTATTTTCTCATTAACTATAGGTTCCTTTTCCTTTAGATTCTTTCGAGTGATTCCTACCTTTGTTCCAATTTGAGTAATGTAATTATGAATCATTTTATCCAAAATTTCTATAAGCTCTACGGTAGAAATCTTATTCTCAATAATATCAAGCCTTTGCAACACATGTTCCATGGTTAAAGTTGTTTCATTAACCGTAAGTGGTGGTGATCCTACCAAATTTACCATAGCATTGTAGGCATCCAAAGTATGACTACCCAAAAAATTACCCCTAGTAAGGGTGGTCAACACATACCTATACCACATAGTGACACCCACATAAAAATTTCAGAGAAGAATGATAGTAGATTGCCTGGGGTAGATTTATTCTGAGCATTGCAAATTCTATACCAAGCATCCTTTAAATTTTCTCCCTCCCTTTGTTTAAAATTGACAACCTCACTTTCAGGGGTACTAACAATGGTAGAAGATTTAGCCATGGTAGAAAAACAAGCGATCTAACACACAAGCACACAAAAAGCAAACGAAAGGACGAACGAAAAGAAGGCAAATAAAAAGGAAAATATTTTTGTGATTTTCTGAAAACGTTTTAGAAGTGGGGGAGAGGAAAACGAGAGGCAAATGAAAATTAATGTAAGTGCAAGAGATGAGAGTTTATGATAGGTACTTTGTAGGCTTGATGTAGAACCTCCCCGGCAACGGTGCCAGGAATTCTTCCTGCTACTTCTTGAGCTTGCGTTGACTTTTCCCATGAAGAGGAAAGGGTGATGCAGCAAAGTAGAGATCAATATTTCCCTCAGTTAAGAAACAAGGTATCAATCCAGTAGGAGGCACAAGCAAGTCCCCAGTATATGCACCTGCACAAACTAACAAATACTTGCACACAACGTGAAAAAGGGATCGTCAATCCCTTCACGATCACTTGCAAGAGTGAGATCTAAAGGATATAGGTACAAAAGATAAGTAAAAAGCAAAATAAAGTAAAAACAAATAAATTGCAACAAGGTATTTTGGGTATTTGGTTAGATAGATCTGAAAATATATAATGGAAAATAGATCCGTGGGCCATAGGTTTCACTAGAGGCTTCTCCCTTGAAGAAATCATACGGTGAGTAAAAACATTACAGTTGAGAAATTGATAGAAAAGCGCAAAGTTATGACGATATCTAGGGAAGTTATCATGAATATAGGCATCACGTCCGTGACAACTAGACCAAAATGATTCTGCATCTACTACTATTACTCCACACATCAACCGACTCCTGCCTCCATCTAGAGTATTAAGTTCATAAGAACAGAGTAACGCCTTAAGCAAGATGACATGATGTAGACAGATAAACTCAAGCAATATGATATAAAACCCATCTTTTTATCCTCGCAGCCCCTTCTGTCACAGGGAGAGGATACCGTAAGATTGAACCCATCACAAAGCACTTCTCCCATTGCAAGAAAAACCAATCTAGTTGGCCAAAGCAAATCGATAGATCGGATAGAATTACTAAGCTATCTCAATCATGCATAAAAGAGTTCAGAGAAGACTCAAATAATATTCATAGATAGTCTGATCAAAAATTCACAATTCATCAGATCTCAACAAACGCATCGCAAAAGAATATTACATCAAATAAATCTCCAAGAACATCAAGGAGAACATTGTATTGAAGATTGAAGATAGAGAAGCAGTTATCTAGCTACTAGCTATGGACCCTTAGGTCCATTGTAAACTACTCACGCATCATTGGAAGGGCAGCAAGGTTGGTGTAGAGGCCCTGTGCTCGAATCCCCCTCCGGCGGAGTGCCGGAAAAGGCCCTAAGATGGGATCTCACGGGAATAGAAGCTTGTGGCAGCGGAAAAGTATTTTTTGTGTGCCCTCTGGCAACTCTTAATATGAAAATACACATTCAAAAATGGGAATATTTGAGAATTTATAGTGCTAGAGTATGGGTTGGAAGGGCTACGAGGGGCCCACAAGCCCTGGGGGCGCGCCCCTACGGCTTGTGGCCGCCTCGTAGGTCTTCTAGCCTCCTCTCCAAGTCTCGCAGGTTTCTTCTGGTCCAAGAAAAATCACCATAAATTTGTATTCCATTTGGACTCCGTTTGATATTCCTTTTCTGTAGAATTTAAAAACAAGGAAAAAAACAAGAAACTAGTACTCGGCACTAGGTTAATAGGTTAGTCACGAAATAATACAAAATAGCATATTAATGCATATAAAACATCCAAAACAGATAATATAATAGCATGGAACAATCAAATATTATAGATACGTTGGAGACGTATCACGAGCCGAGGGTGGACTTGCAACTTGGACAAAAAGAGTGACCTTTCAACTAATAAACGCAACAAACGGTTGTGCCAAGTTGCAAGTTGAGGGTGACTTTACAACAAAAGGAGAAAAAGAGTCGGGCCCCAGATCGAGCCTAGTTGCAAGTTGATGGTGAACTTGCAACTGAAAAAAAAACTTAACGCCCAGTTTGACTCAAGAGTGGACTTGCTACTAGCGTAGGAAAAAAGGCCGAACCTAGATCAAGGGTGGACTTGCACCTTAGGAAAGAAAATATTCAGGCCCAACTCAAGTCGACCGTGTTTCATGAAGGGCACGCCTATTTCTCGCTTTAAGCAAGCCAGGGGTAGCCATCGCGTCAGGGCAGCCCCAGATGGGTCGGCCTTGCCGCAGGGGAGGCCAGCCGCCTGAGTGTGTTTTTTTTTTGTTTTCTGTTCTCATTTTTTGCTTTCTTTTCATAAATTTCTTTATATTTTGAAAATATTCCACACACACACTCACATATAAACACTCTTTAAAACACATTTGAGAAAATCTTGAATAATTATTAAAAAATATTGAACAAGAATTTGAAAAACATTGAACAGGTATTTGGAAATGTAAAATAAGTACTAAAAATATTGAGCAGGTGTTTGGAAAATGTTGATAATTATTAAAAAATGTTGAACCAGTGTATGAAAAATGTTGAACGAGTATTTCAAAATGTTGAATAAGTATTAAAATTGTTGAACAAGTATTTGAAAAATGTGGAAATAATTATTAAAAATGTTGAATAAGTATTAAAATGTTGAACATATATTTTAAGAATGTTGAAAACCCGTTCAAACAATGTTGACTTGCTTACAAAAAATGTTGATCACTTATTACAAAAATATTTTTGACATATACAAAAATGTAAAGTTAAAACGAAATCAAAAATAAGAGAAAAAACAAAGAATGAAGAAGAAGAAAGAAAACCGAACAAAAAATGGAGAAAAAAAAAGAAAACCAAACAAAAAATTGGTGTAAAAAAGAAACCTAATAAAAATGAAGAGAACCCTATCGAAATTTTGGAGAAGAACTGTAGTAGATTGCTTACGGGTAGATCTATTCTGAGCATTGCAAATTCTACACCAAGCATTCTTTAAATTTTTTCCCTCCCTTTGTTTAAAATTGAAAACCTCACTTTGAGAGATACTAACGATGGTAGATGGTCTTGCCATGATAGAAAAACAAGCGATCTAACACACAGGCACACAAAGAAGCAAACGAAAGAATGGAAAGAAAGTGAATAGAAAGGCAAATATTTTTATGATTTTCTGGAAACGTTTTAGAAGTGGAGGAGAGGAAACGATAGGCAAATGGGAAATAATGTAAATGCAAGAGATGAGAATTTATAATAGGTACTTGGAAGGCTTGATGTAGAACCTCCCCAGCAACAGCGCCAGAAATTCTTCCTGCTACTTCTTGAGTTTGCGTTGATTTTTCCCTTGAAGAGGAAAGGGTGATGCAGCAAAGTAGAGATAAGTATTTCCCTTAGTTAAGAACCAAGGTATCAATCCAATAGGAGGCACAAGCAAGTCCCCAATATATGCACCTGCATAAACTAACAAACACTTGCACACAACGTGAAAAAGGGGTTGTCAATCCCTTCACTGTCACTTGCAAGAGTGAGATCTAAAAGAGATAGGTATAAAAGATAAGTAAAAAGCTAAATAAAGTAAACACAAACAAATTGCAGCAAGGAATTTTTGGGTTTTTGGTTATATAAATCTGAAAATATATAATAGAAAATAGACCCGGGGGCCATAGGTTTCACTAGAGGCTTCTCTCTTGAAGAAAGTATACGGTAGGTAAACAAATTACTGTTGAGAAATTGATAGAAAAGCGCAAAGTTATGATGATATCTAGGGAAATGATCATAAATATAGGCATCGCGTCCGTGATAAGTAGACCGAAACAATTCTGCATCTACTACTATTACTCCACACATCGACCGACTCTTGCCTGCATCTAGAGTATTAACTTCATAAGAACAGAGTAATGCCTTAAGCAAGATGACATGATGTAGAGAGATAAACTCAAGCAATATGATATAAACCCCATCTTTTTATCATTAGTGGCAGCAATACATTCCGAGCCTCGCTGCCCCTTCTGTCACTGGGAGAGGACACTTTTAGATTGAACCCATCACAATGCGCTTCTCCCATTGCAAGAAAAAACAATCTAGCTGGCCAAAGCAAATCGGTAGATCGGAGAGAATTACTAAGCTATCTCAATCATGCATAAAAGAGTTCAGTGAAGACTCAAATAATATTCATAGATAATCTGATCATAAATCCACAATTCATCGGATCTCAAGAAACGCACCCCAAAAGAAGATTACATCAAATAGATCTCCAACAACATCGAGGAGAACATTTTATTGAAGATCAAAGAGAGAGAAGAAGTCATCTAGCTACTAGCGATGGACCCTTATATAGGTCCATTGTAAACTACTCACGCATCATTGGAAGGGAAACAAGGTTGGTGTAGAGGCCCTCCGTGCTCGAATATCCCTCCGACGGAGTGCCAGAAAAGGCCCCGAGATGGGATCTCACGGGAACAGAAGCTTGCGGCGGCGGAAAAGTATTTTTTTGGTGTGCCCTCTGGCATAGGGGGAATATTTAGGATTTATAGTGCTGGAGTTAGGGTTGGAAGGGCTACAAGGGGCCCACAAGCCGGGGGGGCGCGCCCGTACAGCTTGTGGCCGCCTCGTAGGTCTTCTAGCCTCCTCTCGAAGTCTCGTAGGTTTCTTCTGGTCCAAGAAAAATCACCTAAAGTTTTATTCCATTTGGACTCCATTTCATATCATTTTCTATAAAAGTCAAAAACAAGGAAAAAACAGAAATGGCACTGGGCACTAGGTTAATAGGTTAGTCCCAAAGTAATACAAAATAGCATATTAATGCATATAAAACATTCAAAACAGATAATATAATAGCATGTAACAATAAAAAATTATAGATACATTGGAGACGTATCACGAGCCAAGGGTGGACTTGGAACTAGGACAAAGAGTGACCTTTCAACTAATAAACACAAAAAATGGTCGTGCCAAGTTGCAAGTTGAGGGTGAATTTACAACTAAAAGCCAAAATGGGTTAGGCCCCATATCGAGCCTAGTTGCAAGTTGATGGTGGACTTGCAACTGAAAAAAAAAAAACTTAAGGCCCAGTTTGACTCGAGAGTGGACTTGCTACTGAGGTAGTAAAAAAGGCCAAACCTACATCGAGGGTGGACTTGTACCTTAGGAAATAAAAACATTCATGCCCAAATCAAGTCGACCGTGTTTCATGATGGGCGCGTCTATTTCTCGCTTTAAGCCAGCCAAGGGTAACTAACGTGTCGGGGCAGCCCTAGATGGGCCGACCCATCCGCCGGGAGGCCAGCCGCCTGAGTGTTTTTTTTACTGTTTTATGTTCTCATTTTTTGCTTTATTTTCATAATTTTCTTTATATTTGAAAATATTCCACACACACTCTCACATATAAAAACTCTTTAAAACACATTTGAGAAAAGGTTGAATAAGTATTAAATAATATTGAACAAGAATTCAAAAAGATTGAACAGGTATTTGGAAATGTTAAATAAGTACTAAAATTGTTGTACAAGTGTTTGAAAATGTTGAATAATTATTAAAAAATGCCAAACGAGTGTATGGAAAATGTTGAACGAGTATTTCGAAATGTTGAATAAGTATTAAAAATGTTGAACAAGTATTTGAAAACTGTGGAAATAAGTATTAAAAAATGTTGAACAAGTATTGCAAAAATGTTGACTAAGTATTAAAATGTTGAAAAAGTATTTTAAAAATGTTGAAAAAGCGTCCGGACAATGTTGACTTGTGTACAAAAAATGTTGATCACTTATTACAAAAATATTTTAGACATATACGAAAATGCAGAGTTAAAACGAAATCAAACATAAGGGAAAAACAAAAAATGAAGAAGAAGAAAGAAACCCAAACAAAAAAATGGAGGAAGAAAAGAAAACCAAACAAAAAATTGTAGTACAAAAAAGGAAACCAAATAAAAAAATGTTGAAAACCCTATCAAAATAAAAATAAAAAACCCGTAAAAACAATTGGAAAAACCAGCTTTATCTGCCTCAAGTACAAAATGCGCCACCAACTTACCGCGTGCAAATGCATTGGCGTTGTGGCTAGCATCGCGAGCTCTCTCCCTAGCATCATTCAGATGCTGCAGGAAAATGGGCCAGCCCAACACGTCTACAACCTTCAGCAAAACATCCTCCTGCGATCGCTTAATGCGATAAATAGCATTTGCGTTTCATGATGGGGATACAACTTGACACAGACATTTAAAAAATTGAAATGTCAATCTAATTTAACTATATTGCCAAATGCACGCGCACATGTTAGTTGCATGTGTTGAGACAACAATGCATTAATGGAGGAAGTGAGAAAAGCAAGCGACAGATCCTTAATGATGAGAGAATTCCTTATTTAAATTTTTCTTCCCTTTTTGGCCCCAAAAATCTTATTCTTCCCTTTTTTACACTCAAACTTTATTTTGTTCCCTATGTGACACTTCCATCAGTTTTGGCTAGTAACAGTGTTAAGTCTGACCTAAAAAAACTATTTTACCCCTAGTGTAGTATGTGACCAAATTATTTACATGCAAACACAGAGGTAATGTGATATACATTTTGTCATTGCTGAATAAATAAACAAAAAATAGTACTATATGTCTAATCGTAAGAAAAATATTGCCGGGGAAGAACAATAATAATTATACTAGCAAAAGGGCCCGTGCGTTGCAACTGGAGAAAAGAATACCACACACTCTTAATTTACAAAATATGGTCTATAATCTGAGCATTTGTAGCTGCAGCCAAACAAAAATGGTATTTGCCAACAAAAGTGCAAGTTCAAGATTCCACATGTCTTCTATTTAAACAAGGCTTGCATGTAGATTTAATATGTACAAAGAAACGGGCAAGTGATCTTCAATTTTTTTTTCCAATCCTGATTTTGCTGAGATGTTCATTCACAATCCGGGCCAGTGTCGATATGAAGCTACAGCAAGACCGCAATAGAGAGCATCGGGCTCACATCGCTCCCTGCGAACAGAAAACGGGGGAGAGGACCACAGTCATCTTTCACCATGGCTAAGAAAGCAATTGTAGCTGCCAATGAAAGTTTCATGCTCATATCTGGGACTATCTGTGTTAATATGATTATGTTTTAAGCATTAAATAAATTTTTGGCATAAAAATGAGCAAAATGCTTTTGGATATTGAAATATATGTAAACGAGGTCTGAAAAGAATGAAACTTGGCATGATGTCACTATTGACCTCTATAGGGTGGGAGAAACATTTGAGAGTGTTACAGAAAAAACTTCTTGCACTTTGCATAGAAACTGAACAGCCTCTTGCGAAGCTTCAGGTTTCCAAGAGAAACCATCCTGCTTGAAGGAGAACTCTATTTTTTCATAATTTCCACTTTAAAAATTTCTATGTTGAATACACCATTGAAATTCACATGCTCATATTTGGTACTCCCTCCATTCCATAATGTAGTGCGTATATATTTTTTGAAAACTCAAAGTTTGTAAACTTTGAACAAATTTACAGAGAAAACTATTTATATCTACAATATAAAAAATATAAAATTTGAAGCTACATCTTATGAAGAATCTAGTGATATATGTTTGACATTCTAGATCTAAATGTTTTTCTCCACAAAGTTTGTCAAAGTTTGTGAGGGTTGGCTTTTCAAAAAAAATTATATGAACTACATTATGGAACGGAGGGAGTAATATTCTGGGTTAACATCATTCTTCTAAAGCATTAAATGAATTTCCAGCCATAAAATGCATATAATTCTTTTGAATATTAAAAAATATGCAAATGAGGTCTGAAAAGAATGGAACTTGGTATGGTGTCATTATTGACAAATATAGGGTGGGATAAAAAAAATAAGAGTGTTACAGGAAAAGGTTGATGCACTTCGTATAGAAACTGAACAGTCTCTCACGAATAATCTGGGTTTCGAAGGAAAAATGTCCAGTTTGAAGGAAAAATGTTTTTTTTTCATTTTTCCCCTTTAGAGAACTTTTCCATGTTGAATACACACTCTCCTTTCCAAAATAAAAGGCGTGCTTGAGGTTGCACTGTTTTTAATGCACAACTTTGACCATTAATATATACATAATTAGTTGAATTTAGCATATATAAATGGTATCATCATATTTGTCTTGCAAAATAGTTTTATATTACATATCTTTATACTAACTCAGTACACATACTAAGTGAAAATCATAGTCAAAGTTTTGCGTCGAAGAGCATAAAAGGTCAATTGCGCCATATATTTTGGGAAGGAGGGAATACTAATTTTGGTGTTGTAAATGCCAAATGTATACTATTGCTCAGTGCAAATTAAACATTGTTAACTTTAAAGTTCAACTACCCATTTGCAACACTTACGAATAAATAATTTTTTTTTAGGGAAGGCCATCATGGCTAGCTTTATTAATCACACATCAAAGATACATCGTCTATGAGCTTCAACCAGGCAATCTGCTGGCTCATTAGTCCAAATACTAGAAAACTGATTACAAAAAGTATAATTAGCTAGCACATGCGCCGCTTGATTAGTCGAACGATAATAATGCTTAAGTTTGACCTCGTTACGAAGAGTTACATACGATATTAGCTGGCAAATTTTGATTATAGGGAACTAGGGAAGGAAGGCCCACCCTGAAATTCAGAGGGAGAGATTGGTGAGAGTTGGACACATAATCACATAGGTCAATTTTCGTAGGTTCCTTTGGTAGATGTAGGATTTTCGTATACTTCCGGTCAGAACCTTCGTCCACCATTTTTTTATGAGGGAAACCTTCGTCCAGCATGATCGAAGCCTATTTGGCAAATCACCAAACAGTATTACAGCTTCCACCGGAAGCACGTAGTAAGAAAAAACTTTATTCATCATGCAGATCGTACAAAACGAATACAAGCCATAAGCATCAAAGAACGCGCCAAGAAAGAAAGAAAGAAAGAACAGTAAAATGATTAAACCGTCTACATACGTACTCTCTGTAGCATGCATGCATGCATATGCAGACTTGTGGCTAGCACGTCAAGTAGCAAAACCAAGCAAACAACGTAACCGGCTCAAACAAAACAAAATAAAGCAGAACAATGCCCCTCTCGCACCACTAATCCGCATGGCCGCATGCAGCCAACGCATGCGTGGGCAGCATGGCACACCTTGCTAGATCGCTTAGCACATGAACCCGGTGGGCGCTTTCTTGCCGCAGTGGTTGAGGATGACGCTGAGGTTGATGGGAAGGTTGAGCTTGACGATGTTGAGGACGTTGGCCGTGATCACCGTGCAGAGGCACAGGGCCGCCTCCAGGTCGACGAGCCCATCCAGCAGCGGGCAGCACGGCAACGCGGTCGGCCTGCCCACCTGCGCCTTGACCAGGTTCAGCGCGTTGACACACGCGCCCACCTTCAGCGCGTCGCGTGGGCACCTGCCGAGCGAGGCCGGGGTCGGGGTGGGCGTCGATGGGGTGGGCGTGGACGGGGTCGCGCAGTTTCCCCGCACGCGCTGGCCACGGAGAACACGACCAGGTTCACGGCGAGGAACAGCGCGATCGATGCATTTCCTGCCATTGCTGCCGAGTGATCACTAAGCACAGATCAAATGATCAAGTAGCTGATCTGGAGCTCTGGACTGCTAAGTGCTTGTGATGCCCTAAGGGTGGTGCTTGAGTCTGGTCTTTATAGGGGCAAGATCGGTGCCATGCTGGTGAATTATTAGCGTGCTTGCATTCCCTTGCTCGTGAACTTGCATGTGATCGACGGCAATTGGGAGTCTGATCTAGATCGGTTTGCTGAATAATATGGGCGTTATACCCAGAATATTTGGACATACATTAGTAGTTAAACAATTTGGAATGGCACTAGTGACAAGATTGCTGCATTAGTGGATGCATGTTGACGCTTGTTCCTGCTCGGCGATTGATGTTTTTCTTGAAGCTGGCTTAATTTGAAAGTTGCATCTGTCGGTCACGGACGGGAGTACGTCTTTGCACAAAAATCAAACCAGAGCAATCATAAGAGGCAAGGCAACTTGTTTCAAGCCTTCCAAGGGACCAGCCATATTCTAACCTGCAATAAACCGGTTGTTTTTTTAGAGAAGAGGCTCAAGGCCGGCCCTACTTTGAATTAACAAAGTCATGCATCAACCGGCCAGGATTACACCCCATACCACATACAAAGCAACAAAAGAAAATGAAAATGGCTAGGACGTGTTTGGTTACTTGCATTAGGTCCAATCAGGTCCGCATGGAAAGAATCCGGCCTGTTTGGTTGCCCACATACACTGTTGGGCCTGCATTACACGAACTTTAAAGCACCTCTGGGCGTGTCTCGCAGGAAACGCTCGGATTGGCAATTTCTCCAGAGCCAGCCGCATGGAAAGAATCCGGCTTGTTTGGTTGCCCACATACACTGTTGGGCCTGCATTGCACGAACTTTAAAGCCCCTCTGGGCCTGTCTCGCAGGAAACGCTCGGATTGGCAATTTCTCCAGAGCCAGGCCCGCTCGATGCATGTGAACGGCGGGGACTGCACGCGCAGAGCCACACTCGAAAAGCCGCGTTGCTTCCCGAAGCGCCAACAATTATTACCCTCACCACCCCCTCACCACTTCCTCTGTCCTCTCCCCACTCTCACTCACGGCAGCAGCGGCGGCGACGTTCAGCATATCGAAGAACGGCATCCGCATCATCACCTTCGGCATGGCAATGGCGATAAGCACTTTTTTCACCTCTTCATGTACTCATTCGCATTCAATCCGCGTTTAGGTTCGGTCAGCGTAATGGGAATGGGGAATCTAAGTAAATAGTCATAGGAGTGATCATAACATCGTTATGAGTTCGTAGTACCGATGGATTTGAGGTTACCGATCAAGATTGAGTACAAAGGTAATGTGGATTGGGGATAAATCTTACAGTATATCTAGATCTTAGCCTTTGCTACCCTGGAGGCATTTGGAGCGGCGGGTAATGTGGATTTGAGGCCTAGGACTGCCCTTCCTATGCTCCAGCTGGTTTAGTTTCTTTTTTTGTTGAACAATAGAAGGTGCACAAAGCGCCAAACTTAACATTTCAGCTCAGTAACAGCGTACAACATGAATTACAAATCCCTGGAACCAAAAATTGGAAAGAAGAGAAACTACAGGACATGTTATATTCCTATGAGTGAAGCAAAACAACATATGGCAGGTTCTTCAATCGATCAAAGAACACGATGAGCTACGCTGGGAAATACCATTGATTTCCCTAGAAATATGGAACACTTGAGAATGAAGATGAGAGGAGAAGCAGAAAAACTCAGCCAACACCTTCCTAATAGTCCAAGGGATAGTAGTCTCCATTTGCACCTCTCCTGTACCATGTTAGGGTTTCACGCCCTAGGCGATCAGGTGGCGATCGCCACGCCGCCACCGCTGCCGGGCGCCGCTCCGGTCGCGTGTGGCCCTGCCTCCGTGTCTCTGCTACGGCAGGACATCGGACTCGTCGCGGCCCCGTCCGCACACCGTTCGCGCGGCACACTTCGCTGCAGCGTTCCGCCGTGTCGATCAAGACCGAAGCCATGAGGAGTAAGGGTGAGCAGGCGTCCGGCTGGGTTAGGGTTCCCTGACCCCTTGTGCAAGGAACCTGACATCCCTGCCTACAGAAAGCAGCCTAGCGAGAAACCAGAGAATCGCGAGGAACCGAGTAAACCACCAGATCGTCTTCTCCGCGAGGGTGAGCCGCCGCCGTGCAAGATCCGCTCGTCCGCGATGTCGAAGGCTACGCAGCTCGCGGGAACCAAGCCCTGTGTGTCCGATGTGAACCCGGTGGTCGGTGGGGGCGATCATGGGGCTCCCTCTGTGGATGCTGCCCGCCCGAAGCCTTCCGTCGGGGAAACTGAGGCGCCTGTGGCGCAGAACCCGAGTATGCGGTCGCTCGCTGGTTGGGGACAGATGAAAAACATGGCTGCGGTGAGAGAGCCGGTACCAAGTCCAGAGGTGGAGACGCCTGCAGAACAGATGCGCCAGATGTCCGGCGGTGTGGCCGCAGCAATCGAGAAGGAAATAAGAGCTGCAGCTACACACAGCCACACTTCCAGCAAGAATGTACAGCAACGGGGTCATTCACTACCCAGAAGGTCGGACATCATACTGGCCATGCAAAATTTATCACATGAAGTTAGGATGGCAGAAGCTGAGCTATCGGATGACCCATCTACTTTGGGGAAGTGCAGTGCTGGTGATAACCATGTGATCGGCTCGGTGGAGGTGGATGGCAACCAGGCGATGGTGGTGTACTGTAATACATCAACCTCGGCTGTTCCTCTGTTTATAGGCACACCAAAAAAACGCAGGATGGAAGGAGGCCAGATGGAGCAGCAGACAGTGGGAGGAGGGACTACTGCTGACCAGGAGATGCAGGAGGAAACCAACACTCAGGAGGCAGCCGGCCCAGGGGCCGCCGGCGAACAGACGGGGCCGATGGAGCCCCGTCTGGAGCAATGAATATCCTAAGCTGGAACTGCCGGGGTGGGGGGAACCCCCGGACAGTTCGTGACCTCGTGAGCCTTGTGCAGGTTCACTCCCCTAGTATCGTCTTTCTTTGTGAGACTAGGCAATCAAAAAATAAAATGAAGAGATATCGTGCTCGGCTAGGTTTAAGTGGTTTTGATGCTTCTGATAGTGTTGGTCTTAGTGGTGGCCTTGCCTTGTATTGGCATGAGTCTCTGAATCTTGATGTAAAAGCTATAAATGAAAGATACATTGATGTGTACGTGACTGTTGTGGCGGGTGAGCCACCTTGGAGGCTTACTTGTGTCTACGGCGAGCCACGGACGGAGGACCGTCATCACATGTGGTCCCTCCTCCGTGATCTTCACCAACAGGCCGACATGCCGTGGGCTGTGGTTGGCGACTTCAATGAAGCGATGTGGAGCTTTGAACATTTCTCTGAAACGTCACGGTCGGCAGGTCAAATGATTGACTTTCGTGATGTGCTTGAGGTTTGTGGTTTGGGTGACCTTGGTTTTGCAGGCCTACCGTATACTTATGATAATCGACGTGCTGGCCGGGCAAACGTTAAAGTCCGGCTTGATCGTGCTGTTGCTAACAACTCTTGGCGGGATATGTTCTCGGAGGCTAAGGTGGAGCACCTTGTAGCGTCGAGCTCGGATCACCTGGCCATTCTGCTACGGTGTGTGAGGGAGGAGATCTCACCATTGGCTGGCAGAAGATGTCGTCAGTACGAGGTGATGTGGGAGAGAGATCCGACTCTCCCGGAGGTAATCATGAACACTTGGACTGAAATGGGTTCGATGATAAATCTGGGTGATATTGCCTCCGGGCTAGGTAATATGATGAAAATACTACAGGATTGGAGCCGCAAAAAATTTGGTAATGTTATAAAAGAAATTAACAAGTCCCGCTCTCGCCTGGAAGAGCTTATGTCTATGAATGCAGATAGAAAGGAGATCAGAGAGGCCACTGACAGGATGAATGAACTCCTATACAGAGAGGAGATGCTTTGGATGCAAAGATCTCGGGTGGCGTGGTTGCGGGAGGGAGACCGCAACACGCGTTTCTTTCATCGGAAAGCGGTTTGGCGTGCGCGGAAAAATCGCATCAAGTCACTTGTTGACGATGCAGGAGTGGTGCATAAGGATCATGAGTCCATGGCTGCGATGGCAACGTCCTACTTTTCTAATCTGTTTTCTGCTGACGCCTCCTTATGTGCGGATCCTGTGACTAACTTAATTAATTCCCGTGTTACTGATGCCATGAATGATGGACTGTGTGCAGATTTTACGGAAAAGGAAATTGCTGATGCACTATTTCAAATCGGTCCTCTCAAAGCACCGGGGCCTGATGGATTCCCTGCTCGCTTCTTTCAGAGGAACTGGGGTGTTATGAAAGAGCAGGTTATCGCTGGGGTGAAGGAATTCTTTCGGACTGGGATCATGCCTGAAGGGGTGAATGACACCTCCATCGTTCTCATCCCAAAGGTAGACAACCCAGAGCGTCTCACGGAGTTCCGGCCTATCAGTTTATGCAACGTCATCTACAAGGTAGTGGCGAAGTGTTTGGTTAACCGGCTGCGTCCCATATTGGATGACATTATCTCACCCGCACAGAGTGCCTTTGTCCCTGGTCGGATGATTACTGATAATGCGTTACTTGCTTTTGAGTGCATTCACTATATTCAACAGGAAAAAGACCCGAACAAAAGTTTTTGTGCATATAAATTGGATCTGTCTAAAGCTTATGACAGGGTTGATTGGATCTTCTTGGAGCGAATGATGCAAAAGATGGGTTTTGCTCGCCGTTGGGTGAACTGGATTATGACGTGCGTCACCTCGGTGAGATATCTGATTAAATTTAATGGGACCCTCTTGGATTCGTTTGCACCAACGTGCGGGCTTCGGCAAGGTGATCCTCTCTCCCCATTTTTGTTCCTATTTGTGGCTGATGGTCTCTCGGCTTTGTTGAAGGATGGAGAAGAAAAGGGTGATTATACTCCCCTGAAGGTTTGTCGTAGAGCGCCGGGTGTGTCTCATTTGCTGTTCGCAGACGACACCATGTTGTTTTTTAAAGCAGAAGAAGAACAGGCTAAGAAGGTACATGATGTGCTACTCACGTATGAGAGAGCGACATGCCAATGCATCAATCCGGCCAAGTGTAGTGCACTATTTGGAAGTTCCTGTACCGTTGACAGCCAGGAAAAGGTGCGTACTATTTTGCATGTTGACTTGGTCACTTTTGAAGAGAAATACTTGGGGCTACCTACACCGGATGGGCGTATGAACAGAGGTAAATTTCAGAACTTGCAATCAAGACTTCTGAAAAGGATTATCGCTTGGGGTGACACCCTTTCACTTGCTGGCAAGGAAACCATGATCAAAGCTGTGGCGCAGGCCATCCCTACTTATATTATGGGTGTGTTCAAGCTACCGATGTCAGTTTGTGATGATTTGAACAGGATGGTAAGGAACTTTTGGTGGGGTTCAGCGGAAGGCAAAAGGAAAACTCATTGGATGGCGTGGCCGCAAATTCAGGCTCATAAAATGAAGGGTGGGCTTGGGTTCAGAGACTTCCGTCTCTTTAACCAAGCCCTTCTCATGAGCGAGCATGGAGACTTTAATTAACCCAAACAGTCTATGTGCGCGGTACTAAAAGCCCGATACTATCCGGAGGGGCGTCTCGAGGACACAGTATTCTCGGGGAATGCCTCTCCTACATGGCAGGCTATCCAGTATGGCCTCGAGCTCTTGAAAAAGGGCTTGGTGTGGCGCGTAGGCAACGGACAAAGCATCCGTATTTGGAGGGATCGCTGGCTGCCCACGGAGCCGATGGGGCGGCCTATCACGCAACAGGGCACCTGCAGATTACGGCGGGTGGCGGATCTCCTTGATGACTCCGGCACTTGGCGCCTCGACGTTCTACGGCGGTACTTTCTTCCGGTGGACATCAGCACCATCACGAGCATCCACACTTCGTCGCGCATCACCGAGGACATCATTGCTTGGGCGCCTGAGAGGAACGGTATCTTCACCGTCCGCTCCGCCTACCGCCTTGCCATGGACGGCGCGGCGTCCATCGTCGACAGCCACGAGCAGGGCACCGGATGGTCGTCGCGCCATCTGGAAGACCATATGGGGGTGCCTGCTCCCCCGAAGGTACGCGTCTTCGCCTGGAGGATTGTTACCAACTCGCTCGCAACATGGGCTAATAAATTCTCTCGTCATCTTGAGCTTACTGATGTTTGTCCCATTTGTGGTGTGGAACGAGAGGATACCTTCCATGCTATGTGTAGATGCCCCCTCGCGAAGAACCTGTGGCGTGCAATGGCGAAGGATTGGCCTATCCCTGATGTGGATTTTGTTCGCAACAATGGCCCTGAATGGTTGTTCTCGCTGCTCGAGCCACTTGCAGATACGCCACGGCTGGTGGTGCTGATGACCATGTGGCGTATTTGGCACGTCCGTAACGAGATAACTCATCAGAAGAATCCGCCCCCTATAGAGGCCTCTTGCAGATTTCTCCATGGGTATATTAATTCCCTACTATGTATCCGACAACATCCTAGAGCTGATATTGTTAAAGGCAAAACGGTGGTGCATTTGGGAAGGTCGGCTGCTACACAAATTAAACATAGTGGTGAGGAGAAGCGATGGATGCCACCAGCAGTTGGCTTGGCCAAGCTGAACACGGACGGGAGCTACATCCCAGCAACAGGAGCTGCTGGCGGAGGTATGGTGCTGCGTGGCGCTGCCGGAGAGATTATTTATACTGCTTGCAGGCAATTACGTACATGCGCTAATGGTTTAGAGGCGGAACTAGCTGCGTGCAGTGAAGGGCTGGCTCTCGCCCTCCACCATACTGAGTTGCCGATTGTCATTGAGATGGATGGTTTGGAGGCGGTGTCGATGCTTAACTCGCCGTCCGTGGATTGCTCGAACCATCGTGTACTCGTACAAGAGATTCTTGGGTTAATTGCAGCTGACCCTCGGAAAATTTCTATTAGTCATATTAGTCGCTCTCAAAACACTGTTAGTCATGCTCTTGCCGCTTATGGTTGTAGTACCCCTCGCACCGCCGTGTGGTTGGGATCTGGCTTGCACGATATTGTAAATCTTTGCATGGCTGAACGGCCCCCTTGAGTAATGAAATTCCTTTTTACCCCGCAAAAAAAAAGAAACAAAACAAAATAAAGCAGAACAATGCCCCTCTCGCACCACTAATCCGCATGGCCGCATGCAGCCAACGCATGCGTGGGCAGCATGGCACACCTTGCAAGATCGTTTAGCACATGAACCCGGTGGGCGCTTTCTTGCCGCAGTGGTTGAGGATGACGCTGAGGTTGATGGGGAGGTTGAGCTGGACGATGTTGAGGACGTTGGCCTTGATCACCGTGCAGAGGCACAGGGCCGCCTCGAGGTCGACGAGCCCATCCAGCAGCGGGCAGCACGGCAACGCGGTCGGCCTGCCCACCTGCGCCTTGACCAGGTTCAGCGCGTTGACACACGCGCCCACCTTCAGCGCGTCGCGTGGGCACCTGCCGAGCGAGGCCGGGGTCGGGGTGGGCGTCGATGGGGTGGGCGTGGACGGGGTCGCGCAGTTTCCCCCGCACGCGCTGGCCACGGAGAACACGACCAGGTTCACGGCGAGGAACAGCGCGATCGATGCATTTCCTGCCATTGCTGCCGAGTGATCACTAAGCATAGATCAAATGATCAAGTAGCTGATCTGGAGCTCTGGACTGCTAAGTGCTTGTGATGCCCTAAGGGTGGTGCTTGAGTCTGGTCTTTATAGGGGCAAGATCGGTGCCATGCTGGTGAATTATTAGCGTGCTTGCATTCCCTTGCTCGTGAACTTGCATGTGATCGACGGCAATTGGGAGTCTGATCTAGATCGGTTTGCTGAATAATATGGGTGTTATACCCAGAATATTTGGACATACATTAGTAGTTAAACAATTTGGAATGGCACTAGTGACAAGATTGCTGCATTAGTGGATGCATGTTGACGCTTGTTCCTGCTCGGCGATTGATGTTTTTCTTGAAGCTGGCTTAATTTGAAAGTTGCATCTATCGGTCACGGACGGGAGTACGTCTTTGCACAAAAATCAAACCAGAGCAATCATAAGAGGCAAGGCAACTTGTTTCAAGCCTTCCAAGGGACCAGCCATATTCTAACCTGCAATAAACCGGTTGTTTTTTAGAGAAGAGGCTCAAGGCCGGCCCTACTTTGAATTACCAAAGTCATGCATCAACCGGCCAGGATTACACCCCATACCACATACAAAGCAACAAAAGAAAATGAAAACGGCTAGGACGTGTTTGGTTACTTGCATTAGGTCCAATCAGGTCCGTATGGAAAGAATCCGGCCTGTTTGGTTGCCCACATACACTGTTGGGCCTGCATTGCACGAACTTTAAAGCACCTCTGGGCGTGTCTCGCAGGAAACGCTCGGATTGGCAATTTCTCCAGAGCCAGCCGCATGGAAAGAATCCGGCCTGTTTGGTTGCCCACATACACTGTTGGGCCTGCATTGCACGAACTTTAAAGCCCCTCTGGGCATGTCTCGCAGGAAACGCTCGGATTGGCAATTTCTCCAGAGCCAGGCCCGCTCGATGCATGTGAACGGCGGGGACTGCACGCGCAGAGCCACACTCGAAAAGCCGCGTTGCTTCCCGAAGAGCCAACAATTATTACCCTCACCACCCCCTCACCACTTCCTCTGTCCTCTCCCCACTCTCACTCACGGCAGCAGCGGCGGCGGCGTTCAGCATATCGAAGAAGAGCTAGGCGACCTCCGCTCACCGGCATCCGCATCATCACCTTCGGCATGGCAATGGCGATAAGCACTTTTTTCACCTCTTCATGTACTCATTCGCATTCAATCCGCGTTTAGGTTCGGTCAGCGTAATGGGAATGGGGAATCTAAGTAAATAGTCATAGGAGTGATCATAACATCGTTATGAGTTCGTAGTACCGATGGATTTGAGGTTACCGATCAAGATTGAGTACAAAGGTAATGTGGATTGGGGATAAATCTTACAGTATATCTAGATCTTAGCCTTTGCTACCCTGGAGGCATTTGGAGCGGCGGGTAATGTGGATTTGAGGCCTAGGACTGCCCTTCCTATGCTCCAGCTGGTTTAGTTTCTTTTTTTGTTGAACAATAGAAGGTGCACAAAGCGCCAAACTTAACATTTCAGCTCAGTAACAGCGTACAACATGAATTACAAATCCCTGGAACCAAAAATTGGAAAGAAGAGAAACTACAGGACATGTTATATTCCTATGAGCTGAAGCAAAACAACATATGGCAGGTTCTTCAATCGATCTAAGAACCTGATGAGCTACGTTGTGGGAAATACCATTGATTTCCCTAGAAATATGGAACACTTGAGAATGAAGATGAGAGGAGAAGCAGAAAAACTCAGCCAACACCTTCCTAATAGTCCAAGGGATAGTAGTCTCAGCTATCTTCCTGGTTGCCGCAAATGATGCTAATGAGAGACAGTCTATGAGGAAAGTGGGCTGAAAAATGTTTTGGCTCTTAGCCACCTGAGCCGCCAAGAGAAGAGCCAAAACATCAGCTTGTAATGGTGTATCAGTAATAATAGTAGAAGCCTAGATCTGTACATTGACTTCCACCGTGTCTTGTTTAAGTGTGGCACTTTATTTAAACTGCGGATAGCTATGGTTTACAACTATCTTCTGTTGTGTGTGTATGATATTTTTTGTTCACGCAATTGTGTGTTGGTAACCTCACCAACAAGCAGAAGAGGTTACCAGACAACAGCTATTGCATGGAACCAAACACTGTATAGTTGCGTGAGCCGAGCTAATACAAGCAACCAAATGTTATGCCAAAATTTCTCCCCTAATGCGAGAAGCCTAAATGCGGGCAATGAAACAATGTGCAGATGTCAAATTTTTGCCTGTTTTCCTCACCCAGACTCCGTTGAACCATGCTTGAGCTAGCTAGACCCGGCTCATAAGACTACCAAACAAGTCCTAGAAGATACAAGGTGCTATTCAAACACATCTTCCAAACAACAAGCATACAGGCCTGTCCCTGAGGGAGGGGCGCGAGGGGCCGCCGCCCCGGGCCACCGAATCCTTAAAAAGCTTTAACTATTAAAAAATTTCTCTTTAAGGAATTACACCGGACCTAGCCGACCCTTTATCTGGTTTAACTCCTCAAAAAATATAATCGGCATGTTGGTTGGCCCTCAAATTTGAGCGGCAGCAAGCACTTCTAAGAAAAAGTTTGGTCCTATCCTTGCGACGGCCCCTCTCCACCTCTCGCCCGTGTCGTCGCTAGTGTTGCCTCCTGGTTCCACCCGTAGCCCTTGCCAACACCCCATAGCCTCTGCTGCCATCCTACCCCATAGTTGTTCGCTCGCCGGTTGCTATCATCGTCGGAATAGACTCAAATGCCGCCGCCACCGCCTCGATCTAGTGCATGAAAAAAACCACCCATGAGCTTGTTTTGGTCCAAAAAACGGAGCCGGCGATGACTGAAATGTCGTAGAGCACCCACCGAGGAGCACACCGGTGAAATCGAGATCACCGCAGTTCAGCTGCAGCGAGCTTGGTTAGCGATTGGCGAGCACGACTTGAGGAGAATATTCTTCCTCTTCTATCTCCTACTCTATAAGGATCATCTAGAAAGCAGAGATCTTTGGTTCCATTCAAATAGAAAAGCTGACATAGATGTTAAGTGGTGAGAATATGCATAAAGGAGCCGAATGAAATAAAAAAAAATCATGTTCGGTTTTGAATTAGAGACGTTAAAAATAATTCTGAATGTTGCAAGCTGTCACACAACTGCACCGTGGACCTATAGCCTCAGCATCGCCTTAACGCCGCTGGCCGAGGCTCTCACCTCCTCCACCCGCAAAGTGTTCGACGAATTGACTATGTGTGCTTTTTTTGTTTTTTCCATTGTGCTTAACTCTTTTTTCAATCAAATTCAACAAAGAATATTGCATAGTGTATATGAAAAGGCCGAGGGAGATGTTCTTTGATGACTCTTCATTGTTGGTGGAGGAAGAAGACGATGATGATTCTGAAATGGCCATTGTCGTGATCGTTAATGGATATTTTCGACAACCGAGACTAGGATCACAGTTCGCCTGTTTGTACATCAATCAAGATAGAGCAGCGGGCCATGCCAATCTTATGAAGACTACTTTGCAACTGATGCAACCTATCCAGAGAAGTATTTTTGTTGGCAATATTGAATGCACAGAAGTCTCTTCCTCACCGTTGCAAAAGTAGTTGAGAAGCACGATCCATGGTTCAAACCGAGGAGTGCATCCAAGAGATAAGTGCGAGCCCATTTATGAAGTGGGTCACAACTATTTGAATGCTTGTTTTGATTGTTTAGTCGACCCCACTGATGACTATGTTTGCATTGGGGAAGGTTCGATCTTGGAGGTTGTTCGAAGATACACACAAGCCATGATTGAGACCTATGTGTCAGAGTACTTGAGGGCACCCGATGACGAACACACCAGAGACTGTCGAGTTTGAGTGAAGAACGAGGATGACCAAGAATGCTTGGATCAATTGATGCATTCACTGGACATGTAAGAATTTTCCCGTGGGATGGAAAAGTTACAACAAAGGGCATTCCATAGATCCAACAACATTCTTGAGGTAGTTGCAATGGATGATCTATGGATTTGACATTCGAACTTGCATTGCATGGCTCTCATAATGGCCTGAATGTGTTGTCGCAATCACCACTTTTCGGAAGCCTTGTTCCCGAAGATGCTCCTCCTTGCAACTATATTATAAATGGCCATGAGTACATGATGGGATACTACCTTGCGGATGGCATCTCTCCTCCATGGGCCACATTTGTGAAGGCAATCTCGCGTCCTCAAGGTAATAAGAGATCCCACTTTGCAATGTGTCAGGAGTCGGCAAGGATATGGATAAAGCTTTAGGTGTGCTTCAAAAGTGCTTTGCTATTATTCGTAGCCCTCCTGAGTATTGGAACCCACAGCTCCTATGGAAAATAATGACATGTTGCATCATCTTGTATAACATGATCATCGAAGATGAGAGAGGCATGTCATCGCGACCTTGTTGAGCTAGAACAAGATCCAAACATCATATAGAGATTCCTCACAACGCATTGACGTACCGATAATCGAAAAGTTCATACCCAGCTCCAAAATGATCTTGTTGAGCATCAGTGGGCTCTCCATATCACTTGATTGGTGTGCTTCTATCATGCTTTTTATTTACTTCATTTGGACCCTTTAGTACGCTTGAATTTCAATAATTAAATTTATAAAGTTCAAATTTATAATATTCGTGAATTGTCTGAACCTTTATTATCATGTTTGAATTTAATGTGTAGCAAATATGTGATTGAAATGCAGTACATAAACCAAAACTTAGAAGAATTGGCTAACAAATTTTTTTAAGAGTTAAGTTTTAGGGGTTCGACTAGGACCCTTTTTTTTACTTCTTAAATTTGAGAAGTTAAGGTCTGAGGGGCAGTTTGAGGGGCTGAATTACAAGGGATCATCTAAAGATGCTCATAGATGGTTAGTGATCATAGTTAAATAACTGGATCAGGAATTGCCTCGGGTTTCTTTTTTAAAAGAGGCCTGATTTTTTGTTTTTTATCTTCCGATGATTTATCTTTTTTCCACTGCACCAAAAAAAATGTTCAAAAATGTTTGCCAATGCAAAACTATTCTTGGATTAAAAATGATCACACATTCAAAAATTGTTCATGAATTCTAAAACATATTCGTAAATCCAAAAAATGTGCACGAATTCAAAAAAGTTTTCATCAATTAAAAATATGGTAAAACAATTCTTCAAATTGAACAGTTTTTAATATATGATGAACATTTTATTTATAAACAATGAACTTTTTAAATATATGGTGAGCAATTTTCAGTTACGTTCTGAACATTTTGCAAATACTGTGATACTTTTACAAAATACACATGAACAATTGTTTAATACACAATAGACTTTTTTAATATATGGCGAATTTTATTGAATTACACACTGAACAAAATTTACACAAATTTGATAAAAATATCATGAATCCAATTTTTTTTGTGGATTCAAAAAAGAGTTGGCAAATCCAGTTCTTTTTGTGACTCCAAAAAATGTTCATGAATTCAAATAAGTGTTTGTGAATTCAAAATATGTTCATGAATCCAAAATATATTCACGAATTCACAAGAAAAATTGAAAATTCAAAATAAATTCATGAATCAATAAAAAATTCATGAATTCAAAATGGTTCATGAATCCAAAAAATCATGAACTCAAAAACATATAAAAAATTATTGAATTTGAAAATTTTAAAAAAGTTCATGAATTTTAGAATTATTTGCTAATTTACAAAGTTCATTAATTAAAAAAATCTTGCAAATTAGAACAAATGATTCATTAACTGAAAGTAAAAAGGGTTAAAAATGGAGGAGGAAAAGGAAAAGGAAAATAAAAGAACATGGATGAATAAGAAAAGACCAAAGAAAAGAAGAAACTAAAAAACGGTTAGAAAACCAGAGGACACACGAAGAAAACAGTATATGTGCAAAGGTCGGCCCTTTTCTATCAATTTGGCCGTGCCTCCTAATATTGCGCGAACCCAACTATGCCTCAGTGGCTAGCAGCGCAACCCAACACTCTATATTGTTTCATGGATGCCCCCATTTTCACTATTTCTCTTATTTTATGTGTGCATTAATGGGTCGGCCCATACTGCAGTCGTTGTAGGCGATCGACACAACAGCTCTCGCAAAGAGTGATCGCAAATCTATTTGGTGCCTTCAGCACCAAATAAAGTGTATTCTGCACACCCCTACCTCCCCCCCCCCCGGACCGTGCAGGCCAGCCATTTATGATTATAACAGTAGTTTGGTTTCTTCTGGCGTTTTATTGTCTAGTTTTTTGTGTTTTGTTTATGTCCGGTCTAGGGCCGATTCTCATTGGATTTATAAAATTTTACTTTTACTTTTTAATTTTCATTTTTAATTGAATTTTTTAAATTCGCAGACTCTTTAAAATGCATGAACTTTTAGCTCATGATTTTTATTTGATTTTTTACTCAAACTCGCAAAGTTTTCAAAATTTATGAACTTTTTCAAATTTTCAGAAACTTTTTCATTTTTTGTGAAATTTTCTCAAATTCGCGTTTGCTTTCAAAAAAATGGGAAATATTTTCACATTAATATTTTTTCACTTTTACAAACTTTCTTAAAAGTCAATGGTCTACTGTCAGGTGATCAACTGGTCAACAAACCAACCAACGAGATGCCATGAGTGAGCAAGATGCATGCGAAATGATGTGCAAACGAGAAGTGAGCGAGCACAGCTTTCGCGTTTTGCTTGGCCGGCAAGCAAGGTAGCGCGCTCGAGCACCAACACCATTAATCGGAGCTAAGAGTGCGAGAGCTATATCTAGCTTAGCGAGAGTAGTTTATGTCTCGCCTGAAGCTCTTTCGCATGTTGTATGGTATTACGCCGGCTTGTTACTCGATCGATCATTTGCTTACGCTCGTTGTAGCTCTATTCGATGTGTTTTCCTCAGTTTTTTATTTTTGTTTTTGTTTCTTTCTGGGTTTTTTCCTTTTTTTGTCATGGGTTTTCTTTGTTTTATTCTAGGTTTTCAACATTTTTTGTATACATCAAAGAACTTTTTTATACATGTTTAATATTTTTTGAATACATGATGAACATTTTATAAAACTTATTTTTGATTATACACATTGCAGATTTTTGGTATATAGCACGACCATTTTTTAATACATGTTTAATAGTTTTTTAATATATGATTAACATTTTTGATACACGATCAACATTTTTAATATTTATTGTTTTTATTTTCAAATTTATTAATACACCTTTTTGTTTCCTTCCTTCCTTCCAATTCCATCGTAGAAGAAGAAACCTCGTCGGCTAAGCAATTGCCCCACCATCTATGTTAGGGGGAAGCCATTGCCTCATTATCTCATTATACATATAACATCACTAATACAACTAAAATTCTAGCGAACGACGGGTGTCGACGACGAGGATGCGGGATACGCATCGTCAACATCGATGCGGGAATAATTACTTAAACTAAAAACATAACAACAAATGTGACATGTTCAACTAGTTCTTACTAAAAATAAACTTACTATAAATAAAAATAAACTAGTTCTTTCTAAAAAATAAACTAGTTCAACTAGTTATATTAATTTTTTTTTACTAAAAATACATTAGTTCTATTAATTCAACTAGTTCTTACTAAAAAAACTAGTTCAACTAGTTTTATTAATTTACTTCCTAATTATTTTAAACACTTACTAAAAACAGTAAAAAACTACATTATACAATAGTAAAAACTACAGTAAAAACAGAAAAAAAAAAAGAGATGGAGGGGAAGGGAAGGAGGAGGAAGGAGAGAGGAGGGGAGGAGGCGGTGGGATTGGAGGAGGGAGGGGGGGGGGGGGGAGGCGGTCGGAGGAGGAGGAAGGAGGGAGGAGGAGGAGGGGAGGGTGGCGGAGGAGGAGGAGGGAGGGGCGGCCGAAGGAGGAGGAGGGAGGTGCGGTGGGAGGAGGGCGGCCTGAGGAGGAGGGGGAGGTGGGAGGGGAGGAGGGGGGAGGGAGGAGGAGGGGCGGAGGGAGTACCTCGATGGAGGAGCAGTGCGGCGGTGGCGGACGATGGGTTCGGCGCGGGCGAGAGTGAGTGAGAGGGTCGGGCGCGTGTGAAGATAAGGTAAGTAAGTAGTAGCGCATTTCCGAGATACGCGCTACTGCTATGGAACGTAGCAGTAGCGCTGGTTGAAGATACGCGCTACTACTAAGTGGGGCTAGCCATCTGCGCCCAGTACAAACATAGCAGCAACGCGTTTTCCAAGCACGCGCTACTGCTAAAGTAGAAGCAGTAGCGCGGTTTCGCTACTGCTAAAGTAGAAGCAGTAGCGCGGTTTCGCTACTACTAAGTAGCAGTAGCGCCCTATTTTGTCCAGCGCTACTGCTAAGATGCTGTGTATAAGGTTTTCCCTAGTAGTGTCAGCTCACCCAGGTGACCCTTGCGGGGGCTCCCGAAGGAGTACTCCATCGTTAGTTGCTCTCATAAAAAGATAAGCGCCACGCAGGGCAGAAGGCATCGCGCAAGTTTCCCTCAAAAAACTAGCAGCCAGCGACACGAGATTAAAAAGTTTGCACATATTTTATAACAACTAGACCGTCTCGTGGACAATTTAGATGAGACTTAATTAATTCTCATCTCATGGAAATGCGATAAGAAAATCACAGGCATAAGTCAAGCTTAATGATGAAGAAGCCCTCGACCGTGGAGAACCACTGTGCGGAGGCAAAAGCCGGAACTTTGAGGCGAAGCAGCAAAATAGAACAACCATGTCAACCCGATGGGGTCAAGCCATCTCTGCGACAACCTCCGTCTAACTCCAAAGGGGACTCCCAACCCTCTCGCCCTACCACGAATGGCGCCGATCCGTCGACAGAATACGCTCCCACAGTAGTAAGGTGTACACCAATGCCAAAGCCTTCCGGAAGGTCAACCTGGGAAACTCCTCTTCATCACGAGCACATCAAAGTAGGGCTACACCGTTGTCCATGAATCTGCACAAGAGGAGTTGCAGCTGCACGGAGAGACCACCTGTGATGAAGACACCTGCAGGGGAGGCGAGACAAAGATGGGAAGCTACATCAAGACTGCAATAGAGAGCATCGGGCTCACATCGCTCCGGCCGAACAGAAAAACGGGGGAGAGGACCACAGTCGTCTTCCACCACAGCTAAGAAAGCAATTGTAGCGGCCAATGAAAGTTTCATGCTCATATTGGGGACTATCTGGGTTAATATCATTATGCTTTAAGCATTAAATAAATTTCTGGCATAAAATGAGCAAAATGCTTTTGGATATTGAAATATATGTAAATGAGGTCTGAAAAGAATGAAACATTTGAGAGTGTTATGGAAAAAAGTTCTTGCACTTCCCGTAGAAACTGAACAGTCTCTCGCGAAGCTTCAGGGTTTCCAAGAGAAACCGTCCGGCTTGAAGGAGAACTCTAGTGATATATGTTTGGCATTCTAGATCTAAATGACTTTCTCCACAAAGTTTGGCAAAGTTTGTGAGGGTTGACTTTTCAGAAAAAAAATTATATCGACTACATTATGGAACGGAGAGAGTAATATTCTAGGTCAACATGATTCTTCTGAAGCATTAAATGAATTTCCAGCCATAAAATGTGTATAATTCTTTTGAATATTGAAAAATATGCAAATGAGGTCTGAAAATAATGGACCTTGGTATGGCGTCATTATTTAACCCATATAGGGTGGGATAAAAATCTAAGAGTGTTACAGGAAAAGGTTGATGCACTTCGTATAAAAACCGAACAGTCTCTCGCGAAGTATCGGGGTTTCGAAGGGAAAACGTCCGGTTTGAAGGAAAACTCTCCTTTTTCTTAATTTCCTTCTAGAACTATTCTGTATTGAATATACTCTCTCCTTCCTAAAATATAAGGCGTGCTTGACTTTACACGATCTTTAATGCACAACTTTGGTAGACGTAGGTCAATTTTCGTAGGTCAACTTTGGTACACATAATCACATAGGTCAATTTTCGTAGGTTCCTTTGCTACACGTAGGATTTTTGTATACTTCTGGTCAGAACCTTCGTCCACCATTTTTTTATGAGGTAAACCTTCGTCCAGCACTGATCGAAGCCTATATTTGGCAAATCACCAAACAGTATTACAGTTTTCACCGGAAGCACGTACTAAGGAAAACTTTATTCATCATGCAGATCGTACAAACGAATACAAGCCATAAGCCATGAAAGAACGCGCCAAGAAAGAAAGAAAGAAAGAAAGAACAGTAAAATGATTAAACCGTCTACATACGTATTCTCCGTAGCATGCATGCATATGCAGACTTGTGGCTAGCACGTACGTCAACTAGCAAAACCAAACAAACAACGTAACCGGACTGATCAAGCAGAATATTGCCCCTCTCGCACCACTAATCCGCATGGCCGCATGCAGCCAACGCATGCGTGGGCAGCATGGCACACCTTGCTAGTAGATCGCTTAGCACATGAACCCGGTGGGCGCTTTCTTGCCGCAGTGGTTGAGGATGACGCTGAGGTTGATGGGGAGGTTGAGCTTGACGATGTTGAGGACGTTGGCCTTGATCACCGTGCAGAGGCACAGGGCCGCCTCCAGGTCGACGAGCCCATCCAGCAGCGGGCAGCACGGCAACGCGGTCGGCCTGCCCACCTGCGCCTTGACCAGGTTCAGCGCGTTGACACACGCGCCCACCTTCAGCGCGTCGCGTGGGCACCTGCCGAGCGAGGCCGGGGTCGGGGTGGGCGTGGACGGGGTCGGGCAGTTTCCCCGCACGCGCTGGCCACGGAGAACACGACCAGGTTCACGGCGAGGAACAGCGCGATCGATGCATTTCCTGCCATTGCTGCCGAGTGATCACTAAGCACAGATCAAATGATCAAGTAGCTGATCTGGAGCTCTGGACTGCTAAGTGCTTGTGATGCCCTAAGGGTGGTGCTTGAGTCTGGTATTTATAGGGGGGAGATCGGTGCCATGCTGGCGAATTATTAGCGTGCTTGCCTTCTCTTGCTCGTGAACTTGCATGTGATCGACGGCAATTGGGAGTCTGATCTGGATCGGTTTGCTGAATAATATGGGCGTTACACCCAGAATATATGGACATACATTAGTAGTTAAACAATTTGGCTGCATTAGTGGATGCATGTTGACGCTTGTTCCTGCTCGGCGATTGGTGTTATTCTTGAAGCTGGCTTAATTTGAAAGTTGCATCTGTCGGTCACGGACGGGAGTACGTCTTTGCACAAAAATCAAACCAGAGCAATCATAAGAGGGAAGGCAACTTGTTTGAAGGCTTCCAAGGGACCAGCCATATTCTAACCTGCAATAAACCGGTTGTTTTTTAGAGAAGAGGCTCAAGGCCGGCCCTACTTTGAATTAACAAAGTTATGCATCAACCGATCAGGATTACACCCCGATACCACTTACAAAGCAACAAAAGAAAACGAAAACGGCTAGGACGTGTTTGATTGCCTGCATTAGGTCCAATCAGGTCCGCGCGAAAAGAATCCGGCTTGTTTGGTTGCCCACATACACTATTGGGCCTGCATCACACGAACTTTAAAGCACCTCTGGGCCTTGGCAATTTCTCCAAATCCAGGCCCACTCGATGCACATGGGCGGCGGGGACTGCACGCGCGGAGCCACGCTCGAGAAGCCGCGTTGCTTCCCGAAGCGCCACAAGTTATTACCCTCACCGCCCCCTCATCACTTCCTCTCTCCTCTCCCCACTCTCACTCACGGCGGCAGCGGCGGCGGCGTTCAGCAGATCGAAGAAGAGCAAGGCAACCTCCGACCCCTTCACCGGCACCCGCATCATCACCTTCGGCATGGCAATGGCGGTAAGCACTTTTTTCACCTCCTCACGTACTCATTCGCATTCGATCCGCATTTAGGTTCGATCCACGTTATGGGAATGGGGAATCGAAGTAAATAGCCATAGGAGTAATCATAACATCGTTATTAGTTCGTAGTACCGACGGATTTTAGGTTACCGGTCAAGATTGAGTACAAAGGTAATGTGGATTGGGGGTAAATCTTACACAATAGTTCTAGATCTTAGCCTTTGCTACCCTGGAGACATTTGGAGCGTCGGGTACCCTTGCCCTTGTTCTTCTCCTCGAGCTGCACCACCGTCTCTTCTTCCGTGCCGGAGTACAGATCGATTAACATGCTTCGGTGTCCTAGCCCCGGCGCCCTTACAACCATCGCCACCGCAACTTCTTCTTCCACCTCCATCGCCACCACTTCTTGTTCCTCCTCCACCGCCACCACGGTCCCTGTTGTGAAGGACGCTATGGCATGATGGTCATGAGGACACCTATACTCTCTATACGTGGCCCACCTTGACCTCTGTCGGGCGTCACCGGAGTTGGCTTGATTCATGGCCCAGGAAAAGATGGCGACTGACATAGTTCCCTTCACTGGGTTAGGAATCAGCGTCTTTAACTCCTCCAGCGTCGCCTTCTTCAGGACCGTGTCCGACTCTTTCTGCATGTCTGCCACGCTGGTGAAGACTGGAGCGGACTTCCATGGTGTTCTCGAGATTGGTGCGGTCACCAAGCGAGCACCCAAGGAATAAAGCCCTCCATCCAATGCCCCAAGGGAAGAGGTTGGAGTTGCTGCAGGAATTCATGGCGGTAGATAGGAGGAAAAGTGAGAGATAGAGAGATGACTGAGTGAGATGGTGGGTAAATAGTGACCGTGAGGA
Source organism: Aegilops speltoides (assembly GCA_021437245.1). Lineage (NCBI taxonomy): Eukaryota > Viridiplantae > Streptophyta > Magnoliopsida > Poales > Poaceae > Aegilops > Aegilops speltoides. Next base: position 467,357,013 of record CM038142.1, read on the forward strand.
TGGGTAAACAAAGGGGTTATGGACGATAGGTTTTAATGGCGATCAACCTCGGCACTTTGTGCTCTTCATAATGTGTGCTCTTCATAATGTAGATCAACACAGACAACAAGGACAAGGAAGTGGTGTCACCCATGGAGAAGGGCAAGGAGGTGGTGCCGCCGATGGAGTTTGGCTCGACCACGCCTGAGGACGTGGGCACAGATGAGGACATGGTGTCGGAGAAGCCCCCTAGCGGCAAGCATCGTAACTACAGCCACTATCATGAGGAGGGAGGTCCAACCCACTTCTGCAAGGTGATCCTTGCCCCTCAGCTTGAGTGCATCCTGATGCCCCTGGAGTTCACCAAACACTTCTCGGTGGTTCCGCAAGGCTTTAAGCTCAGGACCAACACCGACTGCTCATGGAGGGTGACTGTCCGGCTGATGGACGGTAGGGTGACCCTCTATCAGGGTTGGGCCTCCTTTGTAGTCGTCCATCAGATCAGGATTGGCTACATGGTGACGTTCAAGTTCCTCACTCTTGACATGCTCGAGGTCATCGTCTTGAATGACGAAGGCATTGAAGTGGTGACCAAGTGAGGCAAGCATGATGACACCTTCGCCATGAACGTCCAGGACTGCCCTTCCTATGCTCTAGCTGGTTTACTTTTTTTTTGTTGAACAACAGAAGGTGCACAAAACGCCAAACTTAATATTTCAGCTCAGTAACAGCGTACAACATGAATTACAAATCCCTGGAACCAAAAATTGGAAAGAAGAGAAACTAAAGGACATGTTATATTCCTATGAGCTGAAGCAAAACTACGTATGGTAGGTTCTTCAATCGATCTAAGAACCTGATGAGCTACATTGTGGGCAGTACCATTGATTTCCCTAGAAATATGGAACACTTGAGAATGAAGATGAGAGGAGAAGCAGAAAAACTCAGCCAACACCTTCCTGATAGTCCAAGGGATAGTAGTCTCAGCTATCTTCCTGGTTGCCGCAGATGATGCTAATGAGAGATAGTCTATGAGGAAAGTGGGCTGAAAAATGTTTTGGCACTTAGCCACCTGAGCCGCCAACAGAAGAGCCAAAGCTTCAGCTTGTAAAGGTGTATCTGTAATAATAGTAGAAACCTAGATCTATACATTGACTTCCATCGGGTCTTGTTTAAGTGTGGCACTTTATTTAAATTGCGTCTAGCTATGGTTTACAACTATCTTCTGTTGTGTCTGTATGATTTTTTTTGTTCACGCTTTTGTGTGTTGGTAACCTCACCAACAAGCAGAAGAGGTTACCAGACAACAGCTATTGCATGGAACCAAATGCTGTGTAGTTGCATGAGCCGAGCCAATGCAGGCAACCAAATGTTATGCCAAAATTCCTCCCCTAATGCGAGAGGCCTAAATGCGGGTAACCAAACAACATGCAGATGTCGAATTTTTGCCTTTTTTTTCCTCACCCAGACTCCGTTGAGCCATGCTTGAGCTAGCCAGACCCGGCTCACAAGGCTACCAAACATGTCTTAGAAGATACAAGGTGCTATTCAAACACATCTTCCAAACAACAAGCATACAAGCCTGGCCCTGAGGAGGGGCGAGAGGGGCGGCCGCCCCGGGTCACCAAATCCTAGGGGGGGCAGGCTAGGTGTATGCGAGCGTGGTGGATAACCCATCCGAGATTCCATTTGTTTTAGATCGAGACACCATTAGAAGAGCTCTGAAAGCTGCACGTGTCTTCATGAAGAGATGACTGAATCATTTTTCTTCAGCGATCTGGGCCTTGGTCCTTTCCTTCTGAAGGGTTGGATGGTGCTAAGTGGTTGTGGGCCAAATCTGATTGGGAGGAAGTGTCTATTTGCAAATGTTTTACTTATATTTATAAATGTTTGTTGTGTACTTAAAATTGTATTAATAGTTCATTTAAAATATGTTCTTGTTGAAAAAAGACAAGAAAATGAAAAATAAATTTTGAAAAAAAGGAAATAGAAATAAAAGATAGGAAAAATTGTGATAACTATTGAAAAATGAACCATTGATAGTGTTTTTTCCAACAAAAGTACCAAAGAGTGAAATGGTGCTGGTAATTCGCAAATAAACAGACGTTAGGGTTGTCATTGAAAACTATATTTTTGCAGGCCTGTCCCTAAAAATGAAAAGCAACAATTAATTTCAATACATGTCACGGGTGAACATGCAACTAGTTCTGGTTGGGGTAAATTGTGTGTCCAAGATGGACATGCAACTGGGTTGGGGTTGGCGACAAGTTGCGTGTCAAGGGTGAACATGCAACTGGTTCGGTCAGGAAAGTTGTGTGTTGATGGTGGACATGCCATTGGATCTGGTATGGAAAAATTGTGTGTCAAGGAAGGACATGTAACTAGGACCGATAAAGGCAAGTTGCGTGTCTAGGGTGTACATGCAACTAGGTCAGGTCGGGGTTGAGGGAAAATTGATTGCTATTGGTGGACATGCAACTGGGATGGGCCAAATTGCGTGATGGAGGAGGGCAAGCAACTAGAGTGGGGTTGATGGAAAGTTATGTGTCGACGTTGAACATGTAATTGGGTTTAAAAGGTTGCATTCACGGTGAAAACAAACAATTGTAGTCAGGGTAACACCTGAAGTTTTGTGTGTAGTTCCAGATATGCAATTGCCCTTCAATAACACGAACTCTACAACCCGTACCTAACCATCCCTCCCCTAGTTATAGTAGTGATGAAAGCATGCAATGCAATCAGGTCCATCACTTGCACTTGTGAGTTGAGGGTGGACTTGCAACTAAGGCATAAATAGGGCCAGACCCTGATTTAGCCAAACTACGAGTCGATTGTGCACTTCCAACCGCAGGACAAAATAAATTTTGGGCCGAGATGCAAGTCAAGGGTGGACTTGCAACTAGGGAAAAATGGTCCAGCCGAGCTGCAAGTTGGGAGTGACTTTACAACTAAGGAATAAGGGTCGGGGCCAAATTGAGCCCACTTGCGAGATGATGACAGATTTGTAACTGATGCAAAAAAAGGCCAGGGCCAATTGCAAATCGAGGATGGACTTGCAACTCACATAGAAAAAAGGCCAGGGCCCGGTTGTACTTGAGAGTGAGTTTGTAACTAAGGAAAAAAATGGGTCAAACCTAGATCTAGCCTGATTGCGAGTCTATGGTTGACTTGCAACTGCGACAAAAAACGTTCAGACCGAGTTGCAAGTCGAAGCCCTCAACTTGCAACTAACGCATATAAAAAAGTTGAGCCCAAATTGAGCCCATTTGGTAATTAATGGTGGACTTGCAACTAGGACATAAAAACTTCTGGGCCCATTGCGAGCCAAGGGTGGATGCAACTAGGATTAAAAAAGAGTGACCTTGCAACTGAAGGAAAAAAGTGTCGGGTCCAATTGCAAGTTGAGGGTGACTTTGCATCTAAGGGCAAAAAAAAGTTCACACCCATATCGAGTCGGATTGCAAGTCGATGGTGGACTTGCAATTGAGGCAAAAAGAAGTGTCGGACCTAGTTGCAAGTCGAGGGTGGACTTAAAACTGGGATAAAAAAGTCAGGGCCCGGTTGTAAGTTGACTATGACTTTGCAACTAAGTAAAAAGTTATGTGTCAAGGCCGGATTGAGCCGAGTTATAAGTTGATGGTGGACTTGCAGCTGAGACAAAATAAGTTTGGTCCCTGTTGCGAGTCGAGTGCGGACATGCAACTCGGAAAAAAACTTTGGGCCTAGTTCGACTCGAGGGTGGACTTGCTACCGAGGTAGGAAAAAAGGCCAATCCTAGATCGAGCCTAGTTGTGAGTCAATCGTGGATTTGCAACTAGGACAAAAAAACTTCAGATACCATTGCTGGCCAAGGGTGGACTTGCAACTTGGACAAAAAGAGTGACCTTGCAACTAATAAAGGCAAAAAACGGTCGTGCCAAGTTGCAAGTTGAGGGTGACTTTACAAATAAAGGCCAAAACGGGTCGGGCCCCAGATCGAGCCTAGTTGCAAGCTGATGGTCGACTTGCAACTGGGAAAAAACTTAAGGCCCAGTTTGACTCGAGAGTGGACTTGCTACTAAGGTAGGAAAAAAGGCCGAACCTAGATCGAGGGTGGACTTGCACATTAGGAAGGAAAAAATTCAAGCACAAATCAAGTCAACCGTGTTTCATGATGGGCGCGCCTATTTCTCGCTTTAAGCGGGCCAGGGGTAGCTCTCGCGTCGGGGCCGCCCAAGATGGGTTGGCCCAGCCGCGCGGGAGGCCAGCCGCCTGAGTGTTTTTTTTTGTTTTATGCTCTCACCTTTTGCTTTATTTTCGTAATTTTCTTTATATTTTGAAAATATTCCACACACACACACACACACACATATAAACACTCTTTAAAACACATTTGGAAAAATGTTTAATAAGTATTAAAAAATATTGAACAAGAATTTGAAAAATGTTGAACATGTATTTGAAAATGTTGAATAAGTACTAAAAATGTTGAACAAGTGTTTGAAAAAGTTGAATAATTATTAAAAAATGTCAAATGAGTGTATGAAAAATGTTGAACCAGTATTTCAAAATATTCAATTAGTATTAAAAATGTTGAACAAGTATTTAAAAAATATTGAAATAAGTATTAAAAAGAGTTGAACAAATATCTGAAAATTGTTGAAAAAGCATTCGAACAATGTTGAACATGTGTAAAAAAATGTTGATCACTTATTAAAAGTATATTTTTGACATGTACGAAAATGTAGAGTTAGGACGAAATCAAACATATGGGGAAAAACAAAAAATCAAGAAGAAGAAAGAAAACCAAAAAAATGGAGAGAAAAAAGAAAATCAAACAAAAAATTGGAGTAGGAAAAAACAAATAAAAATGAAGAAAACCCTATCAAAATAAAAAGAAAAAACAGAAAGAATAAAACCCCGTAAAAACAATTGGAAAAACCGGCTTCATCCGCCTCAAGTACAAAACGCACCACTAACTAACGTGTGCAAAGGCATTGGCGCTGTGGCTAGCATCACGAGCTCTCTCCCTAGCATCGTTCGGATGATGCAGGAAAATGGGCCGGCCAAACAAGTCTACAACCTTTAGCGAGACATCCTCCCGCAATGGCTTAATGCGATAAATACAACTTTGACACAGACATTTACAAAAACTGAGATGTCAGTCTAACCTGACTATATTGTCAAATGCACGCACACATGTTAGTTCCATGTGCTGACACAACAGTACATTAATGGAGGAAGTGAGAAAAGCAAGTGACAGACCTTTAATGATGAGAGAATTCCTTATTTAAATTTTGCTTCTCTTTTTGATCCTCAATTTTTTTTGACACTCAAACTTTATTTTGTTCCCTATGTGACACTTCCATCAATTTTGGCTAGTAACGGTGTTAAGTCTGACCTAAAAAGACTGTTTAACCTCTAGTGTTGTATGTGACCAGATTATTTACATGCAAACACAGAGGTAATGTGATATAAATTTTGTCGTTGCTGGATAAATAAACAAAAAATAGTACTATATGTCTAATCATAAAAAAATATTCCCAGGGAAGAACAATAATTATTATATTATGAGTGAAACATTGACGACAGGTAACAGATTCTTTTACTTGCGGGATAAAAAGAACAATGACGACAGATCCAATCGATTAAGAGCTACTCACTCCGTTCCATAATATAAGAACATTTTTGACACTAGTTTAATGTTAAAAACGTTCTTATATTTTGGGACAGAGAGTAGCTTCTACCGGTGGTGTAAAGTGCTAGACGAGTGTGCACAATTGCAGGCAAAATCAATCCAGCTGCTAGCTTCCTTGCTTCTTCTGCTTGCTTTGCACGTAGTGTGTTAGCTCCTCTGAAGCACCCCAGGATCGATCAGCGTGTCTGCGTTTAATACATCGCCGATACGCCGATGCATCTCATACGTACGACATGTAATGTGATATATATTTGGTATCTGTGCAGTATCATGTTTTTCGATTTAAAAAGAAAAGAAAAACCCACAACAGCACTAGTAACCCTAAACAGCCAGCCCGCTCTATTCGTTAGCGTAGCAGATTGAATCGAGTATTTGAGGTCGACTGCATGAGAGCATCTCTAGCAGACCCCGCATAACGTGAAACTGTAAACGCGCTTTACAATTCACACGGAGACGGTTATGCAGGCTCAAAATCGCCGCGGCAGAACATAACCCGTAAAATTTAAAAAACTTGCTTCGCGCAAGAAATTTAAGCAAAAGCTCGCCAGAGCTCGCTCGCATAAATAGTTCTTCATATAAGCTCGTACACACCGTGCATATATTACATATAAGTTCACGGGAGCTAAGCCGGGCCTACACTACCGTACCAGTACACAAAACTGAGCTCATCGGAGCTCGTGCGGTAGCTGACCAGCGGCAGCGCTCAATCGGAGTCGGAGGAGTCGAGGTCAATGTAGAAATTTGCCTGCTCCGCCTTCATCAGTCGCAGGTCAGCCTCCTTGGACGTGTGTGCCTGCGACGCGGCGACGCTCGTCTGGAGGAAGAGACGCTCGTAGTTGAGCTCGCGGCGGATGCCCTCTTCCAGCTCCTCCTGCTCCCTCACCGACCACTCGAGGATGACGCGCTCGAGGATCTCCTTTTACCCCCGGGGGAGGTAATCCTCCTGCCTGATCACGCCTCGGCGCGGCGGCGCATCGGGCTCTACGGCGCGCGGCGCGAGCTCCTCCTCCGGCTCCCTCTTCACCAGAATGAGCCACGAGCTCGATGCGCCCGCGGATGAGCTCCCCGCGGACCAGGAGCCAGAGGAGGCACGGCGGCGGCGGGCGAGCTCGCGATCGAACTCGTCCAGCTCGCGGCTGTCGAATGTCGGCAGCGGCCGGGTACCGCGGTTGAGCCACCGGCACGCCTCCCGCTTGCGCGCGATCTGGCGCAGTGGAGGCGCTCCGCCTCATCCCCAGAGCTACCATAGCCGTCCGTGGCTTTGGCAGGCTCGCTGGCAGCGAGAAATCGAGCGGGGAAGTGGGGAATCGGAGGGGATACGCGGCGGCGGGCGGCTGTAGGGCGGTAGGGTTTCGACCCGCATCTGCCCCGCAAACCTGTCGTTATACGGCTTTGGGGGTAATGTTTGCGGGCCGTGGTAAAAATGTTACGGGCCGGACGAGTATACGGGCTCTATTCCGGCCAGAAATTTACGAGCCCGTATACTCGCCGAAATTATGTGGGTTCGCGCGTTATGCGGGGTCTTCTAGAGATGCTCAGAGCGCCCTCCCCCCTGCTGGTGCTGCCACCATCGCCGCCGCGCGTGCTTGCTGCCTTGCTGGTGCCTTGCTGCGTGTGTACGTGCTTGCATGCGGGTGTACTTGAAGAGTCTGTGTGCATGCTTGTTGTGTAGGAGTACTTGTGTGCAGGGGCGAAGCCAGGCCGGCAGCAGGCCCTGGGCCTGCTTCAGGCACTGCACCTAGATTTGGGCCCCAGGTAGGGTAATCACTACAATCACCAAAGGAGTTGGGCCTCACACCCCAGGCCCAGGCGCTGGGGGCCTGGGTCCTGCCTCCGCCCCTACTTGTGTGCGTGGTGCTGGCTGCTGCTAGGCTCTCGCAGATGGAGCTACAACAAGTCTGGTTGGACGGTGGTGGATATGAATATTTGAACATGGACTCTTCAACGTGCAACACTTTCGTCCATTCATGTGCATGTCCCTTCTTTCTTTTTTTGCCGACATACTGCCACCAGGAGCAAAATTGTCTTTCTACATCCCATTTAACATTGCCGGATGGAAAAATGAATGAAAATGTCATATAGGGCACAAAATAAAGTTTAAGTGTCAAGAAAGGAAGAAAAAAGTCTTTTGGGCCAAGAAGGGAAGCAAATTTTAAGAAAGGCCAAATGCCGAAATAGGCTTTCGCCCCGCGTTATATATAAAGCAAACTGCCAGAGCACAACATCCAACATAAGTTCAACCCCCCCCCCCCCCCCCACACACACACACACAAAGTAGCACACGACAATAATACGGTGTTCTGCTGAGGGAAAAACTCAACAAGCCCTAAAAACACACACGCTCAGACCCAACATAGGGTGGGGTAGCCAAACCAGGCTAATCAGGCCCGGGAGGAGGCAACGGAAGCGGGGGCGCCAGACGAAGCGCCATCGAGCGAAGGTTGGCCATGATGGTGTTGATGGCGTCTCGGTCGGAAGAGCGGCTAAGCGGTCGTTAGAGCTACAGGAAACCACACATTTTAAAGACATCGTCAGTGGCACCTCGAAGGGAACACGCTGAATCACAAGCTTATTGTGGACCGTCCAGAGCGTCCACGCGAGCACCCCAATGGTCAGCCACCTAATGTAGCGGGCCGATGGGGGGACGGGCTAGATTTCCGCGAAGAGGTCGGGGACGTTGGTATAGCACCAGTGACCGCCAACGGCTTCGCGGAAACAACTCCAAATGAATTGGGTCGTACCACACGCAAAGAAGATGTGGTTCGAGTCCTCCACTGTCTCGCAGAGGGGGCACATCCCTCCCCAGGAACATTACGTTTGAGCACCTCCACCCCAGAAGGTACCCGACCCCTAATCCACTGCCACAGGAATATCCTGATCTTGAGCAGCAGTTTGATGGCCCAAACAGCTGTGATAGCATTTGGAGTCGTCGACGGGGCGATGGCCTCATACAGAGACCTAGTGGAGAAGCGGATTGAGGGCTCCAGGCGCCAAGATATGCGATGCGAAACACTATCAACGTCGGGGGTGTGGAGAGCGATGCACTCGAGCATCTCATCCCAGGCTGCAACATCTGGGGGACAGAAGGGTCAGCGGAACGCGAGGCGCCCTAGATCCGAAGGGTCGGAGAAAGGCCAAATAAGGAATTCTCCCCTTACCAAAAGCCTTGACTGTACCAATTCTAGAATGTGCATGCAACCAACATAAAACCAAAATAGAGGCCCATATGAAATCACAATATAGGCAGCAGACATGACCTAAGGCAGGCCCTTGGGAGCGACGCAGAAAACGGCGGCCCAACAAGGGACACAACACATGACCGATAAAAAGCGAAATCACTACTTCAGAAGCACTCATTGCAAAGGTCACTCTCACCTCCCCAAGTTGCGAAAAGTGACACACATGCACCACTTGTCCCAACCTGAGAGTTTTCCGTTTTTTTCGTAGATCTGTTTATTTAAAACATTTTATCTCTTAAACCGTGCGTCCAAATCTCGAACCGTTTACCGTTGGATTATCGAGTTGAGATCTTCAAAACTAGATCCAATGTTGATAAGTTTTGACAATCCTTTTTTTCACAAAAAAATAGATGAAAAAACTAAATTAGGAGCACGGTTTTTTAAAAGAGGCACGATTGTGACTCTTGCGGAAGCAAATCCGTGCCTCCATGAGAAGTAAATTTGTCCCTCTCGCGAAAAAAAATCATGTTCTTTTTCGTTTCTGAGAGGCACGACTATGCCTCTCGTGGAAGCAAATCGGTGTCTCGCGCATGCAAATCTGTGCCTCAGAAAAACACATTTTTTCGGTTTCCGAAAGGCACGACTGTGCCTCTCGCGGAAGAAAAAAAAGAAAACACGCTATGTTTTGTTTCAAGAGGCATGAATGTGCCTCTCGTGAAAGCAAATATATGCCTCCCACAAAAGCAAATTCGTGCCTCCCGCGGAAGAAGAAAAAGAAAACATGTTTCCGTTTCCGAGAGACACGACTATGCCTCCCGCAAAAAGCAAATATGTGCCTCTCGCGGAAGAAGAAAAACGCGTTCTTTCGAGCAAAAAGAAATTTTGATTTTTTTAAACCTAATAAAAGTCGGGGGGGAAAGCCAAAAAAACCCCTAAAAAATCATCTAAAAGCCAAAACGCGTGCGAAAAAATAAAAAACAAAAATCGAAGGTAGCGTCTAGAGCATGACACGTGGCGATGACAGAGAACGTGTCAAGTGGTGCACTCTCAGCTCACCCAGGTGACCCTTGTCGGGGCTCCCGAAGGAGTACTCCATCGTTAGTTGCTCTCATAAAAAGGTAAGCATCACACAGGGCAGCAGGCATCGCACGAGTTTCCCTCAAAAAACTAGCAGCAAGCGACACGAGATTAAAAAGTTTGCACGGATTTTATAACAACTAGACTGTCTCGTAGACAACTTAGATGAGACTTAATTAATTCTCATCTAATAGGAAATACGATTAGAAAATCACAGGAATAAGTCAAGCTTAATGATGAAGAAGCCCTCGGTCGTGGAGAACCACTGTGCGGAGGCAAAAGCCGGAACTTTGAGGCAAAGCAGCACAAGAGAACAACCATGTCGACCTGATGGGGTCAAGCCAGCTCTGTGACAACCTCCATCTAACTCCAAAGGGGACTCGGGCACCGATCCGTCGAGAGAAGACGCTCCCACAGTAGGAGGTGTACACCAATGCCAAAGCCTTCCGGAAGGTCAACCTGGGAAACTCCTCTTCATCACGAGCACATCAAAGTAGGGCTACACCGTTGTCCATGAATCTGCACAAGAGGAGTAGCAGATGCACGGAGAGACCACCTGTGACGAAGACACCTGCAGGGGAGGCGAGACAAAGATGTGAAGCTACATCAAGACCGCAATAGAGAGCATCGGGCTCACATGGCTCCCGGAGAACAGAAAAACGGGGGAGAGGACCACAGTCATCTTTCACCGCAGCTAAGAAAGCAATTGTTAGTCGCCAATGAAAGTTTCGTGCTCATATTTGGGACTATCTGGGCTAATATGATTATGCTTTAAGCATTAAATAAATTTCTGGCATAAAATGAGCAAAATGCTATTGGATATTGAAATATATGTAAACGAGGTCTGAAAAGAATGAAACTTGGCATGCTGTCACTATTGACCCCTATAGGGTGGGAGAAACTGAGAGTGTTACGGAAAAAACTTCTTGCACTTCGCTTACAAATTGAACAGTCTCTTACGATGCTTCAGGGTTTCCAAGAGAAACCGTCTGGCTTGAAGGAGAACTCTAGTGATATATGTTTGACATTTTAGATCTAAATAATTTTCTCCACAAAGTTTGTCAAAGTTTGTGAGGGTTGACTTTTCAGAAAAAAATTATATACACTACATTATGGAATGGAGGGAGTAATATTCTGGCTCAACATGATTCTTCTAAAGCATTAAATGAATTTCCGGCCATAAAATGTGTATAATTCTTTTGAATATTGAAAAATATGCAAATGAGGTCTGAAAAGAATGGAACTTGGTATGATGTCATTATTTGACACATATATGGTGGGATAAAAAATCTAAGAGTGTTACAGGAGAAGGTTGATGCACTTTGTATAAAAACTGAATAGCCTCTCGCCAAGTATCAGGGTTTCAAAGGAAAAACGTCCTGTTTGAAGGAAAACTCTCTTTTATTAATTTCCCTCTAGAACTATTCTGTATTGAATATACTATCTCCATCTCAAAATATAAGGCGTGCTTGACTTTACGCGGTCTTTAATGCACAACTTTGATCACCAATATATACAAAAATCATATGAATTTAGCATGTATAAATGGTATCATCATATTTGTCCTGCAAAATAGTTTTATATTACATATCTTTATAATAACTCAGTAGACATACTAAGTGAAAATCATAGTCAAAGTTTTGTGTCGAAGAGCAGAAAGTCAATTGCGCCATATATTTTGGGAAGGAGGGAGTACTAATTTTGGTGTTGTAAATGCCAAATGTACACTATTGCTCGGTGCAAATCAAATGTTGTTAACTTTAAAGTTCAACTACCCATTTGCAACACCTACGAAAAATAGTTACGAAGAGTTACGTACGGTATTAGCTGGCATTTTTTGATTATAGGGAAGGGAGGGAGAGATTGGTGAGAGTTGGACACATAATCACATAGGTCAATTTTCGTAGGTTCCTTTCGTAGATGTAGGATTTTTGTATACTTCCGGTCAAAACTTTGTCCACCATTTTTTTATGGTGATTTATGAGAGATCCACCATTGATCAAGCCCCCTCCATCTCAAAATTTTTGTCTTAGATTTGTCCAAATATATATAGATGTATCAAGTCACGTTCTAGTATTAGATACATCCGTATCTAGACAAATCTAAGACCAGAAGTTTGGGACGGAGGGAGTATTTGATAAGTCACCAAACAGTATTACAGCTAGCACCGGAAGCACGTAGTAGAAATAAACTTTATTCATCATGCAGATCGTACAAAACGAATACAAGCCATAAGCCATGAAAGAACTCGCCAAGAAAGAAAGAAAAAGAAAGATAGAGATTAATAATAAGAACAATAGAAATGATCGAACCGTCTACATACGTACTCTCCGTAGCATGCATGCATATGCAGACTTGTGGATAGCACGTCAAGTAGCAAAACCAAACAAACAACGTAACCGGCAGAAACAAAACGACTGATCAAGCAGAATAATGCTCCTCTCGCACCACTAATCCGCATGGCCGCATGCAGCACACCTTGCTAGATCGCTTAGCACATGAACCCGGTGGGTGCTTTCTTGCCGCAGTGGTTGAGGATGACGCTGAGGTTGATGGGGAGGTTGAGCTTGACGATGTTGAGGACGTTGGCCTTGATCACCGTGCAGAGGCACAGGGCCGCCTCGAGGTCGACGAGCCCATCCAGCAGCGGGCAGCACGGCAACGCGGTCGGCCTGCCCACCTGCGCCTTGACCAGGTTCAGCGCGTTGACACACGCGCCCACCTTCAGCGCATCGCGTGGGCACCTGCCGAGCGAGGCCGGGGTTGGGGTGGGCGTCGATGGGGTGGGCGTGGACGGGGTCGGGCAGTTTCCCCCGCACGCGCTGGCCACGGAGAACACGACCAGGTTCACGGCGAGAAACAGCGCGATGGATGCCTTTCCTGCCATTGCTGCCGAGTGATCACTAAGCACAGATCAAATGATCAAGTAGCTGATCTGGAGCTCTGGACCGCTAAGTGCTTGTGATGCCCTAAGGGTGGTGCTTGAGTCTGGTCTTTATAGGGGCAAGATCGGTGCCATGCTGGTGAATTATTAGCGTGCTTGCATTCTCTTGCTCGTGAACTTGCATGTGATCGAGGGCAATTGGGAGTCTGATCTGGATCGGTTTGCTGAATAATATGGCACTAATGACAAGATCGCTGCATTAGTGGGTGCATGTTGGCGTTTGTTCCTGCTTGCTGATTGATGTTATCTTTCAATATTACGACCCAGACGTATTGGATTGTTGCTAAATTGTGAAGCTGGCTTTAATTTGAATATTGCATCTGTCGGTCACGGACGGGAGTATAACTTTGCACAAAAATCAAACCAGAGGATTAATAAGAGGCAAGGACCAACTTGTTTGAAGGCTTCCAAAGGACCAGCCATATTCTAATTTGCACTAAATGGGTTGTTGCTTTAGAGCAGCACTAGCCGAACCCTTAAAAAGCTTTAACTATTATAAATTTTCTCTTTAAAGAATTACACCGGACCTAGCCGACCCTTTATCTGGTTTAACTGTTGAAAATATGAGCAAATTACTACAAGATTTAATCCGAATTAACAGAAGATAAATCATGACTACAGTAGCAGAGATTGAACTAATCATGCGAACTAGCATAGTAGATGAACATATCACATCTAGGGCACATACTAGAAACATGAATTCTACCACGATCTCGAACAGGAAAGATAGAATCACATACGGTGCAGCGGGAGCAGCACCGCCGGCGTTGACGTTGTCGCCCATGTCGTCGAGGATGAGGTTGTCGAGGTCGGGGAAGAAGTCGTCGTTCGCGAAGTCGTCGCTGCCAGCAGATCGCATGAAAAGTCGCTCCCCAAAACCTGATCGCCCCTCTCCCATACAGATCACGAGGCGGGTTCGGAGGCTGCTGTCCCTTCTCCCGGTGCACGCCGAAAGGAGGGATGGAGAAGACTTGCTTGGCGGCGCAATGGTCTGGAACGTTGGTGAGAAACCATACGAAAACGGCGGCGGCTAGGGTAGACGTCTGCCTGACTATATAGTGCGGGCCGGGTAAGTCGTGGGAGTAAACCCCATGTCCGAGTCGTCACGATCCAAAAGAACCGGAAACGGTTCAGTAATTAACGCGTCCGTTAATTATTAATTAATGACTCATTAATTTTCCCGAGCAGCAAAAATATAGACAACGTGCATAGCTCTGTCCTCGGCTCGGCTCAATCCCGTAGCCCGCGGCGCGTTGTGGCGAGGCATGGCGTGGCGTGGTGAGGCGAGCAAGGAGGAGGAGCGCGCGTGTAGGTCTCCTCTTCTCATGCTCATACAAGTGGTAGGAGAGCTCACTTTATAAAAATGTGCAACTCTCTCTCAACTTATGAAGTGGGACTAAACTTTAGCCTCACTCACTCCACTCATATGTGTGCATGAATGGGCCAAGAGAATTTCAGAATTTTAGTTGGGCTTTGGGCCAAAAGCCCACTAGCAAATTCCAACAATCCCCCACAAAGTCTCAGTGGTACATTTCACCATTTGGTTCCAAAACATTGTTTATATACCGGTGCTTAGTGGAGACTGTGAAATTGAACTTCAACTTAGAGATTTATGCTACACTAGATCACAACTTGAATAGTGGACTATGCCTTGAACTACAAGTTTTCTGCGAGACTAGTTTCACACAAATTCTTGACCGATACTGGGCTGCCGCAAGGCTTCCCCGCGGGTGGAGTGTATACGTCGTACTCCAGGGCCTTTCATGAATTTATTAGAGAGCACTCACTTCTCACAGTTTGCGATGTTAATAGTCAAATTCATATAGGTGTGTTCCTCAGGAGATGCTCTGCAGGACAACATCTCTGCTTACTCAAATAAGCCACTTGGAACACATTAAGATAGATATCAACCTGCCATGCAGATTAGGAGAGTATTGCATATTCACGGAGTGGGATAATTAAAATAAGGATACTCTCCTCTCCGCTGACCAACAGCTTGTCTCCCACTTCTACTTCACGGATCTCCGATCACATAGAGTGGGTTACCACTATGGACAACTCATGCGGTGGGTCTCAAACCCATCTCCATCGATGCATTATCTATCACATTACGTGATAGACCCTTTGTGAAGGGATCTGCCAAGTTTTTCGACGTTTGGATATAATCCAACGTAATAACTCCGGAGTTCCTCAGTTTCCTGACAGATTTTAATCTCCTCTTCACATGCCTTGAGGACTTCATATTGTCCTTAGAACTGTTTATCTTGACGATCACAGTTTGATTATCACAGTTCATCAGGATAGGGGGTATTGGTTTTTCAACCATAGGTAAGTCCATCAATAGCTCACGAAGCCACTCTGCTTCAACAGTGGCAGTGTCTAATGCTGTGAGTTCTGCTTCCATAGTTGACCTCGTTAAGATGGTCTGCTTGCAAGACTTCCAGGAAACAGCAGCACCACTAAGTGTAAAAACATAACCACTTGTGGCCTTGTGACGCCCGGATAATTAGGCTACAGTAAAACTCTGCTAATGATGCCACGTCACCACTCTTACTGTCATAAACCTCGCGATGATTCAATCCCGTCCGAATTCAAAATTCCAAATCAAGGCAAACAATAAAAGTTTTCAAACATTAAAACTAAAATGTTCTATATGTGCCAAATATTGCATAAATAATTGTGGTGGAGAATCCACATTTTTATAAAGTATTTAATTGCACTGAAATAAATAAAACAGTAATAAAAACAAATAATTAAGTGCCTTTACTAATTAATAAATTATCAAACTAAAATTAATTGGGGACTAGACATTTTGCGACGGTGGACTAAACTGAAATACTAAATTAGATGCTATGTATATATTTTACAGAAACTAAAATAAAAGGAAACTAGAAATGAAACAGAAAAGAAAAATAAATAAAGAGTAAGGAAAAATAAAGAAACCCCCCCTTTCTGTTGGGGAACGTAGTAATTTCAAAAAAATTCCTGCGCACACGCAAGATCATGGTGATGCATAGCAACGAGAGGGAAGAGTGTTGTCACGCCCTCGTGAGACCGGGCGAAGCGATCACAACATAGAGGAAGTAGTCGACGTTCTCCTCGCGATCCAACCGATCCCAGCGCCGTTACTCGGCGCCCCGAGTTCTTGACACACACGACAGCTCGGTGGCGCTCCTCGGCTCCGATCCAGCAAAGCTCCGGAGAGAGAGTTCACAAGACGACGACGGCAGGACGATCTTGATGTTCTATCGACGCAGGCTTCGCCTAAGCACCGCCACGATATGACCGAGGTGGAATATGGTGGAGGGGGCACCTGACACGGCTAAGGAACGATCTCAAGGATCAACTTGTGTGTCTATGGGGTGCCCCTGCCCCAGATATAAAGGAGGGAGGGAGGAGGAGGCCGGCCTAGGGAGGAGGGCGCCATAGAGGAGTCCTACTCCCACCGGAGTAGGATTCCCCTTTCCTAGTCCAACTAGGGATCCTTCCATGTATTAGGAGTAGGAGACTAGGAAGGGAAGAGAGAAGGAAGGAAGGAGGGGTGCGCCTCCCCTAGCCCAATTCGGACTAGGGCAAGGGGGGGCGCGCGGCCTGCCTAGGGCAGCCCCTCTCTCTTTCCCGTATGGCCCATAAGGCCCAATACTTCTCCCCGGCGAATTCCCGTAACTCTCCGGTACTCCGATAAATACCCGAATGACTCGGAACCTTTCCGAACTCCGAATATAGTCGTCCAATATATCAATCTTTACGTCTCGACCATTTCGATACTCCTCGTCATGTCCCCGATCTCATCCGGGACTCCGAACTCCTTCGGTACATCAAAACTCATAAACTCATAATATAACTGTCATCGAAACCTTAAGCGTGCGGACCCTATGGTTCGAGAACAATGTAGACATGACCGAGACACATCTCCGGTCAATAACCAATAGCGGGACCTGGATGCCCATATTGGTTCCTACATATTCTACGAAGATCTTTATCGGTCAGACCGCATAACAACATACGTTGTTCCCTTTGTCATCGGTATGTTACTTACCCGAGATTCGATCGTCGGTATCTAATACCTAGTTCAATCTCGTTACCGGAAAGTCTCTTTACTCGTTCCGTAATACATCATCTCGCAACTAACTCATTAGTTACAATGCTTGCAAGGCTTAAGTGATGTGCATTACCGAGAGGGCCCAGAGATACCTCTCCGACATTCGGAGTGACAAATCCTAATCTCGAAATACGCCAACCCAACATCTGCCTTTGGAGACACCTGTAGTACTCCTTTATAATCACCCAGTTACGTTGTGACGTTTGGTAGTACCCAAAGTGTTCCTCCGCAAACGGAGTTGCATAATCTCATAGTTATAGGAACATGTATAAGTCATGAAGGAAGCAATAGCAACATACTAAACGATCGTGTGCTAAGCTAACGGAATGGGTCATGTCAATCGATCATTCAACTAATGATGTGACCTTGTTAATCAAATAACAACTCCTTGTTCATGGTTAGGAAACATAACCATCTTTGATTAACAAGCTAGTCAAGTAGAGGCATACTAGTGACACTCTGCTTGTCTATATATTCACACATGTATTATGTTTCCGGTTAATACAATTCTAGCATGAATAATAAACATTTATCATGATATGAGGAAATATATAATAACTTTATTATTGCCTCTAGGGCATATTTCCTTCAGTCTCCCACTTGCACTAGAGTCAATAATCTAGATCACATCACCATGTGATTAACATCGATAGTTCACATCATCATGTGATTAACACCCATAGTTCACATCGCCATGTGACCAACACCCAAAGGGTTTACTAGATTCAGTAATCTAGTTCACATCGCTATGTGATTAACACCCAAAGAGTACTAAGGTGTGATCATGTTTTGCTTGTGAGAGAGTCTTAGTCAACGGGTCTTTCACATTCAGATCCGTTATGTATTTTGCAATTTTCTATGTCTACAATGCTCGCGAAGCTACTCTAGCTAATTGCTCCCACTTTCAATATGTATCTAGATCGAGACTTAGAGTCATCCAGATTAGTGTCAAAACTTGTATCGACGTAACCCTTTACTTATTTAACCTTTTGTCACTTCCATAATCGAGAAACATATCCTTATTCCACTAAGGATAATTTTGACCGCTGTCCAGTGATCTACTCCTAGATCACTATTGTACTCCCTTGCCAAACTCGGTGCAGGGTATACAATAGATCTGGTACACAGCATGGCATACTTTATAGAACCTATGGCCAAGGCATAGGGAATGACTTTCATTCTCTTTCTATCTTCTGCTGTGGTCGGGTTTTGAGTCTTACTCAATTTCACACCTTGTAACACAGGCAAGAACTCTTTCTTTGACTGTTCCATTTTGAACTACTTCAAAATCTTGTCAAGGTATGTACTCATTGGAAAAACTTATCAAGCATCTTGATCTATCTCTATAGATCTTGATGCTCAATATGTAAGCAGCTTCACCGAGTTCTTTCTTTGAAAAACTTCTTTCAAACACTCCTTTATGCTTTGCGAATAATTCTACATTATTTCCGATCTACAATATGTCATTCACATATACTTATCGAAATGTTGTAGTGCTCCCACTCACTTTCTAGTAAATACAGGCTTCACCATAAGTCAGATAAAACTATATGCTTTGATCACCTCATCAAAGCGTATATTCCAACACCGAGATGTTTGCACCAGTCCATAGATGGATCGCTGGAGCTTGCACACTTTGTTAGCTCCTTTGGATCAAAAACCTTCGGTTGCATCATATACAACTCTTCCTCCGTAAAACCATTCAGAATGCAGTTTTACATCCATTTGCCAAATTTCATAAATTGTGGCAATTGCTAACATGATTCGGACAGACTTAAGCATCGCTACTGAGTTGAGAAAATCTCATTGTAGTCAACATCTTGAACTTTGTCGAAAACCTTTTGCAACAAGTCGAGCTTTGTAGATAGTAACACTACTATCAACGTCCGTCTTCCTCTTGAAGATCCATTTATTTTCTATGGTTTGCCGATCATCGGGCAAATCCATCAAAGTCCATACTTTGTTCTCATACATGGATCATATCTCAGATTTCATGGCCTCAAACCATTTTATGGAATCTGGGCTCATCATCGCTTCCTCATAGTTCGTAGGTTTGTCATGGTCAAGTAACACGACCTCCGAACAGGATTACCGTACCACTCAGTGCGGATCTCACTGCTTTTACCTACGAGGTTCGGTAGTAACCTGATCTGAAGTTTTATGATCATCATCATTAACTTCCTCACTAATTGGTGTAGGTGTCACAGGAACCAATTTCTGTGATGAACTACTTTCCAATAAGGGAGCTAGTACTGTTACCTCATCAAGTTCTACTTTCCTCCCACTCACTTCTTTCGAAAGAAACTCCTTCTCTAGAAAGGATCCATTCTTAGCAACGAATGTCTTGCCTTCGGATTTGTGATAGAAGGTGTACCCAACTGTCTCCTTTGGGTATCCTATGAAGACACATTCTCCGATTTGGGTTTGAGCTTATCAGGATGAAACTTTTTCACATAAGCATCGCAGCCCCAAACTTTAAGAAACAACAACTTTGGTTTCTTGCTAAACCATAGTTCATATAGTGTCGTCTCAACGGATTTAGATGGTGCCCTATTTAACGTGAATGCAGTTGTCTCTAATGCATGATCCCAAAACGACATTGGTAAATCGGTAAGAAACATCATAGATTGTACTATATCCAATAAAGTACGGTTATGACGTTCGGACACACCATTATGATCTGGTGTTCCAGGTGGCATGAATTTGTGAAACTATTCCACATTGTTTTATTTGAAGACCAAACTCGTAATTTAAATATTTGTCCCCGCGATCAAATCGTAGAAACCTTATTTTCTTGTCACGATGATTTTTCCACTTCACTCTGAAATTCTTTGAATCCTTTCAACTATTTCAGACTTATGTTTCATCAAGTAGATATACCCATATCTGCTCAAATCATCCGTGAAGGTCAGAAAATAACGATACCCGCCATGAGCCTTAACACTCATTGGATCGCATACATCAAGATGTATTATTTCCAATAAGTCAGTTGCTCGCTCCAATCGTTCGGAGAACGGAGTCTTAGTCATCTTGCCCATGAGGCATGGTTCGCAAGCATCAAGTGATTCATAATCAAGTGATTCCAAAATCCCATCAGCATGGAGTTTCTTTATGCGCTTTACACCAATATGACATAAACGGCAGTGCCACAAATAAGTTGCACTATCATTATTAACTTTGCATCTTTTGGTTTCAATATTATGAATATGTGTATCACTACGATCGAGATCCAATGAACCATTTTCATTGGGTGTGTAACCATATAAGGTTTTATTCATGTAAACAGAACAACAGTTTATTCTCTTACTTAAATGAATAACCGTATTGCAATAAACACGATCAAATCATATTCATGCTAAACGCAAACACCAAATAACATTTATTTAGGTTTAACACTAATCCCGAAAGTATAGGGAGTGTGCGATGATGATCATATCAATCTTGAAACTACTTTCAACACACATCGTCACTTCACCCTTAACTAGTTTCTGTTCATTCTGCAACTCCCGTTTCGAGTTACTACTCTTAGCAACTGAACCAGTACCAAATACCGAAGGGTTGCTATAAACACTAGTAAAGTACACATCAATAACATGTATATCAAATATACCTTTGTTCACTTTGCCATCCTGCTTATCCACCAAATATTCAGGGTATTTCCGCTTCCAGTGACCATTTCCTTTGCAGTGTAAGCACTCGGTTTCAGGCTTTGGAGCTTCTTCGGGAGTGACAACTTGCTTGTCTTTCCACTTGAAGTTCCCTTTCTTTCCTTTGCCCTTTCTTGAAACTAGTGGTCTTGTCAATCATCAACACTTGATGCTCTTTCTTGATTTCTACATTCGTCGATTTCAACATCACGAAGAACTCGGGAATCATTTTCATCATCCCTTGCATACTATAGTTCATCACGAAGTTCTACTAACTTGGTGATGGTGACTAGAGAATTCTGTCAATCACTATCTTATCGGAAGATTAACTCCCACTTGATTCAAGCGATTGTAGTACCTGCATAATCTGTGCACATGCTCACTAGTTGAGCGATTCTCCTCCATCTTTTAGCTATAGAACTTGTTGAAGATTTCATATCTCTCAACTCGGTATTTGCTTGAAATATTAACTTCAAATCTGGAACATCTCATATGGTCCATGACGTTCAAAACGTCTTTGAAGTCCCGATTCTAAGCTGTTAAGCATGGTGCACTTAAACTATCAAGTAGTCATCATATTGAGCTAGCCAAACGCTCATAACGTTTGCATCCGCTCCCTGCAATAGGTCTGTCACCTAGCGGTGCATTAAGGACATAATTCTTACGTGCAGCAATGAGGATAAACCTCCGATCACGGATCGAATCCGCATCATTGCTACTAACATTTTTCAACACAATTTTCTAGGAACATATCAAAAACAAACATATGAAAGCAACAACGCTAGCTATTGATCTACAACATAATTTGCAAAATACTACCAGGACTAAGTTCATGATAAATTTAAGTTCAATTAATCATATTACTTAAGAACTCCCACTTAGACAGACATCTCTCTAGTCATCTAAGTGATCACGCGATCCAAATCAACTAAACCATAACCGATCATCACGTGAGATGGAGTAGTTTTCAATGGTGAACATCTTATGTTGATCATATCTACTATATGATTCACGCCGACCTTTCGGTCTCCGTGTTCCGAGGCCATATCTGCATATGCTAGGCTCGTCAAGTATAACTCGAGTATTCTGCGTGTGCAAAACTGGCTTGCACCCGTTGTAGATGGACGAGAGCTTATCACACCCGATCATCACGTGGTGTCCGGGCACGATTTAACTTTGGCAGCGGTGCATACTCGGGAGAACACTACTTGATAAAATTTTTTTAGTGAGAGATCATCTTAAAATGCTACCGTCAATCAAAGCAAGATAAGATGCATAAAAGATAAACATCACATGCAATAAATATAAGTGATATGATATGGCCATCATCTTCTTGTGCTTGTGATCTTCATCTCCGAAGCACCATCATGATCACCATCGTCACCGGCGCGACACCTTGATCTCCATCGTAGCATCGTTGTCGTTTACGCCATCTATTGCTTCTACGACTATCGCTACCGCTTAGTGATAAAGTAAAGCAATTACATGGCGTTTGCATTTCATACAATAAAGCGACAACCATATGGCTCCTGCCAGCTGCCGATAACTTAGGTTACAAAACATGATCATCTCATACAATAAAATATAGCATCACGTCTTGGCCATATCACATCACAACATGCCCTGCAAAAACAAGTTAGACGTCCTCTACTTTGTTGTTGCAAATTTTACGTGGCTGCTACGGGCTTAAGCAAGAACCAATCTCACATACGCATCAAAACCACAACGATATTTCGTCAAATAGACTCCGTTTTAACCTTCTAAAGGACCGGGCGTAGCCGCACTCGGTTCAACTAAAGTGAGAGAGACAGACACCCGCCAGCCACCTTTAAGCACGAGTGCTCGTAACGGTGAAACCAGTCTCGCGTAAGCGTACGCGTAATGTCGGTCCGGGCCGCTTCATCTCACAATACCGCTGAACCAAAGTATGACATGCTGGTAGGTAGTATGACTTGTATCGTCCACAACTCACTTGTGTTCTACCCATGCAAAACATCAAACCATAAAAACCTAGGCTCGGATGCCACTGTTGGGGAACGTAGTAATTTCAAAAAAATTCCTACGCACACGCAAGATCATGGTGATGCATAGCAACGAGAGGGAAGAGTGTTGTCTACGCACCCTCGAGACCAAGCGAAGCGATCACAACGTAGAGGAAGTAGTCGACGTTCTCCTCGCGATCCAACCGATCCCAGCGTCGTTACTTCGGCGCCCCGAGTTCTTGACACACGTACAGCTCGGTGACGCTCCTCGGGCTCCGATCCAGCAAAGCTCCGGGGAGAGAGTTCCACAAGACGACGGCGTGGGACGATCTTGATGTTCTATCGACGCAGGCTTCGCCTAAGCACCGCCACGATATGACCGAGGTGGAATATGGTGGAGGGGGCACCGACACGGCTAAGGAACGATCTCAAGGATCAACTTGTGTGTCTATGGGGTGCCCCTGCCCAGTATATAAAGGAGGGAGGGAGGAGGAGGCCGGCCTAGGGAGGAGGCGCCATAGAGGAGTCCTACTCCCACCGGGAGTAGGATTCCCCTTTCCTAGTCCAACTAGGATCCTTCCATGTATTAGGAGTAGGAGACTAGGAAGGGAAGAGAGAAGGAAGGAAGGAGGGTGCGGCCTCTCCCTAGCCCAATTCGGACTAGGGCAAGGGGGGCGCTGCCTGCCTAGGGCAGCCCTCTCTCTTTCCCGTATGGCCCATAAGGCCCAATACTTCTCCCGGCGAATTCCGTAACTCTCGGTACTCCGATAAATACCAATGACTCGGAACCTTTCCGAACTCCGAATATAGTCGTCCAATATATCGATCTTTACGTCTCGACCATTTCGAGACTCCTCGTCATGTCCCCGATCTCATCCGGGACTCGAACTCCTTCGGTACATCAAAACTCATAAACTCATAATATAAGCATCATCGAAACCTTAAGCGTGCGGACCCTACGGTTCAAGAACAATGTAGACATGACCGAGACACGTCTCCGGTCAATAACCAATAGCGGGACCTGGATGCCCATATTGGTTCCTACATATTCTATGAAGATCTTTATCGGTCAGACCGCATAACAACATACGTTATTCCCTTTGTCATCGGTATGTTACTTACCCGAGATTCGATCGTCGGTATCCAATACCTAGTTCAATCTCGTTACCGGAAAGTCTCTTTACTTGTTCCGTAATACATCATCTCGCAACTAACTCATTAGTTACAATGCTTGCAAGGCTTAAGTGATGTGCATTACCGAGAGGGCCCAGAGATACCTCTCCGACATTCGGAGTGACAAATCCTAATATCGAAATACGCCAACCCAACATATGCCTTTGGAGACACCCGTAGTACTCCTTTATAATCACACAGTTATGTTGTGACGTTTGGTAGTACCCAAAGTGTTCCTCCGGCAAACGGGAGTTGCATAATCTCATAGTTATAGGAACATGTATAAGTCATGAAGGAAGCAATAGCAACATACTAAACGATCGTGTGCTAAGCTAACGGAATGGGTCATGTCAATCAGATCATTCAACTAATGATGTGACCTTGTTAATCAAATAACAACTCCTTGTTCATGGTTAGGAAACATAACCATCTTTGATTAACAAGCTAGTCAAGTAGAGGCATACTAGTGACACTGTTTGTCTATATATTCACACATGTATTATGTTTCGGTTAATACAATTCTAGCATGAATAATAAACATTTATCATGATATGAGGAAATATATAATAACTTTATTATTGCCTCTAGGGCATATTTCCTTCACTTTCCCCCCTGGGCCGAAAGGCCCAGCTGGCCAGCAGCCAGCCACCCAACCGGCCCAACTCCCCGCACCGCACCCTCTCCCTGTTCCTCGGTTCCGCGCCGCTACAGGGCACGGTCGCCACCGGACCCCCTCGCCGGCGCTGCAGGGGGATAAGATCGCCAGCGCCCCCCCCCACGCCTCCTCGATCCCGCCTCCCACTCGCCCCCACACCTCGCGCCCCCCGCCCTCCTTCTCCCCTCCAGATCCACTGCGCTCTCCTCCGCGTTCCCCCACCACGCCCGAACACCGCCATGGACCCGCCGCCGTGAATCGCGCGGCCACAGCCATCGCCTCGCCGCGCCTGCGTGTCCGTCGACGCCTCCATCGTCTTCCTCGTCCACCGGAGGCCTCAGCTGGAGCGGGGGAGCCCCGAATCACCGGACCCCCTTCGTCCACATCTCCGGCTGCCGCGTTCTTCACCAACTCCAGCGATGCCTTCTGCAGCTACTAAGCCATCCAAGGGCCATCTTGCGTGCCGCACGGTGAGCTCCCCATCTCCCGGCCATCTTCGTTAGCCCCCTCGCGCACCGTAGCTGCCCCGTCGCTGTTGCCATGAGCACGTCGTCGCGGATCGCCTCGCCGCCATGGCCATGATCTCCGTCGTGCTCGCGTGAGCACGGCATCGTGTTCCTTGAGCTTTCAGGAACCCAACGCACACACGCACACACCTCCCCGTGCCTCCTAGCGTAGTTTCCATCGACGTCCCGAGCGCGCTGCCGCCAGAGCTCGTCGCCGGCCGTGTTTCCGGCAACCATTTGGTCCAGCGCCACCGCCAAACGACGCGGAATGCCTCTGCGGTTCGAACGCAAGTTGTTGCGCGGTTTGGTGCTTCCTAGCGCGATCCCGATGATGTCCCGAACGATGCCGCCGCCTCCGCTCGTTGCCGGTGCCGATTCCGGCCAAGTCCGGCCATACCACCACCCCCGCTCGACGCGGCATCGAGTGGCCGTTCGATTAGACCAAGCTGCGCGCCGAACGGCGGCGTGTAGCGAAATCCCGACGAGGCCCGGGTGCCCCCGCCGCGTTCTGACGTCGCCGGCGGCCAAACGCCGCCCGCCGCCTACGTGGTTGGCCTGGGGCCACCCCAGAGCCACTGCCAGTGGGCCTTGCGGGTCCTAGTTGACTGGGTTGACCCAATCAACTGCTGACGTGGCAGCTACTGCCACTGACATGCGGGCCCCATGACATAAACGAATAAAAATAAATAGATAACTTGCTAATTAATTAAATAGTTAATTAAACACTAATCTCTCACTGACTACCGGGCCCCACCCACTAATTAGCCTATTTAGTTAGTTTTAAAACTCTGTTAGTACCTTGTCTATGACATGTGGGTCCTACTGGACCCACCTGTCTGGTTTGATTGATCAACCGACCAGTTGAAATGCTGACATCACTCTGATGTCATGCTGACGTCATCATTTACTATTCTGGATAATGTTGGATTTAAATAATTAACTAAATTCCTGAAAATAATTTAAATCTTTAGAAAATCATATCTTTTAATCCGTAACTCGGATGAAAATACTTTCTACATGAAAGTTGCTCAGAACGACGAGACGAACCCGGATACGCAGCCCGTTCGTCCACCACACACCCCTAACATATCAAACACGCAACTTTCCCCCTCTGGTTCACCGGTCCGAAAACGCGAAACACCGGGAATACTTTCCCGGATGTTTTCCCCCTTCGTCGGTATCACCTACTACCGCGATTGGGCACACCCAACATCGTTACTTGTCATGTCATGCATCGATATGCATCTGTTTGCATTGTATTCATTGTTTCTTCCCCCTCTTCTCTCCGGTAGACTACGAGACCGAAGCTGCTGCTGCCCAGTACGACTACGGAGTTGACGACCCCTCTCTCTTGCCAGAGAAACCAGGCAAGCCCCTCCCCTTGATCACCAGATATCGCCTATTCTCCTCTATACTGCTTGCATTAGAGTAGTGTAGCATGTTACTGCTTTCCGTTAATCCTATTCTGATGCATAGCCTGGCATTGTTGCTACATCTGTTGATACCTTACCTGCAATCCTAAATGCTTAGTATAGGATGCTAGTTTATCACCATTGGCCCTACATTCTTGTCAGTCTGCCTTGCTATACTATTGGGCCGTGATCACTCGGGAGGTGATCATGGGTATATACTATACATACATACATACTACAGATGGTGACTAAAGTCGGGTCCGCTCGAAGAGTACCCGCGAGTGATTCACGGATTGGGGGCTGAAAGGACCTTTGTCCCGACGGCCCTCTGTGTGGATCTTTGTGGCGGAGCGACAGGGCAGGTTGAGACCACCTAGGCGAGAGGTGGGCCTGGCCTGGTCGGCGTCCGATGTTGCTTCATAATAACACGCTTAACGAGATCTTGGTATTTGATCTGAGTCCGCCATTTGGTCTATACGCACTAACCATCTACGCGGGAGTAGTTATGGGTATCCCGCGTCGTGGTATCACCGAAGCCTTCGTGGACGTCCGCCGAGCGGCGCGCGCCGATTGGAACGTAAGTTCGCTCTTGTATTAAGGGGCTAGTTCGCTTTGGCCGCCTCGAACGTCTTGGTGTGCAATGGGCGATGGGCCCAGACCCCTGCGCCATAGGAGTTAGACCGGCGTGCTGACCTCTCTGTTGTGCCTAGGTGGGGCTGCGACGTGTTGATCTTCCGAGGCCGGGCATGGCCCAGGAAAGTGTGTCCGGCCAAATAGGATCGAGCGTGTTGGGTTATGTGGTGCACCCCTGCAGGGAAGTTAATCTATTCGAATAGCCGTGTCCCTCGGTAAAAGGACGACCCGGAGTTGTACCTTGACCTTATGACAACTAGAACCAGATACTTAATAAAACACACCCTTCCAAGTTCCACATACAACCCGGTGATCGCTTTTCCTCAGGGAGACGAGGGAAGGATCGCCGGGTAGGATTATGCTATGCGATGCTACTGGAGATGCTACTTGGAGATGCTACTGGAGATGCTACTTGGAGATGCTACTTGGAGATGCTACTTGGAGGACTTCAATCTACTCTCTTCTACATGCTGCAAGACGGAGGCTGCCGAGCGTAGTCTTGACGTGATTAGCTATCCCCTCTTATTCGGCATTCGCAATTCAGTCCACCGATATGGCCCTTTACACATATACCCATGCATATGTAGTGTAGTTCCTTGCTTGCAGTACTTTGGATGAGTACTCACGGTTGCTTTCTCCCCTTTTCCCCTTTCCTTTCTTTTCGGTTGTCGCAACCAGATGTTGGAGTCCAGAGCGAGCGCCACCGTCGGCGGCGACTACTACACTGGAGGTGCCTACTACTACGCGGGTGTCACCGACAACCACTGTGAGTAGTTTAGGAGGATCCCAGGCGGGAGGCCTGCGCCTCTTTCGATCTGTATCCCAGTTTGTGCTAGCCTTCTTAAGGCAAACTTGTTTAACTTATGTCTGTACTCAGATATTGTTGCTTCCGCTGACTCGTCTATGATCGAGCACTTGTATTCGAGCCCTCGAGGCCCCTGGCTTGTATTATGATGCTTGTATGACTTATTTATATTTTAGAGTTGTGTTGTGATATCTTCCCGTGAGTCCCTGATCTTGATCGTACACATTTGCGTGCATGATTAGTGTACGATTGAATCGGGGGCGTCACAAGTTGGTATCAGAGCCGACTGCCTGTAGGAATCCCCCTTCCACACTCCTTGGCCAAAGTTGAGTCTAGTCGATGAAAATTGTTCTACTAACTTGGCTGTGCGGCCCCTGGGCCCACGTCGCCATTGGGTGGTATTAGGATCTTTTATTCCTCGTCCATACTCTGGGATTCTAATCTCTCTTCTATTCGGGTTAAATGATTTTGCTGAAATCTAACTCTAGGTTCTCGTTATCACTTCCTGCCGGAGAGCCCCTTCATTATAGATGATCGACCACTTCAACAGAAGATTCTGACAATACTCTGCGATGTTTCCCCAAGACCATTGTGCCCTTCACCGTTGCAATTCCATACCACCGATAAATCCCTATGGAAAGCTACATACACTTGTCGTCCATAACTTCATTCCCAGTTGATCTTGTTATTACATGATACCTCGGAAATTCTCTCTATTCTTTCAAGAATACTTTGTACCTACTGCCTTGCAATTCATTATCCACATATGCACCCCTATGGATAATTTCTCGCACTTACCGAGTATCCACCCACCCCTAATTGTTTGTGTGTTTCACCAAGTTCTTCAAAATAATATTCGAACTTCCGAAAATCTTGAGTAGCCTATTGCTCTTGAAATTCTTGCTTGCTTGAATTATGGTTAATCCCATAAGTCTAGTAATCTTATTGGCATCCTTTGTCACTATCATTTTAAGTCCGTTGATTCTATATGTGTGCGAATGCACGCGATCGTCAATTGATCCTGATAAATTATCTTTCCGGCTCAGACGTCATTTTAAACATGAGCTGGTTATCAACCAATCCAAATGTCGTCGATAGTACCCCTAAGGCTATTCAACTTATCCATCCATAATCAGAACATTGCTTCTGTTCCCATGATTTGAAAATCATAATTCCTTTGCATTTAAGCTTGGAATTATTCAGATGATTCCATAACATGTTGCATTTGCATTCTTTCCTCTTCTGGTTGAGTACCGATACTCACGTCAGCTCCGTTGTGGATCACCCGATCCATTGTTGGATTGTTATCCGACAGTGTCCTTCATAGTCAATCACCTTGTGAGTTCTTTACCTGATACATAATGCCTTTGGTAAATTGTATCATCTTCTTGGCCAACCATGCTCTGCTTTCGAGCTGGTGGTATTTACTATTGAAGCTTGTGGTATATGTTTCCACGATGCCCCGATGGGTTGAACCTATACCTTCCTTAATATGTGTGGACTCGAAAGTTTCACGAGTCATACTCTGCTGGTATTTTTGCCAGATAAAATTCCAACACTACAACTTCATCAAACGCGATAAGTAAATGAAAGGTTATGCGGTGGAGAAGTGGGAGTTGACCTTGAACTTTGTGTTCATACCCATGGACACGATGTAGATCTTCTCATCGAAGCTTCTTTTAAAATTAATTATTCCTTGGTATAAGTTCACCTTATATCGGGATCCGCCTTTTCAATCATGGTTCCGACCATGTTCTCCTTTAAATACCATTTCCTGTGCAAGTTTAAGCACTTGTCTTCTACAGAGCAATCCCCCAGTCCAACCTCTACTTTGATCCGTCGTCGAGTATTACCCCCTGGTATCTCGAGGTTATCACGGAACACCATAACTTCTTATGGGTTCTTCATCAAGTACTACATTCTCGCCGGTTCCAATGTTTCCTAGGTTCTGAGTGGTTAGTCACTCAAATACATCGATAACTGAATCGTGTCCTTTCTATGATTCAACCATTCTTAGCAATCTTCCTTGCTTACAAGTTTCTACTCGATCACTTCATCCCAAGCCTGATCGGCTATATCATTATCGTGCTAAAATTAATTGTGCTACCTGGTCCTTCTTCATGAAGCACAAATTGTCGACGATGAGCTAAGCTTATGTCTATTTTCCTCATCATATCATTTTTCCTTGAACAGCAAGCTTGATTTCGAGTTTGTGTCGTACCCATGGTTCCAATAACCTTTCGCTTCATCATTCCTTTGATTTGATGTCGTCGCTAATTGATTAAATCTTCATGAAACCTCTCGACAAATGTGTCGTGATCTTCATCAACCTTATGAGCTCTTCTAGGATATCAATTGAATTCATGATGAGAAATATCATCCTTGCCCTCGATGATTTGTTTTATCATCGACCACTTTATTGCCTTCCGTTCAACACAAACTTGTTCGTGTTTTGTGTTATACCTTGAGATCCGTGCTATCTAGCCTTTGTTCTTCTTTACCTTGGGGTATTACCATCTTTTATGTCAGGATTGTCATGAGAATTTCACCACCCCTTAAGAATTCTTAGTATAGTGATACTTCTCACCATTCTTTCTTGGTCCTCGTGTTGATTCCAACCGGGTTACCAACAAGTGAACGGTGTTGTTTGGATTCTGCACTTCTAGCAACCCTATTGCTTTGGAGTGAATGGGCGATAGTTTCATTCTAAGTCTTCCGATAATTGAATCACCATTCTGTAACGCCCCGGTTTCGATGCGCCAGGTGTCTGCCAGTTATTCGCCGTCATTGCCATGTCATGTGCTTGCGTGTTGCCTTTTGCCATGTCATCATCTGCATTTCATATCATGTCATCTTGTGCATTTCATTTTGCATACGTGTTCGTCTCATGCAGCCGAGCATTTTCCCCGTTGTTCGTTTTGCGATCCGGCGCTCCTATGTTCCCCGGCGTCCCCCTTTTGTATTTCATTGTGAGCGGGTATTAAACGTTCTCGGAATGGCCCGAGGTTTGCCAAGCGGCCTTTGTATAGCACCGGTAGACCGCCTGTCAAGTTTCGTGCCATTTGGAGGTCGTTTGATACTCCAACGGTTAACCGGGTAACCGTAAAAGCCTCTTTTGTTGCAGCCCAACACCCCTTCCAAAGTGGCCCAAAGCCAAGCAAACTCCCCTCCATGCTCTCGATCGTTCGATCACGATCGCGTGGCCGAAAACCGCTCCTCATTTGGACACTCCTAGCTCCCTCTACCTATAAATATGTGCATCTCCCCCGAAATCCCGGTCCAAACCCTAGTCCTCTTCCTCCCGCCGCCACCGGACACGTCCACCCCGCGCCGGACACGTCCGCCCGCCGCCGCCCGTCCAATCCCACGCGCCAGTGTCCTCCGCCGCCGTTCAAGCGCCGCCGCATGGAGCCCATCCGGCCCGCGTGGGCCAGATCCGCGCCGCCCGCCCGCTTCGTCCCGCCGCGTCGCGCCTCGCCGCCCGGCCGCGCCCGCCGCCGGTTTGCCGGTGCTGCTTCGCCGCCGCTGCGCTGGGCGCGCCGCGCCGCGCCCAAGCGCCTCAAGCGCCTCGCCGCGCGCCCTTCGCCGCCATCGCCGAGCCGCCGCCTCCGCCGTGGGCTTCGCCTCGCCGGCGTCGCCACGGCCTCCGCCGCTGCCAACCCTCCGGCTGCGCCGCCGTGACCGCCGCCCTCGCGCCTCCCGTCAGACGAGACCCGCCGCCTCGCCGCGGATCCGGCACCGCCGCCCCCTGCCGAAGCTCTCCCGCGCCTTCCCCGCCGGCGGCCGCCTCGCCGGAGCTCGTCGACCTCACCGGAGTTCTTTGGATCCGGGTCGGGACCAGATCCACCGGTCCCCGAACCAAACGCCGCCTCGTCCCGCGGGATCCCCTCGTCCAGTTTTCGGAGGTCTAATTTCCACTAAGTCCCCAATTTCAGTAATTATCATGCCATGTTCATCATGCTGTACCTCTGCATCCGTAGCTCCGTTTCGTGCGTGTAATATGTCAAATTGTTCGCTCGACGAGTACTTCATTTCATTCCATTGAGTCATTTTCATTTGAGCTCATCTTGATGCCCGAAATGCTGTTGGAAGAGTGCATGTTGATGTTAATCTGCTGAAACTGTTATAACTTGCTCATTTGTCATTTTTGCCATGATTGATGTGTGCATCCTATGAGGTTGATGTCTTCATGTGTTTTGATCTATGCCATGCCATCTTTCCAGGGGTGCCAACCATGTATTTTTGTGAGTTGTGTGCTGAGTGTATCAAGCTTGCTAAGTAGGGTAGTTGCTGTTGCTGTTTTCCTGATAGATTCTGTTATATTTTGTTGCTATGTAAACATGTTGCTACTAATCATTCTATGCATAATCTGGAGATGCTCTGTAAACATGTTTTGATCTACATGTCTTGCTCTATCCATTCATGCCCATGGTTGCATTTATAGGTTGCTGTAGATTGTTGTAATCTTGCTCTAAAGTTGCTTGATAATGTTGTTATCAGCTTGTTAACATGAAGTTCAATGTTTCCATGATTGTTTCCTAGTGATCCATGCACCCTATGAACTTGTTCTTGCCATGCTTAGCTTCATAAACATGTCTTATTAATGTTTCTTGCCTTGCCATGCCATGTGTTGCTCTGTGGTGAGTGATTCAAGCTCACCAACATGCCTACTTATTGTTGTTCCTGCCATGTTATGAATCTGTAATATAACTTGCCATGTTTACATGGGTGCCATCATATTTTCTGTGCCTTTTTGGCTCATGGTCGGTAAGGGACTTTTGATCTATGCTATTAGTAGTTTCATGACATGCCTTTGTTTGCCATGATATGTTCCTGTAGCATGTTGTTTGATAGCTCTAAACATTGCAACCTGATGTTATTTCTGCTAAAGTTTGAAACTGTTATTATTTGCAATCTTACCATATCCTTTTGAGCATGTTCTAGTGATTTCTGGAGATAGCTCAGTGTTCATGTTTTGTAGTGCTTTACCAGTACTTCATGTCCATGCCTTTTGTTATTATGTTGGGGTGCTGTAGCATATTGTTTTGATGCTTGTAAGATGCCTAGTTGCTGTTTTGGACAGATTGTTGTTATGACTTGTATAGAGTGTATGTGTTGCACCGTTGCTCCGTTTTGAGTGTGCTCTATATGAAACTTGCTTGTTTTTGCATGTAGTTTCATATTACCATGTTGCATCCTTGTTTTGGTGTGTTTGCTTGATGTTTGTATGCATTTTGCATCAATGCCATGCTTAACTTGTTTTGCTCATATCTTCTAGGCCGTAGCTCCGAATCTAATGAACTTTATGTGTAACTTGACTAGAATTTCGTGTAGATCATCTTGGTGATCTTTAACTTGCTGTTTAACAACTTGAACATAATGTTTATTCATTTCTGGACCAATTTCGAAATATGCATATGAGGACTTACCGGAATTGTTATATGTTGTTCCCGGCCTCATTTAAACTTGCCTTCATGTGTTGTTCTTGTTTGCATCCTCTCTTGCCATGAGTAGCCTCATTTAGCTTGGTCATGCATCATGCTTGTTGTGCATCATGTCTTGTTCATGTGTGGTGTGTTTACCATGTTGTGTGCTTCTTCTCGATAGTTCCCGTTTTCGTTGTGATCGTGAGGATTCGTTCGTCTACGCTTGGTTCGTCTTCGTGGCTTCATCTTCTTCATGGACTCGTTCTTCTTCCTTGCGGGATTTCAGGCAAGATGACCGCTACCCAGGATCTCACTACTATCATTGCTATGCTAGTTGCTTCGTTCTATCGCTATGCTGCGTTACCTATCATTTGCTCTTCAAGCCATCCCATATTGCCATGAACCTCTAACCTTTGACACCATTCCTAGCAAACCATTGATTGGCTATGTTACCGCTTTGCTCAGCCCCTCTTATAGCGTTGCTAGTTGCAGGTGAAGTTGAAGATTGCTCCATGGTGGACAGGGTTTATGTTGGGATATCACAATATCTCTTATATTATTAATGCATCTATATATTTGGTAAAGGGTGGAAGGCTCGGCCTTATGCCCAGTGTTTTGTTCCACTCTTGCCGCCCTAGTTTCCGTCATACGGTGTTATGTTCCCGGATTTTATGTTCCTAACGCGGTCGGGTGATTTATGGGACCCCCGACAGTCGCTTTGAATAAAACTTGTCCAGAAGGCCCAACCTTGGTTATACCATTTGCCTCACCACCACCTATACCTTTCCTTGGGTCGGCCAACCCGAGGGTCATCTTTATTTTAGCCCCCGGCCGGTGCTTGTCTAAGTTTTGGTCCAAACGAGCAACTTCTCATGGGCCACCTCGTGGCAACTCGAGGCTGGTTTTACTCGTAGCTTGACTTATCCGGTGTTGCCACGAGAACGAGATATGTGCAGCTCCTATCGGGATTGTCGGCGATCGGGCGGCTTTGCTGGTCTTGTTTTACCATTGTCGAAATGTCTTGTAAACCGGGATTCCGAGACTGATCGGGTCTTCCCGGAGAAGGTCTATTCTTCGTTGATCGCGAGAGCTTGTCATGGGCTGTTGGGACACCCTGCTGGGTATAAACTTTCGAGAGCCGTGCCCGCGGTTATGTGGCAGATGGGAATTTGTTAATGTCCGGTTGTAGATAACTTGACACCAGATCCGAATTAAAACGCATCAACCGCGTGTGTAGCCGTGATGGTCTCTTCTCGGCGTAGTCCGGGAAGTGAACACGGTTTCTGGGTTATGTTTGACGTAAGTAGGTGTTCAGGATCACCTCTTGATGATTGCTAGCTTCACGACCGTTCCTTTGTTTCTCTCCTCGCTCTCATTTGCGTATGTTAGCCACCATACTTGCTTAGTCGCTGCTGCAACCTCACCACTTTACCCCTTCCTTTCCTATTAAGCTTTGCTAGTCTTGATACCCATGGTAATGGGATTGCTGAGTCCTCGTGGCTCACAGATTACTACAACAATAGTTGCAGGTACAGGTTATGCGATGATCTTGACGCGAGAGCGATGTTGCTTGTTTTGGAGTTTCTTCTTCTGCTTCTTCGATCAGGGGATAGGTTCCAGGTCGGCAGCCTGGGCTAGCAGGGTGGATATTGTTTGAGTTTCTGTTCATGATTCATCCGTAGTCGGATGTTGCTCTTGTATGCTGTATTGATGTATTCATGTGACATTGTATGTATTGGATGTATCCCCATCTATTATGTAATGTTGATGCAATCATATCCACCTCGCAAAAGCGTTCCAACATGCGGGTCTATCCTTGGTGGGACCTTCGAGTTCCTTTTGGATAGGGTCGCATATTGGGCCTGACAAGTTGGTATCAGAGCCTCGACCGACCCTAGGAGCCCCCCTTGATTGATCGTGTAGTTTGGCCGCTGTTGAGTCTAGAAGAAAACTGTTTTCGGAGTCTAGTTATATCGGAGAGTAGGAATTCTTTTTACTCCTCTGCCCCTTCGTCGCTCTGGTGAGGAATCTTGACGTAGGAGTTTTGGATTACTCCTCTTCCCCTTCAAATTTTCTTTAGGATCACGCAGTTGGTTTTCCGATCGTTGTTCCTCAGCTCTTTTCATCCGGTGCATTTCTCGTCAAGGTGACTCAAGCCTCTTCATCTTTGAGTTCAGTCCTCAGTTGTTTTATTTTCTCACCTGCCCACCCTTTTTCTTCTCGGAACCGGAGTCCGTAATCAAGTATCCATCCTACTCGTGCGAAGTCTTTGCTTTCTTTCCTCAATGATTTCAACCGGTGTTTTCTCTTCAAGATATTCGTCGGTTCCCCCTTCCAAGTAGCCTTTGTTTTCCCGCCCTCCCACCCTTTTTCTTCCCGGAGTTTGAGTATGTTTCGACCATCAATTTCATTCGTGCGGGAGTCTCTTCAGTCTTCCGTCAATCATTTCAACCGGTGAATTCTCGTCTCGGTGGACATTCGTCATCTGTTTTTCTTATCCGGTGGACTCAATTCAAGTTTTTCGGGTTGATCATATTCTTTCTCTCGGCTCAAGTATTTCCCTTTGCTCGTTCGCCTCTCGCCATTTTATCCTTCCGGAGTATGATGCACCGGAACAATTCAAATATTTCAATCATCCCGATGCATCGTCTATCTGTTCAACAATTCTTTCCAACGGTGTTTTTTCTGTAGTGGGCCCTAACCCACAGGTCTTTTCCCAGGATCTTACCTGACTCTTCTAATTCCCCCGGAGTTATTCTCAATTCTTTTCAAGTGTGACGTAAGAATGGATTCCATCAGTCACATGCCTTCTCCAAGATCGCTTTCAAATTATTTTCATTGATGCCTCAACCTCTTCGTTTTTTTCGTTCTCCCGGAGTATCTCAGTAATTTTGGTGATGTTTCTCGTCATCATTTGAAGATTGAAGAAGAGTTTTTCTCTTAAATCTTGTCCATTCTTCCGGAGATTCATGTCGCTAGCTTGATGCTATCCGCTCAAATTGTTTCAAGTCATGCGAATTCTTTTCACCCATCCGGAGCATGTCAGGAGTTGTTTTTCCATTTCTTTTACCGGAGGCCATCATTACAGTTATCGTTCTCTATTTTCCCGGTGCTTCGTTCAAGTGTTCTTTAATCAGCTCATGATCTCTTTGTTCTTTTGCATCTAAATCCCCTCTAGCTTATTGGTTCCTCTAATTCTTCCCGGTGATTAAGTCTCTTTCATCAGTCATTTTTGAATTCTTACGGTGGTTCGTTCAAGATTCTTTTTCTTTGGTTATCATATTAATCCATTCGTTCTTTTCAATTCTACCGGTGGTTCATGAAGACCTTCTCAAGTTTGCGATATGTCACTTCTCAATTCTTTTTCAAGAAGGATAAGTATTATGGAAAATCCATTGCTTGTCATCAATTTAATTTGATGAAGGATAAGCATACAATAAATCTTATTCTTATTTCCTCCAAGTGATTAATCCCTTCCTTCGGAGTTTGTTCTTGATGAATAAATTCTAGTTCCAGGTGCTTTCATCTTTTCTTTTCCGGAGTTCCAATTTCCTCGACCATTTCGTCGGAACCTCCATCTAAATCATCGCAAGGCTCATCTTATTCTTTCATCCTTCATTCTATCTCATCATCCTTTTCTCACCGGAGATCTCCATGGCGATTCTTCATGATTTAATTCATTCTTCAAGAGTTCATCAAGTATCATTCCATCCTCTCAAGTTCATGTTCTAATCCTTCCTTTTTCAGCCGGAGTGTTGCCTAAATCCTTTCAGTCTTATTCGTTTCTTTTCTCATTCTAACCACTCTGGTTAAAACGAGTGATTTCATAGTCTATCTGATTCCGTGAGCTTTGGATCCTCGTCATTCTCGTTTTCCTCTCTTCTTCTTGAGTGCTATCGATTCTTTGCTTCTTCTCTTGAGTTCTTGTTTCACCTCATCCCTTTTCCCTTCCGTCTTGATCCTAAGATCTCGGGACGAGATCTCTTGTTAGTGGAGGAGTGTTGTAACGCCCCAGTTTCGATGCGCCAGGTGTCTGCCAGTTATTCGCCGTCGTTGCCATGTCATGTGCTTGCATGTTGCCTTTTGCCATGTCACCATCTGCATTTCATATCATGTCATCTTGTGCATTTCATTTTGCATACGTGTTCGTCTCATGCATCCGAGCATTTTTCCCGTTGTTCGTTTTGCGATCCGGCGCTCCTATGTTCCCCGGCGTCCCCCTTTTGTCTTTCATTGTGAGCGGGTATTAAACTATCTCGGAATGGCCCGAGGTTTGCCAAGCGGCCTTGGTATAGCACCGGTAGACCGCCTGTCAAATTTCGTGCCATTTGGAGGTCGTTTGATACTCCAACGGTTAACCGGGTAACCGTAAAAGCCTCTTTTGTTGCAGCCCAACACCCCTTCCAAAGTGGCCCAAAGCCCAGCAAACTCCCATCCATGCTCTCGATCGTTCGATCACGATCGCGTGGCCGAAAACCGCTCCTCATTTGGACACTCCTAGCTCCCTCTACCTATAAATATGTGCATCTCCCCCGAAATCCCGGTCCAAACCCTAGTCCTCTTCCTCCCGCCGCTGCCGGACACGTCCACCCCGCGCCGGACACGTCCGCCCGCCGCCGCCCGTCCAATCCAACCGCGCCACGTGTCCTCCGCGCCGTTCAAGCGCCGCCGCCCATGGAGCCCATCCGGGCTGCGCGCTGGCCAGATCCGCGCCGCCGCCGCTCGTCCCGCCGCCTCGCGCCTCGCCGCCGCGCGCCGCTGGTGCCGTGCGCGCCGCCCGCCCGCGCCCGCCGCTGGTTTGCGGTGCCGCTTCGCCGCCGCCGCGCGCAGGCGCGCCGCCCGCACCCAAGGCGTCCCCGCGCCCTCCGCCGCCTGCCTCACCGCCCATCGCGGAGCTGCCGCCTCCGCCCGTGGCCGCTTCGCCTCACCGGCGCCGCTACCGGCCTCGCCGCTGCCAACCCTTCCCCGCGCCGCCGTGAGGGCCGCCCTCGCGCCTCCCGTCCGGCGAGACCCGCCGCCTCCGCCCGCGGATCCGCACCGCCGCCGCCCTAAAGCTCTCCCGCGCCTTCCCCGCCGGCCGCCGCCTCGCCGGAGCTCGTCGACCTCACCGGAGTTCTTTGGATCCGGGTCGGGACCAGATCCACCGGTCCCCGAACCAAACGCCGCCTCGTCCCGCGGGATCCCTCGTCCATTTTGGAGGTCTAATTTCCACTAAGTCCCGATTTGAGAATTATCATGCCATGTTCATCATGCTGTACCTCTGCATCCGTAGCTCCGTTTCGTGCGTGTAATATGTCAAATTGTTCGTGTCGACGAGTACTTCATTTCATTCCATTGCCTCATTTTCATTGGAGCTCATCTTGATGTCCGAAATGCTGTTGGAAGAGTGCATGTTGATGTTAATCTGCTGAAACTGTTATAACTTGCTCATTTGTCATTTTTGCCATGATTGATGTGTGCATCCTATGAGGTTGATGTCTTCATGTGTTTTGATCTATGCCATGCCATCTTTCCAGGGGTTCCAACCATGTATTTTTGTGAGTTGTGTGCTGAGTGTATCAAGCTTGCTAGGTAGGGTAGTTGCTGTTGCTGTTTTCCTGATAGATTCTGTTATATTTTGTTGCTATGTAAACATGTTGCTACTAATCATTCTATGCGTAATCTGGAGATGCTCTGTAAACATGTTTTGATCTACATATCTTGCTCTATCCATTCATGCCCATGGTTGCATTTATAGGTTGCTGTAGATTGTTGTAATCTTGCTCTAAAGTTGCTTGATAATGTTGTTATCAGCCTGTTAACATGAAGTTCAATGTTTCCATGATTGTTTCCTAGTGATCCATGCACCCTATGAACTTGTTCTTGCCATGCTTAGCTTCATAAACATGTCTTATTAATGTTTCTTGCCTTGCCATGCCATGTGTTGCTCTGTGGTGAGTGATTCAAGCTCAGCAACATGCCTACTTATTGTTGTTCCTGCCATGTTATGAATCTGTAATATAACTTGCCATGTTTACATGGGTGCCATCATATTTTCTTTGCCTTTTTGGCTCATGGTCGGTAAGGGACTTTTGATCTATGCTATTAGTAGTTTCATGCCATGCCTTTTTTGCCATGATATGTTCCTGTAACATGTTGTTTGATAGCTTTAAACATTGCAACCTGATGTTATTTCTGCTAAAGTCTGAAACTGTTATTATTTGCAATCTTACTATATCCTTTTGAGCATGTTCTAGTGATTTCTGGAGATAGCTCAGTGTTCATGTTTTGTAGTGCTTTTACCAGTACTTCATGTCCATGCCTTTTGTTATTATGTTGGGGTGCTGTAGCATATTGTTTTGATGCTTGTAAGATGCCTAGTTGCTGTTTTGGACAGATTGTTGTTATGACTTGTATAGAGTGTATGTGTTGCACCGTTGCTCCGTTTTGAGTGTGCTCTATATGAAACTTGCTTGTTTTTGCATGTAGTTTCATATTACCATGTTGCATCCTTGTTTTGGTGTGTTTGTTTGATGTTTGTATGCATTTTGCATCAATGCCATGCTTAACTTGTTTTGCTCATATCTTCTAGGCCGTAGCTCCGAATCTAATGAACTTTATGTGTAACTTGACTAGAATTTTGTGTAGATCATCTTGGTGATCTTTAACTTGCTGTTTAACAACTTGAACATAATGTTTATTCAGTTCTGGACCAATTTCGAAATATGCATATGAGGACTTACCGGAATTGTTATATGTTGTTCCCGGCCTCATTTAAACTTGCCTTGATGTGTTGTTCTTGTTTGCATCCTCTCTTGCCATGAGTAGCCTCATTTAGCTTGGTCATGCATCATGCTTGTTGTGCATCATGTCTTGTTCATGTGTGGTGTGTTTACCATGTTGTGTGCTTCTTCTCGATAGTTCCCGTTTTCGTTGCGATCGTGAGGATTCGTTCGTCTACGCTTGGTTCATCTTCGTGGCTTCATCTTCTTCATGGACTCGTTCTTCTTCCTTGCGGGATTTCAGGCAAGATGACCGCTACCCTGGATCTCACTACTATCATTGCTATGCTAGTTGCTTCGTTCTATCGCTATGCTGCGTTACCTATCATTTGCTCTTCAACCAATCCCATATTGCCATGAACCTCTAACCTTTGACACCATTCCTAGCAAACCATTGATTGGCTATGTTACCGCTTTGCTCAGCCCCTCTTATAGTGTTGCTAGTTGCAGGTGAAGTTGAAGATTGCTCCATGGTGGACAGGGTTTATGTTGGGATATCACAATATCTCTTATATTATTAATGCACCTATATACTTGGTAAAGGGTGGAAGGCTCGGCCTTATGCCTGGTGTTTTGTTCCACTCTTGCCGCCCTAGTTTCCGTCATACCGGTGTTATGTTCCCGGATTTTGCATTCCTAACGCGGTCGGGTGATTTATGGGACCCCCCTGACAGGTCGCTTTGAATAAAACTTGTCCAACAAGGCCCAACCTTGGTTTTACCATTTGCCTCACCACCACCTATACCTTTCCCTTGGGTCGGCCAACCCGAGGGTCATCTTTATTTTAGCCCCCCGTGCCAGTGCTTGTCTAAGTGTTGGTCCGAAACGAGCAACCTGCGGGGCCACCTCGTGGCAACTCGAGGGCTGGTTTTACGCGTAGCTTGACTTATCCGGTGTTGCCCTGAGAACGAGATATGTGCAGCTCTTATCGGGATTGTCGGCGCATCGGGCGGCTTTGCTGGTCTTGTTT
Source organism: Aegilops speltoides (assembly GCA_021437245.1). Classification (NCBI taxonomy): domain Eukaryota; kingdom Viridiplantae; phylum Streptophyta; class Magnoliopsida; order Poales; family Poaceae; genus Aegilops; species Aegilops speltoides. The sequence continues at coordinate 467,397,941 of CM038142.1, forward strand.
TACCATTGTCAAAATGTCTTGTAAACCGGCATTCCTAGACTGATCGGGTCTTCCTGGGAGAAGGTCTATTCCTTCGTTGATCGCGAGAGCTTGTCATGGGCTAAGTTGGGACACCCCTGCAGGGTATAAACTTTCGAGAGCCGTGCCCGCGGTTATGTGGCAGATGGGAATTTGTTAATGTCCGGTTGTAGATAACTTGACACCAGATCCGAATTAAAACACATCAACCGCGTGTGTAGCCGTGATGGTCTCTTCTCGGCGGAGTCCGGGAAGTGAACACGGTTTCTGGGTTATGTTTGACGTAAGTAGGTGTTCAGGATCACCTCTTGATCATTGCTAGCTTCACGACCGTTCCTTTGTTTCTCTTCTCGCTCTCATTTGCGTATGTTAGCCACCATACTTGCTTAGTCGCTGCTGCAACCTCACCACTTTACCCCTTCCTTTCCTATTAAGCTTTGCTAGTCTTGATACCCATGGTAATGGGATTGCTGAGTCCTCGTGGCTCACAGATTACTACAACAACAGTTGCAGGTACAGGTTATGCGATGATCTTGACGCGAGAGCGATGTTGCTTGTTTTGGAGTTTCTTCTTCTGCTTCTTCGATCAGGGGATAGGTTCCAGGTCGGCAGCCTGGGCTAGCAGGGTGGATATTGTTTGAGTTTCTGTTCATGATTCATCCGTAGTCGGATGTTGTACTTGTATGCTGTATTGATGTATTCATGTAACATTGTATGTATTGGATGTATCCCCATCTATTATGTAATGTTGATGCAATGATATCCACCTTGCAAAAGCGTTCCAACATGCGGGTCTATCCTTGGTGGGACCTTCGAGTTCCTTTTGGATAGGGTCGCATATTGGGCGTGACACATTCTAACATTGGTCGTGCAACCCAGCCCTTATTTCGGGTGCACCTTTCAACCAATGTTTAATTATGTATGTTTTCCTCGAGCATACCTCACTATATCATTTGATCTGACAAAGGTTATCTCCTTGTTCAGATAATTGTGGAAATCCATTTTTCTTAAATCCCAATGGAATGTCGCTGATTCCATCAGCCACCTCCTCACCCTCTCCTTGATTTAATGATGAACTCTTGTTTTGGAACTCTCTTCCATAGTTCATTCCCCGAGAATCTTACGATGTCACCTCGTTACTTTGTGTCACACCTTTTCTTCTCGGGCATCCTGAGCCTGAGGTATCCAAACACCAATCAGATCTGGATCTCGGTCAGATATGATGGTTGGAACTTATTTCCAAGAGTTATAACAATGGTCTTTATGTGACCCGGTAAGGTGATGTCGTGCCTAGCACACCTGGTCGGAGACCTATTGTTGTAGTTCCCTTTTCAGCAAGGTTACCCATTCTTCCATGGGGAAACTGTAAGACTTATTTTACAAGTTATTCCTGATGGATCCTTGGTGTTTCCAAAGTCTGATCATCACCTGATGACCATGTCAATGCTATCTCAAAGCATGTCTATGGTACTCCGATTTTCAACAAAAACATTTGACGCCCAATACTAAATGTTTCCTGCTCGAGTATCCAAACACCGTTGTATGGGTAATGTCATGAAAATTCTCTCCCCTACCTAAAGAGTTTACTACATTATATCCTGTCATGGATATCATGCTCTGCTCGTCCTTTCGAAGGATTATACCTTTGAAATATGTGTTTAAACACATTTTCCTTTTCATTGTTCTGTTTAATCTGATAATCATATTTTTCTTTCCATTTGTTGGGTTAACGTTTCTTGTGATCTATATGATCTAAGCAGTAATATTCTCCTGCTTAGGTAGACACCTCGGTTTACAACTGTCGGTGTGACCTGTTACTATTATTGGCGACATACATCTGGTAACCCCGATGGATGAGAACTTTGCCTATTGGTCCGCCTCGTTCAACGAGCAGGAAAATGATTCTCTTCGTCCCTCGCCCTTGGTACCAACGTTGTTGCCAACATAATTGACATGCTATCCTCTGCCATGCCTTGCTACCATGACCGTGCAATATGTCGGCGTCCTTCCTACTTTTGAACCACATGGTGGGCCCATAACCCACAGTTCCACGGGATCGAAACCTGAATCTCCTGCACCCCCCTATTCCCAAGGTTGTTCCTCGCGTGTGGCCTCGTATGTAATTCACGAGCCATCTTCCGAGGGATCATCAAATCTGTTACCGGACACAATACTTATTCCCGATTGCTTTGAGCCCCTTTCACGCCCTGTTTCGGGCATCAAACGGTTGCCTGCTCGCTCGAAACTTCCCATGAAACCTCATTACTTTGCTCTCGATATTTTCTTAAGTTTCAATTCGAGAGTTACTAATGTAGGGTGGAACCCTAATTCGTCGATCTTTCACGTTTGGAGGGGATCCTACGGAGGGAACACGAAGAACACGCGGAAGCACGAGGGGAAACACGGGGAAAACGAGAGGAAAATCACTCAACCAACAAGGAACCGATCACACAAGTGCTAGATCAACATACACACATGAGATCCACAAGATACATAGTCAACTAGGGTAAGGATACAAAGGAACCGTTCATCTCCAAGAGGAGGCCTTGAATCCATGAGGGGATCTTCCCGTAAAGGGGTCTTGAATCCGAGAGGGATCTTCTCCTAGACGGAGGTCCTGATCTCCGAGGAGAAGTAACCGGGTGGATGAGCAAAGGCTCTCACACAAATATGAGCTAATCAATGCTAAGTCTCAAAGTGAGGAGAGGGGTCCTATATAGAGTTTGGGCGAAGGGGTACATGGGCTCAGCCCAACACGCGCACCTGAGCCTTGGCGGATGATCCGGATGGGGTCCGGATGATCCGGGCTGGTCCGGATGATCCGGGTGGAGGCCCGGATGAGCCGGAGGGTCGGCTGGTGGTCGCGCAGGGCCGGATGTCCGGCTGGTGGTCCGGACGTCCGGGCGGGGTCCGGATGATCCGGGCCGGGGTCCGGATGATCCGGCTTCGGGAGGGAGCTTCTGTTGCCTTCAGTGGAGTTAGCCGGATCGTCCGGACCGGGGTCCGGATCATCCGGGCTCTGTCCGGATCATCCGGGCCTCCGTCCGGATCGTCCGGCCTCTCTAGTCCTTGTTGCTTTCTCCTCTCCGTCTTCATGCATGTCTTCCGCTTCCGGTTCTCCTTGCTTCCTAGCCTCTTCATGGTTGACTCCTTGGTACCTGAGCATGCATAGAGTTTCCGTTTGAGGTAGCAACCATGTCTCATGTGAATCGAAGGAGAGTTGTGATAGGAGTGATGTCACCTCGGTTTCGAGAGCTCTTGCACGTGCTCGAGTCATAGGTCCTTGTGGGGTTGGATGTGTCGATGTAGAGTCCATGGGGATGATGGAAGGATGCTCCGCATCATATCCCCTCCCTTCGAAAGGACCCGACCTCGGATCTAGTTCTTCATCACCATGGAAAGGCGAGAGGTCTTTGACGTTGAAGGTGTCGCTCACGTTGTACTTGTCGCTTGGTAGGTCGAGTTTGTAGGCGTTGTTGTTGTAGCGCGCTAACACCTTGAAGGGTCCGTCGGCTCGGGTTAGTAGTTTGGACTTGCGTTCGTTGGGGATGCGTTCCTTGCGAAGGTGTAGCCACACGAGATCGCCTATGTTGAAGATCATGGGTTGCTTGTTGATGTTGAGCTTGGTCGCTAGTCGTTGTACTTGGCGCTCGATGGTGTTTCTTGTATCTTCATGCATCTTCTTGATGTAGCTTGCACGGGCACTTGCGTCGAGGTTGGTGCGCTCTTGTAGAGGTAAAGGTAGAATGTCCAATGGGGACAATGGGTTGAAGCCGTGAGCGATCTCGAAGGGGACTTGCGGTCGTCGAATGTCTTCTTGCGGTTGTAGGCGTACTTTCGGCGATGGGTAGACACGCCTCCACTCCTTGATGTTTTTCTTGATCAACACGCCAAGTAGAGTGGAGAGCGTCGGTTCGTCACCTCCGTTTGGCCGTCGGTTTGAGGATGGTATGCGGAGGAGAACAAGAGCTTGATTCGAGCTTGGCGCAAAGAGTTTTCAAAAGTAACTCAAGAACTTGGCGTCGCGGTCGGAGACGATTGACTTTGGTACTCCATGGGCGCAAGATTTACCTACAAAAGAGATTTGCAATATGTGAAGCATCGTCTACCTTGTTGCAAGGAATGAAATGTGCCATTTTAGAAAATTGGTCCACAACAACAAATACGGAGTCCTTTCCATTTTGTGTTCTAGGCAAACCAAGTACAAAGTCCATGCTAATGTCTTCCCAAGGTTGATAAGGAATAGGAAGAGGCATGTAAAGACCATGAGATTGAGCTTTTGACTTAGCTTTGCGGCATGTTGAGCATCTTGTGGTGAAGCGTGAGACGTCTCGAAACATCTTTGGCCAAAAGTAGTTCTTGGAGAGCGTGGCAAATGTCTTGTCGCGTCCAAAGTGTCCCATGAGTCCACCGCCATGAGCCTCGTGCAAAAGGAGCAAACGAAGAGAAGACTCGGGTATGCATAGTTTGTTAGCTCTCATAAGATAACCATCCTTGAGGTAATATTGTTCCCAAGATGTATGCGTCAAACATTTAGCATAATGAGGTGCAAAAGATGGATCACTAGCATACAAATCTTTGATGTGTTCAAAACCAATAACATTCAACTCAAGTTGGGTGACAAGCATGCATATGCGTGAAAGTGCATCGGCAACTACATTTTCCTTGCCCTTAATGTACTTGATCACATATGGAAAAGATTCAATAAATTCACTCCATTTGGCATGTCGCTTGTTCAATTTAGTTTGACCTTTTAAGTACTTAAGCGTTTCATGATCGGTATGGATGACAAACTCATGAGGTCTAAGATAATGTTCCCAAACATGGAGGACACGCACTAAAGCATACAATTCCTTGTCATATACGGGGTAGTTAAGTTGAGCACCAGAGAGTTTTTCACTAAAATAAGCAATGACTCGTTTTTCTTGCATTAAAACTCCGCCAATTCCGGTACCACTTGCATCACAATGAACCTCAAAAGTTTTGTCGAAATTGGGCAAAGCGAGAATCGGAGCATGAGTAAGCAAAGACTTGAGCTCATCAAAAGCGTTGGATTGCAAAGGTCCCCAAACAAAAGGAGTATTCTTCTTACTCAAAGCATGCAAAGGAGCTGCAATAGTGCTAAAGTTTTTCACAAAGCGGCGATAAAAACCTGCAAGACCAAGGAAACTTCGCACTTGTTGCAAATTGGTGGGTTGGGGCCAATTTTTAATTGCTTTGATCTTAGTTTCATCAACATGGACACCCTTGGAAGAGACAACGAAACCCAAGAAAACCACTTTGTCAACGCCAAAAGTGCATTTTTTCAAGTTGGCATAAAGACTTTCCTTTCGAAGTGTTTGCAAAACAAGTTTAACATGATCAAGATGCTCTTTCATGGTTTTGCTAAACACAAGAATATCATCGAAGTAAACCACAACAAAGATTCCAATGTATGGACGAAGTACATGATGCATAAGACGCACAAAAGTTCCGGGAGCTTCCGACAAACCCATAGGCATGACCAACCACTCATAGAGGCCAAATTTTGTTTTGAAAGCAGTTTTCCATTCATCACCCTCATGAATGCGGATTTGATAATAGCCACTTTTAAGATCAATTTTTGAGAAAAAGTTGGCTCCACTAAGTTCATCAAGCATATCATCTAAGCGAGGAATGGGATGCCTATAGCGCACGGTGATAGCATTTATAGGTCTACAATCGGAGCACAAGCGGAAACTTCCATCGGGTTTAGGCACAAGTATAACGGGCACGGCACAAGGGCTTAAGCTTTCACGTACATGACCGTTGTCGAGTAGTTGTTGTACTTGCCGTTGAATCTCCTTGGTTTCTTCGGGATTGACACGGTATGGAGCTTTGTTTGGAAGTGGCGCTCCGAGGATGAGGTCGATTCGATGCTCAATGCCTCGAAGAGGAGGTAGACCCGGAGGTAGCTCATCGGGGAAAACATCTTGAAATTCCTGCAAAAGAGATTGAAACACCAAAGGTAGCTCATGAGTGGTGTTAGTTTTTGGTTCTCCATCCTTTCACACAAGGACAAAGTGCATCACACTCGATGGGTTCTCACACACTTCTCTCATCTCATGTTTGGTAGCGAATAGTATGAGGTTTTTCTCTCTAGGCGAAGAGGCGCTCAAGTTTGGCTTGTGGCTCTCACTCACTTTTTGGTGGCTCACTTTCTCACTCTTCTCTCTTTGGTTGGTGGCTTGTTTGTCGGCTATCACTTGACTAGGAGACATGGGTCGTAGGACATATTCTTTGCCTTTCATCTTGAAGCTATAGTGGTTTGTACACCCATTGTGGTAGACACCCCGGTCAAATTGCCATGTCCGACCAAGGAGGAGGTGGCAAACGGTCATTGGGACCACATCACACTCCAAAGTGTCCTCATATGCACCGATTTTGAAGGATACTTGGACCGTATGCTCAACTCGTATAGTGCCGGAGTCACTTAGCCATTGAACCTTGTAGGGTTGCGGATGCTTCTTCTTGACCAATTGGAGCTTGGAGCATAGTTCTTCGCTTGCCAAGTTGTGGCAACTACCTCCATCGATGATGACCTTGATGGATCGTCCATTGATGCCAGCCTTTGTGTGGAAGATGTGGCATCTTTGATCTTCTTCTTGTTGATGTTGAAGTGTCAAGATCTTGGAGACAACAAGAGCGGGGCTTGTATCTTCATCACAAAAGACTTGATCATCTTCATCCTTGTTGATGCGCCGGTGCATGGCCACTTGCTCAATAGCGTCCATTTCATCTTCAATCATTGAGTCGTAGGTGCCATCGTCGTTGAGTATCATGGTGCGCTTGTTGGTGCATTCATATGACTTGTGGCCTCGGCCGCCGCAAGTAAAACACTTGAAGGAGCTTGTCTTGACGGTCTCATCGGTTGGAGTAGATGATGAAGCACGCGGCTTGGAGTTGCTTGTAGTAGGAGGAGGACGACTTGAACTTGTAGAAGCTTGCTTGTAACTTGGCTTGTCATCGTTGCTTGGAGAAGGCTTGGTTGATGTCGAAGTTGGAGTAGTTGTTGAAGCTTGGTTGTTGGAGAAGCCGTATGTCTTGGATGAGTACTTGGCGTACTTGAAGTCATCTTGCACTTGTCGTTCCGCCTTTGTAGCTTGATGCACGAGCTCAATGAGGTTGGAGTAGGGTTGGAAGTCGGCGATCTTCTTGATGGGGTGGTTGAGTCCATTCAAGAATCGTGCCATTGTTTGCTCATCATCCTCCGTGACATTGGCTCGAATCATGGCAATCTCCATTTCGTTGTAGTATTCTTCAACACTCTTTGTTCCTTGCTTGAGGAGTTGTAGCTTCTTGAAGAGATCACGGTTGTAGTAGGTGGGCACAAAGCGTGCTCGCATGACATCCTTCATTTGAGCCCAAGTGGTGATTGGAGGTTCACCTCTTGCTTGTCGGCGCTCAAGGACTTGTTCCCACCATATGAGCACATAGTCTTGGAACTCAAGTGATGCCATAGCGATCTTCTTCTCTTCCTCATAGTTGTGCAAACGAAAGATTTTGTCGACCTTCAATGCCCATGAGAGGTACTCTTCGGGATCATTGGTTCCATTGAACTTGGGCATTGTGAACTTGAGCTTGCCATAGCGTTGTTCTTCATTGTTTTGAGGTCGATGTTGATGATGATGTTCTTGACGTGGAGGGTAATCATCCTCATGTTGCTCTTGAAGAAGAGGAAGTCCATGATCAACTTGCTCTTGTTGACCTTGAGGTTGGGGATGAGCTTGAGGAGCTTGTGGAGGAGCTTGTGGGGCTTGACGTTGCGCACGCGGATGGTAGTTCCTCTCTTGTATTTCTTCTCGAAGGGCTTCCTCTTGATTGCGCCTTTCGCGATTGCGGTTGGTGATAGCTCGACTTGATGCTTGAAGGGCACGTTCCGCCTCAAGAGCTTGTGCTTCTCGTTGTTGTTGTTGAAGACATTGAGCCTCGGCGTCTTGTTGCTCTTGATGTAGGCGCGCTCGTTCTTGTTCGTGTTGGCGACGAAGACGTTGTCGTTCTTGAGCTTGAGCAAACGCCACTTGGTTCGATTGAGGACGAGGAACTTGTTCATCAACTTGCTATTGGGGAATCTTGTCGTGTAGCGGGTTGCGAGATGCATGACGGTCTTGACGCGCGGCTCGTCGAAGAGTGTTCGATGACGGTGTACTTGTGTCGGAGAAAGAGTCGTCGAAGTGGTGACTTGAGTGGCTCCGTCTTGAGTGTGAGGAAGTAGAAGTACGCCGGTTCACCAACAAGGTGCGGATCTCGTCCATTCTTGCGTCGTTCTCTTTCTTGTGCGCGTCGAGTTTGTTGTCGAAGTAGTTTCTTGTACGTTGCTCGGAGAGTCGCAAGTCGGTGGAGAGGTTGTCTATGTGTTCGCTCATTGCTTGTTGCTCTTGATGTAGAGCTCGTTGTGCGCCAAAGAGGTGGCTCTTGGTGACGTATGATGACATGTCGTCGTCTTGCTCGATGAAGAGTGGGTTTGTAGAAGAACTTGGCCTATCAATCATTTCAAGCAAATTGTGAGTGGTAGAAGGAGAAGAACGAATACCAATGTACCTTTGACCGAAGTTAAAGATGAATCAAGTTCACTCAAATGCGGACAATGAAATAGCACTATTGGTACCGATCCTTGTCGATTCTCACACCTACACAAGTAAAAGCTTTTGGTGGAGCTTGGTTAGGATGGTGGCACAAAATTGATTGCAATCATTAGCTTGACTCAAAAATGTTGAAGAAGAGTCGCAAATTCGCATATGCAACAAGTAGACCAAGAAAGTAGTGGTACACGGAAACACACACGCAAATAGATAAATGGGATTGTGCAAACCAAAAGTGAGCCAAAATGTGGAATCCACGAAAATGCTCTTGTTGCAATATACTAGAGAGACGCTAGCACGATTGCACAATAGGCGGATACGGAGCTTGTGCACATCCTACTATGTAAAAATGCAACGATCTCTATCCCAAGTATTCTATATGTATGGTGTATCGGCGCATTGATCCAAGATGATCTTATATGACAATCTTAATGTTGTATGATGCTATGCTTGTTGCTTATAAGCTCTTTGCTTATCTTTCCTCTTTGCTTAAAAGCTTGAGTGGCTCTTTCTCTTTTGAGCTATTTTCTTATGCAAACTTCACGAACTAAGATAGCAATTGTGTATGCGATGACAACTTTGTGACACACAAGTTGATTCCAAGATATGCACCTCGATTGTATGTATGATATGGTGTATGCAACTAATGTGCACAAGTCACATTGCCGGCAATACTCAATGGCTAGTCTCGATGGGTAAGCAACGCAAAAGATGGTCTATGATGGTTATCAATGCAATTGCAAGGTATGACAAAGATGTCGTCGATGTTACCGTCCGTCGCGAAGATGAGTAGTCGACCAAAATGAGCGTTTGTTTGTTGATGTCGCACCGCGCCTAGATAGCCGAAACACAAAAGGACACGGAAATCTCACTTAAATTGTCGAACTCAAATTCGAATGGTAGTACGGAGGTTGTGTCGTGGGGTTTGGCGAGTGGAAGTGGTGGTAGATGGGGTGGGGAGGGTGTATGTACGTGTAGATGGTGGTGGTGGTGGATGGGGGACTGCACAAGTGCAGTTTCGGCAGAGGAAGCCGGATGATCCGGGCCAGGAGCCGGATGATCCGGGCATGTCCGGATGATCCGGGACTTGGTCCGGATGATCCGGGCAGGTCAACCACGCACGGGAAGAACTCAAAAATGGGGAGAAATTTGATGATTTCGGGGATTTTGGGTGGATTTCGAGGGGGAGAAGGTGGGGAAAAGCAAGATCCACGAGTTACACACCGAATCCACGGATCAAAAACAACAAAACATCATCAAAACCAACAAATCACAAAAAAAATTGGGGGTATTTTTGTGGGGATTTTCGGGTTTTTAGGACGAAAACAACAAAATCAAGCTAGAAATCACGGGGTAGGTGCTCCAAAAACGTGATCAACGTGGCTCATGATACCATATGATGTAGGGTGGAACCCTAATTCGTCGATCTTTCACGTTTGGAGGGGATCCTACGGAGGGAACACGAAGAATACGCGGAAGCACGAGGGGAAACACGGGGAAAACGAGAGGAAAATCACTCAACCAACAAGGAATCGATCACACAAGTGCTAGATCAACATACACACATGAGATCCACAAGATACATAGTCAACTAGGGTAAGGATACAAAGGAACCGTTCATCTCCAAGAGGAGGCCTTGAATCCATGAGGGGATCTTCCCGTAAAGGGGTCTTGAATCCGAGAGGGATCTTCTCCTAGACGGAGGTCCTGATCTCCGAGGAGAAGTAACCGGGTGGATGAGCAAAGGCTCTCACACAAATATGAGCTAATCCAATGCTAAGTCTCAAAGTGAGGAGAGGGGGTCCTATATATAGAGTTTGGGGCAAAGGGGTACATGGGCTCAGCCCAACACACGCACACAGGCGCTGGCTGGATGATCCGGATGGGGGTTCGGATGATCCGGGCTGGTCCGGATGATCCGGGTGGAGGCCCGGATGAGCCGGAGGGTCGGCTGGTGGTCGCGCAGGGCCGGATGTCCGGCTGGTGGTCCGGACGTCCGGGCGGGGTCCGGATGATCCGGTCCGGGGTCCGGATGATCCGGCTTCGGGAGGGAGCTTCTGTTGCCTTCGGTGGAGTTAGCCGGATCGTCCGGACGGGTCCGGATCATCCGGCTCTGTCCGGATCGTCCGGCCTCCGTCCGGATCGTCCGCCTCTCTGTCCTTGTTGCTTTCTCCTCTCCGTCTTCATGCATGTCTTCCGCTTCCGGTTCTCCTTGCTTCCTAGCCTCTTCATGGTTGACTCCTTGGTACCTGAGCATGCATAGAGTTTCCGTTTGAGGTAGCAACCATGTCTCATGTGAATCGAAGGAGAGTTGTGATAGGAGTGATGTCACCTCGGTTTCGAGAGCTCTTGCACGTGCTCGAGTCATAGGTCCTTGTGGGGTTGGATGTGTCGATGTAGATTCCATGGGGATGATGGAAGGATGCTCCGCATCAGTTACGTTCTGCCACCTTCCCCGATGATATCGACCAGATAGTCAACCTTGTAGAGGTTCGTTCTCCCGGAATACCCCCCTTATTCTTTCGTAAGAACGATGGAGATCCTGAAGAAAGGACGACAATTTTATCATGATGCGTTGAAGTAGAGGATTGAAGACACCAATGTAATGGATCGACCTCTTCGAGAAGAGCAACCAAAACTGAGAAGATTCGTTAGAACTTTCATAACAAGATCTTTCTCCCTTAGTTCCCCTCTTAAATCTCGGGACGAGATTTCTTGTAGTGGAGGAGAATTGTGACGCCCGGATAATTAGGCTACAGTAAAACTCTGCTAATGATGCCACGTCACCACTCTTACTGTCGTAAACCTCGCGATGATTCAATCCCGTCCGAATTCAAAATTCCAAATCAAGGCAAACAATAAAAGTTTTCAAACATTAAAACTAAAATGTTCTATATGTGCCAAATATTGCATAAATAATTGTGGTGGAGAATCCAAATTTTTATAAAGTATTTAATTGCACTGAAATAAATAAAACAGTAATAAAAACAAATAATTAAGTGCCTTTACTAATTAATAAATTATCAAACTAAAATTATTTGGGGACTAGACATTTTGTGACGGTGGACTAAACTGAAATACTAAATTAGATGCTATGTATATATTTTACAGAAACTAAAATAAAAGGAAACTAGAAATGAAACAGAAAAGAAAAATAAATAAATAGTAAGGAAAAATAAAGAAAACCCCCCCTTTCCCCCCTGGGCCGAAAAGCCCAGCTGGCCAGCAGCCAGCCACCCAACCGGCCCAACTCCCCGCACCGCACCCTCTCTCTGTTCCTCGGTTCTGCGCCGCTCTGAGGCACGGTCGCCACGGACCCTTCGCCACGGCCTGTGAGAGATAAGATCGCCAGCGCCCCGCCTCCTCGATCCCGCCTCCCACTCACCCCCACACTCGCCCTCGCCCCCCCCTCCCCCGCGCCTCTCCTTCTCCCCTCCAGATCCACCGCGCTCTCCTCCGCGTTCCCCCACCACGCCCGAACACCGCCATGGACCCGCCGCCGTGAGTTGCGCGGCCACAGCCATCGCCTCGCCGCGCCTGCGTGTCCGTCGACGCCTCCATTGTCTTCCTCGTCCACCGGAGGCCTCAGCTGGAGCGGGGGAGCCCCGAATCACCGGACCCCCTTCGTCCACATCTCCGGCTGCCGCGTTCTTCACCAACTCCAGCAACGCCTTCTGCAGCTACTAAGCCATCCAAGGGCCATCTTGCATGTCGCACGGTGAGCTCCCCATCTCCCGGCCATCTTCGTTAGCCCCCTCGCGCACCGTAGCTGCCCCGTCGCCGTTGCCGTGAGCACGTCGCCACGGATCGCCTCGCCGCCATGGCCATGATCTCCGTCGTGCTCGCGTGAGCACGGCATCGTGTTCCTTGAGCTTTCAGGAACCCAACGCACAAACGCACACACCTCCCCGTGCCTCCTAGCGTAGTTTCCATCGATGTCCCGAGCGCGCTGCCGCCAGAGCTCGTCGCCGGCCGTGTTTCCGGCAACCATTTGGTCCAGCGCCACCGCCAAACGACGCGGAATGCCTCTGCGGTTCGAACGCAAGTTGTTGCTCGCGGTTTGGTGCTTCCTAGCGCGATCCCGATGATGTCCCGAATGATGCCGCCGCCTCCGCTCGTCGCCCGTGTCGATTCCGGCCAAGTCCGGCCATACCACCACCCCCGCTCGACGCGGCATCGAGTGGCCGTTCGATTAGACCAAGCTGCGCGCCGAACGGCGCCGTGTAGCGAAATCCCGACGAGGCCCGGGTGCCCCCGCCGCGTCCTGACGTCGCCGGCGGCCAAACACCGCCTGCCGCCTATGTGGTTGGCCTGGGGCCACCCCAGAGCCACTGCCAGTGGGCCCTGCGGGTCCTAGTTGACTGGGTTGACCCGGTCGGCTGGCGATGGCGCGCCATCGCCACTAACATGCGGGCCCCATGACATAAACGAATAAAAATAAATAGATAACTTGCTAATTAATTAAATAGTTAATTAAACACTAATCTCTCACTGACTACCGGGCCCCACCCACTAATTAGCCTATTTAGTTAGTTTTAAAACACTGTTAGTACCTTGTCTATGACGTGTGGGTCCCACTGGACCCACCTGTCTGATTTGACTGGTCAACCGACCAGTTGACATGCTGACATCACTCTGATGTCATGCTGACGTCATCATTTACTATTTTGGATAATGTTGGATTTAAATAATTAACTAAATTCCTGAAAATAATTTAAATCTTTAGAAAATCATATCTTTTAATCCGTAACTCGGATGAAAATACTTTCTACATGAAAGTTGCTCAGAACGACGAGACGAACCCGGATACGCAGCCCGTTCGTCCACCACACACCCCTAACATATCAAACACGCAACTTTCCCCCTCCGGTTCACCGGTCCGAAAACGCGAAACACCGGGAATACTTTCCCGGATGTTTTCCCCCTTCATCGGTATCACCTACTACCGCGATTGGGCACACCCAGCATCGTTACTTGTCATGTCATGCATCGATATGCATCTGTTTGCATTGTATTCATTGTTTCTTCCCCCTCTTCTCTCCGGTAGACTACGAGACCACGCTGCTGCTGCCCAGTACGACTATGGAGTTGACGACCCCTCTCTCTTGCCAGAGCAACCAGGCAAGCCCCCCCTTGATCACCATATATCGCCTATTCTCCTCTATACTGCTTGCATTAGAGTAGTGTAGCATGTTACTGCTTTCCGTTAATCCTATTCTGATGCATAGCCTGACATTGTTGCTACATCTGTTGATACCTTACCTGCAATCCTAAATGCTTAGTATAGGATGCTAGTTTATCACCATTGGCCCTACATTCTTGTCATCGCCTTGCTATACTATTGGGCGTGATCACTCGGGAGGTGATCACGGTATATACTATACATACATACATACTACAGATGGTGACTAAAGTCGGGTCCGCTCAAGAGTACCATGAGTGATTCACTTGATTAAATGAAAGGACCTTTGTCCCGACGGCCCTCTGTGTGGATCTTTGTGGCGGAGCGACAGGCAGGTTGAGACCACCTAGGCGAGAGGTGGGCTGGCCTGGTCGGCGTCATGGTTGCTTCATAATAACACGCTTAACGAGATCTTGGTATTTGATCCGAGTCGGCCATTTGGTCTATACGCACTAACCATCTATGCGGGAGTAGTTATGGGTATCCCGGCGTCGTGGTATCAGCCGAAGCCTTCGTGACGTCAGCGACTGAGCGGCACGCGTCGGATTGGAACGTAAGCCTGCTCTTGTATTAAGGGGGCTAGTTCTGCTTTCGGCCGCCCTCGCAACATGCAGGTGTGTAATGGGCGATGGGCCCAGACCCCTGCGCCATAGGAGTTAGACCGGCGTGCTGACCTCTCTATTGTGCCTAGGTGGGGCTGCGACGTGTTGATCTTCTGAGGCCGGGCATGACCCAGGAAAGTGTGTCCGGCCAAATGGGATCGAGCGTGTTGGGTTATGTGGTGCACCCTGGAAGTTAATCTATTCGAATAGTCGTGTCCCTCGGTAAAAGGACGACCCGGAGTTGTACCTTGACCTTATGACAACTAGAACCGGATACTTAATAAAACACACCCTTCCAAGTTCCACAGACAACCCAGTGATCGCTTTTCCTCAGGGCAACGAGGGGAGGATCGCCGGGTAGGATTATGCTATGCGATGCTACTGGAGATGCTACTTGGAGATGCTACTGGAGATGCTACTTGGAGATGCTACTTGGAGGACTTCAATCTACTATCTTCTACATCTTTGCAAGACGGAGGCTGCCGAGCGTAGTCTTCGACAAGATTAGCTATCCCCTCTTATTACGGCATTCTGCAGATTCGGTCCACCGATATGGCCCTTTACACATATACCCATGCATATGTAGTGTAGTTCCTTGCTTGCAGTACTTTGGATGAGTACTCACGGTTGCTTTCTCCCCTTTTCCCCTTTCCTTTCTTTACGGTTGTCGCAACCAGATCTTTGGAATCCGAGAGCGACGCCACCGTCGATTTATTTACTACTACTACTGGAGGTGCCTACTACTACGTGCGGGCGGCGGCGACTGTGAGTAGTTTAGGAGGATCGGGCAGGAGGCCTGCGCCTCTTCGATCTGTATCCCAATTTGTGCTAGCCTTCTTAAGGCAAACTTGTTTAACTTATGTCTGTACTCGGATATTGTTGCTTCCGCTGACTTGTCTATGATCGAGCTCTTGTATTCGAGCCCTCGAGGCCCCTGGCTTGTATTATGATGCTTGTATGACTTATTTATGTTTTAGAGTTGTGTTGTGATATCTTCCCGTGAGTCCCTGATCTTGATCGTACACATTTGCGTGCATGATTAGTGTACGATTGAATCGGGGGCGTCACAGGCCTTAATCTCATCAGCATCAGATATCCAGTTCGAGTCACTATAACCCTCCAGTACCCTTGGATACCCGGTGTAGTGAATCCCATAGCTCGCAGTGCCCTTCAAGTAGCGCATAACTCTCTCAAGTGCACGCCAATGATCATCTTCCGGTTTTGACACAAACCAACTCAGCTTGCTCACAGTAAAAGAGATGTCAGGCCTTGTGGCACTCGCCAAATACATAAGCGAGCCAATAATCTGAGAATACCTCAGTTGATCTCTAGCAATCCGTCGATTCTTTTGAAGCAACACACTAGCATCATATGGAGTTGGAGAAGGCGTGAAGTCGCTATACCCAAAACGACTCAAGACCTTTTCCACATAGTGAGACTGAAGCAGTGTGATCCCACCATTCTCATCTCTCAACAACTTGATGTTTAAGATAACATCAGCTACTCCTAGATCCTTCATCTCAAAATAGCGAGATAAGAAATCCTTAACCTCCTTGATTAAATCAAGTTTGGTTCCAAAGATCAATATGTCATCGACATACAGACAAAGAATAACTCCTTCGCCCCCACCATGGCGATAGTACACACACTTGTCACCATCATTTACTACAAAGCCGGCAGCAGTTAATGTTCTTTCGAACTTCTCATGCCACTCCTTAGGAGCTTGTTTAAGGCCATATAAAGACTTTAATAACTTCCACACCTTTCCTTCTTGACCAGGTACTACAAAACCATCTGGCTGATCCATATAAATTTCCTCCTTCAACTCTCCATTGAGGAAAGCTGTCTTAATGTCCATTTGATGAACGAGAAGACCATGTGAGGTAGCGAGTGATAGTAGCACCCGAATTGTGGTCAGTCTAGCCACGGGTGAGTAAGTATCAAAGAAGTCTTCACCTTCTTTCTGGGTATAACCCTTAGCCACAAGCCGTGCCTTGTACTTTTCAATCGTACCATCAGGTCTAAGCTTCTTCTTGAACACCCACTTACGTCCTCTGGTTTGCACCCATAAGGACGGTCGGTGATCTCGAGTTTCGTTAGCTAAGATGGAATCCATCTCGCTTCTGAACAGCTTCCTTCCGATGAGTCGACATCGGAGATGCATAGGCTTTTGAAATAGTCCTGGGTGTGTCATCCACAAGATACACAATGAAATCATCACCAAAGGACTTTGCAGTCCTCTGTCTCTTACTCCTTATAGGAGTTTCATTGTCACCCTCAATAGGATTCTCAACATGTTCCATCGCAATGGTGGGGTCAGTAATTATTGTGAGTTCCTCACTAGATGGACTAGGTATCTCCTGATTTGATGAACTTGACATATCCTTCATAGGAAATATGTCCTCAAAGAAAGTTGCATCATTAGACTCCATAATCGTACCAACATGCATGTCGGATACCTCAGATTTTATTATCAAAAATATATAGCCAATGCTATGAAAAGCATAGCCCAGAAGAACACAATCCACGGTTTTTGGTCCAAACTTGCGCTTCTTGGGAATTGGTATATTGACTTTCGCCAAACAACCCCAAGAACGTAGGTAAGAGAGTTTCAACATTTTCCTTTCCCATTCCTCAAATGGAGTCATGGTCTTATGCTTTGTGGGAACTCGGTTTAGGACATGACACGCGGTCATTAGCGCCTCCCCCCACCATTCCTTGGAAAGACCCGATGTGTCTAACATAGCGTTAACCAAATCAGTTAGAGTTCGGTTCTTTCTTTCGGCCACCCCATTAGACTGAGTTGAGTAGGGAGGCGTCCTCTCATGGATTATACCATGTTCTGCACAAAACAGATCAAATTCATTGGAAAAATACTCTCCACCACGATCGGACCTAAGCCGTTTAATTTTTCGATCAAGTTGGTTCTCTGCCTTAGCTTTATAGTTTTTGAAGAAAGTTAAAGCCTCATCTTTTGATTTCAGAAGATACACATAGCAATATCTAGTGGAGTCATCAATCAACGTCATGAAATATCTCTTTCCACCTTTTTCAACACGCCATTCATCTCACAAAGATCAGAATGCATAAGCTCTAGTGGCGCCAAGTCTCTTGCCTCGGCAGTCTTATGGGACTTGCGAGGTTGTTTAGCTTGCACACATACTTGGCACTTAGAGCCTTTGACAGTAGAGATTTTCAGAATTAAATTCATATTGGCTAGCCGCGTCATGCAACCAAAGTTAATATGACAAAGTCGTGAATGCCAAATATCCGACTCATTATTGTGGCAAACATTATTAATAACTTTAGTGCAAATATCTGACAAAGATAGGCGGAACAAGCCTCCGCACTCATAGCCTTTTCCAACAAATTGTCCACACTTGGAAATTACAACTTTATTGGACTCAAAACCAACTTAAAACCATATCGACATAAGCGGGAACCGCTAATGAGATTTTTATTGATGGGCGGCACATGATGAGCGTTCTTGAGACGCGACGGTCTTCCACGAAGTAAACTTGGATCGACCATACCAACACCTCGAGCGATGGCATGTGACCCGTTCCCCATCAACACGGGAGAAGTCCCTATGGCACGGTAAGAAGAAAACATGGGGCGTCGGACAAACATGTGCATTGGCACGGTGTCAATTAACCAATCGGGATTGAAATCTTGAAAGGATGGTAGGAAAAATCGTACCTCTGATTCCTTCATATCAGTATCACCGATGACAACATTAGCGGACTTGCCGCCCTTCTCATGTTCGCGCTCCTCAAAGCGGTTAGGACACTTCGGATCCCAGTGATTAGGATCACCGCAGACATGGCAAAGTCCCTTCCCCTTCTTATGAGAATTCTTCTTGAAGTTGGTAGAATGTGATGGCTTGTTCTTTGTATCAAACTTGCCTTTCCCCTAAGTTTTGTTCTTGTTGTTTTTGAACTTATTGGGCTGGAAGTTCTTCTTCTATACCATGTGGGCACTAGAAGCTCCCTCGGCAACTCGAGCACGTGTGTCCTTTGCTCTCGCCTTCTCTTCAACATCAAGAGTACCAATGAGATCCACAACGGAAAACTCCTGTCTCTTGTGTTTCAGAGAAGTAGCAAAATTGTTCCGCGAAGGTGGAAGCTTGGCAATAATGCCTCCGGCAACACACACTTAAAGTGCTCAAGTTATTTTGCGAGCGACTGTATCTCATGAGCCTGCTGTACAACAGAGCGCTCATCAATCATCTTGTAGTCATAGAATTGCTCCATGACGTACAACTCGCTACCGGCGTCCGAGGCACCAAACTTGGCCTCGAGCGCAGCCCACATGTCCTTGCCGTTGTCAAACGACATATACGAATCCACAATGGAATCATCAAGAACACTCAGAAGAACGCCTTTAAAGAGAGTATCGATCTTCTAAAAGCTTCCATTTGTCTTTGGATTAAGATCGCCTCGGGCTTGCCCTTAGTGGCGTCATAGCAGCCCATGGTGCGAAACCAGAGATCTGCTCTCATGTGCCACCTCTTATATTGCGCCCCCTTAAAGGCAGGCGGCTTCAGATGCGCAACAAAACCACTCGGAGTAAATTGCCTATAATCAGGTTTTTGGATTGTTGAAAATATGAGCAAATTACTATGAGATTTAATCCGAATTAACAGAAGATAAATCATGACTACAATAGCAGAGATTGAACTAATCATGCAAACTAGCATAGTAGATGAACAGATCACATCTAGGGCAAATACTAGAAACATGAATTCTACCACGATCTCATACAGGAAAGATAGAATCACATACGGTGCAGCGGGAGTAGCACCGCCGGCGTTGACGTTGTCGCCCATGTCATCGAGGATGAGGTTGCCGAGGTCAGGGAAGTCGTCGTCGTTCGCGAAGTCGTCGCTGCCAGCAGTCGCGCGAGTGCGCTGCCCAAAAAACGATCGCCCTCTCCGTCATGAGGATCACGAGGCGGGGTTCTGGAGGCCTGCTGTCCCTTCTCCCGGGGCACGCCGAAAAGAGGTATGGAGAAGACTTGCTTGGCGGTGCAATGGTCTGGAACGGTGGTGAGAAACCATACGAAAACGGCGGCGGCTAGGGTAGACGTCTGCCTGACTATATAGTGCGGGCCGGGTAGGTCGTGAGAGTAAACCCCACGTCTGAGTCGTCACGATCCAAAAGAACCGGAAACGGTTCAGTAATTAACGCTTCCGTTAATTATTAATTAATGACTCATTAATTTTCCCGAGCAGCAAAAATATAGACAACGTGCATAGCTCTGTCCTCGGCTCGGCTCAATCCCGCAACCCGCGGCGCGTCGTGACGAGGCGAGGCGAGGCGAGGCGAGCGAGGAGGAGGAGTGCGCGTGTAGGTCTCCTCTTATCATGCTCATACAAGTGGTAGGAGAGCTCACCTTATAAATAGGTGGAACTCTCTCTCAACTTATGAGGTGGGACTAAACTTTAGCCTCACTCACTCCACTCACATGTGTGCATGAATGGGCCAAGAGAATTTCAGAATTTTAGTTGGGCTTTGGGCCAAAAGCCCACTAGCAAATTCCAACATTAACTCCTCAAAAATTATAAGCGGCATGTTGGTTGGCCCTCAAATTTGAGCGGCAGCAAGAACTTCTAAGAAAAAGTTTGGTCCTATCCTTGCGAGGGCCCCTCTCCATCTCTCGCCCGTGTCGTCGCCAGTGTTGGCTCCGGGTTCCACCCGTAGCCCTTGCCAACACTCCATAGCCTCTACTGCCATCCTACCCCATAGCGGTACGCTTGCCGGTTGCTGCTATCGTCGGAGTAGGCTCAAATACCACCGCCACCGCCTCAATCTAGTGCATCAAAAAAACCACCCTTGAGCTTGGTTTGGTCCAAAAAACGGAGCCGGCGATGACTGAAATGTCGTAGAGCACCCACCGAGGAGCACGCCGGCAAAATCGAGATCACCGCAGTTCAGCTGCGGCGAGCTTGGTCAGCGATTGGCGGGCACGGCTTGAGGAGAATCTTCTTCCTCTTCTATCTCCTACTCTATAAGGATCTAGAAAGCAGAGAGCTTTGGTTCCATTCAAATAGAAAAGCTGACATAGATGTTAAGTGGTGAGAATATGCATAAAGGAGCCGAATGAAATAAAAATTTCATGTTCGGTTTTGAATTAGAGACGTTAAAAATAATTCTGAATGTTGCAAGCTGTCACACAACCGCACCGACGACCTGTAACCTCAGCATCGCCTTAACGCCGTTGGCCGAGGCTCTCACCTCCTCCACCCGCAAAGTGTTCGACGAATTGACTATGTGTGCTTTTTTTGGTTTTTCCATTGTGCTTTACTCTTTTTACAATCAAATTCAACCAAGAATATTGCATAGTGTATATGAAAAGGTCGAGGGAGATGTTCTTCGATGACTCTTCGTTGTTGGTGGAGGAAGAAGACGATGATGATTCTAAAATGGCCATTGTCGTGATCGTTAATGGATATTTTCGGCGACCGAGACTAGGATAACAGTTTGCCCGTTTGTACATCAATCAAGATAGAGCAGAGGGCCATGCCAATCTTATGAAGATTACTTCACAACCGATGCAACCTTTCCAGAGAAGTATTTTTGTTGGCAATATTGAATGCACAGAAGTCTCTTCCTCACCGTTGCAAAAGTAGTTGAGAAGCACGATCCATGGTTCAAACCGAGGAGTGCATCTAAGAGATAAGTGCGAGCCCATTTATGAAGTGGGTCACAACTATTAGAATGCTTGTTTTTGATTGTTCAGTCGACCCCACTGATGACTATGTTTGCATTGGGGAAGGTTCGATCTTGGAGGTTGTTCGAAGATACACACAAGCCATGATTGAGATCTATGTGTCAGAGTACTTGAGGGCACACGATGACGAACACACCAGAGACTGTCGAGTTTGAGTGAAGAACGAGGATGACCAAGAATGCTTGGATCAATTGATGCATTCACTGGACATGTAAGAATTTTCCCGTGGGATGGAAAAGTTACAACAAAGGGCATTCCATAGATCCAACAACATTCTTGAGGTAGTTGCAATGGATGATCTATGGATTTGACATTCGAACTTGCATTGCATGGCTCTCATAATGGCCTGAATGTGATGTCGCGATCACCACTTTTCGGAAGCCTTGTTGCCGAAGATGCGCCTCCTTGCAACTATATTATAAATGGCCATGAGTACATGATGGGATACTACCATGCGGGTGGCATCTCTCCTCCATGGGCCACATTTGTGAAGGTAATCTCGCGTCCTCAAGGTAATAAGAGATCCCACTTTGCAATGTGTCAAGAGTCGGCAGGATATGGAGAAAGCTTTAGGCGTGCTTCAAAAGTGCTTTGCTATTATTCGTAGCCCTCCTGAGTATTGGAACCCATAGTTCCTATGGCAAATAATGATATGTTGCATCATCTTGTATAACATGATCATCAAAGATGAGAGAGGCATGTCATCGCGACCTTGTTGAGCCAGAACAAGATCCAAACATCATATAGAGATTCCTCACAACGCATTGACGTACCGATAACCGAAACGTTCATACCCAGCTCCAAAACGGTCTTGTTGAGCATCAGTGGGCTCTCCATATCACTTGATTGGTGTGCTTCTATCATGCTTTTTATTTACTTCATTTGGACCCTTTAGTACGCTTGAATTTAAATAATTAAATTTATAAACTTCAAATTTATAATATTCGTGAATTGTCTGAACCTTTATTATCATGTTTGAATTTAATGTGTAGCAAATATGTGATTGAAATGCAGTACATAAACCAAAACTTAGAAGAATTGGCTAACATATTTTTTTTTGAGAGTTAAGTTTTAGGGGTTTGACTAGGACCCTTTTTTTTTAACTTCTTAAATTTGAGAAGCTAAGGTCTGAGGGGCAGTTTGCGGGGCTCAATTACAAGGGATCATCTAAAGATGCTCTTAGATGGTTAGTGATCATAGTTAAATAACTGGATCAGGAAGTGCCTCGGGTTTCTTTTTTAAAAGAGGCCCGATTTTTTGTTTTTTATCTTCCAAAGATTTATCTTTTTTTTCCACTGCACCAAAAAATATAATGTTCAAAAATGTTTGCCAATGCAAAACTGTTCTTGGATTAAAAATGATCACACATTCAAAAATTGTTCATGAATTCGAAAACATATTCATAAATCCAAAAAATGTGCACGAATTCAAAAAAGCTTCCATCAATTAAAAATATGGTAAAACAATTCTTCAAATTGAACAGTTTTTAATATATGATGAACATTTTATTTATAAACAATGAACTTTTTAAATATATGGTGAGCAATTTTCAATTACATTCTGAACATTTTGCAAATACTGTGATATTTTTACAAAATACACACTGAACAATTGTTTAATACACAATAAACTTTTTTAATATATGGAGAATTTTATTGAATTACACACTGAACAAAATTTACACAAATTTGATAAAAATATCGTGAATCCAATTTTTTTTGTGGATTCAACAAAGAGTTGGCAAATCCAATTCTTTTTGTGACACCAAAAAATGTTCATGAATTCAAATAAGTGTTTGTGAATTCAAAAATATTTTCATGAATCCAAAATATGTTCACGAATTCACAAAAAAAAATTGAAAATTCAAAAAAATAATTCATGAATCAATAAAAAATTCATGAATTCAAAATGGTTCATGGATCCAAAAAAATCATGAACTCAAAAAACATATAAAAAATTATTGAATTTGATAATTTTAAAAAAGTTCATGAATTTTATATTTATTTGCTAATTTAAAAGAGTTCGTTAATTTAAAAAATATTGCAAATTAGAACAAAAGGTTCACTAACAAAAACTAAAAAGGGTTCAAAATGGAGGAGGAAAAGAAAAAGGAAAATAAAAGAACATGGATGAAAAAGAAAATACCAAAGAAAAGAAAAAACTAAAAAACGGTTAGAAAACCAGAGGACACACAAAGAAAACAGTATATGTGCAAAGGTCGGCCCTTTTCTATCAATTTGGTCGTGCCTCCTAATATTGCGCGAACCCAACTATGCCTCAGTGGCTAGCAGCGCAACCCAACACTCTATATTGTTTCATGGATGCCCCCATTTTCACTATTTCTCTTATTTTATGTGCGCATTAATGGGTAGGCCCATACTGCAGTCGATGTAGGCGATCGACACAACAGCTCTCGCAAAGAGTGATCGCAAATCTATTTGGTGCCTTCAGCACCAAATAAAGTGTATTCTTCACACCCCTACCCCCGGGACAGTGCAGGCCAGCCATTTATGATTAAGTAGTTTGGTTTCTTCTGGCGTTTTATTGTCTAGTTTTTTGTGTTTTGTTTATGTCCGGCCTAGGGCCGATTCTCGTTAGATTTATAAAATTTTATTTTTACTTTTTTATTTTCATTTTTCATGAATTTTTTAAATTCGTGGACTCTTTAAAATGCATGAACTTTTAGCTCATGATTTTTATTTGATTTTTTACTTAAACTCGTGAAGTTTCCAAAATTTATGAACTTTTTCAAATTTTCAGACACTCTTTCATTTTTTGTGAAATTTTCTCAAATTCACGTTTGCTTTCAAAAAAATTGGGAAATCTTTTCACATTAATATATTTTCACTTTTACAAATTTTCTTAAAAGTCAATGGTCAAATATCAGGTGACCAACTGGTCAACAAACCAACGAGCGAGATGCCATGAGTGAGCAAGATGCATGCGAAACGATGTGCAAACGAGAAGTGAGCGAGCACAGCTTTCGCATTTTGCTTGGCCGGCAAGCAAGGTAGCGCGCTCGAGCACCAACACCATTAATCGGCGCTAAGAGTGCGAGAGCTATATCTAGCTTATAGCTAGAGTAGTTTATGTCTCGCATGAAGCTCTTTCCCATGTTGTACGGTATTAGGCTGGCCTGTTCGCTCGATCGATCATTTGCTTGCGCTCGTTGTAGCTCTATTCGATGTGTTTTCCTCTGTTTTTTGTTTTTGTTTTTGTTTTTGTTTCTTTCTGGGTTTTTTCCTTGTTTTTGTCATGGGCTTTCTTTGTTTTATTCCGGGTTTTCAACATTTTTGTATACATCAAGAACTTTTTTATACATGTTTAATATTTTTTGAATACATGATGAACATTTTATAAAACTTATTTTTGATTATACACATTGCAGATTTTTGGTATATATCACGACCATTTTTTAATACATGTTTAATATATTTTTAATATATGATTAACATTTTTTATACACGATCAACATTTTTAATATTTATTTTTTTATTTTCAAATTTATTAATACACCTTTTTGTTTCCTTCCTTCCTTCCAATTCCATCGGAGAAGAAGAAACCTCGCCGGCTAAGCCATTGCCCCACCATCTATGTTAGGGGGAAGCCATTGCCTCATTATCTATCTTAGAGGTGGGGGTGCAGGAGACCGCCAGAGTTCTTCTCCGTTCTTGGTGTGCTAGAGGATGGTCGGGCGCGGTCAAGAACGACGTGGGAGGAGGTCGATCGAGGCGGGCGACGGGCGGTCTTGCAGTAGCGCCCGTCGGCTGCGGGTGGTGGAGGCCAGCAGTTAGGTTGAGGCGGGCTAGGGGCTGCGGGAGGAAGAAGATTGTGTGGGTGGAAGAAGAAGCGGAGGAAGAAGATAAACAACGGCGACACGTTTCTAACCGTTGGATGTTGATATGATGGTCTAAATCATAAGTGGCTAACGCGAGCAAATTTCAGCCGCCTGATCATTAGATTGTCCATTTCCTTATACATCAAAAAGTACATGTTTACCATTTTTGAAATAGATTATTAACAATTTTCAAATATTTGTGTTTGTTGATGACTAATTTTTTCGTACACATTGTACATTTTTGGTATATATCTTATCTGAAACATTTTTTATATATGGTTAACATTTTTTAAAGGACAGTGCTAACTTCCAGTCGACTGGAAGTTAGCGATAGGTGCGGGCGATCGTCCTTGACTAGTCGCTGGATGCAACATATTTGAACGAATCATTTTGATCCTCCTTTCACATCAAGCGGGGCGAGGCATACGTGGGTTTTCTTAAAAAAAGGAGCTAATATCACCAGGAGTCATAAAACTTGCTATGCATGTTCAGTTTAGTGCCAAAACTTTGAAAATACGGATTTGTGGTCACTCAACTTGCATTATCATGCAAATACGGTCACAAAGTGCATATGCGGGCGTATCCGCCCCTTGTGTGGCATGACATGCGTGCATGGCCCCACTGGCAGTGACTATTGGTGCTGGAGGCGCTAGTGTGACGTCATCCTTAGAGAAAAGAGGTGCTACGTGTGACGTTATTTTTGCAGAAATGATTAAAAAATAATCGTGATGTAAGCTCTCGAACCAGCAACCAAATTCAGTCTTGTCACGGGTACTAACCACCCACACAAGGCGTCCTTGCCTTTCTAGTAATGAGATGAATATTGTATTATGTTGGTCAACCCAATAAATAATGTATTTTTTGCCAGGACAACTAAAATGATTCGAATTAAAAAAAAATTGTTGATTTGTTTTTAAGGATGAGCGAATTTTGTTGCCATTTTGAAATTCGTACTTGCTCATGTGTCTGAGGAGAAACACATAATTTTGTATGTTGGCAACGACGACTAATCGTATCCAACATTTCTTTTTCTCGATAGCATTTTTTCTCCGTACGGGCTAGAAAAACTGGTTTCCAGATAATCTCGGAAATTTCAAAAAAGTCGCACAAATTTATTCAAACAATTTGGAATTCAATTTTTTAGCACTAAAATATATATAATTGAACCTAGAAAAGAACAAATCTTACGCACGATTCCAGCGGTTAGTAACCCGCATCTGCTGGGTGACCCCGCCTTGGGAGTTCAAGTAAATATCAGCTAAAATTAATGATGGAGACCATTGGAATCAATCAAGTGACCATGGGTAATACAGCAAAAGCTGTGGCACCGAACTATGCACTGCGTTGTATGATTATGTGCATACAAATCTTATTTCATATAGTTCTGGGTGTTTAAATTCAAAAAATACATTTGAAATTTTGGCATGAGGTTCAGTGACCACTGAGATTTCTCGGAACAGAATAAAAAAAATCTGCTTATATCTTGGACCGGTTTTTTAATTCGAATTTGATTTAGAACTTTATGGTTTCAAAATCCAATATTTTCTGAAAACTGGGTTTTTCGGTCGCACCTGGAAAAAAACAGAATCGAGAAAAAAGCCTGACTTTACTATAACTTAATTTGTCTCTGTTATTTAACGTGACAATCTACTTAGCGTACTGGTTGGCAGAGGGTATGCCGGTACATGAGCTCGTGAGTTCCATTCCTCTCATACCTCTCATACCACCACGCAGTGACAAGTGGACCCCATGTCAAGGAGAGATTTATATATATCCGCAAAAAAGGAGAGATTTATTCCTCACAAGCAGGCCTAGACGTGCTGATGAGGAGCTTCTACAATCAAATAAGAGCAGGGTGTATCTGTAAAAAGAACATGCACACAGCACACGTAGCACCGTGCTGTTCCAGTCACTAATAGTGGGCCATAGCAACGTTGGCATGCCACGTAAGCATAATATGTGTCTAGAGATGGATGAAGTGACCGTATTTGCATGCGGGGACAAGTTGAATGACCACAATTTCGTATTTTCAAAGTTTTAGCACTAAACTGAACATGGAACGCAAGTTCTATGACTTCTGGTGATATTACCTCTAAAAAAAGCATGCACCAAAAACATTCTGCATTTTTTCCATTGATTGTTGCATGCATGCACATAGGACGAATTCAAAAATTCAAAATATTTTGTAGCACAAACAGTCTCTCCGATTGAAAAACTCCTTTTACATAAAAGATTCGCCGTGACGAGATCTTCGAAATTAGATCCCATGTTGATATATTTCGACAACTTTTTTTCGTGATAAAAAGTTAACACATGTGTGCTACACAAGTTATCATGACTGTGGTGCATAAAAATGTTCCTCCAACCTTATCTTCTTAGAAGAATTTTTTTCATGTCATCCTCGTTCTCTTTGTTGGCAACTTCAAAATATTTTATAGCTCAAATCATTCATCGAAAAATTGTTTTCACATACAATATCTATCTCGACGTGACCTTCGAAACTAGATCTCATGTTGATATGTTCGGACGACTTTTTTCGTGCAAATAGTTATCTGGCCTGGGCTAAGTAAGTTATCGGCTCTGATGTGTGTCTATTATCATGCTATTTACACATGAGTTACCATGGTACATTTTCAACAACTATTTCTTTCTGGACAAAGTTACGGCGGTGTTTGCGTGTGAGTTACCATGCCTGCGGTCCATATATTACCATGTTATTTACGCATAATTATCGAGGAATATGTTTTCAAACAACTGCCTCCCCCGCGGTCAAAGTTACCAGGGAGTTTCTACATGAGTTATCAAGTCTAAGGTGTGTATATTATCGTCATATTTATACAGAAGTTACCGGGAGGGAGGTGTGTGTATGATTTCAAACAACTTCCTCCCTACCCACCACCCTGGATCAAAGTTATCGTGATATTTATGCGTAAGTTACCACGTATACGATGCGTACAGTACCATGCTATTTGATAGAAGTTATCGGGGATGTTTTTGAACACCTCCCCGGGGTCAAAGTTATCACGGGATTTGCGCATGACTTATCAGATTTGTGGTGTGTAAATTATCATGTTATTTAAACGGAAGCTATCGAGGGATGTCTTCAACTTTTTCTCCCGGGTCAAAGTTATCACAGTGTTTGTGCATGAGTTATCAGGTTTGTCATGTGTAAATTATTATGTTATTTATGCATAAGCTACCGGTGGTGTATTATACCACATGTAGCCCGATAACTACAAAAATTAACCATGTTGATAACTATAGTACATCTAGCTCATGTTGGTAACCATAGTACATCTTCGCCGATAACTACAAAATAACCATGTTGATAAATATAGTACATCTAGCTCGATAACTACAAAGTAACCATGTTGGTAACTATGATGTATAATAACTATGTTGTGAGATGGTGCATCTTGCCACTCTTCAAAATTTTGGTGCCGGAGGGGATGGGCGTTGGACATTCTCAATCTACTCAACTCCTCCCAAATCAAGTATACGTTAAAGCATTTTCAGAATTTGATTGAACACTGTTTTTCTTGATCTAAAATTATTTCTTATGAATCCTCATCATCGCCTGCTTACGAAAAAAAATGTTCAATAGAAAATTCTCCCGAGTCAAAGTAACCGCGGTGTTTGTATGTAGTTTGTTATGACTACCTCAAGTAAATTACCATGTGATTTACATCGAAATTACCGCGGGAATTACCGCGGGTATGTTTTAACTGTTTTGATTGGATCAATATTTGTGTAGGCACAAAGTCTCGATAATAGCTTTAATTTGCTGAATTGACTAAGGTGGATCCTTCGCTCTGTTTTTAGTAACCAAGATCAAACCTGAATGGCAAACGTGATTTGTTGTCTGTATAGCATACCGTGTACAATTAAACAGAGTAGTTTATATATGCATCAAAGGTTATGCATGTACTTTGAATGTGACCGAATGTTGGCTCGAGGAGACCCCTAGTTTCTTGGTAACCAGCCTCCTTGCTGATTGCCCGGGGAACACTTTTGTTGAATAAAAGCTCTATGATTTGCCAGCAAAAAAAAGGTTGTGCTAGTGTAGTGGCCAGTGCCTCTTTGTCTCACGTAGTCAACGAGAGTTCGAATCCTGTCCACAAAATCATTTTTGGCTTAAAACAATGCAACAGGTGAAAGAGAGAAAATGGGTCAATGCCCAAAAATCACTGCAACCTAAACGCCCCAGTTAAAATCGTGGCTACCTCCCAATAAAAATGAAATGACAACCTCCCGGTAAAAAGTGAGCCCAGCCATCCCGCCGCGCAAATCGCTACCTAAATAATAGCCAGGCGATCACAATCCAATGGCTCCGACATTGTTCGGATATTAGCTTTTCCGTTTTTTAAATGGGAATTTGTAATTTCCAAACGTTCTTATTATGTCATCAGATCTGAACGATCTGGATCTCGTCCATTCTGAATGGGTCGTAAAAAAGGCGCGCCTGATGGGAGTCAGAGCCCCTGACCTGTTGGTTGAGCTCGTAGTGCCCTACCACTCAGGCTATGGTTCTCAACGAGTTTTTGAATCAGGTTAGTTCGCCTTTATACTTTACTCCACCGCAGAAAATACAATGATGCTTTTAACGAGGGGGCACATCTATATGACCAAGTTTCTTTTTGAACAATCATTTGATAGGATTCAAACTTCAGTCGTTGTCTCGTGTATAAACCGAGGAAAAAAAGTTTGTTTGAAATATACCGGGAGAGCATGATAATTTAGACACCACAAGCCTGGTAACTTACAAAAACCACGGTATTTTTAACCTACAGGAAATAGTTATTCAAACATACCCCGATAAGTTCTATGTAAATAGCATGATAATTTTGGCACTGCGGAGATGATAAATTTTATACAACACTGAGGTGTAATTTAGACTCGGTGAAAAAGTTGTTGGAAAAAAAGTACAAACACCACGAAAATTTTGGCCTGGGGAAAAAAGATCATAAAAACATACCCACCATAACTTTTATGTAAATAACATGATAATATATGCTTTCAGACCTGATAATTTAGGTACAAACACCACGATAACTTTGAACAAGGAAAAAAAGTTGTTGAAAACTATCCCGGTAACTTATATATGAATCACATGGTGATATAGTACAAACACCACCTCAACTCTCAACGCGGGGGGGGGGTGAGGGGCGAGATGTTAAAGATATACCACCGATAGCTTTTTGCGTAAATGGCATGATAATATAGACTCATGTGCCTGATAATTTAGGTACAAACACCATGATAACTTTGACCAATGAAAAAAGTTGTTCAAAACTACCCGAATAACTTATATATGAATTACATGGTAATATACGCATCGCGGACTTAATAATTAGGTACAAACACCACCTTAACTCTCAATGGGGGGGAATATTAAATATATACCACTGATAACTTTTGCATAAATGGCATGATAATATAGGCTCATGTGACTGATAATTTAGGTACAAACACCACGATAACTTTGACCCATGAAAAAAGTTGTTGAAAACATCCTACCGATAACTTTCGTATAAATGCATGCTAATATACGCTCCCAAACCAGATTGCTTAGGTACAAGCACCACGTTAACTTTGACCCTAGAAAAAAAATGTTAAAAAATATTACCACCGATAAGTTTTGTGTAAATGGCATGATAATTTAGGCTCCCGAGCCAAATAACTTGGTACAAACACCACGATAATTTTGACCCATGGAAAAAGTTGTTGAGAACATATCACTGATAACTTATGTGTAAATAACATGATAATATACGATCCTAGACTTGATAACTTATGTACAAATAACACGGTAACTTTCACCCGCAAAAAATATGTTAATAACATATCACCGACAAATTTTGTGTAAATAGCATGATGATATAGGTTCTCGGACGTGACAACTTAGGTACTAACACCACGATAACTTTGACCCAGGGAAAAGTTTTGTTGAAAACATAGGAGAGCTTAAAGATATACCACCGATAGCTTTTGTATAAATGGCATGATAATATAGGCTCATGTTCCTGATAATTTAGGTACAAACACCATAATAACTTTGATCAATGAAAAAAAGTTGTTGAAAACTACCCGGATAACTTATATATGAATCACATGGTAATATACGCATCGCGGACTTGATAATTAGGTACAAACACCACCTAAACTCTCATCGGGAGGATGTTAAATATATACCACCGATTACTTTTGTGTAAATGCCATGATAATATAGGCTCATGTGACTGATAACTTAGGTACAAACACCACGATAACTTTGACCCATAAAAAAGTTGTTGAAAACATTGTACCGATAACTTCTGTATAAATAACATGCTAATATACGCTCCCAGACCAGATAGCTTAGGTACAAACACCACGCTAACTTTGAGCCTAGAAATAAACATGTTAAAAAAATATACCACCGATAAGTTTTGTGTAAATAGCATGATAATATAGGCTCCTGAGCCAAATAACTTGGTACAAACACCACGATAATTTTGACCCGTGGAAAAAGTTGTGGAGAACATATCACCGATAACTTCTCTGTAAATAACATGATAATATACGCTCCCATACTTGATAACTTACGTACAAACAGCACGGTAACTTTGACCCGTAAAAAAAATATGTTAATAACATATCGCCGACAAATTTTGTTTAAATAGCGTGATGATATAGGTTCTTGGACGTGATAACTTAGGTACTAACACCACGATAACTTTGACCCGGGAAAAAGTTTTGTTGAAAACATATCTCGGCTACTTTGTGTAAATAGCGTGGTAATGTATGCATCGCAGACCTAATAACTTCGGTACAAAACACCGCGGTAACTTTGACCTAGGAAAAAAAGTTATTGAAAACATAATCCCGATAACATATGTACAAATAACATGGTAATATACGCATAACAGAGCTGATAGCTTACTTAGCCCAGGGATGGTAACGTTTTACCTAAAACAAACTCATCAAAATATACCAACACGGGATCTTGTTTCAAAGGTCTCGCCACGGAGGTTTTTGTTTTCGTGAAAATGAATTTTGAATTGTACAGACGGGAAAACATTTTAAAGTTTCAAAATAGATAGAATCAATGATGACATTATCTTTTCTGCATTTTAGTGCATTTGCGTGTGGGAAGAAAGTTGAAGAAAAACATTTTTATGCCCAGAATTTGGCTATGTAAAATCGTGGTAACTCATGTTCCTTAGACTTGATAACTTACATACCCCACCATGATAACTTTTTACCCAAAAACAAAGTTATCAGAACATATCAACATGGGATCTTGTTTCGAAGATTTCGTCATGACGAGTCTTGTCTGTGAAAACAATTTTTCGATTGGACCGACGTTTGAGCTACAAAACATTTTAAGTTTTGAATATCTTTAGAATCTTTGCTAATGTCATCATTTCTGTTTTATACAGGGGCGGAGCCAGGATTTGAACATAGGGGGGGAGGGGCGAAGAGGACAATGCACGTGCACAAAATGCGACAAAAACGTATATCAATTCTTAGATATAGTGTTGATATCAAACAAACAAACAATGACAATATTTGTTTTGCAATTACATAGAAATAGCTACTTTTTATTATTTGCTTAGATGTATATCTACAGCTCTACGCACACCAGGTCCATCAAACCATCAAATGTCAAACTTTGTAGTGATTTCACTCCTAAAATATATACATGTCGCTCTGCAATCTCATAGTAGAGTGAGTGGTTAAAAAGTTGGCTTCAATTGTTAGTTATTGGCATTCTCTTCTTATTCATGCTTTATGTTATTCTAGACTTCCAGTTACTATAAAAACAGATATATCATTTGTAATTTATTCTATAACTAGTAGTTTGTATAATTCAAATGTATTAATAATATTTCTATGTAGCATACCTTAGGTTGAGATTAGATAAACCCACAAGCCGTGCTGCGAGAGCCCAGAGGGGGAGATGTTTGCCAATTAGTAGATTAGCCTGTGGAGTTGTGGTTGACTCATACGGCGGCGTGCGGAATCCTTCATTAGTCAGGTCTTCGCTGATGCTCATGCGACAGGTCTACCGCTCGATGAAGCCCTAGCTCCGCGGCGGCGGCGGCGGAAACGATCGAGGATGGAGCCGCTCCGATGTGTTGTGTCAATGCCCTGTATATTGGTCCAATCGATAAGTGAGATACATGCAGACCAGGAGATCGACCCGATTGTAGCACGTGGCATGTTGGCTATCAGTTTTGGGCTTGGGTTGTACGCATGAGTCAGGCCTACGTGTGTTTGCTAATGGCCAGATACTAATTAGCAACAGGCGTACAACTAGTACAACTAGGGTACGTCAGTACGTGTGAATTCAACGCTAGCCCCCGCTAAGTATCATTGAGGGGGGCCGATCGATAGGGGGGTCTGGCCCCCGCTCGCGCCCCCCCCCCCCCCCGTGGTTCCGCCACTGGTTTTATATGTATGCAGACTTAGAAAAGAACTAGAAACCCGCTCGCATGCTCGTTGCCACGCACTACTGTAGTTGATTTTGAAATTGTTCGCATCTGTTAACTAATGTCCCAACAATCGGAAGTTATCAAAGTCCTTTTTAAATATATGATTAACATTATTTTGGTACACGATCAGCATTTTTAAAAATGTATCTTTTTGTGTTCACATTTTATAATACACGTCTGACATTTTTTCTATACATCAGAAACATTTTTATACGCGCTTTAAATTTTATAAATAGTCAAATGCTTGATTAATGCTTTTTTAGAATACACGGGCAACTTTTTTCATACGCATTGTATTTTTTGTATACATGGGAAATATATTTTTATACACATTTAACACTTTACAAATGTTAGATTAACATTTTTTAAATGTTTATGTTGAGTCTTCTCTAAAATATACTCCTCTGTCCCATAATATAAGATCTTCTTCCATTCAGTATGTGAGTATACTGAATGTAATAAGATTTTAGATCTTCTTCCATTCAGTATGTGAATATACTGAATGTAATAAGATTTTATATTATGGACGGAGGGAGTATGTATTTAGCATATTTGAAGACCTCCTGTACAGTGCCGCGCTGGTAAATATTTAGGGGAGCTCCTATGTGACGCTTTTTGCGTCAAAGAGTCGACGTGCCGCACAGGGGCGCTCACTTGCGCTGGCCCATTTGTCATCCGGGTGCTAGCCACTACGCTAGACCAGGTGTTGTGCTAAATTAGCAGCGCAACCCTAAAAGAAATTGTTGACAGCAGCAAAAGTGTAAAAGATTTGCAAATGCTAAAGCTCCAATAAGGCATCAAACCGAAGATCTCCTGATAGTGCTTTTTTCAAAGGCAATTTTGGACATTTCTTGGAAATACAGAATAATTTTTCAAAGGCAATTTTTTTTGAAAACCCAAACATTTTCTAAATACCGCGAATGAAATGTATAATGTTTTGAAAAGTGCAAGAATTTTTAAAATTGTGAACAAAATTTGAAAACTGGAACACTTATAAATTTCTGAACAAATTTTAAAAATTTCAACCCTGAACAAAATTTGAAAATGGGAGCATTTTTTAATTTCTGAACAATTTTCTAAAAACATGAACATTTCTGGAAAGTGTGAACAATCTTTGAATCTATGATATTTCAAACAAGCAGGAACATTTTCTTAATTTTGGATATCTTTTTGAAAATACAAACATTTTATGAAACTCAAACACTTCTAAATTGGTGCTCAAATTTCAAAAATGGGAACATTTTTTTAATTTCCGAACAATTTCAAATTAGTGTATATTTTGAAATATGCAAGCATTTTCTGAATTACTGAACACATTTTCAACATTAGGAGTATTTTTTTGAATACATGATCAAATTTGAAACAGCAAACATTTTTCAAATTTTTGAACAAATATTTGAAAAAACGACAATTTTCATGAAATTCCGAACAAAAAAGTTTAACTACGAATATTTTTGGATTATATGAACAAAAATTGAAAAAGGAACTTTTCATCAAATTCTGAACAAAAAAATGGAACCGCGAACACTTTTAAAAATTGTGAACAAAATTTGAAAATCTCAAATATTTCAAAAAATGCAACCAATGTTAGGAAACAAGAACATGTTTTAAACTAAACATTGTTTAAAATATTGCGAACATTTTTTGAAAATTCCAAACAAAATTGGAAATTTGTGAACAAATTTCAAACAGGAACATTTTTCAATCTCGTGAAATATTTTTTAAAACAAAAACATCTTTAAAAATGTTTTTGAAACTCCCGAACAAATTTTGAAATGTGTGAACAAATTTTTGAAACGGGAACATTTTACGAAACTCACGAACAAAAATTTCAAACAAGAATATTTTTTTGAAAATTGTGAAGAAATTTCGAAATAGGAACATTTATTGAAACTCACGTACAAAAATTGAAAATATGAACATTTTTATTAAATATGCGAACAATTTTGCAAAGTTGT
Source organism: Aegilops speltoides (assembly GCA_021437245.1). Lineage (NCBI taxonomy): Eukaryota > Viridiplantae > Streptophyta > Magnoliopsida > Poales > Poaceae > Aegilops > Aegilops speltoides. The sequence goes on from CM038142.1 coordinate 467,433,348, forward strand.
GAAATTTTGAAAAAAACATAAAGAAAAGAAAGAGAAACTAAAAAAAGAAAAGAAACAGACAAGGAAAAAACGAAAAAAAAGTGAAATAAAAAACAATAGAAAGCCGAAAAGATTAGAAAAAATGATACAGGAAAAAAACCCGGTTCAGGAAACCTTCTAGAAGGTTCCCAAAACCGGTTGGACGCAGCATGTATAAGTGGGCCGGCCCATATATGTTGCTCGCTGCGCTGCTTCTGTGCCATTGCTCGACAGTTCGGCGCGGGAACTCCTATGTGACGCATTTTGCGTCAACTAGGTGGAGCTTCGCATAGAGCACTGCTCCGACTGGGCCGGCCCACGCATGAGCTGCCAGCAGTGTTAAAAAAAGTAAGAAAAAGCGCGTGCGTCACACAGGATTCGAACTCGCGATCGCGCTGTTGCAAAGCCAATAAGCTTACCACTGCACCTTACTGCTCTGCGTGATACACAGGCAACGCAAGTGCTTTAATACTAGATAAAATCGCGAGAAAACTCAAACATTTTTCGAGAAATTTTGAGAAAAACTTTAATACTCAGTTTTTTGCCTGTGTACTTTAATACACAGGCAACGCAAGTACTTTAATACTAGACAAATTTTGAGAAAACTCAAACATTTTTTCAACACAAAAACGAATTTTGGAGACGCGAACATATTTTTTTGGAACGGAAACATTTTTTAAACTACCCAAAAAACAGAACAGGAACAATTTTTCAAAGTTCAAAACAAAATTTGGAAACACAAACAACATTTGAATTTCCCAAAATATTCTTGGAATTTGTGACATTTCTTTAAACGAACAATTTTTGAAAGCACGTACAAATTTTGAATGTTGAGAACAAATTTTGAAATGGAGAACAATTTTTTAAGCGCGAGAAATTTTTGAATGTTGAGAACAAATTTGAAATGGAGAACAGATTTAGAAGCGCGTACAATTTTTTAAAGCATGAACAATTTTTGAATGTTGAAAACAAATTTTGAAATGGAGAACAAATTTGGAAGCACGAACAATTTTTGAAAGCACGAACAATTTTTGAATCTTGAGAATTTTTTTGAAATGGAGAACAAATTTGGAAGCACGAACAATTTTTGAAAACACGAACAATTTTTGAATGTTGAGAATAAATTTTGAAATGGAGAACAATTTTTTAAGCGCGAACAATATTTGAATGTTGAGAACAAATTTTAAAATGGAGAACAGATTTAGAAGCGCGGACAATTTTTTAAAGCACGAACAATTTTTGAATGTTGAGAACAAATTTTGAAATGGAGAACAAATTTGGAAGCTCGAACAATTTTTGAAAGCATGAACAATTTTTAAATCTTGAGATAATTTTTTTTAAAAGAATGTTCGTGCTTTTAAAAGAACATTTCTGGAAAGTTGCAAATAATTTTTGAAACGGAAACATTTTTTGAAATCGCGAACATTTTTTTAAAAGTTGTCAAAATTTTGAGCAAAAACATTCTGAACAATTTTGTTAACACAAAATAGTTTTTGAAAATTCCGAACATTTTTTGAATTTATGAACAAAATTTGAAAACACGAACATTTTTCAAATTTTGAAAATTTTTGTAAAAGCGTGAACTTTTTTTGAGAGAGAAAACATAAACTTGAAAAACAAAAAAGAAAATAAAAAATAAAAATAAACAGAAATAGAAAAAGAAAGGAAAATAAAAAAACCAGTTCAGGAACCTTCTAGAAAGTTCCCAAAACCAGAAAAAACCGCCTGGGAAAGTCTAGAAGGTTCCCAAAACCGGGATCTGTGAAGTGTGTTAAACAGGCCGGCCCATTTAAATCGCTCGCCTTGGTTGCCTGTGCGTTTGCCCGACATTTTGACGCAACGAGCGTCAAATAGGATATTCCGTTCGGCGCATCGAGCGGTGAATAGGATTTTCCAATATTTAGACCTCCCGTACAGTGCCACGACCTGTACCGGATGTCTCCAAAACAAAGCCCACAATTAACTTTTTTTTTTTAGAAAACATCAGCCCACGGACCCTAAAATTATTCGATGCATTTGTCTCACGCAAGAAAAAAAAAACTATTCGATGCATCGTCCCCTTCACGCTGTGAGTTCTTGAGATTGCGGTTACTCCCACTCCCCCCTTCAAAAATGCGCACGCTCTCGCCTGACGAGGCACGAAGAAATCAGATCGAATTTGCGCGCTCGCGACGATGCGGTTACCAAAGCGCGCGCTCACGTTCCGGCGAAGAGCCGCAACTCCTCAAACCCCACACGCGGCCGCTCAGACCGCAACAAAACCGCCCGTTCCTCCATCAGTGCGTGCGCCACCGATGGAGAAGAACGCCACTGCCGCGTCAGAAACGGAAGAAGCCTTGCCCATGGACACGCCGCTGGCGGCGACGCGGCCGGCGAACCGTCGCTCGAACCCCGTGGTGGAGCGGAAGCTCGTCGAACTTGACGACTGCCTCGGCAAGGCGCTGAACTCCCGGCCGCGGCGCTATGACGTGGACGCCAGACTATTCCCGGAGATCCAGGCCAGGATCGACTTCCTCCGCTCGCTCATCGCCGCCGAGCGGGACAGCCACAGCCACACCGGCGGGCGGCCGGGGCACCTTGTCGAGGCCGAGGAGCGCTTCGGCGTCCTCGAGAGGGCGTTCCAGCAGTGGGCGCAGAGTGTCGTCGCCGCGGCAGCCGAGGAAGAAGAAGCCGATCAGGCGGCATCCGAGTCCGGGTCGTCCGGCGGCTGCTCATGCAACGACTCCTGCTCCGGCTTCGACTTCACGGGCCCGGAGGTGGCGTCCGACCCCAAGTGCAACCCCGAGAGCGGCGATGCAGCGGAAGCACAAAAGGAGGCGGCCGCGGCGATAGAGGTGGCGCCCACGACAGGTACTACCGCTCGGCGGCGCTGGTGGAGACGGCGCGCCGCTTTGTGCGGCGCCGCTGGCGTGGTGGCGGTGATCGCGCTCGCGGCCGGTTTGGCGTTAGAGTTTGCCGCGGTGGCGGCGCCGTCAGTCAACCTTGTTCCGACGTAGATTACGTGATGGGCCTTTGGTTTTTATCCTTGTTCTTCCGCTGTTGTCAGTGTTGTCAAGTTTGAAGTTATGTCATCATGTTCATCCTTGCTTTATTCAGTACAAGTGTATAATTGTAAGTTTCTGAATAAATATTCGGTTTCACAGTCTCTCTCGAACCATCAAGTTAACCTCCTTTAATGAACTTTATTGTTTTTGTAAATTTGCCTTTCTGTTATGCATTTCATACTTCCAGTCTTTTTGTCAAGATCTCATTCTATGACTGATTTGACCTAAGTCGTACCAGCCTCAGATTGTGTAGTGCACTAGTCTCCACGTACAAAATCAGAAGGGGGAGGAACGCAAGTGGCAAAACTTGATGTTTGCCCATGCCAGCGGAAGATGTTTTGCCATGGAACCGAAGATGTTAGCTAAAGATGTGTTGTCATGGCAACTTTAATGCATTTTGCACATGCCAACTGAAGATGCCTTGGCATGGCAACTTAAGATGCCAGCCATGTCTACTTAAGATGTGTTGCCATGGAAACTGAAAAATGTTGGCATGCCAAAAATATGTTTTGGCATGGCAACTTAAGATGTCAGCCATGTCAAGATGTGTTGCCATGAAAACTGAAAAATGTTGGCACGCCAAAAATATGTTCTGGCATGGCAACTTATGATGTTAATTAGCCATGTAAAGCCCCTTTTTTTCTATCCATTCAAGTTTTTCTATTGTGATATTTAGATGGCAACTTTTTGTTTCTGTCAATTTTTTTTCTTGCCGACTTGACATCATGATTTGTCACATGTCGGTAATGCCTACCCACACCATGATTTGTCACATGCAAATCAGGCATGATGTTTTTATAATTTCACGGTTTAGTACAAATATGCATACCTTTTTTTACTATCACGCACACGCACGCTTGCGCGCGCACACACACATGGACTTTTGTTTTTTTACTATCTATGAAACTCATGGCTTTGTGAATTTTTTATTATCTAAACCATGGCAACTTTTGTATTCTTTATTTATTGATACTAGTCGAGTGCCCGTGCGTTGCCACGGAATGACTAAAAATCATTGATTGAAATTTGTGTTCTTTCAAGAAGTGCGCCAAACAAAGACACACTGTTGGTTCCATTCATACCCCCCCTCATCTCACCATGCCATCGCTTGGGAATTTTTGTTTTAACTTCTTGACCATGGATGCATCATTCCTCAAAATCCAACATGTTCTACCATGTCCATTAACTGAGAAATTGGCAACACAAAATGAGTTTTTTTAAGAGCTTAGCAAGTGTTTCGTCGCTACATGTTGAAAATAGAGCTTCACAAGAAGACAGATTACCTCCCCTGACGGCAAGATACACAAGATAGAGTGTGCAAATGTGAACCAAGAAAATGTAATAGAAGATCAGAGATATAAAGCACATTATATTTCTATACAAGCACAATAACCGGACACGAAGTGAAGCTACATTTGAAAACGGACATTTTCAACATTAAGATTGAGAATATTAGAACCTATGTACACTTAAACTGTAAAAACATGGATATCAAACAATATATTTCTAGCGATGGTCATTATTGTATATACTGAATATTGCACATGCCAGCTGAAAACACAACAGTATAGGAAAGTAACAACAATTCTAAGGCATGCATGGCTATTGCTTAATTGGTGTTTACTGGGTATTTCTCCCATTACAATATCTATACAGGATAAATATTAAAAAGATCGACCTTCCAAGGAGTTACATTTTTTGGCCACATTGGAAATTCCCTTTCTAACTTCTGGCATTATAAAAAAAATTCTATTCTAATGTTTTATTTTGCCTATGTCTACTCAAATTTCATGTTCAAACAACTACACTTAAGACTTGCACAACTTTTTTTTTGAAACGGAGGCAAAAGATTGGCCTCATCTCACTAATAAAGAATGATGGTAACAAGGTCTTTAAAGAGGGTCATTACTCCTCGACAAATGGATGAAACATGCCTACTCTCGCGACATCAAACATCCCAAGTGACTTGCCCCGGCAAGAACCCAATTCCTGAACTCCGCTTTGATGCGGTCGACCACAACCATCGGCATCGTAGCTTTCCTTTGGAATACCCTCGCATTTATCTCGTTCCACAGCTCCCAAGATACAAGCATTAGAAGAGAGGACACCGCCTTCCTCCTGTGGCCACGACACAGGACGGTCCTCTCCCACCAAACCTTGACCAACGTGGCCCCTACCCATGCGGCGATGTCCAACTCCGGGACATCGAGCCAACACTTAACCTCATTCCAAATGCGTGTGGAGTATCTGTGCTGGAAAAGGAAGTGCGCCGCCGTCTCAGGTTCCCTTTTGCGCGTGCACAACTTCTCACTCCTGAACCTAAGCTATAGAGGGACTTGGCCGACTTATCATGGACTTTGGCGACTTGGCTTGGTTTGACGTCGAATATCCTTGCCGAGCCCGCGCCTTATAATGTAGTTGCGCAGTGGCGTGATTCATCATAACTACTTTATACGGTTCCTTGTAGAACCACCCAAGCATCACTCTGTTTCATGTTTCCTTTTGTACCTGCGCCATCAAAATAACACCATGTTTCAATCATAGTTGCCCTTGAAATTCTACCAACCGGTTCAGACAAAGTGTTCAAATATTACGAATGACATTATTTCTTTTGTTGTACATACAATCTATCCATATGTATACTATGTTTGTCAGATTTATTTATAATGATGTATCCGCAAAATAGTCATTTTTGTCTAGAAGATCTCAAACTGATGGTTAACCTGATACTATCAATGACACTCATGCTCTAATCAAGTTTCAGATGAGTTGATGTCTGCCTTTTAACATGAACAAAGTTCCATTTGTTAAAATTGTGGATCAAATAAGGACCTATTAATCTTATATATGGGTTTGAAAATTGACTGAAGTTGCAGAAAGGATGTAAAGAATTTACTTAATTTATCCATGGGTAAAAGTTGGTGAAAAGGTCCCCAACTAATGCATGTGTCATGCACTCATTAACCAGTTAAAGGCTGTAAAAACAGTACAAAAAACCAAAAAAAACATAAACCATAGTCTATGCACACATTAACCAGTTGAAGACTGTAAAAAAACTCCAAAAAGACCCATAGAACAGAAACCTATCGGGAAATAGAGAATTTGCAAACCTGAGATCCAAACATGTTCAGCCTCTTAAGATAGTTATCTTCATTTTGTGTGTGCCCTCGTCAGTCAAGGAACGTATATTCGATAATGCATGATCGAGATCCTCGATTTCTTTCTGCAAAAGTAAATAATTACTATTGTTTCAAGTGGGGGGTGGATTTATGGAATCAACAAATTAAAGCAGGTAAAACCTGAAGCTTGCTTGTTCTATCTCATGTAACTTCCTCTCATAATGTTACTTCAGAACAAAGGTGTCAAACTCTGCAAATTGTTTCATCTCCGCCTTTGGAAATTTAGATTAAAAAAAGGAACGACTACACTTTGGTTTGGAACAAAGAACACAATATTAGAGCACAATTTTGACTATTATTTAGAATCTTGTGTTTTTTTGCAGGGTATTAGAATTGTATGTTAAGTGTGGTTATCTTTGAATGAGTTTTCAGTGGATGGTGGAATGAAGATTATTTACATATGAACAAAGAGTCGAGGTCGAGCCAGACAACTTGTAAATTCGTATATGAACAATTACAATCATAAGAAAAGAAAAATAGTACCTCCTTTTGCTGAAGTCCTTTTTTCAGATCTTGCAGCTCTCTCTTAATAAGGTCCACATTCTGCTAAAAAAACATAACAGTTCAAGTAGGGTGGCATGACAATGTGCATACAAAACTATGCATCTAGTAATTGTTGGGTTGTAACCTTCCTTATGTGAAACTTGTACAGAGAGAACTCAATCTGCTGCTGAAGATTGCTCACATCTCACAGAGTCAGCGAACTCAGGCCCTCACCCACGTACTGCTTCATGATGATCTTAATCCTATTACTCTCATTCTTCATCTTTCACATCTCATTGGCGATTTTCTTCATGGAAAAGATAGGGAAGATTATTACGAAAAAGCCAACAACGTTATTATGTTTAAACTAAATTGGTGTACTTGCCGGACGTCCATCTCATCAAAGCAAAATTATGGGGGCTTTCAGATATCTGTCAAAGATGTTTGGAATCCTGGAGAGGCGGACAAAATTGAAACCGGGAGGATGAAGAGAAAATGTGTACGTGCCCTATATCGGTACATCGCATCAAGCACGAAAATTTACTCTGATTCTCTGAATACCGAATCATGAAATCAAACCATCCGGCCCCGGTGAACGGAAGAAGCGATCGGTAGTAATGTCGGATGCTACGTCTTGAGCTTGCGTTGGTTTTCCTTGAAGAGGAAAGGGTGATGAAGCAATAGTAGCGTAAGTATTTCCCTCAGTTTTTGAGAACCAAGGTATCAATCCAGTAGGAGGCTCCTCAAAAGTCCCACACACCTACACAAACAAACAAAGAACTCGCAACCAACGCAATAAAGGGGTTGTCAATCCCTTCATGGCCACCTGCAAAAGTGAGATCTAATAGAGATAGTATGATAAGATAAATATATTTTTGGTATTTTATAATATAGATGCAAAAAGTAAAGATGCAAATAAAAGTAGATTGAAAGCTTATATGATAAAAGATAGACCCGGGGGCCATAGGTTTCACTAGTAGCTTCTCTCAAGACTGAATAAGTATTACGGTGGGTGAACAAATTACTGTCGAGCAATTGATAGAAAAACGAATAATTACGAGATTATCTAGGCATGATCATGTATATAGGCATCACGTCCGCAACAAGTAGACCGACTCCTGCCTGCATCTACTACTATTACTCCACACATCGACCGCTATCCAGCATGCATCTAGAGTATTAAGTTCATAAGAACAGAGTAACGCATTAAGAAAGATGACATGATGTAGAGAGATAAACTCATGCAATATGATATAAACCCCATCTTTTTATCCTTGATGGCAACAATACAATACGTGCCTTGCAACCCTTTACATCCTTCGGGTAAGGACACCGCAAGATTGAACCCAAAGCTAAGCACTTCTCCCATGGCAAGAAAGATCAATCTAGTAGGCCAAACCAAAGTGATAATTCGAAGAGACTTGCAAAGATGACTCAATCATTCATAAAAGATTTCAGAGAAGATTCAAATATTTCTCATAGATAAACTTGATCATAAACCCACAATTCATCAGATCTCAACAAACACACCGCAAAAAGAGTTTACATCGAATAGATCTCCACAAGAGAGGGGAGAACATGGTATTGAGATCCAGAAAGAGAGAAGAAGCCATCTAGCTAATAACTATGGACCCGAAGGTCTGTGTTAAACTACTCACAACTCATCGGAGGGGCTATGGTGTTGATGTAGAAGCCCTCCGTGGTCGATTCTGTTGGAAATATGCCCTACAGGCAATAATAAAATGGTTATTATTATATTTCCTCGTTCATGATAATTGTCTATTATTCATGCTATAATTGTGTTATCCGGAAATCGTGATGCATGTGTGAATACATAGACCACAACATGTCCCTAGTGAGCCTCTAGTTGACTAGCTCGTTTATCAATAGATGGTCACGGTTTCCTGACCATGGACATTGGATGTCATTGATAACGGGATCACATCATTGGGAGAATGATGTGATGGACAAGACCCAACCCTAAGCATAGCACAAGATCGTGTAGTTCGTTTGCTAGAGCTTTTCCAATGTCAAGTATCATTTCCTTAGACCATGAGATCGTGTAACTCCCGGATGCCGTAGGAGTGCTTTGGGTGTACCAAACATCACAACGTAATTGGGTGACTATAAAGGTACACTACAGGTATCTCCAAAAGTGTCTGTTGGGTTGACACGGATCGAGACTGGGATTTGTCACTCCGTATTGACGGAGAGGTATCTCTGGGCCCACTCGGTAATGCATCATCATAATGAGCTCAAAGTGACTAAGTGGTTGGTCACGGGATCATGCATTACGGTACGAGTAAAGTGACTTGCCGGTAACGAGATTGAACGAGGTATTGAGATACCGACGATCGAATCTCGGGCAAGTAATGTACCAATTGACAAAGGGAATTGTATACGGGATTACTTGAATCCTCGACATCGTGGTTCATTCGATGAGATCATCGTGGAACATGTGGGAGCCAACATGGGTATCCAGATCCCGCTGTTGGTTATTGGCCGGAGAGTCGTCTCGGTCATGTCTGCATGTCTCCCAAACCCGTAGGGTCTACATACTTAAGGTTCCGTGACGCTAGGGTTGAAGAGATACTAGTATGCGGTAACCCGAAAGTTTTTCTGAGTCCCGGATGAGATCCCGGATGTCACGAGGAGTTCCGGAATGGTCCGGAGGTGAAGAATTATATATAGGAAGTCCAGTTTCGGCCATCAGGGGTCACCGGTATTGTACCGGGACCACCGGAAGGGTCCCGGGGGTCCACCGGGTGGGGCCACCTATCCCGGAGGGCCCCATGGGCTGAAGTGGGAAGGGAACCAGCCCCTGGTGGGCTGGTGCGCCCCCCTTGGGCCTCCCCCTGCGCCTAGGGTTGGAAACCCTAGGGGTGGGGGCGCCCCACTTGGCTTGGGGGGCAAGCCACCCCCTTGGCCGCCGCCCCCCCTTGACATCCAATCTCTAGGGGCCGGCGCCCCCCATGGCCCCTACATAAAGAGGGGAGGAGGGAGGGCTGCACACCCTTGCTCCTGGCGCCTCCCTCTCCCTCTGCAACACCTCTCCCTCTCGTAGAGCTTGGCGAAGCCCTGCCGAGATCACCGCTGCTTCCACCACCACGCCGTCGTGCTGTTGGATCTCCATCAACCTCTCCCACCCCTTGCTGGATCAAGAAGGAGGAGACGTCTTCCCAACCGTATGTGTGTTGAACGCGGAGGTGCCGTCCGTTCGGCACTAGGATCATCGGTGATTTGGATCACGACAAGTACGACTCCCTCAACCCCGTTCTCTTGAACGCTTCCGCGTGATCTACAAGGGTATGTAGATGCACTCCTATATCTCGTTGCTAGATGACTCCATAGATTGATCTTTGTGAAGCGTAGAAATTTTTTATTTTCTGCAACGTTCCCCAACAGTGGCATCATGAGCTAGGTCTATGCGTAGTTTCTCTGCACGAGTAGAACACAAACTTGCTGTGGGCGTAGATGTTGTCAATTTTCTTGCCACTACTAGTCTTATCTTGTTTCGGCAGCATCGTGGTATGAAGCAGCCCGGACCGACCTTACACGTACGCTTACGTGAGACAGGTTCCACCGACTGACATGCACTAGTTGCATAAGGTGGCTAGCGGGTGTCTATCTCTCCCACTTTAGTTGGAGCGGATTCGATGAAAAGGGTCCTTATGAAGGGTATATAGAAATTGGCATATCACGTTGTGGTTTTATGTAGGTAAGAAACATTCTTGCTAGAAACCTATAGAAGCCACGTAAAAACATGCAACAACAATTAGAGGACGTCTAACTTGTGTTTGCAGCATATGCCTTGTGATGTGATATGGCCAAAAGGATGTGATGAATGAAATATATGTGATGTATGAGATTGATCATGTTCTTGTAATAGGAATCACGACTTGCATGTCGATGAGTATGACAATCGGCAGGAGCCATAGGAGTTGTCTTTATTTTTTGTATGACCTACCTGTCATTGAATAACGCCATGTAAATTACTTTACTTTATTGCTAAACACGTTAGCCATAGAAGTAGAAGTAATCGTTGGCGTGACAACTTCATGAAGACACGATGATGGAGATCATGATGATGGAGATCATGGTGTCATGCCGGTGACGAAGATGATCATGGCGCCCCGAAGATGGAGATCAAAGGAGCAATATGATATTGGTGTCACTATTTGATTGCATGTGATGTTTATCATGTTTTGCTTCTTATTTGCTTAGTACGACGGTAGTAAATAAGATGATCCCTTATAATAATTTCAAGAAAGTGTTCCCCTAACTGTGTGCCGTTGCGAAAGTTCGTTGTTTCAAAGCACCACGTGATGATCTCGGGTGTGATAGATTCTAACGTTCACATACAACGGGTGTAAGACAGATTTACACATGCAAAACACTTAGGTTGACTTGACGAGCCTAGCATGTACAGACATGGCCTCGGAACACAAGAGACCGAAAGGTCGAACATGAGTCATATGGAAGATACTATCAACATGGAGATGTTCACCGATGATGACTAGTCCGTCTCACGTGATGATCGGACACGGTCTAGTTAAGTCGGATCATGTATCACTTAGATGACTAGAGGGATGTCTAATCTGAGTGGGAGTTCATTAAATAATTTGATTAGATGAACTTAATATCATGAACTTAGTCTAAAAACCTTTGCAAAATGTCTTGTAGATCAAATGGCCAACGCTCATGTCAACCTCAACTTCAACGCGTTCATAGAGAAAACCAAGGTGAAAGATGATGACAGAAACTATTCGGACTGGGTCCGGAACCTGAGGATCATCCTCATAGCTGCCAAGAAAGCATATGTCCTAGAAGGACCGCTAGGTGAAGCACCCATCCCAGAGAACCAAGACGTTATGAACGCTTGGCAGTCACGTGCTGATGATTACTCCCTCGTTCAGTGTGACATGCTTTACAGCTTAGAACCGGGGCTCCAAAAGCGTTTTGAGCAACACGGAGCATATGAGATGTTTGAAGAGCTGAAAATCGTTTTCCAAGCTCATGCCCGGGTCGAGAGATATGAAGTCTCCAACAAGTTCTTCAGCTGTAAGATGGAGGAAAATAGTTCTGTCAGTGAGCACATACTCAAAATGTCTGGGTTGCATAACCGCTTGTCCCAGCTGGAGATTAACCTCCCGGACGAGGCGGTCATTGACAGAATCCTTCAGTCGCTCCCACCTAGCTACAAGAGCTTTGTGATGAACTACAATATGCAGGGGATGGTGAAAACTATTCTGAAGTATTTTCAATCTGAAATCAGCAGAGGTGGAAATCAAAAGGAACATCAAGTGTTGATGGTCAATAAAACCACTAGTTTCAAGAAAGGCAAGGGTAAGAAGAACTTCAAGAAGGACGGCAAGGGAGTTGCCGCGCCCGGTAAGCCAGCTGCCAGGAAGAAGCCAAATAATGGACCCAAACCTGAGACTGAGTGCTTTTATTGCAAGGGAAAAGGACACTGGAAGCGGAGCTGCCCCAAATACTTAGCGGACAAGAAGGCTGGCAACACCAAAGGTATATGTGATATACATGTAATTGATGTGTACCTTACCGAAGACTCGTAGTAGCTCACGGTATTTGATACGGTGCGGTTGCTCATATTTGTAACTCAAAGCAGGAGCTGCGGAATAAGCGGAGACTGGCGAAGGACGAGGTGACGATGCGCGTCGGGAATGGTTCCAAGGTCGATGCGATCGCCGTCGGCACGCTACCTCTACATTTACCTATGGGATTAGTTTTAAACCTCAATAATTGTTATTTAGTGCCAGCTTTGAGCATGAACATTGTATCTGGATCTCGTTTAATGCGAGATGGCTACTCATTTAAATCTGAGAATAATGGCTGTTCTATTTATATGAGAGATATGTTTTATGGTCATGCTCCGCTGGTCAAGGGTTTATTCTTAATGAATCTCGAACGTGATGTTACACATATTCATAGTGTTAATACCAAAAGATGTAAAGTTGATAACGATAGTCCCACATACTTGTGGCACTGCCGCCTTGGTCACATTGGTGTCAAACGCATGAAGAAGCTCCATACTGGTGGACTTTTGGAGTCTCTTGATTACGAATCATTTGACACATGCGAACCATGCCTTATGGGAAAAATGACCAAGACTCCGTTCTCCGGAACAATGGAGCGAGCAACCAACTTACTGGAAATCATACATACTAATGTGTGTGGTCCAATGAGCGTTGAGGCTCGCGGAGGATATCGTTATGTTCTCACTCTCACTGACGACTTGAGTAGATATGGGTATGTCTACTTAATGAAACACAAGTCTGAAACCTTTGAAAAGTTCAAGGAATTTCAGAATGAGGTAGAGAATCAACGTGACCGAAAGATAAAGTTCTTACGATCAGATCGTGGAGGAGAATACTTAAGTCACGAATTTGGTACGCACTTAAGGAAATGTGGAATCGTTTCACAACTCATGCCGCTCGGAACACCTCAGCGTAACGGTGTGTCTGAACGTCGTAATCACACCCTATTGGATATGGTGCGATCTATGATGTCACTCACCGATTTACCGCTATCATTTTGGGGATACGCTCTAGAGACAGCTACATTCACTTTAAATAGGTGTAAGGGCACTTTTGTCCCTAAGTAGTTTTGGTGATTGATGACAATACCTTTGCGGACTAATCGTGTGTATTGAGGTTTCCAGATCCATCACGACTAAACACAAGACGATTTGATGCCCCTCGAAGAGTTATGAAGACGGCGTTTGTCTATGGTTCGGTTCGGTGGAGTTGAGTCGTAGGAGAGCCGTACTATTAAGAGGGGCTCCGCTTTGGAAAGGTTAGGGTGGAATCTCACGTACACATTCCCTTTTACACCGCCTTTCTTTGAGCACCTTGGAGTGTTCCTCCGTCCCGCGTGTCTCTGTGAAATGAAGGCCTCGATCTTGCTATTCTCAGGCTGGCGGTAGTACTGCTCTTTTGAGCGGTACTACCGCAGGAGCCAGCGGTAGTACCGGGCTCCAGCACGGTAGTACCGTAGGCTCCCACCGTAGTACCGCTCTTTTGAGCGGTAGTACCGTGAGCTCTGGTCTGGCACCGCTCTCAAGCGGTGGTAGGCGCGGATGTAATTTTACATCCGCGCTTCCCCGTAGTAATCTTGTCTTTGCGGTGCGGTAGTACCGTGGCACCATCCGAGTTCTCAGCGAGGAGAGCGGAGGTAGGGGCGGATGTAATTTTTTACATCCGCGCCCTTCACGGTAGTACCGCACCCTCGGTCGCGATAGTTCCGTGTTGGATTTTTGCACGACTGTTCCTCAGCGGAGGTAGTCACGGATGTAATTTTTTACCTCCGTGCCTAACTGGCCTGGCCGTGTTCCGCTTTGCGGATGTATCAAGACGGGGCATGTAGTACCGCGTATGCGGATCTACCGCACCCTGTCCGTGCTCCTTTTGCCTGGCCTGGCCCCTGCCATGCTCATGGTAGTACCGCAGTCCACCGCGGTAGTACCGCACCTGTGGAGCGGTAGTTCCGTGGGCCGCGGGCTAAGTGGTGGGTAACGGTTGGGATTGTCCCCCCACTATAAAAGGGGGTCTTCTTCTCCAAGAAGACTCACCTCCTCCAACCCTAAACTCCATTGTTGCTCCAAGCTCCATTTTCGCCCGATCTCTCTCCCTAGCCAATCAAACTTGTTGATTTGCTCGTGATTGGGTGACAAGGGCCCGATCTACACTTCCACCAAGAGATATTTGATTCCCCCCACTTATCCCTAGCGGATCTTGTTACTCTTGGGTGTTTGAGCACCCTAGACGGTTGAGGTTACCTCGAAGCCATACTCCATTGTGGTGAAGCTTCGTGGTGTTGTTGGGAGCCTCCAATTGTTGTGGAGATTACCCCAACCTTGTTTGTAAAGGTTCAGTCGCCGCCTTCAAGGGCACCAATAGTGGAATCACGGCATCTCGCATTGTGTGAGGGCGTGAGGAGAATACGGTGGCCCTAGTGGCTTCTTGGCGAGCATTGTGCCTCCACACCGCTCTAACGGAGACGTACTTCCCCTTAAAAGGAAGGAACTTCGGTAACACATCCGCGTCTCCACCGGCTCCACTCTTGGTTATTTCGTGCCTTTACTTTTGCAAGCCTACGTGTGTTGTATCCCTTGCTTGCTTATGTGCTAGTTGTGCATCATATAGGTTGCTCACTTAGTTGCACATCTAGACTACCTATTTTGTTGCAAAGTTTAATTTGGTAAAGAAAAGCTTAAAAAATGTTAGTTGCCTATTCACCCCCCTCTAGTCAACCATATCGATCCTTTCAATTGATATCAGAGCCTCGTCTCTTTTTAAGGACTTTATCGTCCGAAGAGTATGGTTGACGTCGTAGATGATGTGGGAGAGCACTCCGGTGCGAATCCGATATCGTCTACGGGAGATGGGGGTAACTCGATCTCACGTGAGGAATTCAATGTGGCGTTGGACACATTGAAAACCTCCATGACGACCGAGGTCAAGGACATGTTTAAGGATTTCTTAGAAGGGCTTAAACTTTCCACCGCGCCCGTGAAAGTGGGTGATCCTGCCAACACGGTGACGGATGCTAACCCCGACAAGGGGGAAGCTACTAGTGAGAAAGCTCCTTTGTCTAGTGGTAAAAATGGCACCGGCATCTTTGCCCGTGTGGAACCTCCAATTTATGGAGGGCCGATTCCCTCTACTCATTTAAATCATGCCGGTTCTCCTCCTAAGTATGAGAAACATGAAGATTTTGATTCTTGGCTTTATCGCTTCAAGCGTCATTTAAAACATGTGAATACTAACCTTTGGAGAATCATTGAAGAAGGTTTCTATCCTCATGACCCAAGCAACTTCACCCCTCGAGAAGCTGTGGATAATCAATTCAATGAGAGTGCTCTCTTCATCATCCAAGATGCAATCCTTCCCGAAGATCTCCCTCATCTTCGACCTCTTGCCATGGCTAAGGACACATGGAAATGTGTTGTGTCTCTCTACCGAGGAAGTGCTAGCATTCAATGCTCCAACTATGAAGTGGTGCAAGATGAAGCCGATGAGTTTGCAATGAAAGAAGATGAAGAACCTCATGAGCTCTTTCGAAGAGTGACCAAACTCGCGGTCTCACTCCGAGATCATGGAAGCAAGGACACGGATGACAATTGGATCAAGCGCAAATTCCTCAAGGCCATGATGCCCTACAACAAGTCCATGTCCTCCGTCATTCGTCAAAGATCGGACTTCCACTCCATGACCTCAAGTGAAGTGTTGGATGAGTTCGTTGCAATGAGAATCTTGGACAAGACCGCCGACAATGCGGTGCTCCATTCTCAAAGGGCAAAGAAGCCCAACCTTGCTTTGAAGGCCAAGGTTCTATGGAAGAAGAGGAAGAAGTGGAAGATGAGGAGAGCAACCCCGAAGACACAAATATGATTATCATGAACACATGGCCCTTGCTTCAAGACAATTTTGGAGCAAGAAGAATACAAGACCCAACTTCAACAAGAACAACTCAAGCGGCGTCAAGGGCAAGAAACGAGTTAGAACATGCTTCAACTATGGCAATGTGAGCCATTTCGTTGCGGATTGTCCTTACGAGAAGCGGGAAGACAATGGTGGCAAGTTCATCCGAAAAGACAAAGCCAAGTCCTTCCCCAACAAGAACAACTTCGCCAAGAAGACTCCCACTCGTGGGTTGGTGGTTCAAGAAGAATACCAAGAGGATGACGGCCATGGCATCCATTGCGATTGCTACTACTCCCCAGGTGTCTCTCTTTGATTCACCCAACGAGAACATCACCGCCAAGTGCCTCATGGCTAAAGCTTCAAACAAGGTAACCCCCAACATCACAACCACCATCATTAAAAATCCCTCCTTGGAGGATTTCATTGATGAACATGATGGGTCTAATGGAAGTGAATGAATTTGAGTCATTTATGAGTAAGCTCAAGGGCAAGTCCAAGAAGCATTTTGTCGCTCTCTTGGAACAACTTGGTGAGGCCAATGGCATGATCGAGGCTCACGAAGAAACCATATATAAGATGGAAGGTCATAGTCGTGACTATGCCGATGAGATATCAGATCTCTCTAATGCTCTTGAAGAAGAGCGTGTTCATCGTTTAACTTTTGAGGAGTCATACAACGATGACCATGCTAAGTTAAAAAAAGATCTTGATCATGCTCTTGTCGTGTCTCGTGTGCTAACTTCCGAGAAGGCTAAACTTGGGGTTGATCATGCTAGACTCAAAGAGGAGTTTGAGCTACTTGACAAGGCCCACAAGGTCTTGAAGGGTGCTCACGCTAACCTCAAGGAGTCTCATGCTCAACTCCAAGTTAAGCTAACCAAGGAAAAGGCCACCTTCCCTCATATGGTATTAATTGATAATGCATGTGCTACTAACCCATGTTGTGAGCATGTGCATCTCGTGGAGGAGAATGCCAAATTGAAGGATCAACTTGAGAAAGGCCTTGTGACATGCATTCAAGGTGAGAAGAACCTCAACGACCTTTTGAGTAATCAAAAGGAAGTTGTAGCCAAGGAAGGAATTGGGTTTGCACCCAAGTCCAAGAGCAAGAAGAAGAAGAACGACAAGACCAAACGTCCTCCTCCTCTCAAGCAAACTTTTGTGAAAGAGGGAGAGGGTGCTCCTAAGGAGAAGAAGGAAAAAGTGAAGGGAGTCGACGTCCAAAAGGGCAAAAGCATTTCCTCCAACAAAGCCCGCGACTTTAACCCGTCATATGTGTTGTGCCATGCTAGTGATGGACATGTTTATGCTAAATTTGTTGGGTCTCCTTATGAGTATATTGAGTGGTCTATTTGGGTTCCTAAGACCCTTGTTACTAACATCAAAGGACCCATTAATAAATGGGTACCTAAAACCAAGCATTGATCTCTTGTAGGTGTTTGCTTCCGGTGGGGGGTCATGGTTGCTCGATAGTGGAGCAACAAATCATATGACCGGAAGCAAGGACTTGGTGGTGGTTGTGCAAAAGATTCCATCTATGCCCACCAATGTCGAATGGGGTGATTCCTCACATTCTAAGGTATTGGGTCTTGGCAAGGTTGTCATTTCTCATGATCTAACGATCGAGAAAGTCATGCTTGTTGAGTCCCTTGCATACAATTTGCTTTCCGTTCGTCAACTTGCACTTATGGGATTTGCTACTTTCTTTGACATTGATACCGTGGCCCTCTTGTGGAGCAAGACTCTTAAAGTAGCTTTTGTTGGGCATGTCGAGAACGGTCTCTATGTGATTAACTTTTCGGAGCGACCCACTAAGACCGCGACATGCCTAATGGCTAAAGTTGACGTGGGATGGCTTTGGCATCGCTGTTTGGCCCACGTCAATATGAGATCTTTGCAAAGTCTTCTCAAGGGGGACCATGTCCGTGGACTAACAAATGTTAGTTTTGCCAAAGATCGTGCTTGCAGTGCTTGTATTGAAGGAAAGCTTCATGAGAAGGCTCTCCCTCCATCGACCATCATCTACTCGAAGAGACCCTTGGAGCTCCTTCACATGGATCTCTTTGGGCCTCCATCTTTTGATAGTCTTGGAGGTAGAAAGTATTGCTTGGTGATTGTGGATGAATATTCAAGATACACTTGGGTATACTTGTTCAAGAGGAGGAGTGAGACTCAGCAAACCGTCATCGACTTTGCAAATGAAGCTCAACGTCAACATAATGCAAAGATCTTGACAATAAGAAGTGACAACGGCACCGACTTCAAGAACTACACCTTGGATGAGTTTCTTAGTGATGAGGGGATCAAGCATCAATATGCCGCACCTTATACCCCTCAACAAAATGGTGTAGCGGAGAGGAAGAACCGGACGTTGATGGATGCGGCAAGGACCATGATGGCGGAGTTCAAGTCTCCATACAACTTTTGGGCCGAAGCCATCAACACCGCATGTCATGCATCCAATCGGCTCTATCTCCGCAAAGGCTTGAACGAGACTCCTTATGAGATACTCACAAGCAACAAGCCCAACCTCAATTACTTCCGGGTGTTCGGTTGTAAGTGTTTCATGTTGGGGAACGTAGCAGAAATTCAAAATTTTCCTACGTGTCACCAAGATCTATCTATGGAGAAACCAGCAACGAGGGGAAGGAGAGTGCATCTACATACCCTTGTAGATCGCTAAGCGGAGCGTTCAAGAGAACGGGGTTGAAGGAGTCGACTCGTCGTGATCCAAATCATCGGAGATCCTAGTGCGAGCAGACGGCACCTCCGCGTTCAACACATATACAGCCGGTGGCGTCTCCCACGCCTTGATCCAGCAAGGAGAGAGGAGAGGTTGAGGAAGACTCCATCCAGCAGCAGCACGACGGCGTGGTGGTGGTGGAGGCGTGGCAATCTGCGCAGGCTTCGCCAAGCACCGCAAAAGAGGAGGAGTACTTGGGAGAGGGGAGGGCTGCGCGAGAACTTTGTGTGTAGCTCCCATGCGCCTCCCACTATATATAGGGGTGGAGGGCTGGTTTCTTGCCCTCCAAGTCCATTGGGGCGTTGGCAAAGGTGGGAGGAAAGAAATCCCATCATTTCCTTCCCCATCGATTGTTATCCCCCTTTTAGGGATCTTGATCTTATCCTTGGGATATGATCTTATTCCTTCTAAGGGGGATCTTGGTGCGCCTTGACCAGGGGTGTGGGGCCTTTCCCCACTACCCACGTTCATGTGGGTCCCCCATGCAGGTGGGCCCCACTCCGAACCTTCTAGAACCTACCGGTACAATACCGAAAAATCCCAAACTTTTCCGGTGACCAAAACAGGACTTCCCATATATAAATCTTTACCTCCGGACCATTCCAGAACTCCTCGTGACGTCCGGGATCTCATCCGGGACTCCGAACAACATTCGGTAACCACATACAAACTTCCTTTATAACCCTAGCGTCATCGAACCTTAAGTGTGTAGACCCTACGGGTTCGGGAGACATGTAGTCATGACCGAGACGTTCTCCGGTCAATAACCAACAGCGGGATCTGGATACCCATGTTGGCTCCCACATGTTCCACGATGATCTCATCGGATGAACCACGATGTCAAGGACTCAGTCGATCCCGTATACAATTCCCTTTGTCTAGCGGTATTTTACTTGCCCGAGATTCGATCGTCGGTATACCGATACCTTGTTCAATCTCGTTACGGCAAGTCTCTTTACTCGTTCCGCAACACATCATCCGTGATCAACCCCTTGGTCACATTGTGCACATTATGATGATGTCCTACCGAGTGGGCCAGAGATACCTCTCCGTTTACACGGAGTGACAAATCCGATCTCGATCCGTGTCAACCCAATGACACTTTCGGAGATACCTGTAGTGCACCTTTATAGTCACCCGATTCGTTGTGACGTTTGATACACCCAAAGCACTCCTACGGTATCCGGGAGTTACACGATCTCATGGTCTAAGGAAGAGATACTTGACATTGGAAAAGCTCTAGCAAAGCGAACTACACGATCTTTGTGCGATGCTTAGAATTGGGTCTTGTCCATCACATCATTCTCCTAATGATGTGATCTCGTTATCAACGACATCCAATGTCCATAGTCAGAAACCATGACTATCTGTTGATCACAACGAGCTAGTCAACTAGAGGCTCACTAGGGACATATTGTGGTCTATGTATTCACACGTGTATTACGATTTCCGGATAATACAGTTATAGCATGAATAAAAGACAATTATCATGAACAAGTAAATATAATAATACTTTTATTATTGCCTCTAGGGCATATTTCCAACAGTCTCCCACTTGCACTAGAGTCAATAATCTAGTTCACATCGCCATGTGATTAACAATCACAGGTCACATCGCCATGTGACCAACATCATCAAATGAGTTCTGGGGTTTGATCATGTTTTGCTTGTGAGAGAGGTTTTAGTCAACGGGTCTGAACCTTTCAGATCCGTGTGTGCTTTGTAAATTCCTAGGTCATATTGTAAATGCTGCTTCCATGCTCCACTTGGAGCTATTCCAAATGGTTGCTCCACTATCGTATCCGGTTTGCTACTCGAGTCACTCGGATAGGTGTTAAAGCTTGCATCGGCGTAACCCTTTACGCCGAACTCTTTATCACCTCCATAATCGAGAAACATGTCCTTATTTACTTCAAGGACAATTTTGACCTCTGTCCAATGATCCATTCTGGATCATTCTTGTACCCTAGTGACTCATGGCAAGGCACACTTCGGTCGGTACACAAGATAGCATACTATAGAGCCTACGTCGAAACATAGGGACGACCTTCGTCCTTTTCTCTATTCTCTGCCGTGGTCGAGCTTTTAAGTCTTACATCTCGTGCAAGAACTCCTTCTTTGGTGATCCATCTTGAACACCTTCAAGATCATGTCAAAATACGTGCTCATTTGAAAGTACTATTAAGCATTTTGATCTATCTTATAGATCTTGATGCTTATTATTCAAGTAGCCTAATCCAGGTTTTCCATTGAAAAACACTTTTCAAATAACCCTATATGCTTTCCAGAAATTCTACATCATTTCTGATCAACAATATGTCAACAACATATACTCGTCAGAAATTCTATAGTGCTCCCACTCACTTCTTTGGAAATACAAGTTTCTCATAAACTTTGTATAAACAAAAATCTTTGATCATCTTATCAAAGTGCATATTCCAACTCCGAGATGCTTACTCCAGTCCTTAGAAGGATCGCTGGAGCCAGCATACCTTTTAGCATCCTTAGGATCGACAAAAACTTTCGGATTGTATCACATACAACCTTTCCTTACAAAGACTGGTAAGGAAACTCGTTTTGACATCCATCTGCCAGATTTCATAAATGCAGCTAATGCTAACATGATTCCGACGGACTTAAGCATCGCTACGGATGAGAAAATCTCATCATAGTCAACTCCTTGAACTTGTGAAAAACTCTTCGCCACAAGTCGAGCTTCATAGACGGTGACATCACCGTCCGCATCCGTCTTCTTCTTAGAGATCCATTTATCTCTATGGCTTGCCGATCATCGGGCAAGTCCACCAAAGTCCATGCTTTGTTCTGATACATGGATCCTATCTCGGATTTCATGGCTTCTAACCATTTGTCGGAATTTGGGCCCACCATTGCTTCTCCACAGCTCGTAGGTTCAATGTTGTCTAGCAACAAGACCCTCAAGACAAGATTACTGTACCACTCTGAAGCAGTACGCATCCTTGTCACCCTACGAGGTACGGTAGTGACTTGATCCGAAGTTTTATGATCACTATCATAAGCTTCTACTTCAATTGGTGTAGGTGCCACAGGAACAACTTCCTGTGCCCTGCTACACACTAGTTTTAGTGATGGTTCAATAACCATATCAAGTCTCCACCATCCTCCCACTCAACTTTTCGAGACAAACTTTTCCTCGAGAAAGGACCCGATTCAAGAAAAAAAACAATCCCTATTGCTTTCGGATCTGAATTAGGAGGTTTACCCAACTGTTTTGGGTGTCCCATGAAGATGCATTTTATCCGCTTTGGGTTCAAGCTTATCAACCTGAAACTTTTTCACATAAGCATCGTAGCCCCAAACTTTTAAGAAATGACAGCTTAGGTTTCTCTAAACCATAGTTCATACGGTGTCATCTCAACGGAATTACGTGGTGCCCTAATTAAAGTGAATGTGGTTGTCTCTAATGCCTAACCCATGAACGATAGTGGTAATTCGACAAGAGACATCATGGCACGCATCATATCCAATAGGGTGCAACTATGATGTTCGGACACACCATCACACTATGGTGTTCCAGGCGGTATTAATTGTGAAACAATTTCCACAATGTCTTAATTGCGTGCCAAAGCTCGTAACTCAGATACTCATCTCTATGATCATATCATAGACATTTCATCCTCTTGTCACGATGATCTTCAACTTCACTCTGAAATTACTTGAACCATTCAATAATTCAGACTTGTTTTTCATCAAGTAAATATACTCAACATCTACTCGAATCATCTGTGAAGTAAGAACATAACGATATTCACTTCATGCCTCAGCACTCATTGGACTGCACACATCAAAATGTGTTACTTCCAACAAGTTGCTATCTTGTTCCATTTTACTGAAAAACGAGGATTTTTAGTCATCTTGCCCATGTGGTATAATTTGCATATCTCAAGTGATTCAAAATCAAGTGAGTCCAAACGATCCATCTGCATGGAGTTTCTTCATGCGTATACACCAATAGACATGGTTCGCATGTCTCAAACTTTTCAAAAATGAGTGAGTCCAAAGTTCCATCAACATGGAGCTTCTTCATGCGTTTTACACCAATATGACTTACATGGCAGTGCCACAAGTAAGTGGTACTATCATTACTATCTTATATCCTTTTGGCATGAAAATGTGTATCACTACGATCGAGATTCAATAAACCATTTCTTTAGGTGCAAGACCATTGAATGTATTATTCAAATAAATAGAGTAACCATTATTCTCCTTAAATGAATAACCGTATTGCGATAGACATAATCCAATCATGTCTATGCTCAACGCAAACACCAAATATCGATGGTAGAGGGAGCGTGCGATGCTTGATCACATCAACCTTGGAAACACTTCCAACACATATCGTCAGCTCACCTTTAGCTAGTCTCCGTTTATTCCGTAGCTTTTATTTCGAGTTACTAACACTTAGCA
Source organism: Aegilops speltoides (assembly GCA_021437245.1). Lineage (NCBI taxonomy): Eukaryota > Viridiplantae > Streptophyta > Magnoliopsida > Poales > Poaceae > Aegilops > Aegilops speltoides. The sequence goes on from CM038142.1 coordinate 467,456,707, forward strand.
ACCGAACCGGTATCTAATACCCTGGTGCTACTAGGAGTACTAGTAAAGTACACATTAACATAATGTATATCCAATATACTTCTATCGACCTTGTCAGCCTTCTCATCTACCAAGTATCTAGGGTAATTCCGCTCCGATGGTTGTTCCCCTTATTACGAAGCACTTAGTCTCGGGTTTGGGTTCAACCTTGGGCTTCTTCACTAGAGCAGCAGACTGATTTGCCGCTTCATGAAGTATCCCTTCTTGCCCTTGCCCTTCTTGAAACTAGTGGTTTCACCAACCATCAACAATTGATGCTCCTTTTGATTTCTACTTTCGCGGTGTCAAACATCGCGAATACCTCAAGGATCATCATATCTATCCACGATATGTTATAGCTCATCACGAAGCTCTAGCAGCTTGGTGGCAATGACTTTGGAGAAACATCACTATCTCATCCGGAAGATCGACTCCCACTCGATTCAAGTGATTGTTGCACTCGGACAATCGAGCACAAGCTCAACGATTGAGCTTTTCTCCCTTAGTTTGCAGGCTAAGAAAATCGTCGGAGGTCTCATACCTCTTGGCGTGAGCACGAGCCACGAAATCTCAATTTCAGCCCTCGAAACATCTCATATGTTCCATGACGTTTGAAAACGTCTTTGGTGCCTCAACTCTAAACCATTTAAGCGAACTATCACGTAGTTATCAAACGTGTATGTCCGATGTTCGCAACATCCACAGACGACGTTTGGGGTTCACACCGAAGCGGTGCATTAAGGACATAAGCTTTCACCGTCCGCATAATCGCCATCGTCAACTTTCAACTATATTTTCTCTAGGAACATATCAAAACAGTGGAACTAAAGCGCGAGCCTACGACATAATTTGCAAAGAACTTTTGACTATGTTCAGGATAATTAAGTTCATCTTATGAACTCCCACTCAGATAGACATCCCTCTGGTCATCTAAGTGATTACATGATCCAAGTCAACTAGGCCGTGTCCGATCATCACGTGAGACGGTCTAGTCATCATCGGTGAACATCTTCATGCTGATCGTATCCTCCATACGACTCATGCTCGACCTTTCGGTCTCCGTGTTCCGAGGCCATGTCTGTACATGCTAGGCTCGTCAAGTTAACCCTAAGTGTTTTTTTTGTGTAAAACTGTCTTACACCCGTTGTATGTGAACGTAAGAATCCATCACACCCGATCATCACGTGGTGCTTAGAAGCGATTTAACTGTAGCAACGGTGCACGATTAGGGAGAACACTTCTTGAAATTTTGTAAGGATCATCTTATTTACTACCGTCATCCTAAGTAAACAAGATGCATAAACATGATAAACATCACATGCAATCAAATAGTGACATGATATGGCCAATATCATTTTGCTCCTTTGATCTCCATCTTCGGGCTCCATGATCATCATCGTCACCGCATGACACCATGATCTCCATCATCATGATCTCCATCATCGTGTCTTCATGAAGTTGTCTCACCAACTATTACTTCTACTACTATGGCTACCGGTTAGCAATAAAGTAAAGTAATTACATGGCGTTGTTCAATGACACGCAGGTCATACAATAAATCAAGACAACTCCTATGGCTCCTGCCGGTTGTCATACTCATCGACATGCAAGTCGTGATGCCTATTACAAGAACATGATCAATCTCATACATCACATATCATTCATCACATTCTTCTTGGCCATATCACATCACATATCATACCCTGCAAAAACAAGTTAGACGTCCTCTAATTGTTGTTTGCATGTTTTACGTGGCTGCTATGGGTTTCTAGCAAGAACGTTTCTTACCTACGCAAAACCACAACGTGATATGCCAATTGCTATTTACCCTTCATAAGAACCCTTTTCATCGAATCCGTTCCGACTAAAGTGGGAGGCGGCACCCGCTAGCCACCTTATGCACGAAGTGCATGTCAATCGGTGGAACCTGTCTCACGTAAGAGTACGTGTAAGGTCGGTTCGGGCCGCTTCATCCCACAATACCGTCGAAACAAGATTGGACTAGTAACGGTAAGCATATTGAACAACATCAACGCCCACAACTACTTTGTGTTCTACTCGTGCAAAGAATCTACGCAATAGACCTAGCTCATGATGCCACTGTTGGGGAACGTAGCAGAAATTCAAAATTTTCCTACGTGTCACCAAGATCTATCTATGGAGAAACCAGCAATGAGGGAAGGAGAGTGCATCTACATACCCTTGTAGATCGCTAAGCGGAAGCGTTCAAGAGAACGGGGTTGAAGGAGTCGACTTGTCGTGATCCAAATCACCGGAGATCCTAGTGCGAACGGACGGCACCTCCGCGTTCAACACACATACAGCCGGTGACGCGTCCCACGCCTTGATCCAGCAAGGAGAGAGGGAGAGGTTGAGGAAGACTCCATCCAGCAGCAGCACGACGACGGCGTGGTGGTGGTGGAGGGCGTGGCAATCTGCAGGCTTCGCCAAGCACCGCAAAAGAGGAGGAGTACTTGGGAGAGGGGAGGGCTGCGCGAGAACTTCGTGTGTAGCTCCCATGCGCCTCCCACTATATATAGGGGTGGAGGGGCTGGTTTCTTGCCCTCCAAGTCCATTGGGGCGTTGGCAAAGGTGGGAGGAAAGAAATCCCATCATTTCCTTCCCCATCGATTGTTATCCCCCTTTAGGGATCTTGATCTTATCCTTGGGATATGATCTTATTCCTTCTAAGGGGGATCTTGGTGCGCTTGACCAGGGGTGTGGGGCCTTTCCCCACTACCCACGTTCATGTGGGTCCCCCATGCAAGTGGGCCCCACTCCGAACCTTCTAGAACCTTCCGGTACAATACCGAAAAATCTCAAACTTTTCGGTGACCAAAACAGGACTTCCCATATATAAATCTTTACCTCCGGACCATTCCGAACTCCTCGTGACGTCCGGGATCTCATCCGGACTCGAACAACATTCGGTAACCACATACAAACTTCCTTTATAACCCTAGCGTCATCGAACCTTAAGTGTGTAGACCCTACGGGTTCGAGAGACATGTAGTCATGACCGAGACGTTCTCCGGTCAATAACCAACAGCGGGATCTGGATACCCATGTTGGCTCCCACATGTTCCACGATGATCTCATCGAATGAACCACGATGTCAAGGACTCAGTCGATCCCGTATACAATTCCCTTTGTCTAGCGGTATTTTACTTGCCCGAGATTCGATCGTCGGTATACCGATACCTTGTTCAATCTCGTTACGGCAAGTCTCTTTACTCGCTCCACAACACATCATCCGTGATCAACCCCTTGGTCACATTGTGCACATTATGATGATGTCCTACCGAGTGGGCCCAGAGATACCTCTCCGTTTACGGGAGTGACAAATCCTAGTCTCGATCCGTGTCAACCCAAGACACTTTCGGAGATACCGTAGTGCACCTTTATAGTCACCCGATTACGTTGTGACGTTTGATACACCCAAAGCACTCCTACGGTATCCGGGAGTTACACGATCTCATGGTCTAAGGAAGAGATACTTGACATTGGAAAAGCTCTAGCAAACGAACTACACGATCTTTGTGCTATGCTTAGAATTGGGTCTTGTCCGTCACATCATTCTCCTAATGATGTGATCTCGTTATCAACGACATCCAATGTCCATAGCCAGGAAACCATGACTATCTGTTGATCACAACGAGCTAGTCAACTAGAGGCTCACTAGGGACATATTGTGGTCTATGTATTCACACGTGTATTACGATTTCCGGATAATACAGTTATAGCATGAATAAAAGACAATTATCATGAACAAGGAAATATAATAATACTTTTATTATTGCCTCTAGGGCATATTTCCAACATTTCATTCTCAAGAAAGGTGTTCGTTTGTCTAAATTCGAGGCTAGAGCTCATGAGGGCATATTTGTTGGTTATGCTACAAACTCTCATGCTTACCGTGTTCTCAACAAGTCCACCGGACTCATTGAGGAGACGTGTAACGTGGATTTTGACGAAAATAACGGCTCCCAAGTGGAGCAAAGTGGTACTTGTGATGTAGGTGATGAAATTCCTCCCCAAGCCTTAAGAAGAATGGGTATTGGTCATATTCTACCCATTAAGGAACCCCTTGTGGCCGAAGGAGAAGGACAATGCTCCACTCAAGCGGAGCCATCACCTCCTCAAGACCCACACGCTTCCGAAGAACAAAGTGAAGGCCCTCAACCTCGTGAACACGACCAAGGGAAAGATCAAGCTCAAGATGGTGGTAAACCTCTAAATGATGCCCAAGGCCAAGTTCTCCCCCTCGAGCAAGCTCAAGATAATCAAGTTAACCCTCCTCCTTCCACACCTGAGGAGGAATTAGAGCGTCGTGCCGCGAAGATTGCTTCCAAGCTCACCACCCAAGGCCATCTAATGGAAAACGTGGTTGGAAGTCTAAGAAAGGGGGTAAGCACTCGTAGACAATTAGCAAACTATTGTGAACATCACGCGTTTGTCTCTTGTGTTGAACCCCAAAAGGTCTATGAGGCGCTCGAAGACTCGGATTGGCTCAATGCCATGCATGAAGAACTCAACAACTTCGAGTACAACAAAGTGTGGAGATTGGTGCCAAGGCCATCGGGGAACCACAACGTCATTGGAACCAAGTGGATTTTCAAGAACAAGCAAGATGCTCATGGGAACATCGTTCGCAACAAGGCAAGATTGGTAGCTCAAGGCTACTCCCAAGTCGAGGGTATCGACTACGGTGAAACCTTTGCTCCCGTTGCTCGTCTTGAATCCATACGTTTGTTGATTGCTTATGCTTCCCATCACAACTTTAAGTTGCAACAAATGGATGTCAAAAGTGCTTTTCTTAACGGTCCTATTAATGAGTTGGTCTATGTCAAGCAACCCCCCGGGTTCGAGGATCCCTAATTCCCGGATCATGTGTATCAACTTGATAAGGCACTCTATGGCCTTAAACAAGCCCCACGTGCGTGGTATGACCACCTTACCGAGTTGTTACAAGATCGTATCGATCCCACTCTTTTTACTAAGAAGGTCAAAGGGGAGTTGTTTGTATGCCAACTATATGTTGATGACATTATCTTTGGTTCCCCTAACAAAGCTTTTAATGAGGAATTTGCCGCTCTCATGACCTCCAAGTTCAAGATGTCTTCAATGGGAGAGTTGAAGTTCTTTCTTGGTTTTGACATCAAACAAAGAAGAGAAGGAACCTTCATCAACCAAGCCAAATACACTCAAGACATGCTTAAAAGATTCAAGCTAAGTGATGTCAAGCTGGCTACTACACCAATGCCTACCAAGTGCCAACTTGACATTGATCCCAATGGTAAAGCGGTGGATCAAAAGGTATATCGCTCCATGATTGGCTCCTTGCTTTACCTTTGTGCATCTAGACCGGATATCATGTTGAGTGTGGGGATGTGTGCACGGTTTCAAGCCGCACCAAGGAAAGTCACTATGTGGCGGTCAGCGAATCTTTCGATATTTGGCTCATACCCCAAACTTTGGCTTATGGTACCCAAGAGGAGCAAACTTCAAGCTTGAAGGATTTACAGATTCGATTGGGCGGAGACAAAGTGGATAGGAAGTCCACTTCAGGAGGGTGCCAGTTTCTTGGGTGCTCTTTGGTGAGTTGGTCTACCAAGAAGCAAAGTTGTGTGTCTCTCTCGTCCACCGAAGCGGAATATGTGGCAGCCGGTAGTTGTTGTGCACAACTCTTATGGATGAGGCAAACTTTAAAGGAATATGATGTCATTTGTGACAAAGTGCCTCTTTGGTGTGACAACGAAAGTGCCATCAAGATTTCTCTCAACCCGGTGCAACACTTCAAGACGAAGCATATTGAGATTCGGTATCATTTCATCCGGGATCACATTAGGCGTGGAGAGATCGAGCTCAAGTATGTCAACACTCATGATAACCTTGCAGATATTTTCATGAAGCCTTTGGATGAAGCAAGATTTCGCGAGTTAAGGCATGAGCTAAATATCATTGATTCGAGCAATGTGACTTGATCCCTTGCACACCCCTACCTCACTCAACTTGTTGTCTAGTTTAGCTGTAGGCATGGACATAGGGGGAGTGTTGTTCTCTCAATGAACTCTCCCTCCCCCCATTATGCATAAAATGATCAACTCTTTCACATTAGCCATTTTTGATGGCACTTGTGCTTCAAAGACGAGTTTTGGTCATGGGCCCAAGGATAATTCTTTGTGGTGCCATACCAATTGACTCAAACATAGGTGGCTCCGGCCAGCGCTCTCCTCACGGAGAAGTTGTGTCTTGTGTTTGATCTCGTTCGTCGTGTGTGTTCTTCTCTTGGTTGGTTGGTGTCTCTTCCGGAGTAGTGCCTTTTTCTCTCCTGTCTCTTGTGTTTTCTTCACTTTCTTGGATTTACGGTACTACCATGGTGAGCCACGGTACTACCGCAGGAGTTGGTGGCTTTGCTTTTGAGCGTGGCCCTCCAGGGGTACGGTACTACCGCTACCTCCGCGGCAGTAATTTTTTATCGTCTGAGCAGCGGTACTACCGCCTAGCGTCTTGATACTTCCGCCAGCGGTACTACATGATGACCATGCAGTACTTCGCGCCCCATGGCGGGGTGGGGTTAAAGCGGGACAGGGGGAGTTCTAACTCCCCCATACCCATTCATCTCTATTCCCCACCCCGTCTCTCTCCTAACCAAGAACGGCGCCGGAGGCCTTCGCCGGATCTCCGTCTCCGGCCGCTCTCTACGGATTCCGACTGGTGGGATCGTTCCCCACCTCACCCTCTTGCCATGGACCCAGGTTTTTCCCCAAGTGCCCTTTCTTTTTGTTCTTCCTTGTGCTTCTAGGTTTTGGGGAGATGCATGTGGTTTTCATGAGATTTTTGGCTAAATCTGTGCAAATGGGATTCGTTGTAGAGTGGTAGTGTTGTCCCATGCTCTTTGGATAGTCAAAAATAGTTCCGTTTGATCAACGGTAGTACCGTAGTTGCCTTGCGGAGGTTCTAGATCCAGATCCGCGTCCTCCATGGCGGTTTTTCATTCCGTGCGGTACTACCGCTCCACCTGGAGCGGTACTACCGCAGCCATTTCTGGATCTGATGCTCTACGGTACTTCCGCACCGTGGTGCGGTACTACCGTTGGGCGTCCGGAAGTAAAAAATTACTTCCGCCCCATGCGCGGTACTACCGTGCTTCCCTGGCACGGTACTTCCGCGGTTGGCGCGGATGTAATTTTTTACATCCGTAACCCCGCCCGGTACTACCGTAAATCATCCTGCGCCCTTTTGTCTTTTGTCCAAGTTGCATGTGTTTGTGTCTTTCTTTCGTGTTTTTGATTCGTTTTGTTCCCGTGCATGTTTTTGTGTCCTTTTGCCTAGGTGGTGGCTCCGGTTTTGCTCGTCGCTCGAATCCCAGCCGAGACACAGGGTCCAAGCGTCTGCGCAACCCAGATGATGTTCCTAAGGGGTCCTCTGCTGCTCCCCAACGTCGGACCAAGACCACTGCCAACAAACAGAAGGAGCCCATCATGGGCATGGATGTGGTGCCCCAGGTCGAGTTTGTCATTCGAAGGAAGCTCGATCCTTATGTGAATCCCAGGGCTAGCATGCGAGGCAATGAACTTTTCTGGAATAAGCAGTAGAATCTGATTTACATGGATGTGATCAAGGCCAAGCAGAATCACTATGTTGAAGTTCACTACATTGACATGCATCATATGAGGCAGGACAAGCACCGTGAGTACTTTGGAGAGGCCTTGGACCTTGTTGAGCAGTTCGGCATTGAGCACTTGCTCACCTTCCACAAGGATTTTGATCCCGAGATCATTGCTCTGTTCTTTGCTTCCGTCCATTTCGGCACTGATGTTGCAAGGACCATGACTTGGATGACTAATGGTCGCCGTCTGTCTGCTACTTGGAAGGACTTCATGGAGTTGCTTAACGTTCCAGATGAAGGGCTCTACATGCCAGTTGGAGTTCGCCCTCATGCCAACTCTGACTCTGCCAACAAGAACAAGCTCATGCCATTCCTTGTTCCGAAGTCTCTGTCCAACAAGAAGACTGTGTGGGTTCTCAATCCCTTCCTTGACATCATGCATCGGCTCTTCCGGAACACCCTCTTCCCACGCATTGGGGACATGGGCCAGGTACATGCTTACCTCGTTGACATGATGCTTATCTGCGAGGATGCCCGGAAGGCTCAAACTCAGCCACTTGATGTCTCACATATCATGTGGTGTGAGCTTCAGTTCGCCGTGTTCAACCGTAAGGTCCCCATCTACGGGCCCTACATGTTCCACTTGATCTCCACGACTTGGGCAAAGTTGTTTCCCCAGGATGAGTTTGAAGCTCCAGGGTGGATTCGTCATGAGTCCGTCAGGCTCCGCATCAAGCCTCAATGGGCTAACACCACCACTTCTGCTGAGGCTGCCAGGCAGGCTGTGGATGAGGAGGAACCTTAGAGGGATGAAGCTGCTGCTGACCGTTCTGCTTTTCTCGCCTCCCTCTGATGAGCCCTCTTGGGCAAAGAAGCTGAAGAACAAGATGAAGAGGTTGTTCTGCATGCAGGTTCAGGGTCAGTACAAGGCCCATGTTGCTCAAAAGGAGAGTCGACGTCGCGACATCAGGATCTTGAGGGCTTGCGGGGAGGATGTGGCCAGCGGTTCTGAGAAGCACATTACCCCAGAGACTGCCTGGATGGAGAAGCAGGGCTACAAGTGGACCGATTCAGAGGAGGAGTCTGTTCCTGCTGCAGAGTCTGATGACGAGGAGTCCTTTTCCGCTTGAGCCACCACCGTTGTTGTAGGTGACCTCTCTGCCTTTTTGGTGTCTCGATGCCAAAGGGGGAGAGAGTGTAGGATTTGCGTGAGTGTCGTGTGTTTCGTCGTTTTCCTTGCTTTACTTTCCGTCGTTGCTTGTGAGACTATGTTTATCATATGGTGTAAGACATATGCACTCTATCGTACCTTATCATCTTATTGGGCATGTGTTTTATCATGCTATTCATGTTATGCTCATATCTACTATCTTGCTTAGTGTCAGCCTTTTCAACTGCAAGTTATGCCTTGGTTTCTAAAATATAGGGGGAGTGGTGATCCTAGTATTTGTGTCATGCAGTCCAAAGCACCTTACTCTCTATCATGAATCTAGGGGGAGCTCATCTATATTTTATAGATGTGGGGTTTGCTTGTGCTATATTAATATCCTTTGTGCAAATCCCGTATTGTCATCAATCCACCAAAAAGGGGGAGATTGTAAGGGCACTTTTGTCCCTAAGTAGTTTTGGTGATTGATGACAATACCTTTGCAGACTAATTGTGTGTATTGAGCTTTCCAGATCCATCACGACTAAACACAAGACGATTTGATGCCCCTCGAAGAGTTTTGAAGACGGTGTTTGTCTACGGTTCGGTTCGGTGGAGTTGAGTCGTAGGAGAGCCGTACTATTAAGAGGGGGTCCGCTTTGGAAAGGTTAGGGTGGAATCTCACGTACACATTCCCTTTTACACCGCCTTTCTTTGAGCACCTTGGAGTGTTCCTCTGTCCCGCGTGTCTCTGCGAAATGAAGGCCTCGATCTTGCTATTCTCAGGCTGGCGGTAGTACTGCTCTTTTGAGCGGTACTACCGCAGGAGCCAGCGGTAGTACCGGGCTCCGGCATGGTAGTACCGTAGGCTCCCACGGTAGTACCGCTCTTCCGAGTGGTAGTACCGCGAGCTCTGGTCTGGCACCGCTCTCAAGTGGTGGTAGGCGCGGATGTAATTTTTTACATCCGCGCTCCCCGCGGTAGTACCGTGCTGGGCACGGTAGTACCGTGGCACCAGTCCAGGTTCCGTTGCAGGAGCGGAGGTAGGGGCAGATGTAATTTTTTACATCCGCGCCCTTCGCGGTAGTACCGCACCCTCGGTCACGGTAGTTCCATGTCGGATTTTTGCACGACTGTTCCTCAGCGGAGGTAGTCACGGATGTAATTTTTTACCTCCGTGCCTAACTGGCCTGGCCCGTGTCTGCCCTGCAGATGTACCGCACTGGGCCGCGGTAGTACCGCGTATGCGGATCTACTGCACCCTGTCCGTGCTCCTTTTGCCTGGCCTGGCCCCTACCATGCTCACGGTAGTACCGCAGTCCACCACGGTAGTACCGCACGCCAGTGCGGTAGTACCGCACCTGTGGAGCGGTAGTTCCGTGGGCCGCGGGCTGAGTGGTGGGTAACGGTTGGGATTGTCCCCCCCCCCCACTATAAAAGGGGGTCTTCTTCTCCAAGAAGACTCACCTCCTCCAACCCTAAACTCCATTGTTGCTCCAAGCTCCACTTTCGCTCGATCTCTCTCCCTAGCCAATCAAACTTGTTGATTTGCTCGGGATTGGGTGACAATGGCCCGATCTACACTTCCACCAAGAGATATTCGATTCCCCCCACTTATCCCTAGCGGATCTTGTTACTCTTGGGTTTTTGAGCACCCTAGACGGTTGAGGTCACCTCAAAGCCATACTCCATTGTGGTGAAGCTTGTGGTGTTGTTGGGAGCCTCCAATTGTTGTGGAGATTGCCCCAACCTTGTTTGTAAAGGTTCGGTCGCCGCCTTCAAGGGCACCAATAGTGGAATCACGGCATCTCGCATTGTGTGAGGGCGTGAGGAGAATACGGTGGCCCTAGTGGCTTCTTGGGGAGCATTGTGCCTCCACACCGCTCTAACGGAGACGTACTTCCCCTTAAAAGGAAGGAACTTCGGTAACACATCCGCGTCTCCACCGGCTCCACTCTTGGTTATTTCGTGCCTTTACTTGTGCAAGCCTACTTGTGTTGTATCCCTTGCTTGCTTATGTGCTAGTTTTTGTTGCATCATATAGGTTGCTCACTTAGTTGCACACCTAGACTACCTATTTTCTTGCAAAGTTTAATTTGGTAAAGAAAAGCTAAAAAATTGTTAGTTGCCTATTCACCCCCCTCTAGTCAACCATATCGATCCTTTTAATAGGGCACCGTCTAAATCCGTTGAGACGACACCGTATGAATTATGGTTTGGGAAGAAACCTAAGCTGTCATTTCTAAAAGTTTGGGGATACGATGCTTATGTCAAGAAACTTCAACCTGAAAAGCTCGAACCCAAGTCGGAAAAATGTGTCTTCATAGGATACCCTAAGGAAACCATTGGGTATACCTTCTACCACAGATCCGAGGGCAAGATCTTTGTTGCCAAGAACGGGTCCTTTCTAGAGAAAGAGTTTCTCTCGAAAGAAGTAAGTGGGAGGAAAGTGGAACTTGATGAAGTACTACCTCTTGAACCGGAAAGTAGCGCAGCTCAGGAAGATGTTCCTGTGGTGCCTGCACTGACTAGAGAGGAAACTAATGATGATGATCAAGGTACTTCGGATCAAGTTACTCTTGAACCAGAGGTCCACGAGGACAAGTTCCACACCAGAGTGGTATGGCAACCCTGTCCTGGAAATCATGTTGTTAGACAATGGTGAACCTTCGAACTATGAAGAAGCAATGGCGGGCCCAGGTTCCAACAAATGGCTTGAAGCCATGCAATCCGAGATAGGGTCCATGTATGAAAATAAAGTATGGACTTTGACAGACTTGCCCGATGATCGGCGAGCGATAGAATACAAATGGATCTTTAAGAAGAAGATGGACGCGGATGGTAATGTTACCATCTATAAGGCTCGACTTGTCGCTAAGGGTTATCGACAAGTTCAAGGGGTTGACTACAATGAGACTTTCTCTCCCGTAGCGAAGCTGAAGTCCGTCCAAATCATGTTAGCAATTGCCGCATACTATGATTATGAGATATGGCAAATGGATGTCAAAACGGCATTCCTGAATGGCCATCTTAAGGAAGAACTGTATATGATGCAGCCGGAGGGTTTTGTCTATCCGAAGAATGCTAACAAGGTATGCAAGCTCCAGCGCTCCATCTATGGGCTGGTGCAAGCATCTCGGAGTTGGAGCATTCGCTTTAATGAAATGATCAAAGCGTTTGGGTTTATGCAGACTTATGGAGAAGCCTGCGTTTACAAGAAAGTGAGTGGGGCTCTGTAGCATTTCTCATATTATATGTGGATGACATACTTTTGATGGGAAATGATATAGAACTTTTGGATAGCATTAAGGCCTACTTGAATAAGTGTTTTTCAATGAAGGACCTTGGAGAAGCTGCTTACATATTAGGCATCAAGATCTATAGAGATAGATCGAGACGCCTCATAGGTCTTTCACAAAGCACATACCTTGATAAGATATTGAAGAAGTTCAATATGGATCAGTCCAAGAAGGGGTTCTTGCCTGTGTTACAAGGTGTGAAATTGAGCTCGGCTCAATGTCCGACCACGGCAGAAGATAGAGAAAAGATGAGTGTCATCCCCTATGCCTCAGCCATAGGGTCTATCATGTAAGTCATGCTGTGTACCAGACCTGATGTAAACCTTGCCGTGAGTTTGGTAGGAAGGTACCAAAGTAATCCCAGCATGGAACACTGGACAGCGGTCAAGAATATCCTGAAGTACCTAAAAAGGACTAAGGATATGTTTCTCGTATATGGAGGTGACGAAGAGCTCGTCATAAAGGGTTACGTCGACGCTAGCTTCGACACAGATATGGATGACTCTAAGTCACAAACCGGATCGTGTATATTTTGAATGGTGGGGCGAGAAGCTGGTACGATTTGCAAGCAAAGCGTCGTGGCGGGATCTACATGTGAAGCGGAGTACATGGCAGCCTCGGAGGCAGCGATGAAGCAATCTGGATGAAGGAGTTCATCACCGACCTAGAGTCATACCCAATGCGTTGGGGCTAATCACCCTCTTCTCGTGACAACACTGGAGCTATTGCCCTTGCCAAGGAGCCCGGGTTTCACAAGAAGACCGAGCACATCAAGCGCCGCTTCAACTCCATTCGTGAAAATGTTCAAGATGGAGACATAGATATTTGCAAAGTACATACGGATCTGAATGTCGCAGATCCGTTGACTAAACCTCTTCCGCGAGCAAAACATGATCAACACCAGAACTCTATGGGTGTTCAATTCATCACAATGTAACTAGATTATTTACTCTAGTGCAAGTGGGAGACTGTTGGAAATATGCCCTAGAGGCAATAATAAAATGGTTATTATTATATTTCCTCGTTCATGATAATTGTCTATTATTCATGCTATAATTGTGTTATCCGGAAATCGTGATGCATGTGTGAATACATAGACCACAACATGTCCCTAGTGAGCCTCTAGTTGACTAGCTCGTTTATCAATAGATGGTCACGGTTTCCTGACCATGGACATTGGATGTCATTGATAACGGGATCACATCATTGGGAGAATGATGTGATGGACAAGACCCAATCCTAAGCATAGCACAAGATCGTGTAGTTCGTTTGCTAGAGCTTTTCCAATGTCAAGTATCATTTCCTTAGACCATGAGATCGTGTAACTCCCGGATGCCGTAGGAGTGCTTTGGGTGTACCAAACGTCCACAACGAATCGGGTGACTATAAAGGTACACTACAGGTATCTCCGAAAGTGTATGTTGGGTTGACACGGATCGAGACTGGGATTTGTCACTCCGTATGACGGAGAGGTATCTCTGGGCCCACTCGGTAATGCATCATCATAATGAGCTCAAAGTGACTAAGTGGTTGGTCACGGGATCATGCATTACGGTACGAGTAAAGTGACTTGCTGGTAACGAGATTGAACGAGGTATTGAGATACCGACGATCGAATCTCGAGCAAGTAACGTACCGATTGACAAAGGGAATTGTATACAGGATTACTTGAATCCTCGACATTGTAGTTCATTCGATGAGATCGTCGTGGAACATGTGGGTGTTGGAAATATGCCCTAGAGGCAATAATAAAAGTATTATTATATTTCAATGTTCATGATAATTGTCTTTTGTTCATGCTAGAACTGTATTATCCGGAAATCGTAATACACGTGTGAACACTTAGACCACAAATGTCCCTAGTGAGCCTCTAGTTGACTAGCTCGTTGTGATCAACAGATAGTCATGGTTTCCTGACTATGGACATTGGATGTCATTGATAACGGGATCACATCATTAGGAGAATGATGTGATGGACAAGACCCAATCCTAAGCATAGCATAAAAGATCGTGTAGTTTGTTTGCTAGAGCTTTGCCAATGTCAAGTATCTCTTCCTTCGACCATGAGATCGTGTAACTCCGGTTACCGTAGGAGTGCCTTGGGTGTATCAAGCGCCACAACGAATCGGGTGACTATAAAGGTGCATTATAGGTATCTCCGAAAGTATCATTGGGTTGACACGGATCGAGATGGGATTTGTCACTCCGTATGACGGAGAGGTATCTCTGGGCCCACTCGGTAATGCATCATCATAATGAGCTCAAGGTGACCAAGGGGTTGGCCACGGGATCATGCATTACTGATGCGAGTAAAGTGACTTGCCGCAACGAGACCGAACAAGGTATTGGGATACCGACGATCGAGTCTCGGGCAAGTAACGCATCGATCGACAAAGGAATTGCATACTGAGGTTTGATCGAATCCTCGACATCGTGGTTCAACCGATGAAATCATCGAGGAGCATGTGGGAGCCAACATGGGTATCCAGACCCTGCTGTTGGTTATTGCCCGAGAGTCATCTCGGTCATGTCTGCATGTCTCCCGAGCCCGTAGGGTCTACACACTTAAGGTTCGGTGACGCTAGGGTTAGTAGGAAGAATAGTATGTGACTACCGAATGTTGTTCGGAGTCCCGGATGAGATCCCGGACGTCACGAGGAGTTTTGGAATGGTTCGGAGGTAAAGAATAATATATAGGAAGTGGTATTTCGGCCATCGGGAAAGTTTTGGGGTCTCCCGGTAATGTACCGGGACCACCGGAAGGGTCCCGGGGTCCACCGGTGGGGCCACCTATCCGGAGGGCCCCACGGGCTGAAGTGGGAGGAACCAGCCCATAGTGGGCTGGTGCGCCCTAGGCCCACCCCTGCGCCTAGGGTTGAAACCCTAGGGGTGGGGCGCCCACTTGGCTTGGGGCACTCCACCCCCTTGCCGCCGCCCCCTTGGAGATTGGATCTCAGGGGCAGCGCCCCAGGGGCCTGTATAAAGGGGGGGAGGGAAGGGGCCTGCAGCACCCATCTCCAAGGCGCAGCCCCTCCCCTTCCCAACACATCTCCTCCCCGTAAGCGCTTGGCGAAGCCACGCCGAGATCACGTCTCCACCATCACCACGCCGTCGTGCTGCCGGTGGAGCTGTCTTCCTCAACCTCTCCTTCCTCCTTGCTGGATCAAGACGGAGGAGACGTCACTCGTCCCGTACGTGTGTTGAACGCGGAGGTGCTGTCCGTTCAGCACTTGGACATCGGTTATCTGAATCACGTCGAGTACGACTCCATCATCACCTTGCAAGCTTCTGCACGCGATCTACAAGTGGTATATAGATGCAAACTCTCTCCCAATACTCGTTGCTTAGATGAACTCATAGATGGATCTTGGTGAAACCGTAGGAAAATTTTTAATTTTCTGCAACGTTCCCCAACAGTGGCATCATGAGCTAGGTCTATGCGTAGTTCTCTAATGCACGAGTAGAACACAATTTGTTCTGGGCGTTGATCTTGTCATCTTACTTGCCTCTACTAGTCTTTTCTTGCTCAACGGTATTGTGGGATGAAGCGGCCCGGACCAACCTTACACGTACGCTTACGTGAGACCGGTTCCACCGACTGACATGCACTGGTTGCATAAGGTGGCTGGCGGGTGTCTGTCTCTCCCACTTTAGTTGGAGCGGATTCGATGAACAGGGCCCTTATGAAGGGTAAATAGAAGTTGACAAAATCACGTTGTGGTGATTCGTAGGTAAGAAAACATTCTTGCTAGAACCCAATCGCAGCCATGTAAAAGATGCAAACAACAATTAGAGGACGTCTAACTTGTTTTTGCAGCAATTGATCATGTGATGTGATATGGCCAGAAGTTGTGATGAATGATGAATTGTGATGTATGAGATCATGTTCTTGTAATAGGATTCACGAATTGCATGTCGATGAGTATGACAACCGGCAGGAGCCATAGGAGTTGTCTTTATTTTTGTATGACCTGCGTGTCATTTGAAGAACGCCATGTAAACTACTTTACTTCATTGCTAAACGCGTTAGTCATAGAAGTAGAAGTAGACGTTGGCGTGACAACTTCATGAAGACACGATGATGGAGATCATGATGATGGAGATCATGGTGTCAAGCCGGTGACAA
This sequence comes from Aegilops speltoides, assembly GCA_021437245.1. NCBI lineage: Eukaryota > Viridiplantae > Streptophyta > Magnoliopsida > Poales > Poaceae > Aegilops > Aegilops speltoides. Next base: position 467,472,909 of record CM038142.1, read on the forward strand.
GATGATCATGGAGCCCCGAAGATGGAGATCAATGGAGCTTTATGATATTGGCCATATCATGTCACAACTATATAATTGCATGTGATGTTTATTATGTTTATACATCTTGTTTACTTAGGACGACGGTAGTAAATAAGATGATCCCTTACAAAATTTCAAGAAGTGTTCTCCCCTAACTGTGCACCGTTGCTACAGTTCGTCGCTTCTAAGCACCACGTGATGATCGGGTGTGATGGATTCTTACGTTCACATACAACGGTGTAAGACAGTTTTACACAGCGAAAACACTTAGGGTTAACTTGACGAGCCTAGCATGTGCGGACATGGCCTCGAACACGAAGACCGAAAGGTCGAACACGAGTCGTATGGAAGATACGATCAACATGAAGATGTTCACCGACGATGACTAGTCCGTCTCACGTGATGATCGGACACGGGCTAGTCGACTCGGATCGTGTAACACTTAGATGACTAGAGGATGTCTAATCTAAGTGGGAGTTCATAATTTTGATTAGAACTTTATTATCATGAACTTAGTCTAAAACCTTTGCAAATATGTCTTGTAGATCAATGGCCAACGCTAATGTCAACATGAACTTCAACGCGTTCCTAGAGAAAACCAAGCTGAAAGACGATGGCAGCAGAACTATACGGATTGGGTCCGAACACGAGGATCATCCTCATAGCTGCCAGAAACAATATGTCCTAGAAGGACCGCTAGGTGCCGCTCCGTCCCGAAGAACCAAGACGTTATGAACGCTTGGCAAACTCGTCTTGATGATTACTCCCTCGTTCAAGTGCGGCATGCTTTACTGACTTAGAACCGGGCTCCAAAAGTGTTTTGAGCACCACGGAGCATATGAGATGTTCAAGAGCTGAAACTAGTATTCCAAGCTCATGCCCGGTCGAGAGATATGATGTCTCGACAAGTTCTACAGATTGTAAGATGGAGGAAAACAGTTACGTCGGTGAGCACATCCTCAAGATGTCTGGGTTGCACAACCGTATGACCCGGTGAACATAAACCTCCCAGATGAGGCGGTCATTGACAGAATCCTCGATCGCTCCCACCAAGCTACAAGAGCTTTGTGATGAACTACAACATGCGGGGATGGTAAAGACCATTCTGAAGTGTTCTCGATCTTTGAAGTCAGCAGAGGCTGAAATCAAAAGGAACATCAAGTGTTGATGGTCAATAAGACCACTAAGTTCAAGAAGGGCAAGGGTAAGAAGAACTTCAAGAAGGACGGCAAAGATGTTGCCGCGCCCGTAAGCTTTATTCTTGGGAAGAAGTCAAAGAATGGACCCAAGCCCGAGACCGAGTGCTTTTATTGCAAGGGAAGGGTCACTAGAAGCGGAACTGCCCCAAATACTTAGCGGATAAGAAGGCCGCAACACCAAAGGTATATTTGATATACATGTAATTGATGTGTACCTTACCAAGATTACTCGTAGTAACTCCCGGTATTTGATACCGTGCCGTTGCTCATATTTGTAACTCACAGCAGAGCTGCGGAATAAACGGAGACTGGCGAAGGGACGAGGTGACGATGCGCGTCGGGAATGGTTCGTGGTCGATGTGATCGCCGTCGCACGCTACCTCTGCATTTACCTACGGGATTAGTTTTGAACCTTAATAATTGTTATTTAGTGCCATGTTTGAGCATGAACATTGTATCCGGATCTCGTTTAATCTGAGATAGCTATTCATTTAAGTCTGAGAATAATGGTTGTTCGATTTATTTGAGAGATATGTTTTATGGTCATGCTCCGATGGTCAATGGTTTATTCTTAATGAATCTCGAGCGTAATGTTACACATGTTCATAGTGTGGACGCCAAAAGATGTAAAGTTGATAACGATAGTCCCACATACTTGTGGCATCGCCGCCTTGGTCACATTGGTGTCAAGCGCATGAAGAAGCTCCATGCTGATGGACTTTTAGAGTCTCTTGATTATGAATCGTTTGACACGTGCGAACCATGCCTCTTGGGCAAAATGACCAAGACTCCGTTCTCCGGAACAATGGAGCGAGCAACCAACTTGTTGGAAATCATACATACCGATGTGTGCGGTCCAATGAGCGTTGAGGCTCATGGAGGATATCGTTATGTTCTCACTCACCGATGACTTGAGTAGATATGGGTATGTCTACTTAATGAAACACAAGTCTGAGACCTTTGAAAAGTTCAAGGAGTTTCAGAGTGAGGTAGAGAATCAACGTGACCGAAAGATAAAATTCTTATGATCAGATCGTGGAGGAGAATACTTAAGTCACGAATTTGGTACACACTTAAGGAAATGTGGAATCGTTTCACAACTCACGCCGCCTGGAACACCTCAGCGAAACGGTGTGTCCGAACGTCGTAATCGCACTCTATTGGATATGGTGCGGTCTATGATGTCTCTCACCGATTTACCGCTATCATTTTGGGGATACGCTCTAGAGACAGCTACATTCACTTTAAATAGGGTACCGTCTAAATCCGTTGAGACGACACCGTATGAATTATGGTTTGGGAAGAAACCTAAGCTGTCGTTTCTAAAAGTTTGGGGATGCGATGCTTATGTCAAGAAACTTCAACCTGAAAAGCTCGAACCCAAGTCGGAAAAATGCGTATTCATAGGATACACTAAGGAAACTGTCGGGTATACCTTCTACTTAAGATCTGAAGGCAAGATCTTTGTTGCCAAGAACGGATGCTTTCTGGAAAAAGAGTTTCTCTAGAAATAAGTAAGTGGGAGGAAAGTAGAACTCGATGAAGTACTACCTCTCGAACGGGAAAGTGGTGCAGCGCAGGAAACCGTTCCTGTGATGCCCACACCAACTGTAGAGGAAAACAATGATGATGATCAAGGTACCGGATCAAGTTGCTCTTGAACTCGAAGGTCCACAAGGACACGTTCCGCACGAGTGGTACGGCAACCTGTCATGGAAATCATGTTGTTAGACAACAATAAACCTTGAACTATGAAGAAGCAATGGCGGCCCAGATTCCAACAAATGGCTTGAAGCCATGAAATCCGAGATAGAATCCATGTATGAAAACAAAGTATGGACTTTGACAGACTTGCCCGATGATCGGCGAGCGATAGAAAACAAATGGATTTTTAAGAAGAAGACGGACGCGGATGGTAATGTTACCATCTATAAGGCTTGACTTGTCGCTAAGGGTTATCGACAAGTTCAAGGGATTGACTACGATGAGACATTCTCTCCGTAGCGAAGCTAAAGTCCGTCCGAATCATGTTAGCAATTGCCGCATACTATGATTATGAGATATGGCAGATGGACGTCAAAACGGCATTCCTTAACGGGCATCTTAAGGAAGAACTGTATATGATGCAGCCGGAAGGTTTTGTCGATCCTCAGAACGCTAACAAAGTATGCAAGCTCCAGCGATCCATTTATGGACTGGTGCAAGCATCTCGGAGTTGGAACATTCGCTTTGATGAGATGATCAAAGCGTTTGGGTTATATGAGACTTATGGAGAAGTCTGCGTTTACAAGAAAGTGAGTGGGAGCTCCGTAGCATTTCTCATATTATATGTAGATGACATACTCTTGATGGGAAATGATACGAAATTCCTGGACAGCATTAAGGCCTACTTGAACAAGTGTTTTTCAATGAAGGACCTTGGAGAAGCTGCTTATATATTAGGGATCAAGATCTATAGAGATAGATCGAGGCGCCTCATAGGTCTTTCACAAAGCACATACCTTGATAAGATTTTGAAGAGGTTCAAAATGGATCAGTCCAAGAAGGGTTCTTGCCTATGTTACAAGGTGTGAGATTGAGCTCAGCTCGACCACCGACCACGGCAAAAGATAAAGAAGAGATGAGTGTCATCCCTATGCTTCAGCCATAGGATCTATTATGTATGCCATGTCTGTGTACTGACCGATGTAAACCTTGCCGTAAGTTTGGTTGCAAGATACCAAAGTAATCCCGCAAGGAACACCGGACAGCGGTCAAGAATATCTGAAGTACGAAAAGGACAAAGGACATGTTTCGTTTATGGAGGAGACGAAGAGCTCGTCAGAAGGGTTACGTCGACGCTTAGCTTCGACTCAGATCCGATGACTCTAAGTCACAAACCGGATACGTGTATATGTTGAATGGTGGAGCGATGGCTGGTGCATTTGCAAGCGAGCGTCGTGGCGGGATCCACGTGTGAAGCGGAGTACATGGCAGCCTCGGAGGCAGCGCATGAAGCGATTTGGGTGAAGGAGTTCATCACCGACCTAGGAGTCATAACCAATGCGTCGGGCCGATCAAACTCTTCGTGACGACATGGAGCTATTGCCCTTGCCAAGGAGCCGGGTTTCACAAGAAGACCAGCACATCAAGCGCCGTTTCAACTCCATCCGTGAAAATGTTCAAGATGGAGCCATAGAGATTTGCAAAGTACACACGGATCTAAATGTCGCAGATCCGTTGACTAAACCTCTCTCGCGTGCAAAACATGATCAACACCAGAACTCTATGGGTGTTCGATTCATCACAATGTAACCAGATTGGTGACTCTAGTGCAAGTGGGAGACTGTTGGAAATATGCCCTAGAGGCAATAATAAAAGTATTATTATATTTCAATGTTCATGATAATTGTCTTTTGTTCATGCTAGAAGCAGTATTATCCGAAATCGTAATACACGTGTGAACACTTAGACCACAAATGTCCCTAGTGAGCCTCTAGTTGACTAGCTCGTTGTGATCAACAGATAGTCATGGTTTCCTGACTATGGACATTGGATGTCGTTGATAACGGGATCACATCATTAGGAGAATGATGTGATGGACAAGACCCAATCCTAAGCATAGCATAAAAGATCGTGTAGTTCGTTTGCTAGAGCTTTGCCAATGTCAAGTATCTCTTCCTTCGACCATGAGATCGTGTAACTCCCGACATTGTAGGAGTGCCTTGGGTGTATCAAATATCACAACGAATCGGGTGACTATAAAGGTGCATTACAGGTATCTCCGAAAGTATCTGTTGGGTTGACACGGATCGAGACTGGGATTTGTCACTCCGTATGACGGAGAGGTATCTCTGGGCCCACTCGGTAATGCATCATCATAATGAGCTCAAGGTGACCAAGGGGTTGGCCACGGGATCATGCATTACGGTACGAGTAAAGTGACTTGCCGGCAACGAGACTGAACAAGGTATTGGGATACCGACGATCGAGTCTCGGGCAAGTAACGTACCGACTGACAAAGGGAATTGCATACAGGGTTTGATCGAATCCTCGACATCGTGGTTCAACCGATGAAATCATCGAGGAGCATGTGGGAGCCAACATGGGTATCCAGACCCCGCTGTTGGTTATTGCCCGAGAGTCGTCTCGGTCATGTCTGCATGTCTCCCGAGCCCGTAGGGTCTACACACTTAAGGTTCGGTGACGCTAGGGTTAGTAGGAAGAATAGTATGTGACTACCGAATGTTGTTCGGAGTCCCGGATGAGATCCCGGACATCACGAGGAGTTTCGGAATGGTCCGGAGGTAAAGAATAATATATAGGAAGTGGTATTTCGGCCATCGGGAAAGTTTCGGGTCTCCGTGTAATGTCTGGGACCACCGGAAGGGTCCCGGGTCCACCGGTGGGGCCACCTATCCGGAGGGCCCCACGGGCTTAAGTGGGAGGAACCAGCCCATAGTGGGCTGGTGCGCCTCTAGGCCCACCCTGCGCCTAGGGTTGAAACCCTAGGGGTGGGGGCGCCCACTTGGCTTGGGGGGCACTCCACCCCCTTGGCCGCCGCCCCCTTGGAGATTGGATCTCAGGGGCCGGCGCCGCCCCTGGGGGCCTATATAAAGGGGGAGGGGGGCTGCAGCACCCATCTCCAAGGCGCATCCCCTTCCCTCCCCAACACATCTCCTCCTCCGTAAGCGCTTGGCGAAGCCCAGCCGAGTATCACGCTCCACCATCACCACGCCGTCGTGCTTGCGGTGGAGCTGTCTTCCTCAACCTCTCCTTCCTCCTTGCTGGATCAAGACGGAGGAGACGTCACTCGTCCCGTACGTGTGTTGAACGCGGAGGTGCTGTCCGTTCAGCACTTGGACATCGGTGATCTGAATCACGTCGAGTACGACTCCATCATCACCTTGCAAGCTTCCGCACGCGATCTACAAGTGGTATGTAGATGCAAACTCTCTCCCAATACTCGTTGCTTAGATGAACTCATAGAAGGATCTTGGTGAAACCGTAGGAAATTTTTTAATTTTCTGCAACGTTCCCCAACAGTGGGAGCCAACATGGGTATCCAGATCCCGCTGTTGGTTATTGGCCGTAGGGTTGTAGAGATACTAGTATGCGGTAACCCGAAAGTTGTTTGGAGTCCCGGATGAGATCCCGGACGTCACGAGGAGTTCCGGAATGGTCCGGAGGTGAAGAATTATATATAGGAAGTCGGTTTGCCATCGGGAAAGTTTGAGGTCACGGTATTGTCTGGGACCACGAGAAGGGTCCCGGGTCCACCGGGTGGGGCCACCTATCCGGAGGGCCCCATGGGCTGAAGTGGAAGGGGAACCAGCGCTGATGGGCTGGTGCGCCCCCCTTGGGCCCCCTGTACCTAGGGTTGGAAACCCTAGGGGTGGGGGCGCCCCACTTGGCTTGGGGGGCAAGCCATCCCCTTGGCCGCCCCCCTTGAGATCCAATCTCTAGGGGCCAGCGCCCCCCCCAGGGCCCCTATATAAAGAGGGGGGAGGGAGGGCTGCGCACCCCTGCTCCTAGCGCCTCCCTCTCCCTCTGCAACACCTCTCCCTCTCGTAGAGCTTGGCAAAGCCCTGCCGAGATCATCGCTGCTTCCACCACCACGCGATCGTGCTGCTGGATCTCCATCAACCTCTCCCACCCCCTTGCTGGATCAAGAAGGAGAAGACATCTTCCCAACCGTACGTGTGTTGAACGCGGAGGTGCCGTCCGTTCGGCACTAGGATCATCAGTGATTTAGATCACGACGAGTACGACTCCCTCAACCCCGTTCTCCTGAACGCTTCCGCAATCTACAAGGGTATGTAGATGCACTCCTCTATCTCGTTGCTAGATGACTCCATTGATTGATCTTGGTCAAGCGTAGAAATTTTTTATTTTCTGCAACGTTCCCCAACAGATTCCCCCTCCGGCGGAGCACCGGTGAAGGCTCCAAGATGGGATCTCGCGGATACAGAAGGTTACGGCGATGGAAATTGTTTTTCGTTATCTCCCTAGATGTTTTCGGGGTACGTGGGTATATATAGGAGGAAGAAGTACGTCGGTGGCCGCACGAGGTCCCAGAGAGTGGGTGCGCCCGGGAGGGTGGGCGCCCTCCTATCTCCTGGCCGCCTCGATTGCTTCTTGACTTGCACTCCAAGTCCTCCGGATCACGTTCGTTCCAAAAATCACGCTCCCGAAGGTTTCATTCTCTTTGGACTCTGTTTGATATTCCTTTTCTTCGAAATACTGAAATAGGCAAAAAAAATACAGCAATACGGGCTGGGCCTCTGGTTAGTAGGTTAGTCCCAAAAATGATATAAATATATCAAATAAAGCCCATAAACATCCAGAAGGGGTAATATAATAGCATGGAACAATCAAAAATTATAGATACGTTGGAGACGTATCAAGCATCCCCAAGCTTAATTCATGCTCGTCCTTGAGTAGGTAAATGATAAAAACGGAATTTTTGATGTGGAATGCTACCTAGCATAATTCTCAATGTAATTTTCTTTATTGTGGCATGAATGTTCAGATCCAAATGATTCAAAATAAAAGTTCATATTGACATAAGAAATAGTAACACTTCATGCATACTAATCAAAGCAATCATGTCTTCTCAAAATAACATGGCTAAAGAAAGTTCATCCCTACAAAATCATATAGTTAGGCTATGCTTCGTTTTCGTCACACAAAAATGTTCCCAAATTCTACACCCCCGATGACAAGCCAAGCAATTGTTTCGTACTTAAATAATCTCAAACTTTTTCAACTTTCACGCAATACATGAGCGTGAGCCATGGATATAGCACTATGGGTGGAATAGAATATGATGATGGGGATTGTGTGGAGAAGACAAAAAAGGAGAAAGTCCCACATTGACGAGGGTAATCAACGGGCTATGGAGATGCCCATCAATTGATGTCAACATGAGGAGTAGGTATTGCCATGCAACGGATGCACTAGAGCTATAAATGAATGAAAGCTCAACAAAATAAAACTAGTGGGTGTGCATCCAACTTGCTTGCTCACGAAGACCTAGGGCATCTGAGGAAGCCCATCATAGGAATATACAAGCCAAGTTCTATAATGAAAAATTCCCACTAGTATATGAAAGTGACAACATATGAGACTCACTATATGAAAAACATGGTGCTACTTTGAAGCACAATATATGAGACTCGCTATATGAAGGACATGGTGCTACTTTGAAGCACAAGTGTGGAAAAAGAGATAGTAACATTGCCCCTTTTTATTTATTTATTTATTTTATTTTTTTATTTTTATTTTTTTCTTTTGGCCTTTTTTGTCCTTCCTTTTTTCTTTGGGACAATGCTCTAATAATGATAATTATCACACTTTTATTGATTACAACACATGAATTACAACTCGAAACTAGAACAAGATATGACTCTATATGAATGCCTCCGGCGGTGTACCGGGATGGTGCAATGAATCAAGAGTGACATGTATGAAAAATTATGCATGGTGGCTTTGCGACAAATACAATGTCAACTACATGATCATGCGATGGCAATATGACAAAAAAGTAATGTATGTCATGATGATGAACAGAATGGTGGAAAGTTGCATAGCAATATATCTCGGAATGGCTATGGAAATGCCATAATAGGTAGGTATGGTGGCTGTTTTGAGGAAGATATAAGGAGGTTTATGTGTGATCGAGCGTATTGTATCACGGGGTTTGAATGCACCCGCTAAGTTTGCACCAACTCTCATGGTGAGAAAGGGCAATGCACGGTACCGAAGAGGCTAGCAATGGTGGAAAGGTAAAAGTGCGTATAATCCATGGACTCAACATTAGTCAAACGAACATATACTTATTGCAAAAATTTAGAAGTCATCAAAAACCAAGCACTACGCGCATGCTCCTAGAGGGATAGATTGGTAGGAAAAGACCATCGCTCGTCCCCGACCGCCACTCATAAGGATGCACAAGCCAGGTACACTTCATGTTTCAAATTTGTTACACAACTTTAACCATACGTGCATGCTACGGGACTTGCTAACTTAAACACAACCATTCTTTAAATTCATAATCACCCAACTAGCATGACTTTAATATCACTACCTCCATATCTCAAAACAATTATCAAGTATCAAATTGATCATAGCATCCAATTCACTTCCTATGATAGTTTTTATTATACCCAACTTGGATGCCTACCATTCTAGGACCAATTTTATAACCATAGCAAATACCATGCTGTTCTAACAGACTCTCAAAATAATATAAGTGAAGCATGAGAGACTAGCAATTTCTACAAAATTAAGCCACCGCCGTGCTCTAAAAGATATAAGTGAAGCATTAGAGCAAAAACTATCAAGCTCAAAAGATATAAGTGAAGCACATAGCATATTCTAATAAATTCTAATCAAGTAGGCTTCTCCCAAAAGATGTGTACAGCAAGGATGATTGTGAAAAACTAAAAAGAAAATATTAATATAATACACGGCACTCCAAGCAAAACACATCATGTGGTGAATAAAAATATAGCTCCAAGTAAAGTTACCAATGAACGAAGACGAAAGAGGGGATGCCTTCCCGGGGCATCCCCAAGCTTAGGCTTTTGGCTACTCTTGAATATCTTGGGGTGCCATGGGCATCCCCAAGCTTAGGCTTTTGTCACTCCTTGTTCCATAGTCCATCAAATCTTTACCCAAAACTTGAAAACTTCACAACACAAAACTTAACAGGAAATCTCATAAGCTCCGTTCGTGAAAGAAAACAAAACCACCACATAAGGTACTGTAATGAACTCATTCTTTATTTATTTTGGTGTTAAACCTACTGTATTCCAACTTCTTTATGGTTTATAAACTATTTTACTAGCCATAGATGCATCAAAATAAGCAAACAACACACGAAAGGAAGAATCTGTCAAAAACATAATAGTCTGTAGCAATCTGTAACTAACGCAAACTTCTGGAAATCTAAAAATCCTACCAAAATAGGAAGTCCTGGACAATTTGTCTATTGATCAGCAGCAAAAAGAATCAACGCAAAATCACGTTTCTGTGAATTAACAAAACTAATTTCATGCGCGCAAAGTTTCTGTTTTTCAGCAGAATCAAATTAACTATCATCATAGGTTATCCTATAGGTTCTACTTGGCACAAACACTAATCTTTCCCTAATAATAAAGCACGGATTGACTCGGTGGGTTCACCGTCACAATACGCTTCTTCCCGTGAATTTACGCTTTCAGTTTTTTTCTTCAATACGTCCATATTTTTTCTCTATATGCAAGGTGGTACTAATCTATCTATATATTTTTTTCTTGCTGAAATAAAGCATGGATTGCTTCCGTCGGGTTCAGCAAAGATTATTTTCTATCCAGAATTACCTTTTATTTTCGAACCGGAGACCTCTTTATCGCATCGAAGGTGCAACACAATGTCCAACTGTGACAGCTAATTGTTATGACCAAAGTCAAGTCGTCAAATATTTCTATGATCTCTCGCACGTGTAATTAACTATACTGGGCCTAGGCCAGCGCATCAGCTGTTGGGCCAGTTGTACCAGCGCGCCCACGTAAACCATCGACGTACAAAAAATAGATCCCACCCCATAGTATTAATGTTTGTGGATATTTCATGTTGAATAGTCCCACATGGATCAAATCAAATAATTCCCACCAATTTAAATTAGTTTAACAAGATTGCCTGGTGTGAGCTAATTATACGGGATCCTACGTGCAAGATGAGAAGTGCTTTGCAGGCTGTATGATATAGTGAGCTAGGATATTTACAAAGTGACCTATGAAGTTGTGGCGCCCATGTGTGCATGCACGCAATAACCAACAGAAACTACACGGAGGCTCTTAAGTAGTTGTGGTGCCGATGGGAGTGGGGAATGGAAGGGCTTGATGTTCATCCATGCACACGGTTTCGTCCGGTCGTGACCCTACCGTCCAATACTGTAGCGGCGCCAGTGGTTTGCTTACAAAAAGATGTAACGCCTCCCGCGTTGGGTCGCTGCTGTTCGCGAGTGGTGGTGGTGTGGCCACGCGGCAGCCGGGGCGTGTGGGGTAAGAGTAGAGAGGGGAGGAAGATCCTCGCGAGAGGCCATCCATGGGAGCGAGGATAAAAGAGCGGCGGTGCTCATCGCTGGCTGCGCGCGGACGATGGCGAAAGAAATATGGGGAATGGGTCCGACTGTGTGAAGTAGAAAAATGAGTGGAGCAAAGCAACTCATGCGATAAGATAAGGATGGTCAAAGCGGCCCTGTGTCCAGGGCCCATGCGCGGACGTGGCTCGTCCAGCTGATCGGCCGATACACCAAGCGTTTTCCAAGCTTATAAATAACATTCATAAGGATATGAAGGAAGCTAATCATGGTTGGTGTCAATTGGAGGAGACATATCATGTTTTAAATTCTGCCACAGCGTCACACCCATTCGCATTGAGACCACACACACAGAGATCAAAATCACAAACGATTGTGGACGTCTTTGTGACGTGCTTTCAAGATCTCAACTGGCAATAATGATTGCTACATTATAAACACGGTTATGCATTGCATTCTTTAGCAGGACGGTGTAAGGACATTTTTTTTCTCCCGTTGCAACGCACGGGCATGTTTTGCTAGTTAAAACATAATCTAAACAAAAGGTAGATGCAAAATTTATTACGAGACAGAAACAAAAATAAAAAACACAAATAAAATTGGGTTGACTCCCAACTAGCGCTATCGTTTAACGCCCCTAGCTAGGCATAAAAGCGAAGATAGATCTAAGTAGTGCCATCTTTGGCACTCAATTCATAAGTAGCTCGCATGATAGATTCATAAGGTAACTTGACTTTCTTTCTTGGAAAATGCTCCATGCCTTTCCTTAATGGAAATTGGAATCTAATATTCCCTTCCTTCATATCAATAATCGCGCCAATCGTTCTAAGAAAAGGTCTACCAAGAATAATAGGACAAGAAAGATTGCAATCTATATCAAGAACAATAAAATCTACGGGCACCAAATTTCTATTTGCAACAATGAGAACATCATTGATCCACTCCATTGGCTTTTTAATGGTGAAATCCGCAAGGTGCAAATTTAAAGAGCAATCATCAAGATCATGGAAACCTAGAATATCACATAACGTTTTCGGAATCGTAGAAACAATAGCACCCAAATCACACAAAGCGAAACACTCATGATCTTTAATTTTAATCTTTATAGTAGGTTCCCACTCATCATTAAGTTTTCTAGGTATAGAAACGTCCAAATTAAGTTTTTCATCATAAGATTGCATCAAGGCATCAACGATATGTTTGGTAAAAGCTTTATTTTGACTATAAGCATGAGGAGAATTAACGACGGATTGCAACAAGGAAATACAACTTTCTAAAGAAAAATTATCATAATCAAATTCCTTGAAAAGTGGGTTCAATACTATTTAAAGTCATGACCTCTCCAATCCCACTTTTATCAAATTTAGCATCAAGATCTAAAAACTTCGAATTATTGGGACGCCTTCTAACTAAAGTTGACTCATCTCCAGTCCCATTATTATTAAGATTCATATTGCAAAACAAAGATCTAATAGGAGACACATCAATAACTTTAAGATCTTCATCATTATTTTCATTGAAACTAGAAGAACACGCCTTTACAAAGCAATATTTCTTAGCACGCAATCTAGCGGTTCTTTCCTTGCACTCATCAATGGAAATTCTCATGGCTTTGAGAGACTCATTGATATCATGCTTAGGAGCAGTAGATCTAAGTTTAAGAGAATCAACATCAAGCGAAAGTCTATCAACATTCCTAGCCAAATCATCAACTTTGAGCAAATTTTCTTCAAGCAAGGCATTAAATTATTTTGAGAAATCATAAATTCTTACACACTATTCTCAAAATCAGAGGGTATATTATTAAAATTACCATAAGAATTATTGTAGGAATTTCCATAATTATTAGAGGAATTACTAGGGAACGGTCTAGAATTAAAGTTTCCTCTATAAGCATTGTTTCCAAAACTATTCCTACCAACGAAATTCACATCCATAGATTCATTACTATTCTCAATCAAAGTAGACAAAGGCATATCATTGGAATCAAGAGGAGTATTTTTAGTAGAAAATAATTTTATAAGTTCATCCATCTTTCCACTCAAAACATTGATTTCTTCTATAGCATGCACTTTTTTACTAGAAGATCTTTTGGTGTGCCATTGAGAATAATTAGCCATAATATTATCAAGAAGTTTTGTAGCATCTCCTAACGTGATTTCCATAAACGTGCCTCCCGCGGCCGAATCTAAAAGAATTCTAGAAGCAAAGTTCAAACCGGCATAAAAGTTTTGTATGACCATCCATAAATTCAAACCATGAGTAGGGCAATTGTGAATCATCAATTTCATTCTTTCCCAAGATTGGGCAACATGCTCATGATCAAGTTGTTTAAAATTCATAATATCATTCCTAAGAGTGATAATCTTAGCAGGAGGGAAATACTTAGAGATAAAAGCATCTTTGCACTTGTTCCAAGAATCAATACTATTTTTAGGCAAAGACGAAAACCAAACTTTAGCATGATCTCTAAGTGAAAACAGAAATAACTTCAATTTCACAATATCATTATCCGTATCTTTCTTCTTTTGCATATCACTCAAATCAACAAACTTGTTTAGATGAGTAGCGGCATCTTCACTAGGAAGGCCGGCGAATTGATCTTTCATAACAAGATTTAGCAAAGCAGTATTGATTTTACAAGACTCAACATCATTAAGAGGAGCAATCGAAGTACTAAGGAAATCATTATTATTGGTATTGGAGAAATCACACAATCTGGTATTATCTTGCGCCATGGCCACAAGTAATCCAACACACAAGCAAACAGAAAAAGGCAAGCGGAAAAAGAGGAGAAGATTGGGAAAGAGAGGGCGAATAAAACGACAAGGGTGAAGTGGGGGAGAGGAAAACGAGAGGCAAATGGCAAATAATGTAAATGCGAGGAGATGAGTTTGTGATGGGTACTTGGTATGTCTTGACTTGAGCGAAGACCTCCCCGGCAACGGCGCCAGAAATCCTTCTTGCTATGTCTTGAGCTTGCATTGGTTTTCCTTGAAGAGGAAAGGGTGATGCAGCAATAGTAGCGTAAGTATTTCCCTCAGTTTTTGAGAACCAAGGTATCAATCCAGTAGGAGGCTCCTCAAAAGTCCCACGCACCTACACAAACAAACAAAGAACTCGCAACCAACGCAATAAAGGGGTTGTCAATCCCTTCACGACCACTTGCGAAAGTGAGATCTGATAGAGATAGTATGATAAGATAAATATATTTTTGGTATTTTATAATATAGATGCAAAAAAGTAAAGATGCAAATAAAAGTAGATTGAAAGCTTATATGATAAAAGATAGACTCGGGGGCCATAGGTTTCACTAGTGGCTTCTCTCAAGATAGCATAAGTATTACGATGGGTGAACAAATTACTGTCTAGCAATTGATTGAAAAGCGAATAATTATGAGATTATCTAGGCATGATCATGTATATAGGCATCACGTCCGCAACAAGTAGACCGACTCCTGCCTGCATCTACTACTATTACTCCACACATCGACCGCTATCCAAAGATGCATCTAGAGTATTAAGTTCATAAGAACAGAGTAACGCATTAAGAAAGATGACATGATGTAGAGATAAACTCATGCAATATGATATAAACCCCATCTTTTTATCCTTGATGGCAACAATACAATACGTGCCTTGCAACCCTTTACATCCTTTGGGTAAGGACACCGCAAGATTGAACCCAAAGCTAAGCACTTCTCCCATGGCAAGAAAGATCAATCTAGTAGGCCAAACCAAAGTGATAATTCGAAGAGACTTGCAAAGATGACTCAATCATTCATAAAAGATTTCAGAGAAGATTCAAATATTTCTCATAGATAAACTTGATCATAAACCCACAATTCATCAGATCTCAACAAACACACCGCAAAAAGAGTTTACATCGAATAGATCTCCACAAGAGAGGGGGAGAACATGGTATTGAGATTCAAACAGAGAGAAGAAGCCATCTAGCTAATAATTATGGACCCGAAGGTCTGTGGTAAACTACTCACAACTCATCGTAGGGGCTATGGTGTTGATGTAGAAGCTCTCCGTGGTCGATTCCCCCTCCAGTGGTGAAAGTGCAATCATGCCCTTACATTATGTTTTTGTTGGTTGATGACAATCTACATCTAGGGGACTAACAATGGCTGCCAAGTGAATCTCAGGTGTTGGTCCCCGGTTCGTCAAAATTGTGTGTGGATCAAGAGCATACGAAGTGGTTTCTCTCAAGGTTGAAGTGTTAAAATGTTGTTTCATTTTGTTTCCTTGAGTATAGGATCCCGCACTATTAAGAGGGGATAGATTGGGTTCGTAACAGACTTGCTCAAGTCAAAATGCTCTTTTCTATTAGTCTCTGATCCATTCTGTCTCTGGGAGTGCCGGATGTCCGGGCCTTGCGCCGGATGTCCGGGCAGCTGTCCTCCCTCGGATGTCCGGCTCTTGCCCTGGATTTCTGGCCCCCATGTCCAGTAGGTTTTCTGTTTTACGCTGGATGTCCGGATGTGCGCCGGATTTCCGGGCCTTCCTGTCTTGCCGGATGTCTGGGCCCCTTTCCGGATGTCCGGCCCCTTACTGCTCGACGCTCTGATATGGTTCTATAAATGTTCATGGACTCTCCGGATGTCCGGCTATCTGCCGGATGTCCGGGCTTCCTTTTACGCCGGATGTCCGGGCTTGATCCCCGGATGTCTGGCTCCTCTGGTTCCTCTCTGTTCTGCCCTGTCTCCAAGTGGCTTGTCATGTCGGATGTCCGGCCTCTAGCTCGGATGTCCGGCCTGCCCGGTCACTTGCACTACAACGGCCATATTTTGAGCTCACACTATATATATTGCCTCTCTTCCCACTAGAGAGGTTGACCATTCACTTTGAGCAAACCCTAGAACACTTCTCACTCTCTCTCTCTCTCTCTCATTCCTCCACACCAAATCTTAGACCCCCAAGGGATTTGAGAGCTTTGGAAAGAAGTTGTCCGATCAAGTGATAGATCCACTTCCCCTCCTTCTTTGCACCCAAGGAATTCGTGATTTGAGCAAGTCTTGAGCAAATCCCCATCGATCTTGTTACTCTTGGAGGTTGGAGACTCCTAGGCGGTAGGAGTCTTTCCGAGAGGAATCGACCTTTGTGATTACCCCCGGATAAGTTTGTGAGGGTTTGGAGACCACCCCAAGGTCTACCACAAGTGGTTGAGAAACGCCTTCGTGGCGTTGTCTCAAAGGGAGAATAGGGTGAGCCTTCGTGGCGTTGGTGTGCCTTCATGGTAACATCCACCTCTCTAACGGTGACTAGCTTCCCTCCAAGGAAGTGAACATCGGCATACATCCTCGTCTCCCGGAGTTGCGGTTATTCCTAACCCTAACTCTATACTTGTGGTTACTTGTTGTGTTTGCACTTACTTACATCATATTGTGCTTGCTCACTTATATGCTTGTGTTACTTGCCTAGTACTTCGTACTTACTAGCAATTGTTAGGCTCACCTTCATATTCCGCACTATTGCCTAAAATTGCTAAGTAATTATTAAAATTGGTAATTGTACCTATTCACCCCCCCCCTCTAGGTCCATCTCGATCCTTTCAATTAGTAGCAGAGCCTCGTGCTCTATTATTGTGGCTTAACCGCCCTAGAGCGAGATGAACCCGGATGGGACTCCCCTGGTTGTAGATCCTAAGGATAAAGGCGAGGCTTCCTCTGAAGTCAAGTCCTTTACGTCGGAGGATCTAGAATGGGCCCTTGCTAAGCAAAAAGAGGAGCATGATGCTTCTCTTGAGGCCTTGGTCCAAATGAGATTAGCCACGTTGTCCACAGTGCTTACACCACTCTCGGGTGGTGCTGCTTTGAGGCCAACTGTGCCTACTCCATCACTTGGTCAACAACCTCCTAGCAATGATCACGCCAGTGTTCCTTGGCTTTATGCAAGACCTCAGGGTGAGAAACCAAGATATAACCCTCAAGGCAAACCTCCTTTACTAAGTGCCACTTCCGATTTTGCCTTGTGGAGAGTTGCTATGCAGGATCATCTTCGACATGGAAATGACGAGATGCTGGAGATCTTGGAGTATGGCTATCATGTGGTTGATCCAAAGAACCCCACACCAAGAGAAATATATGACAAGAACCTCAATGACACTGCTATCATGTGTATAAGGAGAGGCATGGATGAAAAGCAAAGGAGACCGTTCATACACATCACAAGTGCCAAGGAACTATGGGAAAGTATCATACGATCCAAGACTGGCACCTCTACCCTCCGGAGTGCTCAATATGAAATTGCCAAGGGGCAATTGCAAAACTTTTGTATGGAGAAAGGTGAAACCCCCAATCAACTCCATGAGCGCCTCATGACTCTCACTGCCGATATTGAGTCATGTGAGTGTGACAAGACACAAGATGGGTTCAACATGACTAAGAGATTCCTTGTGGATAAATTGCTTCATGCTCTTGCTCCATATCACCATCAAATGGTGTGGGACATAAGACAACACCATACCTTCAAGGAAATGACTACAGATGACATCATATCCACCTTTCAACTATTTGAAGAGTCAAAGGCTAATGCCACAAAACATCTTGCCATGCATGGTTCCCCATCATCAAAGGTCAATCTTGCATTGAAGGCCAAGCATGTACGTGAAGATGAGCAAAGTGAAGAAGAAGAAGAAGATGATGATGATGATGAAGATGGTGATGAGATTGAATCCGACGAGGGACCGTCATATGAAGACATGGCTCTCTTTGTCAAGAAGTTTAGCGCGGGAAAATTCAAGGGAAGATTCCAAAAGAAGAAAGTAAGAAAATGCTACAACTGTGAGGAAACCAACCACTTCTCAAATGAGTGCCCTTATGAGAAGAGAGAAGATAAACCAAGGTTTCCCAAGACCTTTCCTAAGAAGAAGTTGCCAAATCCTTTGAACTCCAAGCTCAAGAAGAGAGATGGGAAAGCAATGGTTGCTCAAGAAGAATCCGATCCGGATGATGTTAGTGGTGTTGCCGGAGTTGCTCAAGATTCGCAAAACACATTGAGGCTAGTCAATAAGAGTGGTGAAGTTGTCACCGACAACTACATGAAGGATTACAAGGGCAACGCTCACAAGTGCCTCATGGCGAAGGCCGTGGTAGAAGATGGAGAGGATCAAAACTCTCCTGACAAGGTCAAGGTAACCCCACGATCAAACCCTCCTCTCCTCACTCCTCCTACTCCTAGTGATGAGTATCTTTATGTGGAGGATAGTTATGAGGATGATGATATAAATGATCCTATGCTTGCTAAACTTAATAAGTTCATGTGCTCCCTCAAAGGAAAGAAGCTCACTATGTTTCGTATGCTTATGGAGATGGTGAGTAAGCACACCATCACCATTAAGGAACTCGAAACCCTCGTCACCGAGGAAAAGGAAAAATGTGAAACCCTTGAGCGGAAAGTCCAATATGAGGAAACACGAAATGATGAACTATGCTTAAAAATTGGTGCAAATATTGATGTTCATACTAAAGATCTTGCCTCCTTGAAAAAGGCTATTTGCTCTTGTGAAGAGTTGATGAATGATAAAAGTAAGCTTGTGAAGTCTCATGCTTCTCTCTCTAAGGATTTTGAGCTTCTATCCGTGTCCCTCAAGACTAAGGAAGAAGAGCTCACCCTTCTTACAAAGAGTTTTGAGACGCTCAAACTTACTTATCTTGAAACTCTAGCTAAGGCTTACTCGTCTCCTATTATAAATGTTGATGCTTGTTCTACTAACTCTAGTAGTGATCTAGCATCTATTCTTGAGGAGAATCGTTTTCTCAAGGCTCAAATTGAGAAAGGGCTCATGACATGTGCTCAAGGGCAAAAGAACCTTAATGAGGTGTTGAGCCAACACAATGAAGTGTTCGCCAAAGAGGGACTCGGGTTTGACCCAAGCACAAGCAAGAAGAAGACATCCTCTCAAAAGTGCACCACCCCTTTAAAAGAAACTTTTGTACGAGAAGGACACAAGGAGAAAGGTAAGGTTGCTAGTGGGAAGGCCACAGGGGGCATGCCCACTCTCAACAAGCCAAAACAGTTCATGCCTCCATCCTATGTACTTCGTAAGACTAAGGATGGAGAAGTTTATGCAAAGTTTGTTGGTCCTCGAAATGCATTTCGGTTTTATGCTATTTGGGTCCCTAAGACCCTTGTGACTAACTTGAGAGGTCCCATTGCAAAATGGGTGCCTCTAACCAAGTAATAATTATGTGTAGGTTGCCTTCTCCGGTGGAGTAAACTCTACGATTTCATGGAAGCTATTCAACCATTTATGAGCATTATGTTTGGTGGAGGATCAAAAGGACAGGTACTTGGATTGGGGAAGGTGGCTATCACAAATGACATCTCTCTTGCAAATGTCATGCTTGTCCAATCCCTTAAATATCATTTGCTTTCTGTTCGTCAATTGGCTTCTGTTGGTTATGATACACTATTTGGACTAACGGATGTGAAAGTCTTTAAGAGAGATACTCTCGAAGTGGCCTTTGTTGGAGATTTGGATGGCAACCTTTACACGGTTTATTTCTCGAAAGAGAGCACATTCCATGCAACTTGTCTAATGGCCAAGGCCGACAAGGGGTGGCTATGGCATCGCCGGCTAGCCCATGTCGGCATGAGGAATCTTCAAGATCTCTTAAAGGGTAATCACATCCTTGGACTAACAATGTCTCTTTTGAGAAAGATCGTGTGTGTAGTGCATGTATAGCCAGGAAGCAACATCAATCAAAGCACCCACCCAAGAATATTGTGTCTACTTCAAGGCCTTTGGAGCTCCTTCATGTGGATCTCTTTGGGCCTCCTTCATGGGATAGTCTTGGTGGGAAAAAGTATGGTCTTGTCATTGTTGATGATTACTCAAGATATACATGGGTGTTTTTCCTCAAGTCCAAGGATGAGACAAAGATCACTTTCATTGACTTTGCCAAGCAAGCACAACGCAAGTTTGACAAAGAAATCTTGGCAATAAGAAGTGACAATGGATCTGAGTTCAAGAACTATACCTTGGAAGAATTCCTTAGTGATGAAGGGATTGAGCATCAATATTCAGCTCCATACACTCCTCAGCAAAATGGTGTAGCCGAAAGGAAGAACCGCACCCTTGTGGAGATGGCAAGGTCCATGTTGGATGAATACAAGTCACCACATAGTTTCTGGGCCGAAGCTGTCAACACCGCATGTCATGCACAAACCGGCTCTTCCTCCGCACTATATTGGAAAAGACTCCATATGAGCTTCTAACTGGAAACAAGCCAAATGTCAAGTACTTTCGTGTATTTGGGTGCAAATGTTTCATCCTCAACAAAAGAGAAAGGTTAGGAAAATTTTAATCCAAAACAATTGAGGGTATATTTGTTGGCTATGGATCAAACTCTCACGCATATAGAGTCTACAACAAATCCAATGGATGTGTTGTAGAAACTTGTGACGTGGTGTTTGATGAATTTAATGGCTCCCATGGGGAGCAAGTTGATCTAAGTGATGTAGGTGAAGAATATTCTTCTCAAGACATTTTGACCATGGGTGTTGGTGCACTTCTTCCTATGGAACAAGAACCTCATGATGATGAAGAAGAAGATAGAAGCCTCACACATCATCAAACTACTTCAACATTCATACCTCCACAAGCCCCTATTGTTCAACCGATACCTTTAGCCCAAGTTGAAGAGGATGATCAAGTTCCTCCTCATGACAATCTTCAAGAACAAGAACAAGAAAGTACAATCATTGATGATGAACCTCAACAAATGCAATATGAACAAGAAGATCTTCCTCCACACATTAATGATCCATATGTTGAGGATGTGGATGATGGACATGAAGTTGAACCTCGTGAAACTCTTACCTCTATCATGCCACGAGTGGC
This sequence comes from Aegilops speltoides, assembly GCA_021437245.1. NCBI lineage: Eukaryota > Viridiplantae > Streptophyta > Magnoliopsida > Poales > Poaceae > Aegilops > Aegilops speltoides. Next base: position 467,494,048 of record CM038142.1, read on the forward strand.
CGGTCGTGTTGATGTTGACAAAATACTCACCGGCATATCGGAAGGTAGAGTCACTCGTAAACACTTGACCAATTTTTGTGCTAACTTCTCTTTTGTGTCTAGTTTTGAACCCATCAAGGTACAAGATGCATTGATGGACAACGATTGGCTAGTTGCTATGCAAGAAGAGTTGAACAGTTTTGAACGCAACCAAGTGTGGTCATTAGTCAAGAGGCCACCTACCGAACACAACGTCATTGGAACAAAATGGATTTTCAAGAACAAACAAGATGAGAATGGTGTAATCATCCGAAACAAGGAAAGGTTAGTGGCACAAGGGTACTCACAAGTTGAAGGTTTGGACTTTGGTGAGACCTTTGCCCCCGTTGCCCGTCTTGAATCCATTCACATCTTACTTGCTTATGCTGCTTTCAATGGTTTTACACTACATCAAATGGATGTGAAGAGTGCTTTCCTTAACGGTCCTCTACAAGAAGACGTATATGTATCACAACCACCTGGGTTCGTTGATCCCGATCACAAAGACTATGTGTATAAACTTCATAAGGCTTTGTATGGCCTCAAACAAGCACCTCGTGCTTGGTATGATCATCTTAAGAAGTTTTTACTCGATGATGGTTTTGTGAGAGGGGTGATCGATCCCACTCTTTTTACTAAGAGGGATAAGGGTGATTTGATCTTATGCCAAATCTATGTAGATGATATCATTTTTGGTTCTCCTAACATTCATTTGTGCAAGAAGTTTGCGGCTTCAATGACCAAGAATTTTGAAATGTCACTCAATACGGATTTGAAGTTCTTCCTCGGTTTTCAAATTCAACAATTTCAAGAAGGAATTTTCTTGTCCCAAGCAAAGTACCTCAAGGATATCCTAGAGAAGTTTGGTATGTCTGATGCTAGTCCATGTAAGACACCAATACCAACCAAAATAACACTCTCTGAAGACACAGACGGTATCCCTTTCGACCCATCTAAATACCGCTCTATGATTGGTTCATTGCTTTATCTTTGTGCATCTAGACCAGACATCATGTTTAGTGTATGCATGTGTGCTAGATTTCAAGCTTCCCCTAGGGAAAGTCATCATAAGGCGGTTAAGCATATTCTTAGATACCTTGTTCACACCCCAAAGTTGGGTCTATGGTATCCCAAGGATGCTAAGTTTGATCTCATTGGATACACGGATGCGGATTGGGCCGGAGACAAAGTGGATCGTAAGTCCACCTCCGGTGCATGTCAATTTCTTGGACGCTCCTTGGTAAGTTGGTCATCGAAGAAACAAAATTGTATTGCCCTCTCTACCGCAGAAGCTGAATACATTGCTGCCGCCACCAGTAACTCGTTATTATGGATGAGGCAAACTTTGAAGGATTACGGTATCACCTATAGACATGTTCCTCTTCTATGTGATAATGAAAGTGCTATCAACATTGCCAAGAACCCCAAGGATCATCTTTGCACCAAGCACATTGATATTAGATATCACTTCTTGAGAGATCATGTTGAGAAGGGCGATATTCACATTGATCACATTGGGACAGATTTGCAACTGGCAGATATTTTCACCAAACCATTGGATGAAGCAAGGTTCTGTCGACTTAGGCGTGAACTTGGTATCTTGGAGCTTGACAACATTATGTGAAATCTAGTACTCATCCATGCATAAACTTAATGTCTTGTCTTGATGTAGGCATATATTTAGGGGGAGACACTCAATCCAATGAGTTCTCTCACCTTACATAATGCATAAATTGAACAAACACTCTCAAAGTTGTCCTAGTTTTTCCAAACTAGGATACTTTAATATGATGGAGTCGTGACCATGTGCTCAAAGTTTATATCTTTGTGGTACTATGTTCCATATGCTCAAACATGGTGACCTCTATCACCGCATGTACAATGCTTATATGGACCCTTCTGCTTAATCATGTTTGGATTATATATGCATCTTAGCATGGCCGTAGACGTCTCACGATGTCCTCCTTATTATTCTCATATAAACTACTTGGCGGTGTCTATATAAACTCCATCGTGCGTGTCGTCTGTCCAGTGTCCGGACATCCGGCGCTCTCGCCGGACATCTGGACTCTGTAAAAAAAAGAAAAAAAAAACAAAAAAGAATTGCCCATCAAAACAATCATCAACTACCATCAGTGGCCGGACATCCGGGCCTCAGCCGGACATCCGGGCGCTGTTTCTCTGGTCTCTGTTTTCCACTCGCCGGATATCCGGGCCTTGTCCCGGATGTCCGGCCCATCGCCCGCAAGTCACGTATACCTGGGAGGGGTGTGGGGTTGGGGGCAGTTCCTCTCTTTCCCTTCGTCCCTCTCCTCATCTCTCCACACAGCCGCCGCCGCCGGGCCACTACTCCGGTGCTGCCCCGGCCATCTCCTCCGACCTCCGGCAATGATCTCCTGCCAATGGACTCTTCTCCTCCCGATCTACGATTCTATCCAATCGATTTCTTGGATTGTGGCTTGAGTCTCTCGGGAGGGGCCCGTGTTCGGTGGAATTCACCTCCGGAGTTCGTCATGGCTCGTACCAAGAACTGCGGTCCCAAGCGTCCCGAGGTGTATTCTCGGGGTAAGGGTGCTATCTCTTCTCATCTTTCCTTGCTTGTGACTAAATCTTATTGGGTTCATTATTCTCCTTGTACGTCTGGCCATATCCATTACTCTCGCGTTTAGGTTCTATTTACCTAAGTCTACAAACACCTCTATATGCACTCGGTTACTCAACTTAACCATGAGAATGAAATATGTTCATTCCACGGTTTAATTTGGCGTATCCTTGTTCATGTTCTTTGGCTTCTTCTTATTGAAAACCATTCATTATCCATTCCAGTTGATTGCCGGCAAGGCTCCACTGACTCCAATGAGCATGCGCGACCCAAGAAAAAGAAGGCCACCACCAAGAAGAAGAAGCGAGCACCATCCACCAGTCCGTCGGCCTCGGATCCGGATGATGCGGACTATGTTGGAGAGGAAGAGGATGACAGTGCACCACGACAGTCTGTTGGACAGTCCAAGCCCGGTAGCAGGAGGGCCCCGATGCCTCAAGTTCGTGGTTCTGCAATACCCATTACCCATGTGATGTAGGGTGGAACCCTATAGCGACGATCTTTCACGTTTGGAGTGGGATCCCTCGAAGAACACGATGAACACGGGGAAGAACGGGGAGAAATCACAAGGGGAAACACTCAAGAACAAGTCCAAATCACACATCCACTAGACAATCAAACACACAAGATCACAAGGTACATGAACAACAAAGGGAAAGATACAAGGTAAGCTTCATCTCCAAGAGGAGGTCTTGATGATATCCTAGATGGATCTTCCCACAAGGGGGTCTTGATGATATCCCGCAGGATCTTCTCACATGGAGGTCTTGAACTCCATGGGAGTGGTAGTCTCTCTCTCTCAAGAGTAGAGGTAGGAGCAAAGCTCACCTAAGAATGAGCTATCATATTTGCTAACCCTAGAAAGGAGGTGGAGGAGGTCTATTTATAGTCTAGTGGGTGAAGGGGTAAGTGAGGGGGCGAATGGGTACATGGGCCTCGGCCCGAAACGTTGCACACAGGCAAGGCCCAGACAATCCGGATGGGGGTCAGGATGATCCGGCCATCGTCCGGATGATCCGGGAGGGGGCCCGGATGATCCGGCTTCACATGAGCCCTTCGGGTGTCTTCGGACGCAATTATCCGGATGATCCGGAGGGGTACCCGAATGATCCGGCTGAGCCCGGATGATCCGGACGGCGGTCTGAATGTCCGGCCTGGCTCCTGCAGCCGCTCCGTCTTCTTCTCCTTTCTTCCGTCTTCTCTTCCATGCTTCCCTCGCGGATGGTGTAGTCGTTCCTTGGCGCTTGCACTCCTACTTGACATCCGTGAAGCTCCGACAATACCTATGCATGCACACGGGAGAAGTGTCAAGTAGTACACCATCCTCAAAGGGGTCAAGTGAGCACGTGTAAAGGAGAAGATTCAACTTTGTGTATGTGAAGTAGAGGTCGCACGTGTCACTTGCCAAACGGACTCTTGACATGGTGATGACCGTAGGATGCTCCGCATCATCCCCTCCCCCTTGGGAAAGATCCGACCTTGGATCAAAAACCAAATCACCATGGGAAAGAGATGGCTTCGCCGTGAGGAAGTGGACGTTCACCAAGTACTCGTCATCTTCAAGCTCGCAATGGGCACTCTCCAATGTCTCACCGTCTTGGGATTCCTTCTAAATGATCAAGGACAACAAACACTTGGAAAAACAAATGTGGTTAGCGTTAGTGCAAAACCAAGCATTCAAGAGGTGACTCACCAAACAAGTGTTGTCATCAAGCATAGCGTATTGTTTGACAAAGGATTGTAACATGGCATGTAAGCACATAAATTGAGCACAAGGAAAGATATCATGGGGACAAGCATGTAAATGTGAGGTAGAGATGCAAATATGTGTGACAAGAGCGTAAGCATCCACCTCAAGTTCATAGCAAACATGGGCAAAGCGCTCAATGAAAGGCCTATGGTAGGCATAGGAATCATTCACAACACCAAATAAGATAAGATGTCTAAACACATGGGTCAAGTGCAAGACAATCGAAGCATAATGTGCATGGGGTGTAGTGAATATAGTGTGGCACTCAACACAATAGAAAGAGCAATTGTTCATCATGTGAGAGGCAATCAAGTCAAGCATGTGACAAGCAAAGGGACATGACATATGTGAAGAAATGATATTGGTGCAACCAACCATATGATAGTAGCAAGTAGTCCAAGAATTGGATGCAACACACAAGGCATATATATCATGATGCATGGGAATGTGATAATGGCAAGTCAAAGCAAGATCTCTAGCAAGTGCGCAATCAAGTGGTCCAAGATGACCAATAAGTCTCACGGTGCAAGCAACACAAGTAGTATTATCCGCAATATCCATGCTCAACAAAGATGTCACCTTGAAGGCATGTCCTTGTGCATTCTTCACAATGCCGAAGTGGAAGCAAATACGGTGTAGAAGCGAGTCGTGGTAGAATGTATGAGGCTCGCTCTCAAGAGCTCGAATGGTCAACTCACGTGAAGTGGAAGTCGACACAAAGTCCAAGTATCCTACACATGCACACAACAAAACAAAGTACGTATGCACATGGTAGAAAAACACATCATCCATCATGATGGTTCTCATCTTTTGCACATAACCATTAGAAGCACAAGTGCATGAATAATATGATGCAACAATGGCAATATTCATGGCACTAGGTATATGGTGCAAAGAAGTAAGACAAGCATGCTTCACAAGAATTATGTCAAAATCTCCAAATATATGCGAGAATGCTATGGGGGCAATCTCATGAGCAAGAAGAGAATCATTGTTGCACTCAATACATGGCAAATCTAGCATGAGAGAGGCAACACATGGAGATATATGACACGAAGCAATATGAATCATGTGCAAAGCATATAGATGGTTGTCATCAACCGCATGAGATGAGCACTTATAACACAAGAGACAATGATCAAGATATATCATGTGAGAAGCATGAGCATATATGTCATCAACCCAAGAAAGCAAGTAGTGGAACATGGGTGATGCAACATAGCGAGCATTCATAGCTATCAAATCAAGCAAGCTTGTAGTGCGAAGATGCAACATACTAGGAGGAATCATGGCAAACATGTCATTGGTGCAAATAGTGGGCATGAATAATTCACAAGTCATAGCACAAGCATGAAAGCAAGATATGAGTACAATATCATGAATGTATTGGCGAGAGGCCATATGTGAATAGCAATGGGTCATCATGACTCTCCCAACACAACAAGCATCAATAGAATGGGGCACATGATAAACATGGCAAAAGCAACAAGGATCTCCACCAAGCATGCAAATACACATAGGAATATCATAATGGAGAATCATGGGTAGATGCAAACAAGGGTCACAATTGCATGGCAAAGGCATAGAAGCAAGCATAGCATGCAAAGTGAACACGGTAAAATGAGCATAATGTGAGAAGTGGTAAATGGCCCATAGCCATGTGAGAGCCAAGTAGAGCAGTTGCGCGTAGTCCTTGCACGAAGGGAACGGTGGTAAGGATAGTCCACGGGATCCCAGATCGTCATTGCTCTCAAGAGCTCGTTTTGTCAACTCGTGGGATTGCGAGGTTGACAAGTATTCCTGGGTACCTACACAAAAGATACACAAATGAAATAAATTGTGTGTGTGGTAAATGTACACATCATCCATCATGATGTGTATGTGCACGTGTGAGTTAGCACAAGATAAGCATCGCTCAAAGAAATTTGATGCATGGTATAAGAACATGTCATCCATCATGAAAGAATAGTTATTATGTATGACATGATGGGGACACAAATTGAGCAAACAAGTATATGGCACATCAAAAGCATGTTTATTAATGGGGAGCATATGGTGCACACAAGTATTGGGATCATGCAATGGATGGGATGGGTCAAAATCTCCTAAAATGTATGAGGAAACTATGGGGGTCTCCTCATGAGCAATATCGGAAACATCACATGGAGAAAATGGACAACATCCAAAACAATGCATATCCGAAGCTAGGTGGTCATGGCATGGCATATGAGATAAATGATGCAAAGGGAGCATATCAATATCATCACAAGAAAAAAAATGCCAATAACCATGGGCTTTTCATCTATGCCGTATGTGCAAATTGGGTTTATTTTAATGGCATATGCATAGTCACTATGAAGAGATTGCAAATAAGACATATGGTTGATATCATGCATAGCATATGACAAGTCAAGCGGATTATCAAACATGATGTGACCTAAAGAATTGTCACAAGAAATCCTATGTAACATGGCATCACAACTAATAGACTCCACAAGAGAATCATCATACTCATCATAAATGGGAAAATCATCGCATGGGGAAATCATACTAGCATGAAGCATGGCAATAGGTGGGTCAACATCATGCAAGAAATCAATGCCAAGAATGTCCACTAGTGGGACTAGAGCATCACCTTCACCTATGTTACCTTTGTCATTCCACTCAAGTGGTGTAGGTGAGGTGGGAAAGACCAAATGGTGGTCAGCTTCATCTTGATGGAACCATGTGGGGGTGCATCATATTCCACCATGGCCATCGTCTTGTCCAACGGGAGGACGAAGTCGTCGAGGATCGGCGCGTCATCATAAATGGGACCTAGCACCAAACGAGAAGACACAATAGAGGTAGAGGTCAAGTTGTTATAAATGCAAATGGCCTCACGAGACCTATCAACTATCTCACTCTCTCTATGTGGTGGTTCACTCACTCCCTCAAAATAGGTGCACTCAAACTCATGTATGGTGGAGTCACTCATCTCACACAAGTGGTGGGGGTTGTGGCTCTCCTCACATGGAAAGTGGGGCAACCCATCATATATGGGGCTAGTGGTGAAGTCACTCTCACTCTCAATATGGTGGCACAAGTCACTCAAGTCATCATACGTCGCCGTGGTCGAAGGGAAGATCCCATGCTCAACCATCTCATCGTCGTCGCCGTAGATGAAGGCCAAAGATGGCACATCATCACTCTCGCCTCCAAAGATAGAAGCATCATCCTTGCTCGCCACCTTGTCGCTCGCCTCCAAAGCTTGGTCCTTGAGGGTCTCCGTAGTCGTACTCGTCGCCGCACCGTCTTGAAAAAGATTCGAAGTAGACTCGGCACCATCAATGTCACAAAGAGGGACGGCGGTGAAGTCAAACTTGGGAGCATCGTCTTGGAGCTCGTCGGGCTTGGACATCTTGGTGGTACTAGCCTCATGCTTGTCGTAGAGCTTGGTCGCCGCGAAGTTTGCTTGGGGTGGAGAAGCCTTGGCCTTCATGAGTTCTTGTTCCGCCTTGATAGCACCAATGTAGTAGTCGTCGATGGACTTGTAGTTCTCGAGGAAGATGGTCTTGGAGATGTCGTTGTGCAATCCCATCATGAAGTGGAACTTCATCGAAATGGGGTCGTCCACGCCGGCTCGTCACAAGGCAATCATCATCTCCTTGAAGTACTTGTCGATGGACTTGGATCCTTGGGTGGTGTTCTCCAATTGGCATCGAAGTTGTTCCGTGTATGTTGGAGGCACAAACTCTCGCCGTAAAGCGTTCTTCGTCTTGGGCCAACTCATATCGTAGCTCTCCGAAGGTGTGTGAAGCCACCATATCAAGGCGTAGTCGTGGAAGTTTCTTGTGGCGCACTTCACTTGATCTTCGGGGCGAACTTGATGTAGCTTGAGGTAGTCGTCCATCAAACGCTCCCACTCGAGGTACTCCTCGGGTTCTTGAGTCCCATAGAAAGGAATCACGTGGTCGATGTCGAGGTCGTAGTAGCTCGTGGAAGTCGCGGACTTGAGCTTGGGGAGCTTCTCTTGAGCGTAGTCTTGGGGTTCTTGTTGGCGAAGATGCCGTATGTCCATAGACGAAGATGCCTTGAAGTCGCTTGGCGAAGATGCCAAGGGATATGGTGAAGTCATTGAGCGGTTGTTGATGTAGAGCTCTTGACCTTCACATTCTTGTTGGTGATGGTGTCGATGCCGATGTGATCTTGCCGGAGATGGTAGCTCGGAAGCATGTGCTCTTGAGCGTCTTCTCGAAGATGAGGAAGATTGCTTGTAGGACTTGATGAGGGCTTTGATCTCCTCCATTTTAGCTTGCATCTTGGCGTCGGAGTTGTTGTTCATGGCATCGAACTCTTCGTTGTTGTTGTGGACCGAAGATGAAATGCCTTGCCTATCCATCACAAGACTCGAGTAGAGGTGAGTAGGAAATGAGATAAACAATACCAAGTTACCTTTTCCCAAAGTTGAGGATGTATCCCATGTCACTCAATGTGAGATGAAAGAATAGTGGAATTGGTACCGGACTTGTTCACTCACACCTATCAAGTAAAGCTTATGGTAGAGCTCGGTAAGGATAGTGGCACAAAAAATTGATGCAAAATGTTAGCAAGAGTCAATAATGTTGAAAGAGATTCACAAATTCGCAAGCGAAACAAGTAGACCAATAGCAATATGTGGCTCACGGAAACACACACACGGATAGATAAATGGGGTCGTGCAACCAAGGAATGAGCACAAAATGTGGAATCCACGGAAAACGCTCGTGTTGCACAACTCAAGAGAGACGCTAGCACGATTGCTCAATAGGCGGATACGAAACTTGTGCACAACCTATAAGATGCAAAATGGATAAACTTTCTATCCCAAGTATGCTATATATGTATGGTTCCCGGTGTTTCTCACACAATGATCCAAGATGATCAAATATGATACCGTATGATATATTGTGATGCTATGGCTATTTCTTACAAGCTCTTTGCTCTCTTTCTTTTGCTTAAAAGCTTTATTCTCTCTTTTTTTTATGGCCACTTTTGCACAATGCACAAACCAAGATAGCAATTGTGTATATGCGGGAACAAACTTGAGGCACAATGGATGATATGATACCAAGATGATATGGTATGTATGCAATGGATGGTTTAGACCACTAATGTGCACAAGTCACGTTGCCGGCAATACTCAAATGGCTAGTCTCGATAGGCAAGCAACGCAAAATGGGCTAGGGGTTAACAATGCAATTGCAAGGAATATACAAAGGTGTAAATCGAGGTTACCGTCCTTTGCGATGATGAGTGGCGGTGTTCTTGGTGTAGATACCAAGATGATGGAGACTCATCCCTAAGTAGCCGAAACACCTTAGGAAACGGAAAAACCGCAAACTCAAAATCTCATATGACAAATGTCAAATGGTGGTAGCGGAAAGCGGTGGTGGTGTTGCACTAGTCAATGCGGAAGTAGAATGATGGGCTATACACGAGTCGGAGTTGAATTTGCCGTCCCTAAGTAGCCGAAACACCTTAGGAGACACAAGCCACAACTCAAACAAGCTCAAACAAAATTGGGTTAGGTTGGGTTGGTGGAAGTGTATGATGGGCAAGGTTATGCGGAAGTGGAGGTGGTGGTTGATGAAGAAGTAATCGTCCCTAAGTAGCTGAAACACCTTAGGAGACTCTAATCACAACTCATACAACCACATATGCAATGGGGAACAAAATGGGTTAGGTTGCGGAAGTCGGTGGTGGTAATGCGGATGATGTGGTGGAAGCCCTAGGCAAAGATGCCAAAATTCCGAACATTTGATGGTGTCAAATGGTGTTGGTGGTATTTTTGTGGGATGGGGGATGTCAATAGCTTCAAAACGAGCTAAAGAACGTCAAAAACGGACTCCGGATGAATTAGTTATGACCAAAACACGATTTCAGCCGAGTCAGTGTCAGGGTTAACCGGACATCCGGGAGGAGGTCCAGCTCATCCGGGCTATGTCCGGATGATCCGGGAGGACATCCGAATGATCCGGGTTCGTCAGCTCCGGTTCGGGAATTCGGGCGTGTGGGGTATCCGGACGTCCGGGAGAGGGTCCAGCTGATCCGGGAGGTGTCCGGATAATCCGGGAGAAGGTCCGGGCAGGTCAAACTGCTCGGGATTTCCTCTCAGGGACGAATTTTTGGGCGGAATTTGGGGATTTTGGGGTCAAAATTGACGAGATTTCGTGGATGGAAGGTGGGGTAACTTGGGGAAATGCTAGATCCACTTGAAACCAAGCAAATCCACGGATCAAAATCAACAAAACATCATCAAACCAACAAATCACAAAAAAATTTGGGGGCTATTTTTTTGGTGGGGATTTTCGGATTTAGGACGAAATCAACAAAATCAAGCTAGAAAAAGAGGGGTAGGGGCTCCAAAAACATGATCAACGTGGCTCATGATACCATATGATGTAGGGTGGAACCCTATAGCGACGATCTTTCACGTTTGGAGTGGGATCCCTCGAAGAACACTATGAACACGGGGAAGAACGGGGAGAAATCACAAGGGGAAACACTCAAGAACAAGTCCAAATCACACATCCACTAGACAATCAAACACACAAGATCACAAGGTACATGAACAACAAAGGGAAAGATACAAGGTAAGCTTCATCTCCAAGAGGAGGTCTTGATGATATCCTAGATGGATCTTCCCACAAGGGGGTCTTGATGATATCCCGCAGGATCTTCTCACATGGAGGTCTTGAACTCCATGGGAGTGGTAGTCTCTCTCTCTCTCAAGAGTAGAGGTAGGAGCAAAGCTCACCTAAGAATGAGCTATCATATTTGCTAACCCTAGAAAGGAGGTGGAGGAGGTCTATTTATAGTCTAGTGGGTGAAGGGGTAAGTGAGGGGCTAAATGGGTACATGGGCCTCGGCCCGAAACGTTGCACGCAGGCAAGGCCCGGACAATCCGGATGGGGGTCCGGATGATCCGGCCATCATCCGGATGATCCGGGAGGGGGCCCGGATGATCCGGCTTCACATGAGGCCTTCGGGTGTCTTCGGACGCAATTATCCGGATGATCCGGAGGGGTACCCAGATGATCCGGCTGAGCCCGGATGATCCGGATGGCGGTCCGGATGTCCGGCCTGGCTCCTGCAGCCGCTCCGTCTTCTTCTCCTTTCTTCCGTCTTCTCTTCCATGCTTCCCTCAGGGATGATGTAGTCGTTCCTTGGCGCTTGCACTCCTCCTTGACATCCGTGAAGCTCCGACAATACCTATGCATGCACACGGGAGAAGTGTCAAGTAGTACACCATCCTCAAAGGGGTCAAGTGAGCACGTGTAAAGGAGAAGATTCACCTTTGTGTATGTGAAGTAGAGGTCGCACGTGTCACTTGCCAAACGGACTCTTGACATGGTGATGACCTAGGATGCTCCGCATCACCATGGTCGTCGCATCTCCATGGAGCTTCCTGATAGCGGAGGTCGCCCCACTCATGACTTGACAATTGTGGGAGCAGGGCAATATCTTCAGTTCCGTCGGGATGTCAATCAATATGAGATGGTGGCTGATGCCGAAGATCCTCGGTTCCGGACTCGTATGCAGCAGGATCTCTATTCTAGCTTTGTCCATGGGCGTGGCCTTGCTCTTCACTCATACTTGGATCTAAACTTCCTGCATGATAATCTTGCCATTTTCCCTAACGATCCAGTCAAGATCATTGATGACATGACTCTTGGTCCCGCAATGACCTTCAGGTGTGATTGGAGTGAAGCTGCCATTCTCCAGTTCTATGCCACATGTTTTTTTGGTCCGGACAACACTCTCACTTGGATGACCGATGACACTACACTGAGCATCACCTATGACAGGTTTGTTCAGATTTTGGGTCTCTCGGTGTTGGCCATCGCATCCACAAGATGGATCCGGAGGGCAAGCCCAAAGGAATTGATGCTTGCATGCCTCTTGTAAAACCTCCTCTCACTTCTTGATGAAGAAAAAGCATATCCATCAATGAGGTATCCATCTTCCGTGCTCCTTTCTTCATACTCTTTCAGCAGTGTGCTTCAGACTCTATATCCTAAGAAGGGAGATCGCCGAGGGCTCGCAACTATTGTATTGACTTGATGGTTCATATGCATGAGAAACCCACTGTGCCTCTAGACACTGCCAACTTCATTTGGCATGAGATCCGTCTTTGCAGTTTTATTCAGACGCGGCAGTTTCCTCATGCCCCATATATTCAAGCTCTGATTGATCACACTGCTCCATTTGAGGTGGTTAAGTCAACTGTGCACTCCATTTGGAAACCTCCTCCTCACATGCGTGTGACGCCTAAGGCTTCTACTCAGCCGAAGAGGTCTGCTGGTGGGAGGACAACTGCTCCTACTCAGCCCACTGGTTCTTCTGTTCCATCTTCCTCGACCGCTCCTCATGGCCGTTTTGCATCATTCTTGGGTAAGGCTCAGTCTGCTATCATGAAGGCAATCACTTTTAACTGTCAGCAGAATCATGATGTTCAGAAGCGCCTTGTCATCTCCAAGAATATACTCAAACAGCGCCTCCGTGACCGTGGGAGTCCCGTTAGTGACGATGATCCTCTTCCCGCAGCTCCATCCTCGTCCACTTTCGGTTTTCCATCTCGTGCTGACTACCCTGAGTTTCTTGATGATGATGATGACATCCGTCCAGAGTGATTTGAGACTGCTTAGTTCTTCACCCATTTTTACTTGTTGCTGTCAAAGGGGGAGAAGTAGTATCGTAGTAATATGGTCATGCTATGATATGTTATTCCAACCTATGGTACTTGTTCGCTTGAGACTATGTTATGATTATGTTTATGCTGCTACCTATGGTAACCTATGGTACTTTTCGCCTGAGAATATGTTATGATTATGGCATGACCATAAAATGTTCTCAGTCTATTTGAAGTGTTATGATGATTTCATATGTGCTCATCTCTTACTTCGTTAATTCTTTAAGTCACGTATGAAATCATACAAACTTTTGTGTTGGCCATCCTAATATATTCATCGCATGCACTCAATGAGGGGGAGCTAAAAGCAAATTGTAACTAAACATATTCTGTATCCGTTTTGCTCCCAAGATTAACATTGCTAAGACTATTTATTACATCTATGATACTACATGTATGATTGTCATCAACAAACAAAAAGGGGGAGATTGAAAGTGCAATCATGCCCTTACATTATGTTTTTGTTGTTTGATGACAATCTACATGTAGGGGACTAACAATGGCTGCCAAGTGAATCTCAGGTGTTGGTCCCCGGTTCGTCAAAATTGTGTGTGGATCAAGAGCATACGAAGTGGTTTCTCTCAAGGTTGAAGTGTTAAAATGTTGTTTCATTTTGTTTCCTTGAGTATAGGATCCCGCACTATTAAGAGGGGATCGATTGGGTTCGTAACGGACTTGCTCAAGTCAAAAAAATCTCTTTTCTATTAGTCTCTGATCCATTCTGTCTCTGGGAGTGCGGATGTCCGGGCCTTGCGCCGGATGTCCGGGCCGCTGTCCTCCCCCGGATGTCCGGCTCTTGCCCCGGATTTCTGGCCCCCATGTCCAGTAGGTTTTCTGTTTTACGCCGGATGTCCGGATGTGCGCCGGATTTCCGGGCCTTCCTGTCTTGCCGGATGTCCGGGCCCCTTTCCGGATGTCCGCCCCCATCGCCGATGCTCGATATGGTTCTCAGAACGTTCAGGACTCTCCGGATGTCCGCTATCCGCCGGATGTCCGGCTTCTTTTACGCGGATGTCCGGGCTTGACCCCGGATGTCCGGCCTCCGTTCCTCTCTGCTCGCCTGTCTCCAAGTGGCTTGTCATGTCGGATGTCCGGCCTCTAGCCCGGATGTCCGGCCTGCCCGGTCACTTGCACTACAACGGCCATATTTTGAGCTCACACTATATATATTGCCTCTCTTCCCACTAGAGAGGTTGACCATTCACTTTGAGCAAACCCTAGAACACTTCTCACTCTCTCTCCCATTCCTCCACACCAAATCTTAGATCCCCAAGGGATTTGAGAGCTTTGGAAAGAAGTTGTCCGATGAAGTGATAGATCCACTTCCCCTCCTTCTTTGCACCCAAGGAATTCGTGATTTGAGCAAGTCTTGAGCAAATCCCCAACGATCTTGTTACTCTTGGAGGTTGGAGACTCCTAGGCGGTAGGAGTCTTTCGGAGAGGAATCGACCTTTGTGATTACCCTCGGATAAGTTTGTGAGGGTTTGGAGACCACCCCAAGGTCTACCACTAGTGGTTGAGAAATGACTTCGTGGTGTTGTCTCAAAGGGAGAATAGGGTGAGCCTTCGTGGCGTTGGTGTGCCTTCGTGGTAACATCCACCTCTCTAACGGTGACTAGCTTCCCTCCAAGGAAGTGAACATCGGCATACATCCTCGTCTCCCGGAGTTGCGGTTATTCCTAACCCTAACTCTATACTTGTGGTTACTTGTTGTGTTTGCACTTACTTACATCATATTGTGCTTGCTCACTTATATGCTTGTGTTACTTGCCTAGTACTTCGTACTTACTAGCAATTGTTAGGCTCACCTTCATATTCCGCACTATTGCCTAAAATTGCTAAGTAATAATTAAAATTTGTAATTGTACCTATTCACCCCCCCTCTAGGTCCATCTCGATCCTTTCAAGCGGAGCGCCGACGAAGGCTCCAAGATGGGATCTCACGGATACAGAAGGTTACGGCGGTGGAAATTGTTTTTCGTTGGCTCTCTGGATGTTTTCGAGGTACGTGGGTATATATAGGAGGAAGAAGTACGTCGGTGGCCGCTCGAGGGGGCCAGGAGACAGGGGCGCGCCCAGGAGGGGTGGGCGCGCCCTCCTATCTCCTGGTTGCCTCGATTGCTTCTTGACTTGCACTCCAAGTCCTCTGGATCACGTTCGTTCCAAAAATCACGTTCCCGAAGGTTTCATCCCATTTGGACTCCGTTTGATATTCCTTTTCTTCGAAATACTGAAATAGGCAAAAAAAACAGCAATACGGGTTGGGCCTCCGGTTAGTAGGTTAGTCCCAAAAATGATATAAATATGTAAAATAAAGCCCATAAACATCCAAAAGGGGTAATTTAATAGCATGGAACAATCAAAAATTATAGATACGTTGGAGACATATCATCGGTTGCCGAAGCAGCGCTGCCAGTCGTTTTTGCGGAGGGCGTAAGTGTAACAAACGAGGCAGTAGGTGATGATAAGGAGCGCGAGGGCAGCGGCCTTGGCATGGACTGCGGCCCTCCAATTTCTCTTGGCGGTCGCCAACACGTCGACGTGGGCACGCCTTGCCGGGGAAGCACGTCAACGTCCGGATCGTTGCTCCACGCCTGGCAGTGCCGCTCACGGGGCCCTCGTATAACATTGTGTTCAACTGTTCATCTCCCTGTACCCTCAGTTGCCGGTGGCTTGTAGCAAAGCAGGGCTTTGGTGACCTTGGCGGACGCGAGTTCGAGGAACGGGTGGTGCTGGACAGCTCGAGGCATGAACCACGACGTAAGCCTGGCCAACACGGGATGGCTGCGCGCCGACGACCCGCGCGGGCGCGAGCTCGAAGCGCCCCCACCTTCCCTTCCTCAAGAACATGCCCCACGACATGCTCGCGCGCCTCGCCGTGAACCGATGCGTCATCGTCACCTCAGCGTCCTAGGTTGCCTGCATACGCGTGTGAGTCCCGTCCTGGGCTGAAGGTGGAGGCCTAGCTTCCAAGCAGCCGGCCACCACCGCGACGCGAGATCTGCATCGTGAGCGAGAAAGATGAGGAGAAGTCGGGCCACAGCCGTGGGAGGAGGCGGGCGCGTGGTGGAGCAGGACCGATGTGAGCTCGGAGGGAATATCTGGGATTGGCCGTCGGCGGTGAATTTTCTCGGGAGCGACATGGGGATTGGGATTTGGGAGGAGCGAGGGGGTTGCTGGACGTGGGACGTGTGTCCCTGTTCCGGGTCGTGGCTGCGTTTTTATTATCGTGGCTTTTCTTTTTTCTTTTTATCATGCGGGGAGAGAGAGGGAATCGTAGGAGGGTGGGGTGGAGGGGATCGTGGATAGAGGTCGAACCATCACGACGTTCGATTCTCCTTTAATAATAGAGATATTGTAATTTCATTATCATGGCAACTTATGCGGGTGTGTGCTATATATAATGGGACTAGAAGAACGCCCGTGCGTTGCAACGGGGCCACATTAACTTTAAGAGTTCAATATTACGACATTGGCGACCTTTTTTACCAGCAAATCCTCACACACACACTCTCCCTCCCTCTTCCTCACTCTCTCTCCCCCTCTCCCTCTCTCTAACACACACATATCCACCTTATTGGGTACAGGACCATAATCCATCTATTTCACACACACACACGCTAGTGCATAACAATATGGATTATGTGTATTATATTTGCCACCAAAACTGAGGGAATTAATTTCATGTAAATTGGTCAGCCACAGCTCCAAGAATACGCAGAGGAGGTGGCCCGGGTCAGCGTCGGCGCCGTCCCGCGCGGCCCACGGGCCCGCTTCCAAGTGCACGTGCAATGCACGTCTTCACAAATATTATAACCAGATGTGAGAAATCACATACTAACACGATGTTGCAATCAATTTGTAATTAAAGAAGCCAAAAGTCTTTTTCTTAAACCAGAATTCCTTATCTTTGGAGTTTAAACAAATCCCACAATAACATGATCAATTTTTTGCTCTACTTATCACCTAATTAAGCAAATGCATGACTTATGAAGCGGATAAGAAATCATGTTAACTTGGAACTAAAATTCCAACAAAAGAGTGAGGAACAAACCTTTTATCGATGCTCAAGCCCTAACCTCCCCTATTTGTTAGTGAAATGTGAGTATGCTTGGAAGATAATAATTTCTTATGCAACATATGCTTTAACATCTGAAAGAGCTACAAAATATGTTGACCTACCTATGTGCACTTCCTAAATCAAGCGGATAAAATTATTTCTATCGGCAATATAAAATACTAAACATTAGAAAGAAAGGGACAATGTTCACTAACCATGCAAATATTCTGACCATGGGATATTTAGGCTGGCGTATATGGGAAATCAAAGCTAAAAATGACTCGATGAGTTAGGAATACATCAATAAATATTGTAAAAAGTGATAAAAACAAATCTGCAACAACTCGCGACCCCACGAACTCGTATTCGCAATGAGCAAGTTAGTGAGGCCGCCACGGTAGGCTAGCACCAAGGGACAAGGGCAACAACCGCCTTCCCATCCAACCTAATGATTCTGCTGGCGCTACTTTCATCCTAAGCCCATGAGTACCGCTAGTGTGTTGCCACGTACGGAGAAACTACGAACTGAAATTTTCATCCAAATCATGAAAAATGTTAATGTTCCTCTCCTCTCCCATCCCTCGTGTGAACATATCCAATTCGTGGTTGGCTTGCTACATTCAGCGTAGCTCTGATGTGCACTGCCCTTGCTCTTGATTAGTTGCCGCAGTGCCATGCATCTACGCCAACAAGCCGGGGAAACAAGTGCAAATGTTACACCGAGTCAAAATCAACCATCCCACAATCGTAACAATAGAAAAGATAATAACCAAAATTTAACAGAAGAACTACTGGTTGGCTCCCAGATCCATCTCGATAGCCCTTGATCTGGCTGCTGAGCCTCTCCTAGCCGCCTCAACATCACGTCATTACCAAACATGTAGTGGATGCCTAGTGGGACAAGGATTAAGAAATAACATGAGGTGAAAAATACGATGGCTGTCAATTCCATAAGACGATCCAAGTAATTTGACAAAACAGATCGGGAGCATCTTGTATAATCTCAAAAAAGCAACTAAAAATATGAGAAATGAATTGATGAAAATCAGCCCCTGCTCTCATTCATACTTGCTTTTGTAATGGGAGGCAAGGAATGGGGATACCGGGAGAAGAAAGGATCACATGGACGGCAAGCCTCCACCACCGGCAAGTGGGATTGCTTCACATCCAATCTCCACGGCCGCCGCCTCCATGGGGACGAACTCCCATGTTCACAACCGGGCTCCCAATCGGCTGCTGCCTCGCCGACCTTGACGACGAAGTAGTCCCTCCCTTCGATCCCATTCGCAACGGAGGCAACACCCATCCCAGCGGACGGGTCCGCGGTGAGATCCCTACTGGATTGTGGTCGCGCCTCCCCAAACCTCACCGCGGGACACATGCGAGGGCGCCGTTGCCATGGTCAGGCTTGGATGGGGAAAGGAGGCGACATAGCAGCAACGGCGCCTTCGCCGGGATTGGTGGCGATGGCGGCGATGAGCGAGCGGGAGGATGGTGGCGGCGAGAGAGTAGGAGGGTGGTGGCGGCAGTCCATCGGCGAAAGGAAAAACCACATCAATATAAGGAAATATCCCATCAATACTTGATTGATTGCGATTTTTTTTATGGTAACTAATCTGATGGGTTTATGTGGGTGGTGAAGCGAAAATGCAGGTGGGAGGGAGACGAAATAAAACCAGCGAAATAAAACCAATGAAAATGGTGAGGCAAAATAAAACTAGCAAAAAATAACCGGCGGACTATTCACCAACGGCTCCATTAGAAGTAGAGATTCCTTAATATCTGGTTGACTCATTATCCAGGTCTTGCCAAAAAAAATGTATGTTGTTTCGTTTATATCACACAAAAAATGAAAATTATGTTGTTTTGATTATCTCATCACACGTTTATATCACACAAAAGATAAAAATTATGTTGTTTTGATTATCTCATCACAGTCACACACCTGCAGTTTTTTTATACATGGAAAATTAAGTTTATCTTTATTGACTGGTTGTTGGAGATTTTAGGAAAACGCAGTAATATGAGCACCCTCACAGACACATACAATATATGGTAACTTATTTATTTATTGCATAGATTGAATTGAGACAAATTAAGAGATTTTCTTTTACCTATGAGTTTTTCTTTCTGGATGAGGTACTCTGCTGGCGAGCTGCGGTTTTGTTATAGTTAGGTAGAAAAATAGTGTCTTTTTTCACATGTTATTGCGAAAGGAGCAACTAGACCTTGCAGCCTGGCCCATTTGTTTGCGGGGGCTCACGATCGATGTGCTACACTCGAGGCGGGGGGGGGGTAATGACGCGACGTCACACCCTGTACCGTTCCACCCTTCCAACACGAACACTCACACCTTGTACCGCTCAAAAGGTCACACGCAGACCTTTGCGCCGATAGGTTGCTTTGCGCTGCGGCAATTAGGGGGGGCGGCCACGTGCTATGCGCATCCTTTTTGTCATTGGACAACCATACGTCACACCGTTCGTTCGAGGGTGAACGGTGGCGGTCGCGCGGAGACCCTTGTGCCGTTGTGTGCACACATTATGCCGCGGCGCGGCGATTAGGGGGGACGGTCACGCGTTATGCGCGTCCTTTTTATTATTGGACATCTATAATAATCTTACCACATTACGAGTTATCCTCATATTCTTCCCACTGAACTTTCACCTTAAAAGGAGGCACATCGAAGCTGCAAGAACCAAACCCATCATCCATGACGAAGCCCCTCCCCATGGCCATGGCCAACATCTTCATCTGTTTCCTTCTGCTATCATCGCTCATGGCTTCGCCTCTGGAGTCCGCAAGGATCGTCCACGAGCACCGCGCCCACATCGCTGCAGGTACTTCCTCTCTTCAGATCTAAATAAACAAAGTAAAGTGCCTACACTTTCTTGTCATCAGAAATTAACTCTGTAGTTTGAATCAGGTGAGGAGACTCTTGATCCCCATCTACTCGACGGTTTTGAGGAAATCAAGAGAGCGCAGCCCCGCCAATTCGCGCCGCCGGCGCCGCAAGCGAACGAGCAACGCTACCCCCCGATCTGGCATGGTGGATCCCCATCTGTCTAACTATCTTTGCAAACCTGATGCAAAAATAATAACATGAGAATTATGTGCTTCAGATGATGTGCCATGTGTGATTCTCTTCTTTTATCTTCAGTAGCTTCCAGATGTGTTGAATTGCCGGGAATATGCACTTCATACGCATGTGATAGACAAGGTCGATCATGCATCTTGCGTTGTGTGTCACATAGAGAAGTACTACCTCCATCCGAAATTAGTTGTCGCTGAAATGGATGTATCTAGATGTATTTCTGTACTAGATACATCCATTTAAGCGACAAGTAATTCCAAAACTCCTACAAAATCGAATCTTAACCGGAGTATACTTGAACCATATATACATGAACTTGATGCATGTTCTTCCTATGTAAAATTGACAAGAACTGGATCCGTTTCTAGTCCTAGTGCCTGTATTGTGGTACTGTACTTATTATGTGACTAAACCTTTATGTGCTTCATCAAGTGTCCGATGAAGACAGATGACATGAAGACTAACAGCACAAACATTACGGAGAAACCCTGTTGAGGTGATCTTGCTTCCCTAAGCAGTTCCTGAAATAAGGCCAAGACGAAATGATCAGATATCTGACAGTAAATAAAATACACACCTACATAGGCAATAATTTAGAAATCAGAACATTAGATATTTCAATGGACAAAGGTGCCCCACAATTTCGTGACCCCGCGTGTTATTTGGCTTCCCAGAGAACCTCATAAAATATTAGGGACTGGCTATTGACTAATGAACTGAAAACGTAATGAGGGTTAGTCGAATTGTTTTCGGCCTTCCGATGCAAATCCAACGGCTAGGACGGCTTCCACCTCTCAGCGTTTTCCTGTTCATCTTCTTCCCCGATAGAGCCGCCACCTACCATGGGCCTAACGCTGGCCCCCGCCTTGCCGCTCCACCTCCCGAACCCCCCGCCGAAGTTTTTTCTCCGCGAAGCCCCACACCACGACAGCACCCTAAACCCTAAGATAGATACTGGGGTAGCCTGCCCAACGAGCTTCTTCCTCCCCTCCGGCAAGTTGCTTCCCCCCTGCACCTGTTTTTCCTTCAACGAAAATCGATTGACCCAAAATTCAAAAGTCAGGCGATTGACATGTAGCTATTGTGAAAATATTACCAGTTTCCTTTCCTTAATCATTATCTCTTTTTTTGCGGGAGGTATCACCAAATGCCGGTGCTTACCATATCGGTCAAAGGTTTAGTTTTGAAAGTCTTACTGGATTGTCACTACTGAAAAAAGTGAAGTGAGTGCTTCATCTTTATTTTTATCCCTAAAAAACTTATTGGTAGAGTCATTATCTCTCAATAATTGGTTAAGTTTGGCACTTAACTTTCAATACCTAACATATGTGGTCACTAAACTCAGTCAGAATGGCATGGAGGTGATTTCATACGGTGCCCAATCAGCACAAAAATATATAAATTATTACTACCTCTATCCTGGTTATAAGTTGGCACGCTTTTTAGGTCTTCAAGTTCACTAGCAAAACATGTTATTGGCCGCAAAAAGTATATCTTTAGATTCTCCGTCGAATGAACTTTCTGAACATATATGTTTCCAGGGCATGGTACACGTGTTTTCCTAGTCAAGTTGAAGATCCAAAGTTATCATCTTGTGGATAGCTGAAAAATTGGATATCATCGAGGCATTGCAAATCATCTTCCAACATTAACATTTATTACCTTCATTTTTCATTTTGGAACCATGATGATATCCGATTGGTTTTGCATGAATACTACTATGGATTTTAGGAGAAGTAACTTGATTTAAGAAAATAATGTTGGATGTTACACTAAGATTAGTACTCCCTCCGTCCGAAAATACTTGTCATCAAAATGGATAAAAAAGAATGTATCTAGAACTAATATACATCTAGATACATCCCATATTCATTTTGATGACAAGTATTTCCGGACGGAGGTAGTAGTATGTATTTGAAGTACCATAATTGAACACCATCTAAGGAGTAGAAAAAGGAATCTGAACGGGTCTTACCATATTTTGCTGAAGCTTTTTCTGATTTTCTTCTCTTGTATATACTTTTTCTCCAACAAGCGTCGATACTACAGAGGCGCCCTAAACAAAAACATGCAATAGAAATAGGTCAACATAATACAGTGGATATATTTGTTAGTTATCCACAAAATGATTCTGAGTACTAACTCAATGAACAGTATTTAATGAATTCGATTTATCCATCTACAAACGAGACACTTCAGAAAAATATGTTCAGATATTTATTTGTAGAACTGCATGAGTTTTGATATGTGTTCAGATATTTGTCAGTGTGCAGTGTGTTTTGACTGGGGAATGAATTACCTTGGTACATGAAAGCTTAGCTCCAGAATTATCTATGCATCTAGATGCCTGAGAAGGAAAATGAACACATGGTCACAAGAAAGGGCATGATATTGTTCTTGATGGAGCACAAAAGAACAGTGATGCTATCACTCACAGCATCAAACGCTGATGAAACTTTCGCCTCATAGCCCATCACCGCCTCTGACCGAGGGGATGCGTCCTCCTCCTCTGCCTCCTCGGGCACCGGCGAGGGGGGATTAGCAGCAATGTAAACCACCCGCAGCTTGAACTCCTCGATCAACCTACCCGGCGCCCTGGTGAACTGCACAAACCGCGACAGTCACATTACGCCGGAGAAACGTACCGAATTTACTGGCATCCATCAGTCAGCAGGAGAGGCACAATGAACCTACCAGTTCAGGGACGAGATCTCTCATGGTCGCCCCGTCCCGCGCCACGGCGCTCTGCACGAGGAATTTGTCCTTGCAATGGTGATCCAGCTGCATGTCCCTGGGAGCCTGCATCGTGACTAAACCGATCCCAGCGCTTCAGCGACGATGACACAAATGGGCGTCGGTCAGACAAAGCGATGAATCACCTGTGACGCTGCAGGAGCTCCGGGGCAGCAGAATGCCGCAGGTGTGGCGCACGGAGTACTTCCTCGGGTTCGTCGTCTTCACCTGCGGATTGGAATTTGGAACCATGGCAATCCGTCACCCTCCCACCCAACGGCACCGCGGACAGAGACAGGGTAGCAGCAGAGCGCGAGGACAAAAGAGGAGGGTGTTCAGTCATTCACCTTGAACGCCACGTACTTGTCCGTCTTGTTGATGAGCTGCATGCAGCACGATCGCTGCCTCTTGACCTCGTCTTCTCGATCGGGCCGCATAGAACAAGCAAGCAAGAAGAAAATCAGTCCAAGAGAGCACCGAGAAGCGCCGCTGAATTTAGGTAGGGGTAGGGGTGGTTCTTGAGGGGCACTTACAGGGGATCTTGAGCTCGGAGGGGCAGACCCGAAGCAGAGTGCTGCTCATGGCTCCGATCAGAGAGCTCTGCGAGAACCAGGAGCAGCGAAAAGATTCGATCGTTGCGCCTAGAAGTGCTCCTGCTTCTCAAGAACCAGTGAACTGGACGCCGCGAGAGGTGGTTGGGTCGGCGGCGGTTCCTGCCTCCAGAAGCAAAGTGCGGGAATAAATCGCAATGATGGTGATGATCTGGAGCCGCGGGGAGCAGCTCGGGACGCAGAGGAATATGATATCCTCAAGAATAGTGGTGGTTTTGGGCTCGTCTTTAGCCGCTCTTGCGTCCTGGGTGGTGGATTGAGTTGCAGCGCAGACTGCAGAGGCAGAGCCGCCGGCGCCGGGGGATGTGGTCTCGCGACCGCATTGGTAGGATGAGGCGTCCACGTTAGGCTAAGCTCTGCTCTGACTGTGCCTCGTCGGGGTTTCCCCCCTTTCTAGCTCGACTTTGGGACAATGGGACGTGACATCTTTTTTGTTTGTTTGTTTGATGATTGTGGAATGTGATGCGTTACCATACAACTGAATTATGTGAACATGACCGAAAGTGGTAACTGATTACTGGTGGAATGGCATCGCCTGTGTCACTGTAAAATGGCACTCTCAGAAGAGAAGATACTCCATATGTAACTAGCTAATGGATTGTGTTGTGTGCTGCAAGATGGAGTGGGTGGCTTGCTTCTCATCTTGATTGAAGGCCGCCAGAGGGTGGGTCAGGGCCAGGTGCAGTGGTTGCCAAATCAAATTATCGGTGAGATATCAGCTTCAGCACTACGACCAGCTCTGAATATTTCCAGAGCATAGGTAGACCGCGATTCGGCTGGGTTTACCCAAAACTGGACGAGAGTAGTGTACCAGGCTGACTGCGATTGAGTTTCACACTCGTGCTTTATGGCACACCCATGACATTTGTTTTAAAATACTAACACACCCAGCCACAACATTCACCGCACGTCCGCTACTTTTCTTCTTTAGCTTTCAGGCTTTGCATAGTCACTGTCCAGTGTCCACCAATCCAGATGTAGTAATATATTATACTTTGTACTTTTATGACCCAATCCACAACGCTTCATCACCCAGTTTCTGTACGGTGGGCCATCGTTGAAAATATTCGTCATTTGGTTCTGCATAAAAGTTGCAGCTGTGCCAGATACTGCTCACCTTTTGGTTCTGCATAAAAGTTGTAGAACACTAGTCATGTGCCTGAAAGCTTTCATATTCCATACCCCAAGCATCAGCAGTAAGAGCATCTTCAACCGTTCGGCGCCCCAGGGACACAGGAATAGCGCCTTCTGGGGGCGAGCCGACGTTATTTTGGCCGTGGGGGCGGTCGAGTTTCCAACCACGGCCCAAGGTCGGCCCCCGGACGCCGTTTTTTGAATTGAACTTCAGCTAAAATTAGACGAAAAAACTACGCCGCCCGCTGCCGCCCAAGCCTTTTACATGACGAGGAGCTTGTAGAAGTTGGTGTAGTCGTCGTCGCCCTACACGCCGCCACGCCGCCTTTCTTATTGCACCTCGACCTGATCGGCGATGTGTGGGGCTCGTCCTCGTTGTCGTTGAGGATGACGGTGTCGCCCTCGTCGCGGGCGCGGCGCTGGCGCTCCATCACCTGCCGGACATAGTCGTCCCATGCCCATTTGAGGTCGGTCTCCTCGTTGGGGGCCATGGCCTCGTGCTCTTCACGGAAGGAGCGTCGGCTCGGTCTTCGGCTTGACGAGGCGGGATGAGGGATGAGAAGGAACATGGCTGTCGGCGCTGCCCAAGCGGCATCTCCCGCGACTCCGGCTAGACGGGAAGAAGCGCCGGCGACCCAGAGGAACGAGAGCCCGACGACGCCGTCTCCATTCGCCTCGGCGTCCAGGAACTGCCGCGGCGGCGAGAGAAGGAGGGCGCCACTGGGAACTCCATCCGCGGCGAGTTGCCGACCTCGATGTGCTCGAGGACGGCTTCAAGAGTACGCCTGAGGACGCCCCACCATTGACGCCGTCCCTCGGAGATGTGGCGCCCGCGAGGTTTGGCGCCGTTTGTGGCAGCCAGCTGGTCGGCGTGGCGGCACTCAAAGTACGCCGTCCACAGGTTGTGGTTGTCGGGGGCATACCTCGGCTGTTGTCATGCGTGCTCCGGCAGTGACGATCTGATCCGCGCAATCTCGGCGCGCCGTTCAGCACCAGAGGGCGGCGGTGGCACCGGGACTCTGCCGGCGCTGAGACTCCACGAGCTCGGCACCCGCACGTCGGGCGGCGCCGGGTAGTCCGCCTCGTTCAGGTGGCAGCGGCCGAAGCCGTTGACTGCCGCTCCATTGCCGGGGAACCGCTCGGCCATCGTTGGCGAAGGAAAGAGAGGGAGCCGGAGGTGAAGGAGAGAGAGGGCGTCGGTGGCGAGAGAGAGGGGGCGTCGACTGCGAGAGAGAGCGGTTTGTGGCAAGTGTGCGGCCAGCGGTGAGGGAGGGAGGTTTTTATAGCGGCAAATGGGCGGCGAGCGGGCGGCAACCATGTGGACGCGTGGGCGGGAGCGGGCGGGGCGCACGACGGTAGCGCGCCTTCACTCCGCCGCCTGTGAATCAATGGAAAGCTGACCGGCGACAGCCTTCGCATTGATTTCCGCGGGAAACCGAGGCGATGAGGACGACGAAGATTCTCGGTGTCGCCCAGTCGCTGACTCGGTGGGTCCACCAGACTTTAGCGCCAAAAATGTTTTCCCCGGTGCCCCCGAGCACCCCCCCAGTGCATCGGGTTCGGCCTGGGTCCGCCGGCGCCAATTTCGGCCCTAACCGGCGAATATTGGGGTTCTGGGGACGCGGCTGGGCCAATTTATTCGAGTCGGCGCTAAAAAAGGGGCTTGGGGTCTGTTGGGGGGGAGTGGAGAGCTCTAATGCGGAGAAACGATGCTCTAATGCGGAGAAACTTGGCACCAGAAGGCAGCTCCCCACGACGATTAAATTGGAGAAAAAATTAGTCCATGGAAGTGTCCCTTCAGCCTCAACTCGTTTTTTTAGAATCTTTCATTTTTTTTGAGAAATCTCGCTGTATTTATTCATTCAAAGGAAAGGTCATAGGTACAAGGGTTAGGTCATGGGTAGTGCCCAACCAAACATGACGACCTACGCCTACATTACAAGCAAATATAGCGAGATTGTGAGCCTCGAAATTAAAGTTCCTACACTCATGGATAAAAGAGAAAGAAATGAAACTCTTACCATGACTCAATATTTCATGAACTATTGACGCATTGGGGCCTCCAGTGCCCTGTTGATGACGTTTACCGCCTCTTGGAAGTCGGATGACACACAGATATTCCTAACCTCCAGGTCGTCCGCGAGAGCCAGCGCCTCCCGACAAGCATATTCTCCAGAAGAAGGGTATCCCTAGTGTGATGAAAAACCACTGCATGTCGGGAGGCGCTCCTGATCACGGCACATTACAGCTGCCGCTCCCCCAAGGCATGACCTCGCCACTGCTCCATCTACATTAATCTTGATGCTGCCACTCGGGGGTGGCAGCCATCGCTCAGGCTGGGCTTGAGCATTAGCGGTCGGGCTTTCACGTTCGCTCCCGGCTGTGAAAAGCCCCAGATCATTGATGAAGTTATTTACAAAGCTTGTAGTTTGTTGCGAACTTTGGAAAATAGATTCATATATGGCCTTTCGTCTTGTGTACCAAATCGACCATAGAGTAATGACCATCCCCGTGAAGCTGGAATGATCAATAGTCTCATATAGCTCAAACAGCCAAATTCTAGCATTAGCTTCCCCATTCTCAGACATCCGGGCTACAAGCGTTTCTTCTGCCAAGGCCCAAACGCAGCATGACATGGTGCATGCCACAAGAGCGTGTCTCCATGAATCCTCGCATCCACATAATGGACATGCATCATGTACTACCATGTTTCTTCTTTTCAAAACATCTGTTGTTGGAAGCGCATGATGCGCAAGCCTCCATAGGAAGATCCTTATCTTCGCAGGGACCTTAAGCTTCCACAACGAGCTCCAATATTTTCCATCTCTATCAGAGTTGGACGACCCACCTCTTCCTTGCAACCATTCCTCCCTCTGTAGCTTGGTATTTCGCAGAAATTTGTAAGCCGAGCTCACAGTGAAATTGCCTTTCTTATCTGGGTACCAGGACCAAAAATCTTCTATATTGCGTGTACAGATGGGAATCTTAAGTATAGCCTGGCATCGATAGGTAGAAAAAACTGCCCTAACAAGAGCCTCATTCCACAATGTCGTGGCTGGAACAAGTAACTCTGAGATGTACCTTGGAGGATCTGCCACAAGCGAAGTGATCGGTCGTGGAGTCATCTCCTTTGGTATCCAGTTGTCAACCCATATATCCGTCGTTTGGCCATTACCGATCCTGCGAATGATTCCCTGCCGTACCAAGTCCCGGTCATCCAGAATAACCCGCCAAATTTGAGATGGTCTTGTACCTAGCTCTGCCTCCAGGATCATACCATCCGGGTAGTAAGAAGCCTTAAGAATCCTTGCACTCAGGCTCGTTGATTCCTGAAGCAGTCTCCAAGCTTGGCAAGCTAGCAGAGCCAAGTTAAACAACTTGAGGTCTCTAAAGGGGAGGCCTCCTAGATGCTTTGGTTGCGTCATCACATCCCAAGAGACCCAAGCTGGCTTACGTTCTCCTTGTTTACATCCCCACCAGAATTTCCAAATGATAGACTTTATATGAACACATAAACCTCTCGATAACTTGAAGCACAACATAGAGTAAAGCGGGATAGCTTGAGTGACAGATTTGGTGAGTACATCTTTCCCCCTAGCCGAGAGGCACTTTCTCATCCATCCTTTGACCTTATCCCAAACCTTATCACTCAAATATTTGAAAGTTCCCTTCTTTGAATGGCCCACATCAGTTTCCATGCCCATGTACCTGTCACTCAAGGATTCGTTAGGAACATGCAAGTAACCTTTAACATCATTGCACACTAACTCATGGCGGCCCTTGCTGACGAAATTGAGGATTTTTCCTTATTGATTCCCTATCCCAAAGCCATACAGTAAGTATCCAGTAGGTTTGACACTTCTTCTGCTCCATTAACACTCGCCCTGAAAAACACCAGGCTGTCATCCACGAATAAAAGGTGATTCACCTCCAGTGCCGACGGTGCCACCTTAATGCCGCTGAGCTGGGATGACTGGTTCTGGGATTTTAAGAGGCACGAAAGGCCCTTCGCTGCTATCAAGAAAAGGTATGGAGAGATTGGGTCTCCCTGTCGAATACCTCGTGAGGGCTGTTGGAAATATGCCCTATAGGCAATAATAAAATAGTTATTATTATATTTCCTTGTTCATGATAATTGTCTATTGTTCATACCATAATTGTATTAACCGGAAACCATAATACATGCGTGAATGCATAGACTACAACATGTCCCTAGTGAGCCTTTAGTTAACTAGCTCATTGATCAATAGATGGTTGTGGCTTCCTGATCATGGACATTGGATGTCGTTGATAACGGGATCACATCATTAGAAGAATGTGAAGGAAATATGCCCTAGAGGCAATAATAAAGTTATTATTTATTTCCTCATATCATGATAAATGTTTATTATTCATGCTAGAATTGTATTAACCGGAAACATAATACATGTGTGAATACATTGACAAACATAGTGTCACTAGTATGCCTCTACTTCACTAGCTCGTTAATCAAAGATGGTTGTGTTTCCTAGCCATAGACATGAGTTGTCATTTGATTAACGGGATCACATCGTTAGGAGAATGATGTGATTGACTTGATCCATTCCGTTAGCTTAGCACTTGATTGTTTAGTATGTTGCTATTGCTTTCTTCATGACTTATACATGTTCCTATGACTATGAGATTATGTAACTCCCACTTACCGGAGGAACACTTTGTGTGCTACCAAATGTCACAACGTAACTAGGTGATTATAAAGGTGCTCTACAGGTGTCTCCGAAGGTACTTGTTGAGTTGACGTATTTCGAGATTAGGATTTGTCACTTCGATTGTCGGAGAGGTATCTCTGGGCCCTCTCGGTAATGCACATCACTATAAGCCTTGCAAGCAATGTAGCTAATGAGTTAGTTGCGGGATGATGCATTACGTAACGAGTAAAGAGACTTGCCGGTAATGAGATTGAACTAGGTATTGAGATACCGACGATCGAATCTCGGGTAAGTAACATACCGATGACAAAGAGAACAATGTATGTTGTTATGCGGTTTGACCGATAAAGATCTTCGTAGAATATGTGTGAGCCAATATGAGCATCCAGGTTCCGCTATTGGTTATTGACCGGAGACGTATCTCGGTCATGTTTACATAGTTCTCGAACCCGTAGGGTCCGCACGCTTAAAGTTTGGTGACGATCGGTATTACGAGTTTTTGTGTTCTGATATACCGAAGGTAGTTCGGAGTCCCGGATGTGATCATGGACATGACGAGGAGTCTCGAAATGGTCGAGACATTAAGATTGATATACTGGAAGGTTATATTCGGACACCAGATGAGTTCCGGGGGTTATCGGATAAATACCGGAGAACCGGGAGGTTACCGGAACCTCCCAGGGGGTTATTGGGCGTCATGGGCCCACACTACAAAAAAAAAGACACATCCGTGACATTTTGGGCTGAATGGATTTTTTTCGTCATACACATGACACTTCTATGACGATAATTGTGACAAAACCCGGTATCATCATAGATGTGGTGGGCTCCTACTTTTATGACAAAAAGTCATGACAGAAAATGGGCTTTTCATCCTAGGCGGGCCAGAGACGCAGCTACATGACATTCTTTGGGCCGTCCATGACGGAAAAAACCGTGGTAGAAGCGAGGGCGAGGAAAATTTCGGGGAGTTCCCGGTTACGGTGGGAGGTCGGGGGCGGAGCGATGCGCGTTTCTCTCATACACGTACGCGCGTGTGTGCGAGGAGTTGGCTCTAACTGAACCCGAGCGAGGCGTTGGGCTCTAACTGAACCCGAGCGATTGCACTGCAGGCTACACGTTACTAAACCCGAGCGATCGATCGATGGCTGTTAATTGAACCCGATCGAGCGATTGCTTCGCTACTGCTGCTAATTGAAGCCGATCGATGCTGCCTCTGGGATGAACAGTGAGTGTTGCGGGGGGATGGGGGTTGGATGAATAGTGAGCGGTGGCGTTGCCTCTGGATGAACAGGACCCCGTGGTGTGGAGGGCTGGATGAACAGTAGACGGTGAAGGGGTGCCCGTGGAGGGGTGGTTGAACAGTAGCCGGTGGAGTAGCGCGGTGGAGGCTGGATGAACAGGAGCCCGTGGAGGCTAGAGGAGGTCGATGGTAGCCATGGAGGCTGGAGGAAGTTGACGGTGGAGATGAATAGTATCCCGTGGAGCCCCGTTTTGCGGTACGCCATACCCCTCCCGATGAACAGGACCCCCGTTTCGACCGTAGCGCTCCAACACAAGTCCGTTTCGTCCATTTTGCGGTACGCCACACCCCTCCCGATCAACAGGACCCCCGTTTCGACTGTAGGAAGTCCGTTTCGTCCATTTTGCGGTACGCCACACCCCTCCCGATCAACAGGACCCCCGTTTCGACCGTAGGAGGTCATTTCCTCCGTTTTGCGGTATGCCACACCCCTCCCGATCAACAGGACCCCCATTTCAACCGTAGGAGGTCCATTTCCTCCATTCTGCGGTACGCCAGGCCTCGTTTTCATCACCTGTTCCGTCCAAGCCCTCCCGATGAACACGACCACGCATTCCGTTCCGACCCAACCGGTTGGCTCCCACGCGTTCCGTTGCCTCCCGATGAACACGACGCATTCCGTTGCCTCCCCATGAACACGAAGCATTCTGTTGCCTCCCCATGAACATGACAACGACGTTGTTTCTCCGTTCCGACCCAGCCGTGTACACGAGCCCTGGCCGTACGTATGCGCGAGTAGACGTTCGAGACCCCGCCCGTATGTACACATACGCGGCTGTATTTTCTTTCTTGCACCCTGGCCGTTGTACGTACGTGTACATGCTACGTGCGCGCCTCTACTACGACATGTGCGCGCCTCTACATCCATCAGTATATATGTATGTACACATTCGCGACCAGAATGATAACGCTACGTACGCTTCGACCAGGTGGGTCCCGACTATCAGGCACTTCCTTGCGTGCGAAGATGTAGCTGGTGGGTCCCAGCAGTCAGGGGGAGAATTGATTTTTTTGCCCGGACATACTTCCTTGCGTGCGAAGGTGTAGCTGGTGGGTCCCAGCAGTCAGGGGGGAAACATTTTTTTTCACGAAATACGGTGGCCCGTCCGGTGGGTCCCTACTGTCAGGTGAAGGAATCATTATTTTTCGCGTAATAAGGAGGCACTTCCTTGCTGCGGCCATGGACCCAGCTGTCAACCTCTCCACGTACAGTCCACGTCTGATGGAAGACGTTCCTTGACCACGTTGACCACGCCGCGCCGAGAGGACCAGGGCGGTGGACGACGGCGAGGCCTAGGAAGGGGACGACGCGGAGCCGGTGAAGACGCGGTAGTGGATCCCACGCAGAGAGGAGTATGAGGGTTCACTCGTTCGACTGCGGTGTGAGGCTGCCGTCGCCGCAGGGCCTGGCCAGCGGTGGGAATAGTAGGGGGCGGTGAGGCCTCCGCGGCAGCATAGCCGGCCATGGGAGGCAGGAGCAGGCGGTACGACCAGCGCTGCTTTGGGCGGCTGGAGCAAGAAGACCAGAGGTTGAAGAAGCACTACGGCCGTTGGATGGACATCGTACGGTCACTAGAGCTAGAATCGTTCATATTGACTAAGTTGACAAAGCCCTCCATCCCCGTCAACTTAGTAGGCCCACAAGTCAGCCTCCCACCAAGGTGGGTCCCAGCTAGCAGGGGGAGTATTCATTTTTTTGTGCGTAATAAGGAGACACTTCCGGTGGGTCCGAGCTGACAGCGGGGGGAACGTTTTTTTCGCGAAATATGGTGGCCCGTCCGGTGGGTCCCAGCAGTCAGTGGGGAAACGTTTTTTTTTGCGAAATAAGGTGGCCCGTCCGGTGGGGTCCCTGCTGTCAGGTGGAGGAATAATTATTTTGCGCGTAATAAGGAGGCACTTCCTTGCGGCCGCTATGGACCCAGCTGTCAGCCTCTCCACGTACAGTACTCTTCCTGAAAGTCGGTCGTTGACCACGTTGACCATGCCGCGCCGAGAACACCAGGGCAGTGGACAACGGCGAGGCCTAGGAAGGGGACGACACGGAGCTGGGGAAGACGCAGCAGTGGAAGCCCGCGCGGAGAGGAGTACGAGTGTTCACTGGTTCGGCTGCGGTGTGAGGCTGCCGTCGCCGCAGAATAACAGGGGGTGTGGGTGAGTGGAGGGATGGCCTAGCCATGGTGGGAGTAGTATGGGGGCGGTGAGGCCTCCATGGCAAGACAGCCGCCACGGAGGCAGAGGAGCAGTGGCACCACCGGTCTTTGCTTTGGGCGGCTGGAGCAAGAAGACCAGAGGTTGAACAAGCACTACGGCCGTTGGATGGACATCGTATGGTCACTGAAACTAGAATCATTTATATTGACTAAGTTGACAAAGACCTTTGGTACGCTCCAACTTAGTAGGCCCACAGGTCAGCCTCCAAAACGGTGCGCCCCAGATGTCAGGGGGAGGAATTATTTTTTGGGCGGCCGAAGCTAAGAATATCTGAGATTGAAGAAGAAACACGACATCCGTTGGATAGTCATCCAACGGCCACTACTGCTAGAACCGTGTGTTGACTATAATAAGTTGACAGAGCCTTGCATATGCGTCAACTAATTTTTTTAGGGGACGCGTCACTTAGTAGGCCCACAAGTATGTGGAAGAGAACTTATAGCCCATTTGCGTTTTGTAAGAATGTACGGCCCATTTTTGAATTCTAATGGAATTTACAACAGCCCATTTACAGTTTGTTAAAAGTACATCCCATTTTCTAGCTAGGACAACGATTAATAATTTCAACCAACCATTGAAGACAGAATTCAACAAAATTTCCCACATTTTGATGGGATCCAAAATATTTTTATCCCAAAATTTCTAGTCAGATTAAATATAAATTTGTATTACGTAAAAATCCAACGAAACATTATGCTACAAGAACAATGAAAATTTAAGATTTTCAAATCCATAAATAATATTTTATAAACTAATTTCGTGTTTTGTGCATTTTTCTATAGTTCTTGCCAGCTTTTTATAATTACATCCCATTTATTATTTTTAAGCCCATTTTCCTGTTAAGCCTAATGCATCCCTCCTAGGAAATATTTGCAGTCCCAACAAGGAGAATAACAAGTTGACCTTGCCTGGGTATTCCTCAAAAAAACGTATAGCTGGGCTAGCCATTTTCATCTTGAAAAAAATTAGTATCTGGCCATAGCCCGCCCAGTTAATACCCTGCTCTCCTCTGAACAACAACGAAATCATCGCCAAGAAAAACTCTGCAGTGCTCACGCCACAAAAACACAACATCGCCGAGCTGCTTGGTCCCAGCTGTCGGCCGCACCTTGTGCAATTCTCTCATTTATATTGACTACATAGGTTGACAATGGTGTGGGACCATGATGTTAGGAAACCAGGAGAAAGCAAAAAAAATATAGTTGTACATAATAAGGAGGCACTTGCGTATGTATGACTATGGCCCTAATGGGTCCCTAGTGTCATCCAGTCAAAATAAAGTCATCTCCTGAATCCTCATGTTCGTTGATGATGTTAACAATGCTCGACGTCACGGCGAGCGCAACAACTCGAAGGACAACGGAGAGGGCCTCGCGGGCCCTTCGGATGGTCTGATATAGCGCCCGCTGCTCATTCAGGAAGCCAGGATCATCGGACACCTATGAGCACCTTCGAGAAACTGAGACGGCATGAAACTGTAAGGCCGCGGTTGGGAGCTCTGGTTTATTTCAAACCTATATCAACATACAAGTGTAATTTACTCGTCATTGAAAACAACACGTAAAATACAGGCGTAATGAAACCGAGGGCCCGAGGTCTGTGAGTAAAACTGGCGGGTTACGCGTGTAATTTGAGAGACCAGTGTATATTTTACGAGCACTGCTATATGGACAACATTACCAGACGATACATGCACGACGTGCGTATCATGCCATCCATGGGCAAGGCTGAAACAACAGCTAAAGGCTGGATTAGCAATCGTCCAAGTGTCGTTCAGCGTTTTTATCGTGTGTGAAGTACTTCCGATATTTTACTAGTTGAAATCGACCAACCAAGCGCCTTCGCCCGAGACCATCTGCTTTTATTTACAAGCGTCAGTTTTACAAGCAGTTTTGGTTGGAAAACGCCGATCCAATCACGACCTAATATCATGAGTTGGTCAGAAGATCATATGGTTTCACGTCTAACCTACCCGACTTGTCGTATAGGCTATGAATGAAACATCAGACGATGAACTTCTTAAGCACGGAAACAACAGAAGAGGATGATCTTCTTAACAAGCAAATCACTGGCATTAGATCGACATGAAAAACAATACGAAGCATTATTCTCAGGAGGCACGGTGAACAGCTCGTGATGCCGCATGCCACAACATTCCAAGCTCAACTTTGCAATCAAACACAAGGCCTGGCATTACATAGACAATATTCAGAACAAACTCTTAACATAGGAATATCTCAGGAGAGTAACTATTTACTTCTAAACTGAACACAGGAATAGGAAAAAACACTCGACGCGGCTCACAGCAAGGGCATCCCACTCAAAAATATCAAATGCATGTCTTCTGGCTAACATCAATGAGCAAATTTTGACAAGGTTTTCCAATTCCAATATATTAGACTAACGTCTTCTTGCTAACATCAATGATTAAACTTTGACAAGCTTTTCCCATTCAAAATATGTAATGCCTATGATCTTGGAGTCCTGTCGTAGCTTCTTGTACTTGTTTGGGCACTTTTTGCCCACGACACTCCACGTGTTGTTAAATTGCCAATGCTCTCTGCAGACTAGTCATGTCACCAGTGTCTAATAATACTCTGTAAAGCTTACCGGTCATTCCTTCTATAATGTAGCACAAACATTGACTGCTTCTTTCTGCAAAGTGGAACGACCAACTGGACCCAGTAATGCAGCAGTTTGCCTTGGACACATTGGCTCCTTTTCTGCAGTTCAACTAAAATCGAAGTCGGAATAAAACCGAGCTTTAATTTTGATATCCCTATAGGCAAAAATTGGTATAAGGGAAACAATTACTGAGAAATAACGGTTGATGACTTGTACTCCCAGAAGAAAAGCGTCTACTGATCTACTTTATCTTAATGGGAAACAAAGCAGGAGAGTAGCAATTCTCCATCAGTGTGATTCATTCATATTGACTGAGACATTATCTTAACAATGCCTTGTTTCAACATGTATAAAGAATGACAAAGCAGAAAAGTATCATTCCTAAAACAATGCAACTGATTCATTTTAACATAAACATTATCTTAACAATACCTTGGTTAAACATGTAGAAAGAACTACAAAGCAGGATAGTACCATTCCTAACAAGTGTTGCAGTTTTGAACTAAGATTCAGTAGTTAATTAATTCTGAGAGTGGCATTGCTTAATTTTACTAGCGGCATTAGATTAACGAAAAGCATAAACAGTTCCAGGGGAGAGTGGGTGCAACAACAGTATGTGCTTCCATCCACTTATAAAGGGGGTGATGCAGAGTTTGTTGTAACAAAGCAACAAGCATCATGTCTGGGTTGGTCCCGTTTTTGTTCACTACTTAATGGGAAAAGACAGCAATACAATAGCTTCAATTCAACATTTATTTAAAACAATAACAATACAAGTAGCACAACATCTCAAAGCACACTGCACAATCATGTGGATGAAGGCCTGTACTGACCTTTCATGAGACCACCATGATAAAATACGAATCTGCCAACACGAATAGGAAATCCTACCTCGTTTTGTGCAGTTGCACTGAAATCAAGCAAAGTGTTTCGCGTAGCGAAGCAAAATGTCGCAATAGCAACAAGTTGAATAGATATCCCTGTTTAAACAGAGGCAAAAAAAGGAATCAATTACTGGCTAATAAAGGAGGATGAAACATGCGTCCACAAAAATGGTAATCCCGCCAATCCCTAACAAGTGTTGTAGTTTTGAAATAAGATTCAGTAATTAATTCTGAGAGTGGCATCAATTACTGGCTTATAAAGGGGGTGATGTTGAATTTGTTGTAACAAAGCAACAAGCATCATGTCTGGATTGGTTCCATTTTTGTTCACTACTTAATGGGAAAAGACAACAATACAATAGCTTCAATTCAACATTTATTTAAAACAGTACCAAAACAAGTAGCACAACATCTCAAAGCACACTGCACATCATGTGGATGAGACCAAGATTTGAAACAACCCGCCATGAAGACTGGAAACAAATCTCGATCTCCTTTTGTGCAGTTCCACCAAAATTAAGCAAAGTCACCGGTGTGACATTCAAGTTGAACTGCACAAAACGCTCTTAAAACATAAGTGTTTCGAGTAGCGAAGCAAAATGTCGCAATAGCAACAAGTTGAATCGATACCCCTGTTTTAACAGAGGCAAAAAGGAAACAATTACTTGCCGATAAAGGAGGATGAAACAAACGGTGACAGAAAGAAGCATCTAACTTATCTTGGATGGAAAACAAAGTAGGATAGTAGCATTTCTAAAACGGTTGCATTGATTCATATTAACAGAGACATTCTATTGAAACAACATTCGTTAAAAAAATGTAATTTACTTTTAACAGTGGCATTGCTTCAATTTTCCAGCGGCATTCTTAGATTAACAACATCAAAATAGCTGTATGGGACATGCCACCACCATGTGCGTCCACACATATAAATGGGTGATGCAGAGTATGTAGCCAAGAAGCATATATGCCTTGGTCCCATATTTGTTCTCTTTGAACCTTTTTCCTATGTGAGGGTAGCAAATCTAGTCCTGTACAAACTACCCGACCCCCCAGTTTCTTTCCCTTCTCAACAAAGAGATCGGTTCCTTACAGATGTGTGTACCGGGTTACCCCCTTTTTCCCTTTTTGACCAACAAAGCGGCTGGATAGCCAGTCTATACTACTTTCCGCCCCTCCTTTCCTCATTGAACCACGTCCTAGATTCTTGCTCCAGCCCACCGCACCCTTGTTTCCTCTTTGAACCAAGACCTAGATTCGACTACAGATCGGAAAAAACCCACATGCAGCTAGAGCAACGACGGTTTCAAAGAAACTTATACCTTAGTGTCGTCGGAATGTGGCAAGGCGTGCAGCGGGAGGCCGGATCTGCCCACACTACGTACGGCAGCGTGGAATAAGGGGTCGGTGGCCTTCCCGCACAGGCGCTGGGTGAAAGAGAACAGCGCAGCCGGCAATGGATTGCCTCCCTCGCCGAAGGCGATAGAGTGAACACTGCACCTCCTCCCCTTCCCGGTGCGACGGGATACAGTCGCCTCCTTCACCAGCTGTGAGGGGGGAGAGAGACAAGAGGCCAACGCAGTCTTGTTTAGATCTGGTGAAGAGAGGGTGAGAGACTGTGAATATAGCAAACCCTAGAAAATGAACGCCGAGCCTCCAGCGTGTATACATATATGTAGTGCGGCGAGAGTGTGGAGAGTGCAAACCCTAGCAAACAAGCGCTCAGGCTCCAGCTTATATATATACTATGTAGTGGATCGAGCTCCAAGTGCCTTCATGCACACTGATTTTGGCTATATGATGGTGAGCCAGCCACATTTTGGGCCCACCTGTCATAAACCCAAAGGCAGTGCACTAAGTCAATGAAGTCTGCGCCCATATAGTACTCTCGTATATGACTAATATATAGTGGAGTGGTTTTCTTATTCTCTCCATAACAATCGTTTTAAATTGTGTAAGTATGAAATGAAAATCTTTATTTAATGTACAGTGAAGAAAACTACTACTACTTACGATGAACTAACGATCCACGCCCACGCGTCCTGGTCGCACTTCCTGTCCTTCACGTGTGGTACACTACTCTGCCTTAAGTGAACAACCACACATGCGCCAAATTATCGGAAACGTGTGAGAGGGTGTACAAATAAAGAATTTTAATTTCAGTTATAGGAAAGGTTTGAGAGTATTACAAAGTTTGACTTCAGTCTAATATAATATGCGGAGTAAATAAAAATGGAGGGCTACTACGTCTATCCGGGTTTTTAGTCCACACCATTTTTTAAAATCAAAGTTAATAGCTGGACAAATAAAATTACAGGGGAGCTGGAGACAAAGTTGTGAGAAGTCTTAGAAATCAATACAAAACTTATGCTCTTAGTACCAACGTCGATCCTTCTTCGAGGAAACATTTGGTTCATAGCCAATTGTGTGATAAAATTGCACCAACGTGAAAGACGACTGTGTCTCCAACACAACCAAGGTGAACTGACGAAGGATATCACCTTTGTGCATAACAATCAAAGAACAGTGATGGAAGACAGCTTGTTTTTCACTGAAAATCGATCAGCTTCACCAGCCGACGCAACCATGAGGCGCAACCATGAGCATCGATAGGTCATCGTGGTGATGCATCATCCATTTGGCATCAAGTTTGGGTGAGGCACCTATAAAGTTCGACAAACCTCACTGTGGTCTGTTTCTTCTCAGTAATCAAGCTCGAGGAAGGAAGAACCACATGGTAGAGGACAGTGAGGCGGAACAACAATGGCCATCCAATTTTGTGCAGTTCCACTAAAATTGAGGAAGACATGCCCGGGTATGGAGACACGCATTGCTGTTTCCAAAAATATAAAAAAGGGTTAGCAACGACATCTCAATTGTCAATAAGAATTAATGAAAAGTACACCAACAAACAGAAGCATCATAATTATCTTGACGGGAACTAAACCAGGATACCCGAGAAAAAAAAGCATTTCTTCATTTAACCAGTGATAGTACTACCACCATATGGACAATGACCGCACAACCACCATCTACTTTTTGTCAAAACAACATGTATACCTCCACCGAGGCATAAATCAGGACAACTTTTCGAGTGGCATTTCCTCTATAATAGTACTAGTAAGTGATGTTGGACCAGCCGACAAACCCTAGCTACTATGCATGGGGAGCTGGGGAGTAGTCGCATAGAAGAAAACCCGCACGCAGCGACCTGGGGAGCTGGACCAGTACAAGAAGTTATACCTCAGATGGGCGAGATGTCGTTTAGGTGGGCGGGCGGGATCTGCCCACACGACGGCAGCGAACAAGGGCGCGGAGGATCTTCGTCCGTGCCAGCGCCGGCTCCGAGAGGATGGTGCGCATCGCCTTCCTCCGTCGCTGACGGCGACAACGTCAACGCTGCACCTCCTCACCTCCCGTAGCGGACGGGATTCAGCCGGATTTGTGACCACCGGTGAGGAGAGAGATAGAGTGGACATTGTCATCTTATTTTGATATGGAGAGGGTGAGAGAGCGAGACATGAGAAACTCTATCAAACAAGAGGCTATAATGGAGTAAAAAAATCTCTCCATAGCAGTGGTTTTAAATAGAATACACGCGTTCCCGAAAAAAAGAAACGAAAACTGGCGGACAATTTTTTAAGGGTTTGTCTAGGACACATCTAGATGTGACATAGTTATGTCACATCTAAGTTGATGTCCACTCTGTTTGTGGTCTATTTTTTTGTCCTAGTTTGTTTTGTTTCTTGTTCCTACATTATATACTTGTGGGAGCTTAGATGTGATATCCTTAAATAACATCTAGATGTGAATTAGACAAACTGATTTTCTAACGTACCAAGAAAGAAAACTCGATCAAAAACACGCCCCCGCTTCTAGGTCGAGAGAGTCGTCGCACACACACACATAGACATAGACATGCATATCCGTGTTTACGTAAAATTCCATTTCCATCTCCATCTCCAATCATATTTGTCCAACTGGCACATTATTTACGTTGTTAATTATGTACGCAACCATACTAACGTACAACATCTCTTGTTTGCGGACGTCCGGACCGCTGCCCCGGCCGGTCCTGACCAACCCGAACCCTCTTCATCACCCGCGCGTGCTTCCCGCTCGAAACGTTCAGTGCCGCATTCATGCCCGGCCGGAGCGGACGCGACCTCTCACTGGCGCCGGCATTGAAGCGGCGCGCCGGCCGAGAGAGCGTCGCCCGCACCGCTTCCGGGTGCACACGGCTGCTCCGCGTCAAAGGTCGCAATAGCCGGCTACAACATGCATGTAAAAAGTTCTTGGGAGTCCGTGCTACAGCTAGCTGTCCTCCCCCAACTCGTCAATCTCTTCCAGTAGTGCTAGTACTCCATGGCACGATCCATCGACAAGCAGGCGGGAAAGTTATCGTATACTCGGTTTGCGGTGAGTGGCATGCCGAGCGACCGTGTGGGGTCGATCCATGGAGGAGGGTGAGACACGAACACGACAGACGTGATTTAAACGTTGGTTTTGCTCGATGGTGCGATCCAACAAAACGAAACATTGGTTTCTCTCTGTTTCCATTTTTTCTCCGGAAAAACGGAAACTTTCCACTCCATTTTCATTCCTATTCCAAGTTGCCCCGTTACAACATTCCATCAAATACAAAGGAAAACTAACACGCATGCTGATGCATCTCAATGATTCACAGATCATAGCCAATATTTACTTCACAACTAAAAAAAAGTTGTGAGAGTGTGTACAAAAGAAAAACTACTGATGGGGTCACTATGACTTAAACCCTAAACCATAAACATGATTTAATTTCCTAGCCAGGTAGAACCTGTCAAAGGAAAGACGGCTGGCACCCTCGGATCATACGATGCTTTTGTGCAGTTCCATTAAAATCGACCTGAGCATCCCTGATGGCAAAGATATTGAAGAAGTGTGATTAGAATAATAGTACTGCCACTAGTTCATGAGACATAAACTCATCACAAGTAGAAGCCGGTAGAAGTAGAGAAAGATCGACATGGAGATGGAGCTACGGCAGTGGAGCAAGCTGGCTCCAAAAGGAAGATGGACTACCCGGGACGCCGGGCTGTAGCTAGAAGGGCGGTTGGGACGCGCATCGCCCATACCGCGTGACCCCGATTGGGATGCACCGATCGTGGGTTTCTCCTCGCCGATGTCGATCGCGTCTCACGCAGAACATTGTTCCTTCCCCACGCGGGATCGTGCCCATCGTTCTATGCTTGTGAAGAGAGCAACCTAAGCAAGGTGCTTGTAGCTTAGGCTCCTCGCTAGTGTATATATAGTGGTTTTTTCTCCATATCAACCATTTTATATTGCGACGTGTCATTCAAGAGTGAAATGATGGTTGCTTCTTCCGACTAACTTACTGTGTGATTTGACTGCTCCTTAGTGGCCCCTACACGTACTCCCCCTACGTGTATGCAATAGTCACATGTACACATGGACGCAAAAACGCGCTCGATGCCCTAACGCATGCATGTCCGAGCACACGATGGAACACACACGGTCACGCTCAAGTGCGTGCATGCACACACATACTCAGTCAGGGTGAGCTAGTGACCGTATAAACACCGGAAAATATATATTGGGTGCAATGAGCGTATTATGAAGAGACCGTATTTTTACAAATATACAGTGACAGACAGTGTATTTATCTCGTTTGAAATTAAGCCATATTAACCGGAGAGGAGGCAGTATGGACTAGCATTACTTTGCTGTGTTCCGTCAACTTGCCGAACGAGGAGAAGGTTGTAGGACGGGAGAAGCTTGCGCACGATGGCTTGCAGGACAAGGAGAAACTTTTGACTAATGCAAGCTCTCCCTCGCTCAAGCGGTGGATGTGCAACAGTTAATTCGGTGTCAGATTGCCAGAAGCATACACTATACTACTAGTGCTATTATTATTCGACTTCCCGAATAGGCGAACAGCCAAGCGTAAAGTTTACTAGTAGTACTAGTACTACTACTATAGTCTATAAAGGTATGTACTGTACTAGTACTAGGAACCGGATGGAGGAGCGTCTGCACTCTTATTATAATTTTAAAATGTGATAAAGCAATCTTCAACACATTTGGTTCTCTTCGAGGGTTCTCGCATGTGATAATGGAAGTTGATTGCATGGAACACTCGCCATAATTCTCGCTTGATTCTGGCTCATATCCTATTACAAATAGTAGCGCTCGGTAATATTTCCTCTTTTTTTGTTATTCAACATGTAGACAGGTCAGCAAACCTTGCGGCGCATCTTCGTGCGAACCGTGCTTGTTGCACTTTGAATGTGGCCTAGAGCTGGCTTGATGAAACACCTCGATTCCTACTTCTTTTTTGCGGGGTACCTCGCTTCCTAGTGACCAGTGTCTTGGCTGATCGTCCTAAGAATACTTATATATGAATAAAGCTCTCTCATTTATCCACAAAAAAGATTAAGCCATATTAACCGGAAAGGAGGGAGTATGGACTAGCACTACTTTTTGGTGTGTCTCGTTAACTCGCAGAACGAGGAGAAGCTTGCAGGACAAGGTGAAGGTCGCTTACGCCTTTTGACTAATGCAACCTACCCTTGGTGGACATGCATCAGTCCATTCGGTGTCAGATTGTCAGAGGCATACACTGTAGTACCCAACATGCGGAGTACCATCATTGTTCGACTTCACGAAGAGGCGAAGAGCCAAGCGTAGTAGTACGAGTAGTACTACTACTAGAACCGCATGGTGGAGCGTCTGTACTCTTATTTTTTTTATCTCTGATAATGTACACGTTTATTCCGGAGAAGGGCGGAAAACGGCAGCCCAACATGTAATGAATGATATCGATCAACCAACCATGCTCGAATATATCTTGGCCTCCGTGCGAGCCCATCTGTGTGTTCTCGCTCCTCGTCTCTCTCAAGGAACGGCTGGTTGGCTCTTTGCCGTCAATTGAGATCGGTTTGCTCACACTCCTATCCCACATGTTAGTGATATGCCAAGAGGAGGTGCGTTGACCGACTGGCCATACGCGTACTTGGTTTTGCACCTTCATACTACTCCTCCCCCGTCACAGTTTACAGGGCGCGCTTCATTACGATGCATTTCTCTCAATGCATTTCCACCACCAGAGAGACTCTAGACGCGTTTGGTTTAATGCTCAATTAATTAGGGCGTGGTAACCGCAATCAAGTCCACAATTTTCTCTCCATGTACTGTACTACTACGGAGTGGAGTAAGTGCATGCATGTGTGTACCCGGGGTGGAAGCACTGCATGCATGTGTGTACGCATTATTCCCTCTAGTAATAGACACTGTGCTATAACTACCAATGCTATTTTTCAGGCCGATCGCTAGTCGCCTTGATCCCACAGTTTTTTTTTCGTTTTTCTGAAGCGCGCTCTATAAACAATGACGGATGGAGTAGTATGAGTGGATTCAAAGAAGAGCGTATTGATTGTTGCTTCTTCCAAGCAACTTATAGTGGGAAAGGTGGGGCTAATGATTTGACTGCTGATTACTCATTATTAATGCAGCACAACGATCGGGCTGAGTCTCCCATGCGGTTGTGCACTACCCCCTCGGTTCTTAAATATACTCCGGAGTATTTGTCTTTCT
This sequence comes from Aegilops speltoides, assembly GCA_021437245.1. Taxonomy (NCBI): domain Eukaryota; kingdom Viridiplantae; phylum Streptophyta; class Magnoliopsida; order Poales; family Poaceae; genus Aegilops; species Aegilops speltoides. Next base: position 467,538,070 of record CM038142.1, read on the forward strand.
AGAGATTTCAACGAGTGACTACTCAAATATTTGTCATTTTAGAGATTTCAAATGGACTGGCACATACAGATGCATATAGACATATTTTAGAGCGTAGATTCACTCATTTTGCTCCGTATGTAGTCACTTGTTGAAATCTCTAGAAAGACGAATAGAATATTTAGGAACGGAGGGAGTACACATACAAAGCAAAATGAGTGAATCTACACTCTAAAATATGCCCGTTTGAAATTTGTAAAAAGAAAAATATTTAGGAACGAAGGAGTATAATTTTGTGCATGGCACATGGACCCGGATGATGAAGAGGCTTCTGGCAATGCTATCAAGCTTCCATCATTTGTTTACATAATTGACGTACTATACAAATAATTTTCCAGCGACATGAAATTGTAAAATGGTGTGAGCTTTCATCTTTTGTTTCGCGTGTCTTGCCATCGGTGCTCTTTCGCAAACAATAAAAAACTAACTTCCTTGCTAATGCATGTCAATTATTAGCAGATTGGAGCTAATAATTACTCCCTCCTTCCGAAAATACTTGTCATCAAAATGAATAAAAAGAGATGAATCTAGATTACATCACAGCTGAAGATAGAGTTGTGAGAAGGTGTTAAATTAAAATTGATCCATGCTTTCATTGGCAGCAATGTCCCCCCAGCTCTGTCTAAATCAACAAGGCATGTTGGGAAAAAAATTAGCTGCCTGGAGCATGCAACATTCCGATCATTTTGTGCAGTTCCACTAAAATAGAGCTGAGCGTCCCTGTTCCAAAGTATTAAGTGTGATTACGATAATAGAGGACTGCTGATGAAACAATAAACACACAAATAGAAGTCGGTCACCTTTGCAGTCTCTCTTAAGACTAACTAGTTGGAGAATATTAGGCTCAGAGTTGGATGAGGAGGATAGAGCAAAACCAATCTCCCTTTGTGCAGTCGCACTGAAATGTAGAGACGTTGCCCGTGTCACATTCTAGTACAACTGCACAAAACACTCTTAAGAAAAAAGTGATTTGTGCAGTTCACCAAAAGGTCGCAATAGCAACGAGGTGAAATGGATAGCCCTGTTTGCAAAAAAGATGTAGAAAGGAAACAATTATTGGCCAATAACAGATGATGACACATGCGACAACAAAAAAGAAGCATATTCCTTGTCCTAAGGGAAGATAACAACACGGTTGTGTTTGTCTAAAACAGTGTGAGGACGAGAATGCAATATGGAAAGTACGCCGGACGAGCTATGTTTTCGGCAAAGAACTATGGAAGATCCACATGCAGCGACGTGGGAAGACGGGCAGTGGAGCAAGGCCGGAGGGGATACCTGGAGCTCGTCAGGATGTAACTAGGTGAGCGGTGGCGGGCGGAATCTGCGAGTAGGTGGCGTAGGCCCTGCCGCGCCAGAGCTTGGTCAGAGAGAACGACGTGTACCGCAGATCGGGACGTGCTGCCTCGGCGCCGTCGAACGGAGAAATGATGCACTTCCTCCCTTTCCCCCGGCGGACGGGATGTGGCCGGATCAGTGACCAACGGTGAGAGAGAGAGAGAGGCCACCGCACTCCCTTTCCCCCGGCGGACGGGATGTGGCCGGATCAGTGACCAACGGTGAGAGAGAGAGAGAGAGAGAGAGAGAGAGAGAGAGAGAGAGAGAGAGAGAGAGAGAGAGAGAGAGAGAGAGAGAGAGAGAGGCCACCGCGGCCTTGTGTGAGATACTCTGAAGAGCGACAAACCAGGCAGGCAGGCTCCATTGTATATAATGAGCGGACTACCTTTTTTCTCCATAAAAATTGTTTTATATTCTGTGTACGTGCCATTGAGCGCTATAACTTTATTTAAAAATAACGTGACAACGTGTCAAGTCGAACTTTGTTTCGTGCACGTGTGGTACACGACCTCTCTAGGTAAACAACCGCTACAGGCGTTCAAATTAGCACGTGGGCTGCCATTTCGTAAAGAAATGAGCTCCACCGTGTACCCGCGCGGGTGTGGCTGGGCACGAAGCGTGAGTACGTGCACGGTGCACCTATTCTCTTCTTGTATACGTACACCACCTACATGGGGTTGTGTGAGAGAGATACAAACCTAGAGAGATATAGTGTGTGGGTTCTTGAGAGTTGTTTTTTTGGGGGGGTCAGTCAAAAAATGTAACATATGCAATGTGTGTGAAATAGAGTCCTGGATATAACATATATATAGAGGGGGCGATCCACGAGAAGAGAGTGGAGGTATCATCGGCTTGAGGTGTCCATAGAATCGAAGAGAGGGATGATGTGTGTGTGTGCGCGCGCTCGCGATCAATAAAGAGTGCCATCGAATTTGTGTGTGCCCATGTCAAAGATATAGAGTGGCTGGCCTACTGGAACGTGAGAGGGGACATGTGCAGTTTGTCTCTGTGGCATGGATACCTACCTGCAGCGCTCGACTATCGGTGTGTGGTGGGGGAAGAGGGAGGCCCAATTAACTATAGAGGTACAATGGTCGGTATATGTGTGGAGGAGGAGAGAGGCCTACCTCATGTATTAAGGAGATCGATCTGCCTCATGTATTAAGGGAGATCGATCAGCATCCATGCATATGTGCAGGAGAGGAATAAGGTTGGGAGAGAGAAAGAGCTAGAGTGTTGGAGGGGGTGGTAGTGGAGTTGCTTCTAACAAATGGTGGGATAGGCTTGCTAGACAAACGGAGGGCACGCCCGCAATATCAATAAGAGAGGAGATGGCTGCTTGTTGTCTGTGCATGTGCGTGTGAGAGACGGGTCAGGAGGCATGCACGAATGATGAGGGGGATGATGTGGCTGTGGTAAGCAGACGTAACTACATAGGAAGATCAATCGCCCTTTGTTAGAGAAAGGAGAGACATAACTTGTGAGGTACGTCGATCGATGGGGGGGTAGTTAAAGTCGATCTAGGTATATGTTGGGAGATCGATCGATATAAATGCATGTGTGTGTTAGAAGCAAATGAGGCACGAGGAGAAGGATAGAGAGAGAGGGATGCATCTAGGAGGTGGTATGAGAGGCATACTATATCGAGGGGGAAGGAGTGTGCGAGTACGAGAACGATGAAAAGAGTGGTGGGAGTGAGGCATGGACGGTGACAAGAGAAGAGGGGAATCTTGTGTTTGTGCTAGGCACACCTGGCTAGAGAGGCATATCGATCGATGTGTGCCGTAAAGAAGGAGCTGGGGGCCTACACACACCGTGGGTGAATGACCTAAAGTGAAAAGACGAATTTGCGCGATGGAGCTAGAGAATGCTGAGGGAGGGTGAGAGGGATGCGGGCGTGTGCATGCACAAGAGAAAGTTAGCGCTAGCTACAAAGATAAGAGGGTTGTGTGGGTGTAAAAGACGAATAGAGATCATATATACTTCATTATAAAAAGCGAATTTGGATATTTGAAGAATTTATCATAGTGTTTTAAACCGACGCATGTGTGAATATATATAACGGTGATACACATGGTGTGGTTATGAACATGTTATACTACATTTAATATATTTTATCTCTACTCTTACAAAAACGGAGTTGTTGATGATGGTGTGCCTGACATCCTGCATTATAGGCCGTCCGATTTATATCTGGCGGATAGTGAGAAACTATGATGGTTGAAGTTGGCAACAATCATGATTGTAGATGCTTATTGAAATAGAGAAACGAATTCAAATTTAGTTCGAATTGCAGCGGTATAGACATTTGGAATGCACTAAAATGTTGGTATGAGTAGGTTACATGCATTATACAGCAAGCGAAAAAATTTAATCGGACATAACATGGATCCATACTCCCTCCTTCCATCTATATAGGACGTAATGAGATTTTTTAAGACCGCCTTTGACTATTGACAAGATTAATAGTACATGACATGCACAATGTGAAAATTATATCATTGAAAGAACCTTTCACAGACGAATTTAACGGTGTGCTTTGTGTAAGTTGCAAGTCATATATCATTGCTCTAATATTTGGTCAAAATTAGCATCGAAAAACGCATTAGGCCCTATATAGATGGAAGGAGGGAGTAGCTTTGAATAGCATTTGTATAGTAAAACGGGGCAAGACTTTCTCTTTGTGTGGTGTGAATAGTTTTATTTTTTTTGTTTTCTTTTCGGTTGAGGGAAGTGCGAATTGATTTGGTACATACAAGTACAATATTACTACACATTAGGCTTGTCGCTAAAATTCAACCCGCGTCTTGTTATATCCCAAAAATTCAGATATCATGCTCCCAAAATTGGCGCCTTCACAACCCGCACCTTGCTATCCCGAAATTACAATGCGCGCGAAAACTCCCTCCAGCTGCCAAATCCCGACACGCGAAATCCCCCTTCTAACCCTGAGCCGAAAGGGCCGCTAGTTCAAATCGGTGGGGGGTACTTTTGTAACACACCCTACATTTTGGACAAGCGCGTCCCTAAGTCATGCTTCACCCCCTCCCATCGCCCCCTTTTCGCCATTCAAAATCCCAGGCCGCCATAACCTCTCCGCTCCAGCCGCGAAACCCCACCCTCCTCCATCCGCCACGTCACCACTGCCCAGCCGGAGCCTCTTCCCCGACGATGTCGTCCATCGCAACAGCTCGACGTCCCTTGTCCACCTCCCCGGATGAGGATCTGTCATCCATCTCATCGTCCCGCCGGTTCAGCCGCCCCGTCCTCCACCTCCAAGGAGCTGCTCCGATGATCGTCTCGTCTATCACGGCTGCTCCATCCCCACAGCGCCGCCTTAACCTGCTCCACCAGAACCATAGCATCCTCACCGACTCCTCGGACGAAGCCGAGGCCTACTCGGCACCACCAAAGAGGTTGTACACTCATCTCATCACACCTTGTCCTTAACTTGACCTCCCGGCGCCGACGGTGCTCCATCCGGCACCCCCATGGAGCGGCTACCTTGAAGCCGGCGCCGCGGGCGACATCTTCACGGCGGCTCTCCCCCAGTGCGAGGCCCCTTCAGCAGCGGCGTCCATACCAGCCGGATCTGCTGCTGCTGCTCCGGCTCTCGCTCGCTCGCTCGCGCTGCTGCTGCTTCGGCTCTCGCTCAATCGCTCACTCGCCCAGCTGCTGCTACTGCTCTTCCCCTCGCTCGTGCTGCTGCTCTGCTCTGATTAAGCCACACTTCAGTCGACTGAATCAACTTTTGGGTCAGTCGATTTTCAGGGGGAGGGGCTCGCCAGAGTTAAGGAAGAACCACCCACAGCGGGGACGGGGGATCGCCGGAGAGGTACCCCACTATCTATCTTAGGGTTCAGGGTGGGGGGGGGGGGCTAGAGGGCTGGCCGGGCAGCGGTGGCGAGTTGTTTCGGGGCGGCGAGGCGGCGCTGGGGCCGGCGGTTCGGCCGGTGGTGGCTGGCGGCTCAGGGGGTGCAGGTTGAAGATGAACTGTAGGCCCTCCTAAACTACATGTCAAGTGCCTCTCTGCTACCATTGTGTTCAGTTTCGACAGTAGCATTCAGATTCCATAGTAAATTTCAGTTTTGACAGTTAAGTTCAGAGTCAACAATTTTTATCTCATCTGTTGTAGTCAGGTGGTTTTTGGTGATGTTAATTTTACATCCATTTTACATCATCTATTGGAGATTCTATTAGAATCCCACTTGAGATTGACAATGTCTATCTTGTGCTGCTTCAGCCTTGACGTCTTAAGGCTCACCGGAGCTGCTCCAACGACAAAACGATCCATCACAACAGAGCAGTGCCCTGTATGCCATCTACAGATTCCTCAGATCTTCCTCCACACCTCCGACATCCACCTCTGCCTCAACTGCTTCAGCGACCAACCCAATGATGCTGAGGTCGACACGGCTACGGCAAAGAGGTTGTACACTTGTTGCATCACCTATTACTATACATTCACGTCGATCCATTAGGGCTATTTTGGTTCAACGGAAAACGCCGATCCACCGGGTTGTTACCATCACTCTAAATTTCTGCATGCTCTCCTTACATAATCTCACCATATTTTTTCAGATGCATATCGATATTGTACACAGTCATCTTGAACATGTAGAGAAAAGAGAAGAGTTTTAGCGGCAATACAATGTCATGCAGACATTGCTCCATGGTGGGTTCAATGGCAAACCCTCCCCACCCTCTCCAGATTGTAATCCAGAGGAAGATATCATTCGAGGTGGATCTGCACGCCACGACCACTCCTATTTACCCCCAAGGTGTTTGCTCTACCTTGGCATGATGATGTTAGTCATAACATGCATATGTTGCCTTGTAGTGCCTACTTTTGACATCATATATGTCATCTGCTTAGTTTAGACATGTTCTGTAATGCCACCTGTTTTGTTTCTATATCATATATGGGAATTATGCAGTCTCATGTCTTTTTAGCCAGCCATAATATATGTGAAATGTGCAATGCCATCCTGTTTAACCATGCATCATATATTTGAATGATATCTTGCCCATCCTTTTCTTCATTACATTTCCATTTGTCGACAATGTTTGTACATTAAACTACTCTTCCTGTGAATCAGCCATTTGGGTGGGAGATGGAAAAATCTGGAGTGAAAACAAGGCCTTCAGAGCAGACAGTGCTACCTGTCGAAGCAGATCTCTTGTTGGGTCCCGATAGCTCCTCAGAGATGGATTCAGGGACAGATGACCAGTCCTATTCCCCACCGAGGTGTATGCTCTAACTTGGCACGGTTATATCGCTCATATCATGCATACGGTGTCTTGCATTGCATAGTTTAGACATCATATACACAATATTCAACACCATGTTCTTAGTTCAGACATCATATCAAATGCCCTCTGTTTAGCATATAAATCACATATGTGAATTAAATGATGCGATCCTGATTACTTAGATAACATGTAGGTGAATTATGTCATGCGATCCTGTTTAGTTATTCATCATATCTTTGAATTATGTTATGCTATGCTATCCAGTTTAGATAGACATCATATATGTGAAATTATGTCATGCTATCCGTTTTAGTTAAACAATATACATGCCAACTATTTCATGCCTTCTTTTTTCCACACCATCTATTGCATCTGTCTCTCACACAATGTCTATACATTCAACTATGTTTCCTGTTTATCAGCCATTTGAATTGGAGCGGGTGATGCCAGTATCCAGCGGACTAAAAACACGGTCTTCAAATAAAACAGTGCTACCTCTTGGTGGAGATAGCACCCCAGTTGTACATGCACAAGAACCAGCCCTACCACACATAACCTAAACTCTCACAGATTGTACCCCTACTTCGATGGACAGTGAACCAGCTTCACCCAATCTAACCCCAACCTCAGCCGATAGTAACCCAGTTCCTGTTGGCACAACACCATCTCCACCACGGAGCTCCCAAACAAGAGCAGTTAGTAAGGCAGCTCTAGTGCCCAAAGGGCCAGTACTATCACGGCGAACCCCAACTCCACCAGTTAGTACGCCTATTCCTGTGGAGGAAGCACAACCAGCTAGTCGTAGTTTAGCATCTGTCGCACTTGATGTTGTTAAATCGTATGTGCGTATCTTCCCATCTTGGAAATATTATACTGAAGATGAAGGAAAATGCCAGTTGCAAGTGTTTGTCCAGGAGTTATGTGTAAGCAATGTTATTCATGGCAATTACTTTGCTTCGTCCCATACATCCTACCTCCATGATGGTTATAATACAACAAATTTTCCCATTTTTCTCTATAGAGAAGGACCGATTTGGAAACTCGGGATGAGGTAACTGTGCTAATACCTCTGCTATCTTCAAGAATGCTTGGTGGCGAGATCGAATTACTCAAGAAAACATACTTCACCGGCAAAGAAACTCATCAAATTACCTTACGTTCTCCTGAGACACATTTACTGGACAATGACTGGGAACGCCTTGTTCTATACTGGTCCCGAACCAAGAATGTGGTAAGGTCTATGAGCTAATTTTCTATTTTTAAGTATTATATTCTTGCGTCTTACTATACACTGTTCATGTAGAACAAGTGCCTAAACCTAAAGAACAAATGTTCTAATTTAAGATTCCATTGCTATCATAGTTCAAAAAAGCGCTAGGCGTTAATTGTGCGTATTGCCACCGCCTTGCGCTTTACTGACCAAAGCGTATGCTTATGCGCAGTTATGCACAAATTAAGCGTAGTTATGCGCAATGCATTTTGCCAACGCCTAGAGCCTAGGCGCGCTTAAGCGCTCGCTTATGCGCGCCTTTTTTAACTATGATTGCTTTGCTCTTGTATCACTGTATTTACTCATACAAACTTATTTTTAAATTGAAGGATCCAATCGAAACTCCAATGGCACAGTAGGTATGTTCACGCATGTTTCTTTAGCAGGTTTGCTCTTATCAGTAGCTCTATTGATTTCAATTTCAGTTGTGTATACAGTTGACTTTCATATCATGCACATTACTAACATCACAGCAGAGCCAATAGTGTTGTTGTACATGTAGACCCGTGGTACCCATCTGAAATCTTGTTGTGCCGTGTAGTTTCCCACGCTTTGTATTCTTTCACTGCTTCTTTGTCTTGAACTGATATGATTTGAACCGTGTCTCTATTTTGATTTGGCAAGACAATGCAGTGACCATAGGACATAGATATATGTTTGTTTGATGCTTTTATTATGTACTAGTACTTGGCAATAGAAGACTTCGTAGTTTAATCCTGTCCACCTTACTAATGAACTGGTTCACGAAATGAGTTTCATATACTAGTACATGCTAAACTTGTTATGTGTCCGCTTGTTTCTTCTTTTAGAATCTCGATGAGAATATTGGGGAAGAGTGCCTTATTAAGCAATGGTAAAGGAAGTCGAGATAAGGTTCAGATAGTGACACATCCTTGTTGGTCTCCAACAAAGCTGATAAAACAGCTAAGGAAGACTATCTTGAAGACAATGAGACAACCCCAAAGTCCTGTCTTGGTTTAGTGTTCGAGTTACTGGCCACTACCGCTTGCACAAGCTATTCAAACTCACTGTCTGAATCAGTTCGGTTTCTTGAGTCTCAACTACAAGCTGAAAGACATCGATTAGCTGTGTTGCGACAAGAAGTGGAAGGACTGCGGAAGTCCCTGGAGCATTCAGATGCATACTTTCTGGTGCAACAGCAAGCATTGGAGGATTTTAGCGCCAAACAGGACAAAGCTAATCAGCTTGCTAAGATTATTGCCAGCATGGTGGATACCTAGGATAACGTTTCTTGAGCTCTTGTGAAGTTGTTTCAGTTATGCTCTTGTTTTGCTGCCGCATTTATTTGCATTGGTGGCCAATTTTGACGGCCAATGTATGTAATGTGCTGCTTTGTTCCCTATATTTGCACTGGTGGCGAACTTTGATGCCCAGTGGATGTAATATGTGTAATAGCAGTAATAGGCTAGCGTTAACTGCTTGCTTATTTATTTCCTTATTGTCTTGTTTAGTTGTTTGCTTGTAGTCACTGCAGTTCTTTTTCTATGTTTTTCTAGTGGCCACAATAGCCTATTTTTGGTAACTAGGCCAAAATAATCATGGCAACACACGGACTGTTGTAACCATGGGCCTCCTGTAGGCCGTATGATCCATGGGCCTTCTTCCGGCCGTAGGATCCATTGGCCTTCTATACGGGCCATAGGATCCATTGGCCTTCTAAACGGGCCTTAGGGTCCATGGGCCTTCTACGGGCCATAGGGTCCATGGGCCTTCTACGGGCCGTACGATCCATGGGCCTTCTACGAGCCATACTATCCATGGGCCTCATATGGGCCGTAGGATCCATGGGCCTTCTACAGGGCGTATCATCATTTCGCCAATCATGGGCCATACTATTCGTGGACCATAACGGGCTGTTTATAGGCCTTATTTGATAACTCTATGAAAACAGCACAACGGGTTTTTTGACATGAAAACGACCCAACGTATTAACGGTCCGCAAACAGGCCGACTGTAACGACGGGCTGAATTTGGCCCACAGGCAAAAAATGACAGTAACGGGCCGTATGTAACCGAATGCTACAAATGAGCCCAAGAATCAACGGGCCCTGAGAAGGCCGAAAGATAACTTGGGCTAGAAACGGCCCAAAGGAATAACATGCCGTTAATGGGTATAAGCGATACACTATTCATTACGGGCCGTTAATGGGCCAAGAGTTACAAAGGGCCTCATATGGGCCGAAAGAAGTCATGGGCCACACATGGGCCGGAAGTTAAAACGGGCTGGAATCATATTGGACGGCCCAGATGACGCTACTGGGCCTAATTCGGATAGGGCATAAAGGGCCCTGGGTTAGCGGGCTGTAAATGGGCTATATGCAAATATGCCGTTAACAGCCTTTCCGTGGGCCGGCCCGCCACCTTTTGACCAAGTAAAACGGGTCGGCCTTTTCACAGGAACGGGACTCTGTTGGGCTGTGCCACGTGTAGCCGTATCATAGGCGCCTTCGGTCCAATGAGCAGATGACATCTGTCCCAACGGTGAGCCGACACGAGTTTCCTCCAGCCAATGATGATTTTACACGTGGAAAATCCCCATTGGTCGAGGCTGTTAACAGGTTATCGGATCCAAAACCTGACCCGATAGCTTAACGGCATTCCGTTATGGTGGATGCCACGTGTCGGTCACCCTCGACGAAAGCACTTCTGTGACGCGCGATTTATCATCGTGGAAGTGGACACTTCCGTGATGATAATTTTGGTAATGTCATGGAACACTTCTACGACAGCACAGGTATGACTACCTTGATTCTGTCATAAAATCGTCATGGATGTACATGCATGACAAAAAACGCGACCTACTGTGACAAACACGTATCATCACGAAAGTGTATTTTTTTTGTAGTGCCATGTGGAGGAAGAGGAGAGGCGGCCAGCTAGGGGCGTGCGCCCCCCTAGCCCAAACCGAATTGGACTAGGGGGCCGAGCCCCCCTTTCCTTCTTCTTCTCCTCCCCTTCCTTCCCCTCTCCTACTTGGACTAGGAAAGAGGGGGGAATCCTACTTGGAGTATGATTGCCCCCCTTGGGCGCGCCTCCTCCTCCTTGGCCGCCCCCTCCTCCTCTCCCTCCTTTATATACGGGGGTAGGGCGCACCTCTAGACACAACAATTGATCATTGATTTCTTAGCCGTGTGCGGTGCCCCCCTCCACCATATTCCACCTCGGTAATATTGTAGCAGTGCTTAGGCAAAGCCATGCGTTTGTAGCATCATCAACACCGTCATCACACCGTCGTGCTAACGGAACTCTCCCGTAAAGCTCTGCTGGATTGGAGTTCGTGGGACGTCATCGAGCTGAACGTGTGCTGAACTCGGAGGTGTCGTACGTTCGGTACTTGATCGGTCGGATCGTGAAGATGTACGACTACATCAACCGCGTTGTGCTAACGCTTCCGCTATCGATCTACGAGGGTACATGGACAACACCATGATCTTGCATGTGCGTAGGAATTTTTTTGAAATTACTACGTTCCCCAACAATGGTATCAGAGCCTGGTTTTATGCGTAGATGTTATATGCACGAGTAGAACATAAGTGAGTTGTGGGCGATACAAGTCATACTGCTTACCAGCATTTCATACGTTGGTTCGGCGGTATTGTTGGATGAAGCGGCCCGGACCGACATTATGCGTACGCTTACGCGAGACTTGTTCTACCGACGTGCTTTGCACATATGTGGCTGGCGGGTGTCAGTTTCTCCAACTTTAGTTGAACCGAGTGTGGCTACGCCCGGTCCTTGAGAAGGTTAAAACAACACTAACTTGACAAACTATCGTTGTGGTTTTGATGCGTAGGTAAGAACGGTTCTTGCTCAGCCCGTAGTAGCCACGTAAAACTTGCAACAACAAAGTAGAGGATGTCTAACTTGTTTTTGCAGGGCATGTTGTGATGTGATATGGTCAAGACATGATGCTAAATTTTATTGTATGAGATGATCATGTTTTGTAACAGAGTTATCGGCAACTGGCAGGAGCCATATGGTTGTCGCTTTATTGTATGCAATGCAGTCGCCCTGTAATTGCTTTACTTTATCTCTAAGCAGTAGTGATAGTCGTAGAAGCAATAGTTGGCGAGACGACAACGATGTTACGATGGAGATCAAGGTGTCGCACCGGTGATGATGGTGATCATGACAATGCTTCGGAGATGGAGATCACAAGCACAAGATGATGATGGCCATATCATATCACTTATATTGATTGCATGTGATGTTAATCCTTTATGCATCTTATTTTGCTTTGATTAACGGTAGCATTATAAGATGATCTCTCACTAAATTTCAAGATAAAAGTGTTCTCCCTGAGTATGCACCGTTGCCAAAGTTCGTCATGCTGAGACACCACGTGATGATCGGGTGTGATAAGCTCTACGTTCGTCTACAATGGGTGCAAGCCAGTTTTGCACACGAAGAATACTCGGGTTAAACTTGACAAGCCTAGCATATGCAGATATGGCCTCGGAACACTGAGACCGAAAGGTCGAGCGTGAATCATATAGTAGATATGATCAACATAGAGATGTTCACCATTGAAAACTAGTCCATTTCACGTGATGATCGGTTATGGTTTAGTTGATTTGGATCACGTGATCACTTAGATGATTAGAGAGATGTCTATCTAAGTGGGAGTTCTTAAGTAATATGATTCATTGAACTTGAATTTATCATGAACTTAGTACCTGACAGTATTTTGCTTGTCTATGTTATTGTAGATAGATGGCCCATGTTGTTGTTCCGTTGAATTTTAATGCATTCCTTGAGGAAGCAAAGTTGAAAGATGATGGTAGCAATTACACGGACTGGGTCCGTAACTTGAGGATTATCCTCATTGCTGCACAGAAGAGTTACATCCTGGAAGCACCACTAGGTGTACCACCTGCGCCAGCAACTGCAGACATTGTGAATGCCTGGCCGTCGCGTGTTGATGACTACTCAATAGTTCAGTGTGCCATGGTTTACGGCTTAGAACTAGGAATTCAACGACGTTTTGAACGTCATGGAGCATATGAGATGTTCCAGGAGTTGAATTTAATATTTCAAGCAAATACCCGGATTGAGAGATATGAAGTCTCCAATAAGTTCTACAGCTGCAAGATGGAGGAGAATAGTTCTGTCAGTGAACATATACTCAAAATGTTTGGGTATTGCAATCACTTGATTCAACTGGGAGTTAAACTTCTGGATGATAGTGTCACTGACAGAATTCTTCAATCACTGCCACAAAGCTACAAGATCTTCGTGATGAACTATAATATGCAAGGGATGAACAAGACAATTCCCGAGCTCTTCGCAATGCTAAAGGCTGCGGAGGTAGAAATCAAAAAGGAGCATCAAGTGTTGATGGTCAACAAGACCACCAGTTTCAAGAAAAAAGGTGAAGGGAAGAAGAAGGGGAACTTCAAGAAGGACGACAAACAAGTTGCTGCTCAAGAGAAGAAACCCAAATCTGGACCTAAGTCTGAGACTGAGTGCTTCTACTGCAAGCGGTAGTCGTCTTTGGAAGCGGAACGCCCCAAGTATTTGGCGGATAAGAAGGATGACAAGGTGAACAAAGGTATATGTGATATACATGTTATTGATGTGTACCTTACTAGAGCTCGCAGTAGCACCTGGGTATTTGATACTGGTTCTGTTGCTAATATTTGCAACTCGAAACAGGGACTACGGATTAAGCAAAGACTGGCTAAGGACGAGGTGGCAATGCGCGTTGGAAATGATTCCAATGTCGATGTGATCGCCGTCGGCACTCTACCTCTACATCTACCTTCGGGATTAGTTTTAGACCTGAATAATTGTTATTTGGTGCCAACGTTGAGCATGAACATTATATCTGGATCTTGTTTGATGCGAGACGGTTATTCATTTAAATCTGAGAATAATGGTTGTTCTATTTATATGATTAATATCTTTTATGGTCATGCACCCTTGAAGAGTGGTCTATTTTTAATAAATCTCAATAATAGTGATACACATATTCATAATGTTGAAGCCAAAAGATGCAGAGTTGATAATGATAGTGCAACTTATTTGTGGCACTGCCGTTTGGGTCATATTGGTGTAAAGCGCATGAAAAAACTCCATACTGATGGACTTTTGGAATCACTTGATTATGAATCACTTGGACTTGCGAACCATGCCTCATGGGCAAGATGACTAAAATGCCATTCTCCGGAACTATGGAGCGAGCAACAGATTTGTTGGAAATCATACATACTGATGTATGTGGTTCGATGAATATTGAGGCTCACGGTGGGTATCGTTATTTTCTCACCTTCACAGATGATTTGAGTAGATATGGGTATATCTACTTAATGAAACATAAGTCTGAAACATTTGAAAAGTTCAAAGAATTTCAGAGTGAAGTGGAAAATCATCGTAACAAGAAAATAAAGTTTCTACGATCTGATCGTGGAGGAGAATATTTGAGTTATGAGTTTGGTCTACATTTGAAACAATGTGGAATAGTTTCGCAACCATGCCACCCGGAACACCACAACGTAATGGTGTGTCCGAACGTCGTAATCGTACTTTACTAGATATGGTGCGATCTATGATATCTCTTACTGATTTACCGCTATCGTTTTGGGGTAATGCTTTAGAGACGGCTGCATTCACGTTAAATAGGGCACCATCAAAATCCGTTGAGACGACACCTTATGAACTATGGTTTGGGGCTGCGATGCTTATGTGAAAATGCTTCAACCTGATAAGCTCGAACCCAAATCGGAGAAATGTGTCTTCATAGGATACCCAAAGGAAATTGTTGGGTACACCTTCTATCACAGATCTGAAGGCAAGACATTCGTTGCTAAAAATGGATCCTTTCTAAAGAAGGAGTTTCTCTCGAAAGAAGTGAGTGGGATGAAAGTAGAACTTGATGAGGGCTCCCTTATTGGAAAGTAGTTCATCACAGAAACCGGTTCCTGTGACCCCTAGACCAATTAGTGAGGAAGCTAATGATATTGATCAAGAAAGTTCAGATCAAGTTACTACCGAACCTCCTAGGTCAACCAAAGTAAGATCCGCACCAGAGTGGTATGGTAATCCTATTCTGGAGGTCATGTTACTTGACCATGGCAAACCTACGAACTATGAGGAAGCGATGATGAGCCCGGATTCCGCAAAATGGCTTGAGGCCATGAAATTTGAGATGGGATCCATGTATAAGATCAAAGTGTATCGGCAAGCCATCGGGAATAAATGGATTTTCAAGAATAAGACTGACGCTGATGGTAATGTTACTGTCTACAAAGCTCGACTTGTTGCAAAAGGTTTTCGACAAGTTCAAGGGGTTGACTATGATACGTCTCCAACGTATCTACTTTTCCAAACACTTTTGCCCTTGTTTTGGTCTCTAACTTGCATGATTTGAATGAAACTAACCCGGACTGGCGTTGTTTTCAGCAGAACTGCCATGATGTTGTTTTATGTGAAAAAAGAGAAGTTCTCGGAATCTCTTGAAAATCCACGGAGACACTTTTTGGAATTAATAAGAATTTCTGGGCGAAATAAATACACCAGGGGGCCCAGGGCCTGTCCACGAGACAGGGGGCGCCCCCCTATCTCGTGGGCCCCCTGAACCTCCACCGACCTCAAATCCAACTCCATATATTCACGTTCGGGGGAAAAAATCAGAGAGAAAGTTTCATCGCGTTTTACAACACGGAGCTGCCGCCAAGCCCTAATCTCTCTCGGGAGGGCTGATTTGGAGTCCGTTCAGAGCTCCGAAGAGGGGGATTCGTCGCCTTTGTCATCATCAACCATCCTTAATCACAAATTTCATGATGCTCACCACCGTGCGTGAGTGATTCCATCGTAGGCTTGCTAGACGGTGATGGGTTGGATGAGATTTACCATGTAATCAAGTTAGTTTTGTTAGGGTTTGATCCCTAGTATCCACTATGTTCTGAGATTGATGTTGCTATGACTTTGCTATGCTTAATGCTTGTCACTAGGGCCCAAGTGCCATGATTTCAGATCTGAACCTATTATGTTTTCATGAATATATGTGTGTTCTTGATCCTATCTTGCAAGTCTATAGTCACCTGTTGTGTGTTATGATCCGACAACCCCGAAGTGGCAATAATCGGGATACTTCTCGGTGATGACCGTAGTTTGAGGAGTTATGTATTCACTATGTGCTAATGCTTTGTTCTGGTTCTCTTTAAAAGGAGGCCTTAATATCCCTTAGTTTCCGCTAGGACCCCGCTGCCACGGGAGGGTAGGACAAAAGATGTCATGCAAGTTCTTTTCCATAAGCACGGATCACTATTTACGGAATACATGCCTACATTACATTGATGAACTGGAGCTAGTTCTGTGTCACCCTATGTTATAGCTATTACATGAGGAATCGCATCTAGCATAACTATCCATCACTGATCCATTGCCTACGAGCTTTTCACATATTGTTCTTTGCTTATTTACTTTTCCGTTGCTACTGTTACAACTACTACAAAAACCCCAAAACATTTATCTTTACTTTTGCTACCATTACCATTATTATCATACCACTTTTGCTACTAAATACTTTGCTGCAGATACTAAATTATCCAGGTGTGGTTGAATTGACAACTCAACTGCTAATAGTCAAGAATATTCTTTGGCTCCCCTTGTGTCGAATCAATAAATTTGGGTTGAATACTTTACCCTCGAAAGCTGTTGCGATCCCCTACACTTGTGGGTTATCAAGACTAATTTCTGGCGCCGTTGCCGGGGAGCATAGCTCTATTCTTTGAGTCACTTGGGATTTATATCTGTTGATCACTATGAAGAACTTGAAAGACACTAAAACCAATATTTTGCCCTCAACCACGAGGGGAGGTAAGGAACTGCCAACTAGCTCTGCACTAGATTCTCCTTCCATTATTAGTAAGCTTGCGACACCTAAACCTGCTACTGCTATGAATTTTGATATGTCACATGTTATTGATGATGCCACTTCTGCTATGCATGATGAAACTACTTATGTGCTTGATACTACTTTGCCATTAGGTGAATTTCTTGATGAACAACTTGCTAGAATTAGGGGGAATGAAATTACTGAAGAACCTATTATTGATGATAGTGATGATGAAGGTTCTCCCAATGATTATGTATTGCCTGTTGTTTCTAAGGGTTATGTTATGAATGAAGAAGCTGCTAGGGAAATCTTAGCTTGCAATGACAGATATGATCTTAAGAAATTATTAGCTAAATGGAAGCAGCAGTCTCTTAATACTAGAATGAAACCTAACCCTGCTTTTGCTACTTCACCTATCTGTGTTACTGATAAGGATTATGAATTCTCTGTTGATCCTGAAATTATTACTTTAGTTGAATCTGATCCTTTTTATGGCCTTGAATCTGAAACTGTTGTGGCACATCTTACCAAGTTGAATGATATAGCCACCCTGTTTACTAATGACGAGAAGTCTTGCTATTTTTATATCCTTAAGATATTTCTGTTCTCATTAAAGGGTGATGCTAAGACTTGGTATAATTCTCTTGCTCCTGGTTGTGTGCATAGTCCCCAGTCATAAGAAACAAGCTGCCTTACGGGAAATATATAATTTTGTGCAAATCAAATAAGAGAGTCTCCCACAAGCTTGGGGGAGGCTTCTCCGGTTACTTAATGCTTTGCCTGATCATCCTCTTAAGAAAAATGAAATATTTGATATCTTTTATAATGGACTAACCGATGCTCCCAAGGACTACTTGGATAGTTGTGCTGGTTGTATTTTCAGGGAAAGAACAATCGACGAAGCTGAAATATTATTGAATAATATATTAACTAAGGAAAATAATTGGACTCTTCCTGAGCCAATTCCCGAGGCAATTCCTGAACCAATTGAGCCAACTCCTGAGCCTATTCCTCAACCCACTCCGAAGAAGAGAGGTGTTTTATTTCTCAGTCCTGAAGATATGCAAGAGGCAAAGAAATCAATGAAAGAAAAAGGTATTAAAGCTGAAGATGTTAAGAATTTACCTCCTATTGAAGAAATACATGGTCTTAATCTACCGCCTGTTGAAGAACCACATTGTCTTGATAACCCGACACAGGTAGTAAAGGTAAATTCTCTCTATAGATATGATAAAGTTGAAATCCCCTCTACTAAATTTCATAGCCCATGCTTAGATGAATTTGATGACTTTATGGCTAGACAAGAAAGTTTTAATGCTTATGTTGGTAGAGAGTTAAAGAATAATGCTTTCGAGATAGGATGCGTAAGCGATAATCTGGCTGGAGTTAAAGATGAACTTCACCTCGTTAACAAATATGCTTCTATGGTTGCTACTCATGCTGAGCAAGTACTCAAAGCTTAGAATGATTTGCTTGATGAATTAAATAATAAAAATGACTTTGCTGTTAGAGTGGCTACTAGAACTGGTAGAATGACTCAGGAACCTTTGTATCCTGAAGGCCACCCTAAGAGAATCGAGCAAGATTCTCAGAGAAATAATTTAGAGGCACCTAGTTCTTCTAAAAAGAAGAAGAAGAAAAACGATAGAACTTTGCATGCTTCTAGTGAACCTACTATAGACACACCTGAGAATCCCAATGATATTTCTATTTCTGATGCTGAAACTCAATCATGTGATGAACATGAACCTAGTGATAATGTTAATGATAATGTTCATGTTGATGCTCAACCTAGCAAAAACAATGATGTAGAGATTGAACCTGCTGTTGATCTTGATAACCCACAATCAAAGAATCAACATTATGATAAGAGAGATTTTGTTGATAGGAAGCACGGTAAAGAAAGAGAACCATGCGTTCAGAAACCCATGCCCTTTCCTCCTAAACCATGCAAGTCAAAGGATGATGAGGATTTTGAGCGCTTTGCTGAAATGATTAGACCTATTTTCTTACGTATGCGCTTAACTGATATGCTGAAAGTAAATCCTTATGCTAAGTATACGAAGGATATCATCACAAACAAAAGAAATATACCAGAAGCTGAAATTTCCACCATGCTTGCTAATTAAACTTTTAAGGGTGGAATACCAAAGAAACTTGGAGATCCGGGGGTACCAACTATACCATGCTCTATTAAAAGAAATTATGTTAGAACTGCTTTATGTGATCTTGGAGCTGGTGTTAGTGTTATGCCTCTCTCTTTATATCGTAGACTTGAATTGAATAAGTTGACACCTACTGAAATATCTTTGCAAATGGCTGACAAATCAACTGCTATACCTGTCAGTATTTGTGAGGATGTGCCTGTTGTGGTTGCAAATGTCACTATCTTAACGGACTTTGTTGTTCTTGATATTCCCGAGGATGATAGTATGTCTATTATCCTTGGTAGACCTTTTCTTAATACTGCAGGGGCTGTTATTGATTGCAACAAAGTCAATGTCACTTTTCATGCTAATGGTAATGAGCATACGGTACACTTTCCGAGGAAACAATCTCATGTTCATAGCATCAATTCTATTGGAAAAGTTCCAACTATTATTATTGGAGGTTTTGAATTTCCTGCCCCTACTGTCAAGAAAAAGTATGATATTCTTATTGTTGGGGATTTTCATATCCCCGTTGAGGTAACTTAGTGTTATTCAAAACTTCTCCGGTTCCGTCTTATTCGGAATGAGTTTTTTTAACAAGACATGATCAACCTTGTTAGTGGATTCATTTTGATGATCATGAGATGGATGAAACTAGAAGACACAACCTTCTGTACCCTCTTTTTACTTTCTATTATTTAGAATAAATAAAGCAAAAATAGTATTATCCGTCTGTTTTCTGAATTATCCGTGCATTAAAAAATAGTCCGAAAATAAGAGTGCTCCAAATGCCCTGCCAATTTAGTATGTTTTTTTCTGGAATATTTGAGGATTTTAGGCATTGAAAACACTGCAGGAGGGGCAAGCACTAGGCCATGAGAGTGGAGGGCGCGCCCCCTGTCTCGTGGGCCCCTGGTGGCCCCCCTCCACTTATGCCAGCATCCACACACTTCATCTTCTACCCAAAAAATCCCCATCCAGCTCAAGCACGAGTTCTAGCTCATTTTGCTGCGATTTTCGATCTCTTAGCTCAAAGCTTCATTCACAAAACTGCTTTGGGAGATTGTTGCTTGGTATGTAACTCCTCCATTGATCCAATTAGTTTTTGTTCTAGTGCTTTATTCATTGCAAATTTTTGCTGCATAGGTGACCTTGTTCTTGAGCTTGCATGTTAAAATTTTGAGGTCCCAAGCAATTCCAATGCATGATATAGGCTCTAGGCACTTGTAGTTTTATTCACTTTTGTTTTGAAGTTACTAAAATTTCAGAAATTTTCAGAAAAAGAATTATGCTTACAAGAATGTACCAAGGTGGTTCCTCGGCAAAGAAAGGGCCAAGGGTAGCTATACGTGAGCAAGACGTTGAATTGCCGAGGGACGCGGATGTACGAGCTTGTGAGTGGCCATCCGATGATTTTATGGTCGAAGCAGGCTTCAAGGAGGAATTTGACGCGTATGGGCGTAATGCCGAGTTGGAGGACTTCTTACAAGATAAGTGTCCTCAGTACTATCAATTGACTAATTCCTTTGTGCGGAGGTTCCAATATAACTGTGCGCGTAATTCTCCTAGTGTCATGTTTGATATTTATGATACATCTTACACCATGGATTTAGATGATTTCACAACTGCTTGCAAACTCCCGCAGTGGGGTAATATTAATGATCCTCGCAAATCTGAATTTAGAGATTTTCTTGCTAGTATTACTGTGGGAGAATCTAGGGACATAGCACAAGCTACCATAGGGAGCATTCATTTTCCTGCTATACATTATTTTGCTCTCTTCATTGGTAGATGCATTAATGGTAAGAACGAAGCCTGTCACATGTGTGTCCCTGATCTTTGTGTCCTCAAGAGTGCAGTGTCAGGTTATAAAGGTTATAACTTGGGGGTAATAGTTGCACGTAGGTTGCAGAATAATAGTAGAAAGGATGATTTATTTGGAGGAATTTATGCAACCCGTGTGGCTAATTATCTTAATATAGCCCCACGAGAGGGGGATATGATTTTACCTCCTGTTTATTTGGATAAAGAAGCTATGTTCAATCATCAATTTCTTGAGAGGAATGAACAATTCCTCAATTATCGACTAATCTATGACAGACGCAACATTGTCCATGTTACTCTTCCTGCTCCCTACCTTTTTGATTATCAGGCAAAAGGAAGATATGTTGTCACCAGGGAGGAAGCAGCTGAATATGAGAGGGGAGCGGAGGCAGCTCGCCAACACACTGCTGCTCAGGAGGCGGTTGCCACTGCATCTCAGTATAACCCCAATTTCACTTATGGATATCAGCCAGGCGGTCCTTGGTATTAGACCAACTTAGGCCAAAAAGCTAAGCTTGGGGGAGTACGTATTTCTCATCGACCTTACATTCATGTTCGCACACTAGTCGTCGGTGCTCATACTCTTTCATTGTATTATCCATGCTAGTTTAAATTTATTTTCCTAGTTTTCTTCTTGTGTGTTTGATAAACCTTGAGAAAAAACCAAAACAAATAGTTAGTTTAATTTCCATGCTTGTAGTAGAAATTAAAATGAAAACCCAAAAAGATTTCTAGTTCTTCTTCTTACTTGTTGGGAGCTTTCCCGTGTAAATAGTTTTATTTTCTTTTCTTTCCTTTGGGGGTCGAAAGACCATATTGAAAATGCTTACTGGCTCTTATATGCATGATTGTTTATTTAACTTAGAGCCCATATTACTTGTCTTCTCTCTTGAGTTGAATGCTGCAGATTCCAGCTTAGTCCAATGCACGTGCACTCTTATTATTATACACATCATTCGGTCGTCCAAGTGAAAGGCAATAATGACGATATATGATGGACTTATTGGGATGAGAACAGCTGGTATGAACTCGACCTATCTTGTTTTTGTAAATATGACGAGTTCATCATTTCTGAGTCAGCTATTATGAAGTAAACATATTTGCAATGACATTTAGAGATTATAGTTGCTTGTGCCATGCTTGATTAGCTATGAGTTATAATGGTTTACCTTGCGTGCCAACATGCTATTAGAATGATTATGATGTGATATGATGGGATGGTATCCTCCTTTAAATGAATTGAGTGGCTCGACTTGGCACATGTTCACGCATGTAGTTGAATCAAATCAACATAGCCTTTCACGATATTTATGTTCATGGTGGATTATATCCTACTCATGCTTGTATTCAGTGTGAATTAATTCTAATGCATGTTTATGACTGTTGTCGCTCTCTCAGTTGGTCGCTTCCCAGTCTTTTGCTAGCCTTCACCTGTACTAAG
This sequence comes from Aegilops speltoides, assembly GCA_021437245.1. NCBI lineage: Eukaryota > Viridiplantae > Streptophyta > Magnoliopsida > Poales > Poaceae > Aegilops > Aegilops speltoides. Next base: position 467,560,245 of record CM038142.1, read on the forward strand.
CGGGAATACTGCTTGTGCATCCAAATTCCTTAAACCCCAAAGTTGTTCAATATGAGTCCACTATATCTTCCTATATGCGGTATTTACCTGCCGTTCCAAGTAAATTTGTATGTGCCAAACTCCAAACCTCAAATGAAATTCTGTTCTGTATGCTTGAGTAGCTCATGTTATAACTAGGGCTGCCTATATCTTCCATGCTAGGTGGGTTATTCTCACGAGGAGTGGAATCTGCTCCTCATTCACGAGAAAGGGCCGATAACCGGGATGCCCAGTCCCATGATCCAAAAAGATCAAAGCAAATCAAAATAATTAAACAAAACTCCCCCAGGGCTATTGTTAGTTGGAGACACTCGTTGTTTCGAGCAAGCCATGGATTGATGCTTGTTGGTGGCTAGGGGAGTATAAAACTTTACCATTCTGTTTGGGAACTGCCTATAATGCATGTAGTATGGAAGATACAACCATCTCATAGTTGTTGCGTTGACAGTGAAAGTATGCCGCTCAAAATGTTATTCAATCTCTATTTTAAAATCGAGCTCTGGCACCTCTACAAATCCCTGCTTCCCTCTGCGAAGGGCCTATCTATTTACTTTTAGGTTGAGTCATCACCCTTCTTATTAAAAGCACCCGCTGGAGAGCACACTATCATTTGCATTCATTTCTATTGATTTATATTGGTTATGACTTGACTGGATCTCTTTTACCATGAATTACAATGTTTGGTCAGTACTTGATCTTTAAAGGTGCTCTGCATTTATGTTTTGCGGTCTCAGAAAGGGCTAGCGAGATACCATTTTGTTATATCATGTTATGATTATTTTGAGAAAGTGTTGTCATTCGAGTTTTATTATTATGGCTCGCTAGCTGATTATACTATTGATATGAGTAATTATGAGACCTAGGTGTTATTGTTAGTATGGTTAGTTCATAATATTTGCTGAAACATGAATGATGGCCTTTTATGTTACAACAACAAGAGCAAACAGAGTTTGTAAAAGCTTTTCTTTATCACTTTCAGTTTATCAACTGAATTGCTTGGGGGAGTTGATACGTCTCCAACGTATCTACTTTTCCAAACACTTTTGCCCTTGCTTTGGACTCTAACTTGCAAGATTTGAATGAAACTAACCCGGACTGATGCTGTTTTCAGCAGAACTGCCATGATGTTGTTTTATGTGTAGAAACGAAAAGTTCTCGGAATGTCCTGAAAATCAACGGAGACACTTTTTTGAATTAATAAGAATTTCTGGGCAAAAGAAGGCCTGTCCACGAGACAGGGGGGTGCGCCCCCCTTGTAGGGTGCGCCCCCTTATCTCGTGGGGCCCCTGGACCTCCACCGACCTCAACTCCAACTCCATATATTCACGTTCGGGGGAAAAATCAGAGAGAAAGTTTCATCGCGTTTTACGACACGGAGCCGCCGCCAAGCCCTAATCTCTCTCGGGAGGGCTGATCTGGAGTCCGTTCGGGGCTCCGGAGAGGGGGATTCGTCGCCGTCGTCATCATCAATCATCCTCCATCACCAATTTCATGATGCTCACCGCCGTGCGTGAGTAATTCCATCGTAGGCTTGCTGGACGGTGATGGGTTGGATGAGATTTACCATGTAATCAAGTTAGTTTTGTTAGGGTTTGATCCTAGTATCCACTATGTTCGAGATTGATGTTGCTATGACTTTGCTATGCTTAATGCTTGTCACTAGGGCCCGAGTGCCATGATTTCAGATCTGAACCTATTATGTTTTCATGAATATATGTGTGTTCTTGATCCTATCTTGCAAGTCTATAGTCACCTATTATGTGTTATGATCCGACAACCCCAAGTGACAATAATCGGGATACTTCTCGGTGATGACCGTAGTTTGAGGAGTTCATGTATTCACTATGTGCTAATGCTTTGTTCGGTTCTCTATTAAAAGGAGGCCTTAATATCCCTTAGTTTCGCTAGGACCCGCTGCCACGGGAGGGTAGGACAAAAATGTCATGCAAGTTCTTTTCCATAAGCACATATGACTATTTACGGAATACATGCCTACATTACATTGATGAACTGGAGCTAGTTACATGTCACCCTATGTTATAGCTATTTACATGAGGAATCGCATCCGGCATAATTATCCATCACTGATCCATTCCCTATGAGCTTTTCACATATTGTTCTTCGCTTATTTACTTTTCCGTTGCTACTGTTACAACTACTACAAAAACCCAAAAACATTTATCTTTACTTTTGCTACCGTTACCATTATTATCATACCACTTTTGCTACTAAATACTTTGCTGCAGATACTAAGTTATCCAGGTGTGGTTGAATTGACAACTCAACTGCTAATACTTAAGAAAATTCTTTGGCTCCCCTTGTGTCGAATCAATAAATTTGGGTTGAATACTTTACCCTCGAAAGCTGTTGCGATCCCCTACACTTGTGGCTTATCAGACTACGATGAGACTTTCTCACCCGTAGCGATGCTTAAGTCTATCTGAATCATGTTAGCAATTGCCGCATTTTATGATTATGAAATTTGGCAAATGGATGTCAAAACTGCATTCCTAATGGATTTTTGGAAGAAGAGTTGTATATGATGCAACCAGAAGGTTTTGTCAATCCAAAAGGTGCTAACAAAGTGTGCAAGCTCCAGTGATCCATTTATGGACTGGTGCAAGGCTCTCGGAGTTGGAATAAACGCTTTGATAGTGTGATCAAAGCATATGGTTTTGTACAGACTTTTGGAGAAGCATGTATTTACAAGAAAGTGAGTGCGAGCTCTGTAGCATTTCTAATATTATATGTGGATGACCTCGGTGAATCTGCTTATATTATATTGGAAATGATATAGAATTTCTGGATAGCATCAAAGGATACTTGAATAATAGTTTTTCAATGAAAGACCTCGGTGAATCTGCTTATATATTGGGCATCAAGATCTGTAGAGATAGATCAAGACGCTTAATTGGACTTTCACAAAGTACATACGTTGATAAAGTTTTGAAAAAGTTCAAAATGGACAAGCAAAGAAAGGGTTCTTGCCTGTAATACAAGGTGTGAAGTTGAGTCAGACTCAATTCCCGACCACTGCAGAAGATAGAGAGAAAATGAAAGATGTTCCCTATGCTTCAGCCATAGGCTCTAGCATGTATGCAAAGCTGTGTACCAGACCTGATGTGTGCCTTGCTATTAGCTTAGCAGGGAGGTACCAAAGTAATCCAGGATTGGATCACTGGACATCGGTCAAGAACATCCTAAAATACCTGAAAAGGACTAAGGATATGTTTCTCGTTTATGGAGGTGACAAAGAGCTAGTCATAAATGGTTACATCGATGCAAGCTTTGACACTGATCCGAACAATTCTAAATCGCAACCGGATACGTGTTTATATAAAACGGTGGAGCTGTTAGTTGGTGCAGTTCTTAACAAAGCGTCGTGGCAGGATCTACGTGTTAAGCGGAGTACATAGCTCCTTTGGAAGAAGGAAATGCAGGAGTCTGGATGAAGGAGTTCATATCCGATCTAGGTGTCATACCTAGTGCATCGGGTCCAAAGAAAATCTTTTGTGACAATACTGGTGCAATTGCCATGGCAATGGAATCCAGATTTCACAAGAGAACCAAGCATGTCAAGAGACGCTTCAATTCCTTCCGGGACCAAGTCTAGGTGGGAGACATAGAGATTTGCAAGATACATACGTATCTGAATGTTGCAGACCCGTTGACTAAACCTCTTCCACGAGCAAAACATGATTAGCACCAAGGCTCCATGGGTGTTAGAATCATTACTCTAGTGCAAGTGGGAGACTGAAGGAAATATGCCCTAGAGGCAATAATAAAGTTATTATTTATTTCCTCATATCATGATAAATGTTTATTATTGATGCTAGAATTGTATTAACCGGAAACATAATACATGCGTGAATACATAGACAAACATAGTGTCACTAGTATGCCTCTACTTGACTAGCTTGTTAATTAAAGATGGTTGTGTTTCCTACCCATAGACATGAGTTGTCATTTAATTAACGAGATCACATCATTAGGAGAATGATGTGATTGACTTGACCCATTGTGTTAGCTTAGCACTTGATCGTTTAGTATGTTGCTATTGCTTTCTTCATGACTTATACATGTTCCTATGACTATGAGATAATGTAACTCCCACTTACTGGAGGAACACTTTGTGTGCTACCAAACCTCACAACGTAACTGGGTGATTATAAAGGTGCTCTACAGGTGTCTCCGAAGGTACTTGTTGACTTGATAGATTTTGAGATTAGGATTTGTCACTCCGATTGTCGGAGAGGTATCTCTGGGCCCTCTCGGTAATGCACATCACTATAAGCCTTGCAAGCAATGTAGCTAATGAGTTAGTTGCGGGATGATGCATTACGTAACGAGTAAAGAGACTTGCCGGTAACAAGATTGAACTAGGTATTGAGATACCAACGATCGAATCTCGGGTAAGTAACATACCGATGACAAAGGGAACAATGTATGTTGTTATGCGGTTTGACCAATAAAGATCTTCGTAGAATATATGGGAGCCAATATGACATCCAGGTTCCGCTATTGGTTATTGAACGGAGACATGTCTCGGTCATGTCTACATAGTTCTCGAACCCATAGGGTCCGCACGCTTAAAGTTTGGTGACGATCGGTATTATGAGTTTTTGTGTTTTGATGTACCGAAGGTAGTTCGGAGTCCCGGATGTGATCATGGACATGACTAGGAGTCTCGGAATGGTCGAGATGTGAAGATTGTTATATTGGAAGGTTATATTCGGACACCGGATGAGTTCCGGGGGTTATCGGATAAATACCGGAGAACCGGGAGGTTACCAGAACCTCCCGAGGGGTTATTGGGCCTCATGGGCCCATGTGGAGGAAGAGGAGAGGCGGCCAGCTAGGGGCGCGCGGTCCCCCGTAGCCCAAACCGAATTGGACAAGGGGCCGCCCCCCCTTTCCTTCTTCTTCTCCTCCCCTTCCTTCCCCTATCCTACTTGGACTAGGAAAGAGGGGGGAATCCTACTTGGAGTAGGATTGCCCCCCTTGGGCGCGCCTCCTCCTCCTTGGCCACCCCCTCCTCCTCTCCCTCCTTTATATACGAGGGCAGGGGGCACCTCTAGACACAACAATTGATCATTGATCTCTTAGCCGTGTGCGGTGCCCCCCTCCACCATATTCCACCTCGGTAATATCGTAGCGGTGCTTAGGCGAAGCCCTCGTCAGTAGCATCATCAAGCACCGTCATCACCTTTGTCGTCTTGTGGAACTCTCCCGCAAAGCTCTGCTAGATCAGAGTTCATGGGACGTCATCAAGCTGAACGTGTGCTGAACTCGGAGGTGTCGTACGTTCGGTACTTGATCGGTCAGATCGTGAAGACGTACGACTACATCAACCGCGTTGTGCTTACGCTTCCGCTTTTGGTCTATGAGGGTACTTGGACAACACTCTCCCCTCTCGTTGCTATGCATCACCATGATCTTGCGTGTGTGTAGGAATTTTTTTGAAATTACGACGTTCCCAACAGAATGATGTATGGACAAGACCGAATCCTAAGCATAGCACAAGATCGTGTAGTTCGTTTGCTAGAGCTTTTCTAATGTCAAGTATCATTACCCTAGACCATGAGATTGTGCAACTCCCGGATACCTGTCACATCCCTAGCTCTGGTCTGTCTAGAGCTAGCATCTGTTGTTGCATCATGTTTAAATTTTCTTAGAAACTTGAAATGGAAGACAGAACCCCTAGCCCCCCCCCTTTAAGCCAACTAGGGTTTACTAAAATCATTTCCAATGACCCTGAAATGCCCTTCTAAAATGTTCATCATCTTTGCTTTGGTCTTAAACCTCTGACAAAAATGGTGCACAAATTTCTAGGACATCCTAAGGTCACTGGGTTAAATCATATGATATTTGAATTTAGGCATTTAAATGCCAGTAAATATTTTAAATGCCCAAATAATCATAAACTTAAGTGTTTGCTGTTGGATATATTCCAGGCAGTGGGCTTGAGCAAGTTTCATGAATTTTGATCTAGTCTTAGTATTTTTTAATAAAGCCCTAAAGATCACAGAAAATAGAAAAACAGAAATAAAAAGAGAGAGAGAGAGAGAAGAAACTTACCTAGCGCCACCAACCGTCCTAGCACTGCAGCTGGTGGGCCCAGCCCACCACCGCCTGGCTCCCTGTCGCCTTCCTCCTCGCGCCAGTAGGCAGGGGCGCGTGCCCGGCGCGCGCAGCCACACGCCGGTCACCTCCTCCCTACCTGGCTGCGTCCTCCTCCCCCTGGACGTCTCTCGCAGCGCCACACACCCCTAGGCCCTCTCACTCTCTCCCCGAGCTCCTCTCCTCCTATGGCTCCCTCTTTCTCCCACCGAGCGGAGCTCGTCACCGCCGCTCGCTGCTGCCGCAGCCACCGCCTCCCCCTCGCTTCTCCGACGTGCCCACGAGCTTCGCCTCGACCCCCCTCTTCCTCTTCGTCCAGCCACGCCTCGCCGGAGGCCCTGGGTCGACGCCATCTTCATCATCTTCATTGCCGGCCACCGAAGATCCCTCTCGCCGCCCCACTCGCTCTGGTGCTTCCCCAAGCACGCCGAGGCCACCACTGCACTCGTCGTTAGCCCCTGCCCCTTTCCCCTCTCTTGCCGCGCTTCATTTCCCTCTCTAGCCGCCGTTCGCAATGAGCCCAAGAGCTCTTCGCCGCCGGCCATGTCACCGTCAAAGCCACCGTTGCCTAGAGATGCAACTGAGCACGCAGCCGTGCTCAGTGCACCCCAGGAGGCCAAAGCACCCCTCTGCACCCTCTGCCGTGCTCCCTAATGCCGACCCCGAGCTTGCCCGAGCTCCGGCCGCCACCGCGAGCTCGACTCCGGCGAGTACAGTGCACCCCGTCCACTCCTTCCTGCTCTGTTGGATGCGGAAGAGCACGGGCTCCCTCCTGGTAGTCTCCCCGCACCTAAACGCAGGCCTTAGCGCCGCCCAGTAGCAGCTCCGCCGCGCGGAATGGTTGCCGTCGCCCAAGCTCCGGCGAGCCGACGTGGCTCCGTCATTAGCCACTAATGACCCTACTAATTAACCCCTCTCTCACTGACATATGGGCCCCACGCCCTTAACTAACCATGGTTTAACTCACGTTTAGTTTAAATTAATCACAGTGGCCCCACGCGTCGGCGTTGACCTCGCTGACATGGCCGTTGACCGGGCCCACTTGTCTGTGTCACTTACCGACACTGGGTCACTGACCAGTGGGTCCAACTGGTCAGGTTTGACCTGGTCAGCCACAGCCGACCTGCTGACGTAATGCTGTTGTCATGTTGACGCGGTAATATTTTTTGGAATTTAAATAAATCAGAAATGATTTATAAATTTCAGAAAATGCCCTAAACTTCTAAAAATCATAGAAACTCAACCGTAACTCCAAATGAAATAAGTTATATATGAAAAATGATCAGAAAAATCCAATCTATCCATCTGCACTGGTTTCATACATGTTTAATCAACTTAAACCTGCTGTTTTATATTAAAACATTATAATGCACTTTATTAAGTCATAGTTTCAATTTGAACTTGAACCTTGGGTTCAAACTAACTCAAACCCATCTGATTATAGTTGCATTAGCCCAACACACTCATTTTGCCATGTCATGATCATGCATCATATTGTGCATTGCATTGATTGTGTTCCCTTCTGTGTTGCTGGTATTTGTCCCCTCTCGGTAGACGTGATACCGACGATGAGATCGATGACACCGATGAAGAGCTATACTATCTTCAGAAGTGTCAGGCAAGCAAAACCCCCTTGTTCATTCTGATACAATCCTACTCTCTCGCTCCTGCTCTCTTTAACTGCATTAGGACAACAATGATTCCTCTATTACTTGCTGCGGTAGCTGAACCCCTTTATCCTCTGTATGACCTGTCATTGCCACAGTAAATAGATGAAACCCACTAGCATGAGTAGGAGTTGTTTGAGCCCTGTTGTGCCTACTCATTCATGCTTGTTTGTCATGCCTGCTACTGCCTAGAGTTGAGTCAGGTCTGATTCATCGGGGATGAATCAGAGGTGTGTGAACATGTCCTACTGTGTGTGAGCTAAGTGTGTGAACACGATTTGGTAAAGGTAGCGGTGAGAGGCCATGTAGGAGTACATGGTGGGTTGTCTCATTGAAGCCGTCCTCAGGAACTAAGTTCTGTGTTTGTGATCCATGAAATAGCTACTACCATGCATTGGGCCCTGAAATATGACCCCACTCGACTTCTTTATCACCCTTGTCCTGTGTCCAGGAGTTGCAAGTAGTTTCTGGTGTTTGTAGTATGCTGGAGGCCGTGCGCAGTGCTGACCGGAGGGGTGGGCTGTGATGCGGTAGGCACGTGAAATGGTGTACTAGGCGCCCGTTTGGTGTCTCGAGAACGCTGCACACATCGTTCGGGGTCGTATGTGGAAACCTAGGCCAGACTCCCTGCAGATGGAACCTGAATAGGCGATAAACCTGGACTAGAGACTTGAGTGTTTAGGTAGGTCGTGGTCTACACCCATTTCGGCTTTAAGCTGAAGTCATCAAGCACATGTCGCAGTGCACGCTAAGTGGTGGAAACATGTATGAAGAAGTACACCCCTGCAGGGTTAACATCATCTATTAGAATAGCCGTGTCCGCTGTAAAGGACTTCTGGGTTGCCTGTACAGTTCATAGACAAGTGAAAGTGGATACTTTAAAATACGCAAGATAAGCGTGAGTGCTATGGATGGCGTTCTCGTAGGGAGACGGGAGTGGATCCATAGTGGTGTATTGATATGGTGAATATGTGGACTCATGTGCGCCACCTCAAAAGAGTTACTTGCAGTCATAGTTCAGGATAGCCACCGAGTCAAAGCTGGCTTGCTGCAGTTAAACCCCACCATCCCCTTTGTTGATAATGATGCATATGTAGTTAGTTCTGATGTAAGTCTTGCTGGGTACATTTGTACTCACATTTGCCTATTTTATATTTTTGCAGAGAGACTTCAGTCTCACTAGTAGTTCTGCTTGGACTTTGACGTTTAGCTTGTTACCTCAGCTACGATCTTGTGCCCTCGGCAGGATCTAGTAGATAGTCAGGCTTTTTAGCCTTTTCCATTTGTAGATGTCTGTACTCAGACATGTTAAGCTTCCGTGTGTGCTTTGACTTGTATGCTCTGAATGCTGGGTCGAGAGACCCATGTTTGTAATATCTCGCTCCTTAGAGCCTATTGAATTAAATACTTGAGTTGTAGAGTCATGTTGTAATGCCATGTTGTATTTGCACATATCGAGCATATTGTGTGTATGTTATTGAAATGCTTGGTATGTGTGGGACTATCTAGTTGTTTATCCTTAGTAGCCTCTCTTACCGGGAAATGTCTCCTAGTGCTTCCACTGAGCCTTGGTAGCTTGCTACTGCTCCGGAACACTTAGGCTGACCGGCATGTGTCCTTCTTCGTTCCTGTGTCTGTCCCTTCGGGGAAATGTCACGCGGTGTCTACCGGAGTCCTGTTAGCCTGCTACAGCCCGGTTTACCAGAGTCCTGCTAGCCCAGTTGCTACAGCCCGGATTCACTCGCTCCTGTCCCTGTAAGTTAGTGCCACTTTGGGTTCACGACTAGCCATGTCAGCCCGGGCTCCTTGTCATGTGGATGCTAGCGACGCTATCATGTATATGTGCCAAAAGCCGCAAACTGTCCCGGGCAAGGTAAGACGATACCCGTGGGAATACCGTGCGTGAGACCGCAAAGTGATATGAGGTGTTACATGCTAGATCGGTGTGGCATTGGGTCGGAGTCCTGACAGTTTTGGTATCAAAGCCTGACTGCCTGTAGGATTACCAAGCCAAACTGGTCGAAGTTGAGTCTAGAAATTCTTTAGTTATATAAGGGAATTGATTGTGGGATGGAACGTAAGGCTCTTTTTACTCCTTTACCTCATGCCCTTCTGATCTGAGTCATCTTATCTTTTCTACGGGGTTAAGAAACTAGGCTTCTCTTCTTTCTATCAGGATCACGTGTTACTAATCTATAAACTTATAAGATTGTTGGATTTAATGCCTCAGTTTAGGTTCTACTATCTCCGTGTGCTCATAGTTGATCTCAGAACCTTGATATTATGGTGATCGAGTGGTTATGCCACCATTTTGCAGGATGTTTCAAATCTTTTTGAGCATATTACAGCCGTTATGCTGTCCGAGTCGTCCCAGGTTTCTACACAGTCTGATGCACTTGCAAATCCCTTCCTCCTGTTCCCGATGTTCCTTTGGGCCAGATTAACCACACTAACTAGTGTGTTGAGGTACTTTATTGCCTCAACATTTATGTTGGAGCTATTATTATGACCCTAGATGTCTAGAGTATCACCTAGTAATCTAGCCATGTTTTGTGTCCCAGTGTGATGATTCTGGCCAGCATTCTCGAAAGCATTCCGTGATGCCATTTAATAGTAGGCATTCTACTCTTGGGTTCTTGACCCAAGATTCACTCTACTTACCTCATGCTGATAGTGTTGCTCGTACCTTTAGGATATTAGTAACCTTTGCGATAGTCCTCGAGGTCTGTGGTATTTCCTTCTTCCAAATACCATGAACTGCTTATGGCAGAAGTTCTTTTGAACCAAAAGATCACAACCAGAATGCTCTTGACGAGTTCTCAATTCTATGTTGTGACTCTGTTAGTTCTACCTTCTCTGCATGGGTTATCCGGAAGAAACCTGTTGAACTTGGTTCGACATACTAATCTATGCATCCACAACTCAGAAAGTTATATGCTCCTTTGAGTTGTCCCTCTTTAGTTGTATTCCGACCCTCATCTATCAATTGATAGTCAAGAGTATGCGTGCATTCGTTCATCGATACCTATTCCTCTTGTGGTCCGTTAAGCCATTCTATTCCAGAATGGCTAGGAGAAACAAACTCCAGTACCTTATCCATCTCCAGGATTGGGTCAAAGCAGTTGTAATCCGCAAATCAAATGCCAACCCAACTTTTGATTCTGTTCTACCCTGAAGTATTACCATCTTATGTCAAGAATGTCATGAGAATTGCACCACCCATTGTGATTTCTTGACGCAGTGATATTTCTTGCCATCATTGTTCATTCCTCGGTTTCCGTGTTATTGTAACTTGAATGCCGACAAGTGAATCGTGATGTGTGAAATCAATACGCCTAGCAACTAGTTGCTTGGTAGTAAATGGACAATATTCTCATTCTTAGCGTGTTTGTTATTGAATCATCATTCTAAGATAGACTGTTCTACCTAGTCCTTATTTCCGGTGCACTCTTCAATCAGTGAGTTAGGATAGTGCCCATTCTTGCTCATTGGATCATATCGTCTTGCCCTGAAAAGCAAGATTGTTCTCGAGCTTAGTAACATATCGGTGGTTCGTGATTTTCCGAATATCTTCTCGGAAGTATCACCAGGTTGTCACCTGACCGCTATGTTGAGTTTGTGGTCAAGTTGGTTTTTTATAAACCACCCCCTTCTCCTAGAATCTGTGTTGGATACCCCTGAGCTAGTTGGTTAAGCTAAACAACAACTTGGAGAGTTGGAAGATAAAAGCTTACCTGACTTAGCTCATCTCCAAGGGATACCCTTGTGTGTGTGTGTGTGTGTGTGTGTGTGTGTGTGTGTGTGTGTGTGTGTGTGTGTGTGTTGAAGAAAGATAATATCTTCATTGATTGATCTTCATGATCAGTTGATGGACTTATCGTCTTCACCAATCTTTGATTTGAGTGTGGGATATCCTCAAATCAAATCAGAACTAACGATGTTCGTAATGTTGTCTTATTCGTGGATTTTCCTCAAGCATACACCGTTATATCTTTTGGTTCTGACCAATGCTATCACTTGATCTCATAATTATGGAATTCCATTTATATGGAAATCCCGATGACTTTTTGTTGAGCCCATCAGCAGCATTATCTCCTCCATAATTCGTGTTGAACATCCAACTACTATTGGAAACTTCTACAAGCATTTCTTCATGCTAGCTCATGAAGCATATGTTCGGATGTAAGAAGTGAGTTCCTCCAGTTCATGTGCAATTGATGCAAGTTGCCATCGTGGATTCGAGAAAGTCAATGTTGCTTCCTTTGGAATCATCCCAAATCAGTCATGCATACGTGCGAAGTATTCTGTGGTTCGGAGACTTGCAACCTTCATTCTATATGTATTCCTAGCACACCAAGCCACTGATTGATTTGTTCAAGGAGAAGTAGTTCCTTCTTAAGAGCAAGACTTATGCAAGGACTTCGATATCCTTGTTGATGGTTCCCCACCTGAACTCGGTAGTGTTTTATTATAAGACTACCACGTGGTCATGCTTGTCTGAGACAGCGTGTTCACATGTTTGTAGCAGAACCAGCTCCTGTTTTGGAGCTTGCTATCGCAGTTCATTTCCCGAGAATCTTGCAACGTCATCTTGTCGATTTGTGTTGCAAACTTTAATTTTTCTTTCTAGACTTGATGAGTCTGGAATATTCTGACACCAACCAGATCTGAATCTTAGGCAGATGTGATGATTGGAACATCTCCCAAGAACTATAATATTGGTCTTTCGATAACCGGTAAAGTGGATGTCGTGGCCAACACACCCAGCCGGAAGACCTATTGTTGTAGTATCTTGATTGAGGAAGTTGGCCACCTCCCCTTAAGGATTTCGTAGGATTTACTCCCTAGTTGTCCCTTATGGATTTTTGTGTTCCCGAAGTCCGACCTGTTACTTGATGTTCTAGATACCAAACCATATCAATAAATGGGTTACGCTAGCACATCAAGGAGAACATTAGAAGCGGAGTGCTAAATGTCTCTCGGTCGATCATCCAGATCTTCCTTTGCATCTGCATCCTCCACAGGTATTCATCATGGTAGTATGACGTGTTGCTAGGATCCTTGTCATGGATATTGGAAAACCGTGATGAATATGGAAATGCTCAAGTTCTTGAGAGCACGCGCAAGCGCTATGGTTATCACCGGCACTAACTGCGATCGCTCTTAGCTTCCTCGGTTATGCTATAACTTTTCAACAGTGGATTCACTCTCTACTGTTGAGTTATTTCCAAGTTACCAGAATCATTCCCAACATTTGCATTCAGTTCCCAACCCGCACCGCCAATGGGCAATTCTACCATGGGTTCCATCCATTTCCGAAGATAAGCTAAAATGGTTCCTTGCATTGTCTTCAACAAGGTAATCCACATCATCCATTCTAGTCTGGCATGTCGTTCCTTCGCACTCCGCCAAACGATTGATGTGATTTGCCTTAGGCTGATATAAAGAGTCTCAATGATCTCTATATTAAAGGTAATTCTTTTTGCCATTTAAGGTAATAATTCTACGAATCACCCTCCTCCAAGATGTCTTGTTATGGTATCATGGCAACTCAACTCCTCGCTACGTTGACAACCGTTCACCACCTTCTTAAGAGTGAAATTGTTGTCTACCTAGTGAACCTCCGTTATCAGTTCCACTCCATTCCTCTAAATATGTGCTTCGTGTCTCAGCTCGACAGATGTTGCTATGGCTCACCCCGTGAGTTGATCCTAAGTTGTTTGATCTTCAAGAAGATTGATCCTTTTAGAGTTTTCCCTTACCTCTCCTTGTCATGTTAGCCGAAGTTCTCAGAGCAAGACATCGAGTCAATGATGGTGGCCGAATCAATGTTCCTATCAAGTGCAATTTGATCATGAAGATTGTGTTAGTTGCGTTCTCCTTTAACTTACCCTACGCTTGAATCTCGGGACGAGATTCTTGTTTAGTGGGGGTGAGTTGTCACATCCCTAGCTCTGGTCAGTCTAGAGCTAGCATATGTTGTTGCATCATGTTTAAATTTTCTCAGAAACTTGAAATGGGGAAGACAGAACCCCCAGCCCCCCCCATTTAAGCCAACTAGGGTTTACTAAAATCATTTCCAATGAACCTGAAATGCCCTTCTAAAATGTTCATCATCTTTGCTTTGGTCGTAAACCTCTGACAAAAATGGTGCACAAATTTCTAGGACATCCTAAGGTCACTGGGTTAAATCATATGATATTTGAATTTGGGCATTTAAATGATAGTAAATATTTTAAATGCCCAAATAATCATAAACTTAAGTGTTTGTTGTTGGATATATTCCAAGCAGTGGGCTTGAGCAAGTTTCATGAATGTTGAGCTAGTCTTAGTATTTTTTAATAAAGCCCTAAAGATCACAGAAAATAGAAAAACAGAAATAAAAAGAGAGAGAGAGAGAGAGAGAGAGAGAGAGAGAAGAAACTTACCTGGCGCCACCAACCGGCCCAGCACTGCAGCTGGCCGTCCGAGCCCACCACCGCCTGGATCTCTGTCGCCTTCGTCCTCGCGCCAGTAGGTAGGGGCGCGTGCCCGGCGTGCGCAGCCACACGCCGGCCACCTCCTCCCTACCTGGTTGCCTCCTCCTCCCCCTGGATGTCTCCCGCAGCGCCACGCGCCCCCCAGGCCCTCTCACTGTCTCCCCGAGCTCCTCTCCTCCTCTGGCTCCCTCTTTCTCCCACCGAGCGGAGCTCGTCGCCGCCGCTCGCTGCTGCCGCAGCCACCGCCTCCCCCTCGCTTCCCCGACATGCCCACGAGCTTCGCCTCGACCCCCCCTCTTCCTCTCCGTCCAGCCACGCCTCGCCGGAGGCCCTGGGTCGAGACCATCTTCATCATCTTCGTCGCCAGCCGCCGAAGATCCCTCTCGCCGCCCCGCTTGCTCCGGTGCTTCCCCGAGCACGCCGAGGCCACCACTGCACTCGCCGTGAGCCCGTGCCCCTTTTCCCACTCTCCCCACGCTTTATTTCCCTCTCTAGCCGCTGTTCGCAACGAGCCCGAGAGCTCTTCGCCGCCGGCCATGTCGCCGCCATAGCCACCGTTGCCTAGAGCAGCAACCGTGCTCAGTGTACCCCTAGGAGGCCAAAGCACCCCTCCGCACCCCCTGTTGTGCTCCTTAACGCTGACACCGAGCTTGCCTGAGCTTCGGCCGCCGCCATGAGCTTGACTCCGGCGAGTACATCACACCCCGTCCGCTCCTTCCTGCTCCTTTGGATGCGGAAGAGCATGGGCTCCCTCCTGGTAGTCTCCCCGCACTTAAACGCAGCCCCTAGCGCCGCCCAATAGCAGCTCCGCCGCGCGGAATGGTCACTGTCGGCCAAGCTCCGGCGAGCCGACGTGACTCCGTCATTAGCCACTAATGACCCTACTAATTAACCCCTCTCTCACTGACATATGGGTCCCACGCCCTTAACTAACCATGGTTTAACTCCTATTTAATTTAAATTAATCACAGTGGCCCCACGCATCGGTGTTGACCTCGCTGACGTGGGCGTTGGCCGGGCCCACCTGTCTGTGTCACTTACCGACACTGGGTCACTAACCAGTGGGTCCCACTGGTCAGGTTTGACCTGGTCAGCCACAGCCAACCTGCTGACATAATGTTGTTGTCATGCTGACGCAGTAATATTTTCTGGAATTTAAATAAATCAGAAACGATTTATAAATTTCAGAAAATGCCCTAAACTTCTAAAAATCATAGAAATTCAACCGTAACTCAAAATGAAATAAGTTATATATGAGAAATGATCAGAAAAATCCAATCTATCTATCTGCACTGGTTTCATGCATGTTTAAGCAACTTAAACCTGTTGTTTATATCAAAACATGATAATGTACTTTATTAAGTCCTAGTTTCAATTTGAACTTGAACCTTGGGTTCAAACTAACTCAAACCCATGTGATTATAGTTGCATTATCCCAACACACTCATTTTGCCATGTCATTATCATGCATCATATTGTGCATTGCATTGATTTTGTTACCTTCTGTGTTGCCAGTATTTGTCCCCTCTCGATAGACGTGATACCGACGATGAGATCGATGACACCGATGAAGAGTTATACTATCTTCAGAAGTACCAGGCAAGCAAAACCCCCTTGTTCATTCCGATACAATCCAACTCTCTCGCTCCTGCTCTCTTTAACTGCATTAGGACAACAACGATTCATCTGTTACCCCTTTATCCTCTGCATGACCTGTCATTGCCACAGTACATAGATGAAACCCACTAGCATGAGTAGGAGTTTTTTGATCCCTGTTGTGCCTACTCATTCATGCTTGTTTGTCATGCCTGCTACTGCCTAGAGTTGAGTCAGGTCTGATTCATCGGGGATAAATCAGAGGTGTGTGAACATGTCCTACTGTGTGTAAGCTAAGTGTGTGAACATGATTTAGTAAAGGTAGCGGTGAGAGGCCATGTAGGAGTACATGGTGGGTTGTCTCATTGAAGCGTCCTCAGGAACTGAGTTCTGTGTTTGTGATCCATGAAACAGCTACTACCATGCATTGGGCCCTGAAATATGACCCCGCTCGACTTCTTAATCACCCTTGTCCTCTGTCCAGGAGTTGCATGTAGTTTCTGGTGTTTGTAGTATCTTTGGAGGCCGTCTTGTGCTGACCGGAGGGGTGGGTTGTGACGCGGTAGGCACGTGGCACGGTGTATCGGGCGCCCGTTTGGTGTCTCGGGAACCCTGCACACATCGTTCGGGAACGTATGTGGAAACCTCGGTCGGACTCCCTGCGGATGGAACCTGAATAGGCGATAAACCTGGACTAGAGACTTGAGTGTTTAGGTAGGTCGTGGTCTACACCCATGTCGGCTTTCGCTTGAAGTCTGCCGAGCACATGTCGTGTGCAGACGCTAAGTGGTGGAAACATGTATGAAGAAGTATACCCCTGCAGGGTTAACATCATCTATTTGAATAGCCGTGTCCGTGGTAAAGGATTTCTGGGTTGCCTGTATAGTTCATAGACAAGTGAAAGTGGATACTTTAAAATATGCAAGATAAGCGTGAGTGCTATGGATGGCGTTCTCGTAGGGAGACGGGAGAAGATCCATAGTGGTGTATTGATATGGTGAATATGTGGACTCGTGTGCGCCACCTCAAAAGAGTTACTTGCAGTCATAGTTCAGATAGCCACCGAGTCAAAGCTGGCTCTGCGATTAAACCCCACCATCCCCTTTGTTGATAATGATGCATATGTAGTTAGTTCTAATGTAAGTCTTGCTGGGTACATTTGTACTCACGTTTGCCTATTTTATGTTTTTGCAGAGAGACTTCAGTCTCACAAGTAGTTCCACTTGGACTTCGATGTTTAGCTTGTTACCTCAGCTACGATCTTGTGCCCTCGGCAGGATCTAGTAGATAGTCAGGCTTTTCAGCCTTTTCCATTTGTAGATGTCTGTACTCAGACATGTTAAGCTTCCACGTGTGCTTGGACTTGTATGCTCTGAATGCTGGGTCGAGAGACCCATGTTTGTAATATCTCGCTCCTCGGAGCCTATTGAATTAAATACTTGAGTTGTAGAGTCATGTTGTGATGCCATGTTGTATTTGCACATATCGAGCATATTGTGTGTATGTTATTAAAATGCTTGGTATGTGTGGGATCTGACTATCTAGTTGTTTATCCTTGGTGGCCTCTCTTACCGGGAAATGTCTCCTAGTGCTTCCACTGAGCATTGGTAGCTTGCTACTGCTCCGGAACACTTAGGCTGACCGGCATGTGTCCTTCGTTCTTGTGTCTGTCCCTTCAGGGAAATGTCACGTGGTGTCTACCGGAGTCCTGTTAGCCTGCTACAGCCCGGTTTACCGGGGTCCTGCTAGCCCAGTTGCTACAGCCTAGATTCACTCACTGATGACCGACACGTTCGTTGCTGGGTCATGTATGCCTGTCCCTATAAGTTAGTGCCACTTTGGGTTCAGCACTAGCCATGTCAGCCCGGGCTCCTTGTCATATGGATGCTAGCAACGCCATCATATACGTGTGCCAAAAGGCGCAAACGGTCCCGGGCAAGGTAAGACGACACCCGTTGGAATACCGTGCGTGAGGCCGCAAAGTGATATGAGGTGTTACATGCTAGATCGGTGTGGTATTGGGCCGGGGTCCTGACAATACCGTAGGAATGCTTTGGGTGTATCAAACGTCAAAACGTAACTGGGTGGCTATAAAGGTGCACTACAGGTATCTCCGAAAGTGTCTGTTGGGTTGGCACGAATCAAGACTGGGATTTGTCACTCCGTATGACGGAGAGGTATCTCTAGGCCCACTCAGTAATGCATCATCATAATGAGCTCAATGTGACTAATGATTTAGCCACAGGATCATGCGTTACAGAACGAGTAAAGAGACTTTCTGGTAATGAGATTGAACAAGGTATAGGGATACCGACGATTGAATCCCGGGCAAGTAACATACCGATGGACAAAGGGAATTGTATATGGGATTGATTGAATCCCTGACATTGTGGTTCATCCGATGAGATCATCGTGGAACATGTGGGAGCCAATATGGGTATCCAGATCCTGCTATTGGTTATTGGCTAGAGAGGCATCTCGGTCATGTCTGCATGGTTCCTGAACCCGTAGGGTCTACACACTTACGGTTCGGTGATGCTAGAGTTGTAATGGGAATTGTATGTGGTTATCGAAAATTGTTCGGAGTCTCGGATGAGATCCCGGACGTCATGACTTTCGGAATGGTTCGGAGGTAAATATTTATATATGTAAAGTCCTATTTTGGCCACCGGAAAATGTTCGGGGTTTTTCCATATTGTACCGGGAAGGTTCTAGAAGGTTCCGGAATGGGGCCCACCTACATGGGGGGACCCACATCAATCTTTGCAGTGCGGGCAAGGCCCCACACCCCTGGTCAAGGCTCACCAAGATCCCCCCGTTAGAAGGAATAAGAACATATCGTGAAGGGATAACATCAAGATCCCTAAAAGGGGGGATAACATTCGGTGGGGAAGGGAAAGGATGGGATTTCTTTCCTCCCACCTTTGCCAACGCCCCAATGTACTTGGAGGGAAAGAAACCAGCCCCCTCCACCCCTATATATAGTGGGGAGGTGCATTGGGAGCTAAACCCCTTGCCCCTGGCGCAGCCCTCCCCCTCCAACTCCTCCTCCTCCTCAGTTGAGTGTAGCAAAGCTCTGCCGGAGAACCACGAGCTCGACCACCATGCCATCGTGATGCCGGAGTTCCCCCTTGTTGGAAATATGCCCTAGAGGCAATAATAAAATGGTTATTATTATATTTCCTTGTTCATGATAATTGTCTATCATTCATGTTGTAATTGTATTGACCGGAAACCATAATACATGTGTGAATACATAGACCACAACATGTCCCTAGTGAGCCTCTAGTTGACTAGCTCGTTGATCAACAGATGGTCATGGTTTCCTGACTATGGACATTGGATGTAATTGATAATGGGATCACATCATTAGGAGAATGATGTGATGGACAAGACCCAATCCTAAGCATATCACAAGATCGTATAGTTCGTTTGCTAAAGCTTTTCTAATGTCGAGTATCATTTCCTTAGACCATGAGATTTTGCAACTCCCAGATACCAGAGGAATGCTTTGGGCGTACCAAACGTCACATCGTAACTAGGTGGCTATAAAGGTGCACTACAGGTATCTCCGAAAGTGTCTGTTGGGTTGGCACGAATCGATACTGGGATTTGTCACTCCGTATGACGGAGGAGGTATCTCTGGGCCCACTCTGTAATGCATCATCATAATGAGCTCAATGTGACTAAGTAGTTGGTCACGGGATCATGCATTACGGAACGAGCAAAGTGACTTGCTGGCAATGAGATTGAATGAGGTATTGGTATACCGACGATCAAATCTTGGGCAAGTAATGTACCGATTGACAAAGGGAATTGTATACGGGATTGCTTGAATCCTTGACATCATGGTTCATCCGATGTGATCATCGTGGAATCTGTGGGAACCAACATGGGTATCCAGATACCGTTGTTGGTTATTGGCCAGAGAGCTGTCTCGGTCATGTCTGCATGATTCTCGAACCCGTAGGGTCTACACACTTAAGGTTTGATGATGCTAGGGTTATAAGGAAGTTTTCATGTGATTACTGAATGTTGTTCGGAGTCCCAGATGAGATCCCAGACGTCATGAGGAGTTCCGGAATGGTCCGGAGGTGAAGATTTATATATGGGAAGTCATCATACGGTCACCAGAAATATTCGGGGGTATACCGGTATTGTACCGGGACCACCGGAGGGGTTCTGGGGGTCCACCAGCCCAGGACGCCTTATGGGCTGTAGGTGGAAGGGAACCAGCCCCTAGTGGGCTGGGCAACATCCCCCCTAGGGCCCATGCGCCTAGGGTTGGGGGAACCCTAAAGGGGGCGCCCCCCTTGCTTGGGGGGCAAGCCCCCTCCCCCTTGGCCGCCCCCCTCCAGATCTCATCTAGAGGGGCCGGCCCCCTTTCCCCTTCTCCCTATAAATAGAGGGGTGGAGGGAGGGCTGCAGCACCACATCCTAGGTGCAGCCCCTTCCCTCCCCAACACCTCTCCTCCTCCGCGTGAGCTTGGTGAAGCCCTGCCGGAGAACTGCCACTCCATCACCACCACGCCATTGTGCTGCTGTTGGAGCCTTCTTCCTCAACCTCTCCCTCCTCCTTGTTGGATCAAGGCGCGGGAGACGTCACCGGGCTGCACGTGTGTTGAACGCGGAGGCACCGTTGTTCGGTGCTCAGATTGGATCCGGCCGCGATATGAATCGCTACATGTACGACTCCTCCAACCGCGTTCTTGCAACGCTTTCGTCTCACGATCTTCAAGGGTATGAATATGCACTCCCCTCTCTCTCGTTGCTAGTTACTCAATACATTGTTTCAAAGAAAGTGTTCCCCCTAACTATGCACCATTGCGAAGGTTCGTTGTTTCGAAGCAACACGTGATGATCGGGTGTGATAGATTCTAATGTTTGAATACAACGGGTGTAATCCAGATTTACCCAAGAAAAAACACTTAGGTTGACTTGACGAGCCTAGCATGTACAGACATGGCCTCGGAATACAAGAGACCGAAAGGTCGAACATGAGTCATATAGAAGATATGATCAACATGAGGATGTTCACTGATGATGACTAGTCCGTCTCACGTGATGATCGGACACGGCCTAGTTGACTCGGATTATGTATCACTTAGATGACTGGAGGGATGTCTATCTGAGTGGGAGTTCATTAAATAATTTGATTAGATGACCTTAATTATCATGAACTTAGTCTAAAATCTTTACAATATGTCTTGTAGATCAAATGGCCCACGCTAATGTTGCCCTCAACTTCAACGCGTTCCTAGAGAAAACCAAGCTGAAAGACAATGGTAGCAACTATATGGACTAGGTCCGGAACTTGAGGATCATCGTCATAGCTGCCAAGAAAGCATATGTCCTAGAAGCACCACTAGGTGAAGCACCTGTCCTAGCAAACCAAGACGTTATGAACGCCTGGCAGTCGCGTGTTGATGATTACTCCCTGGTTTAGTGCGGCATGCTTTACAGCTTAGAACCGGTGCTCCAAAAGCGTTTCGAGCAGCACGGAGCATATGAGATGTTCCAAGAGATGAAAATGGTTTTCCAAGCTCATGCCCGGGTTGAGGGATATGAAGTCTCTGACAAGTTCTACAGTTGTAAGATGGAGGAGAATAGTTCCGTCGGCGAACACATACTCAAAATGTCTGGGTTGCACAACCACTTGTCTCAGCTGGGAGTTAATCTCCCGGATGAGGCAGTCGTTGATAGAATCCTTCAGTCGCTTCCACCTAGCTACAAGAGCTTTGTGATGAACTTCAATATGCAGGGGATGGAGAAAACCATTCCTGAGGTATATTCGATCCTGAAATCAGCGGAGCTAGAAATCAAAAAGGAACATCAAGTGTTTATGGTGAGTAAGACCACTAAGTCCAAGAAAGGCAAGGGTAAAAAGGGCTTCAAGAAAGATGGCAAGGGAGTTGCCGCGCCCGGTAAGCAAGCTGCCGGTAAGAAGCCAAAGAATGGACCCAAGCCTGAGACTGAGTGTTTTTATTGCAAGGGAAATGGTCACTGGAAGCGGAACTATCCCAAGTACTTAACGGACAAGAAGGCCGGCAACACCAAAGGAGCTGCGAAATAAGTGGAGACTGGCAAAGGACGAGGTGACGATGCGCGTCGAAAATGGTTCCAAGGTCGATGTGATCGCCGTCGGCACTCTACCTCTACATTTACCTACGGGGTTAGTTTTAAACCTCAATAATTGTTATTTAGTGCCAGCTTTGAGCATGAACATTTTATCTGGATCTCGTTTAATGTGAGATGGCTACTCATTTAAATATGAGAATAATGGTTGTTCTATTTATATGAGAGATATGTTTTATGGTCATGTCCTGCTGGTCAATGGTTTATTTTTATTGAATCTCGAACGTGATGTTACACATATTCATAGTGTGAATGCCAAGAAATGTAAGGTTTATAATGATAGTCCCACATACTTGTGGCACTGCCGCATTGGTCACATTCGTGTCAAACGCATGAAGAAACTCCATGCAGATGGACTTTTGGAGTCTCTTGATTATGAATCATTTGACACGTGTGAACCATGCCTCATGGGAAAAATGACCAAGACTCCGTTCTCCGGAACAATGGAGCGAGCAACCAACTTATTGGAAATCATACATACTGATGTGTGCGGTCCAACTAGCGTTGAGGCTCGTGGTGGCTATCATTATGTTCTCACCCTCACTAATGACTTAAATAGATATGGGTATGTCTACTTAATGAAACACAAGTCTGAGACCTTTCAAAAGTTCAAGGAATTTTAGAGTGAGGTTGAAAATCAACGTGACAGGAAAATAAAGTTCTTACGATCAGATCGTGGAGGGGAATATTTGAGTCACGAATTTGGCACACACTTAAGGAAATGTGGAATCGTTTCAAAACTCATGCCGCCTGGAACACCTCAGCGTAATGGTGTGTCCGAACGTCGTAATCACACTCTATTGGATATGGTGCGATCTATGATGTCTCTTTCTGATTACCGCTCTCATTTTGGGGTTATGCTTTAGAGACTGCCGCATTCACTTTAAATAGGGCTCCGTCGAAATCCGTTGAGACGACACCGTATGAATTATGGTTTGGGAAGAAACCTAAGCTGTCGTTTCTAAAAGTTTGGGGATGCGATGCTTATGTCAAGAAACTTCAACCTGAAAAGCTCGAACCCAAGTTGGAAAAATGCGTCTTCATAGGATACCCTAAGAAACCATTGGGTGTACCTTCTACCTCATATCCAAAGGCAAGATCTTTTTTGCCAAGAACGGGTCCTTTCTGGAGAAAGAGTTTCTCTCGAAAGAAGTAAGTGGGAGGAGAGTAGAACTTGATGAAGTACTGCCTCTTGAAGCGGAAAGTAGCGCAGCTCAGGAAGATGTTTCTGTGGTGCCTGTACCGACTAGAGAGGAAGTTAATGATGATGATCAAGGTACTTCGGATCAAGTTGCCACTGAACTTCGTAGGTCCACGAGGACACGTTCCACACCAGAATGGTATGGCAACCCTGTCGTGGAAATCACGTTGTTAGACAACGGTGAACCTTCGAACTATGAAGAAGCGATGGTGGGCCCATATTCCAACAAATGGCTTGAAGCCATGCAATCCGAGATAGGATCCATGTATGAAAACAAAGTATGGACTTTGACAGACATGCCCGATGATCGGCGAGCGATAGAAAATAAATGGATCTTTAAGAAGAAGACGGACGCGCATGGTAATGTTACCATATACAGGGCTCGGCTTGTCGCTAAGAGTTATCGACAAGTTCAAGGGGTTGACTACGATGAGACCTTCTCACCCATAACGAAGCTAAAGTCCCTCCGAATCATGTTAGCAATTGCCGCATTCTATGATTATGAGATATGGCAAATGAACGTCAAAACGACATTCCTTAACGGCTTCCTTAAGGAAGAATTGTATATGATGCAGCCAGAAGGTTTTGTCAATCCTAAGAATGCTAACAAGGTATGCAAGCTCCAACGCTCCATCTATGGGCTGGTGCAAGCATCTCGGAGTTGGAACATTCGCTTTGATGAAATGATCAAAGCGTTTGGGTTTATGCAGACTTATGGAGAAGCCTGCGTTTACAAGAAAGTGAGTGGGAGCTCTGTAGCATTTCTCATGATATATGTGGATGACATACAATTGATGGGAAATGATATAGAACTTTTGGAAAGCATAAAGGCCTACTTGAATAAGTATTTTTCAATGAAGGGCCTTGGAGAAGCTGCTTACATATTAGGCATCAAGATCTATAGAGATAGATCGAGACGCCTCATAGGTCTTTCAGAAAGCACATACCTTGATAAGATATTGAAGAAGTTCAATATGGATCAGTCCAAGAAGGGGTTCTTGCCTGTATTGCAAGGTGTGAAAGTGAGCTTGGCTCAAAGCCCGACCACAGCAGAAGATAGAGAAAAGACGAGTGTCATCCCCTATGCCTCAACCATAGGATCTATTATGTATGCCATGCTGTGTACCAGACCTGATGTAAACCTTGCCGTAAGTTTGGTAGGAAGGTACCAAAGTAATCCCGGCATGGAACACTGGACAACGGTCAAGAATATCCTGAAGTACCTGAAAAGGACTAAGGATATGTTTCTCGTTTATGGAGGTGACGAAGAGCTCGTCGTAAAGGGTTACGTTGATGCTAGCTTCGACACAGATCTGGATGACTCCAAGTCACAAACCGGATGCGTGTATATTTTGAATGGTGGGGCAGTAAGCTGGTGCAGTTGCAAGCAAAGCATCGTGGCGGGATCTAAGGCAGCGCATGAAGCAATCTGGATGAAGGAGTTCATTACCGACCTAGGAGTTATTCCCAATGCGTCGGGCCCAATGACTCTCTTCTGTGACAACACTGGAGCTATTGCCCTTTTCAAGGAGCCCAGGTTTCACAAGAAGACCAGACACATCAAGCGTCGCTTCAACTCCATTTGTGAAAATGTTCAAGATGGAGACATAGATATTTTTAAAGTGCATACGAATCTGAATGTCGCAGATCCGTTGACTAAACCTCTTCCACCACTACAAAAAAATACACTTCCGTGATGATACGTGTTTGTCACAGTAGGTCGCGTTTTTTGTCATGCATGTACATCCATGACGATTTTATGACAGAATCAAGATAGTCATACCTGTGTTGTCGTAGAAGTGTTCCATGACATTACCAAAATTATCATCACGGAAGTGTCCACTTCCATGACGATAAATCGCGCGTCACAGAAGTGTTTTCGTCAAGGGTGACCGACACATGGCATCCACCATAACGGAACGTTGTTAAGCTATCGGGTCGGGTTTTGGATCCGATAACCCGTTAACAGCCCCGACCAATGGGGATTTTCCACATGTAAAATCATCATTGGCTGGAGGAAACACGTGTCGGCTCATCATTGGGAGAGATGTCATCCACTCATTGGACAGAAGGCGCCTATGATACGTCGACACGTGGCACGGCCCAACTGAGGCCCATTCCTGTGAAAAGGCCGGCCTGTTTGACTTGGTCAAAAGGTGGCGGGCTGGCCCATGGAAAGCCTATTAACGACATGTTCGCATATAGCCCATTTACAGCCCACTAACACAAGGCCCGTTACGCCCTATCCGAATTAGGCCCAGTAGCGTCATCTGGGCCATCCAATATGATTCCAGCCCGTTTTCACTTCTGGCCCACGTATGGCCCATGACGTCTTTCGGCCCATATGAGGCCCTTTGTAACTCTTGGCCTATTAACGACCCGTGGTGAAACTGGCCCGTAATGAACAGTGTATCACTTTACACCCATTAACGACCTGTGGTGAAACTGGCCCATAATGAATAGTGTATCACCTTATACCCATTAACGGCCCGTTATTCCGTTGGGCCGTTTCCAGCCCATGTAATCTTTCGGCCTTCTCAGAGCCCATCTATTCTTGGGCTCATTTCCAGCATTTGTTTACTTACGACCGTTCATCGCTATTTTTCGCTTAGGGCCAAATTCAGCCCGTGGTTATAGTCGGCCCGTTTGTGGTCCGTTAATGCGTTGGGCCGTTTTCATAGCATCATCAAATAAAACCTATTAACGATGGCCCGTTATGGTCGGCCCATGAACGGACGATTCCAACTCTAGCCCGTTTACGGCCATAATACGGTTTGTTTGGCCCATGTTTGGCCAATCGATCATACGGCCCGTATAAGGCCCATTGATGATACGGCCCGCGGAAGGCCCATTGTTTCTACGGCCCGTAGAAGGCCCACTGTTTCTACGGCTCATAGGAGTCCCAGTGTCAGTACAATAAATATTAGCCCATGGTTATTGTGGCCTAGTCTTTAAAAATAGGTTATTGCAGCCACTAGCAAACCGCGGAAAAAGAACTGCAATGACTATAAGCAAACAAATAAACAAGACAACAAGGAAATAAATAAGCAAGCAACTAACGCTAGGCTATCACGGCTATTACACATATTGCATCCACTGGGCATCAAAGTTCGCCACCAGTGCAAGTATAGGGAACAAAGCAGCATATCATATACACCGGTTGTCAAAGTTGGCAACCAGCGCAAATAAACGCCGCAACAAAACAAATCCAGAACTGAAACCACTTCAAAAGATCTCAAGAAACAATATCCTGGGTACCCATAATGCTGGCAAGATGCTTAGCAAGCTTATTAACTTTCTCTTGTGTGGCGCTTGAATCCTCCAGCGCTTGCTATTGCACCAGGAAATATGCATCTGAATTCTGCAGGGACTTCCTCAGTCCTTCAGCTTCCTGTCGCAGCACATTTGATCGATGTATTTCAACTTGAAGTTGAGACTCAAGAAGACAAACTAATTCAGGCAGCGAGTTCGAAGAGGTTGTGCTAGCAGTAGTGGCTAGTAACTCGAACACTACATCAAGACAGAACTTTTGGGTTCTCTCACTATCGTCAAGATAGTTTTTATCAGCTTTCTGGGAGACCAATAGGGATGTCTCACTATCTTGAACCTTATCTGCATTACTTCCTTTACCATTGGATAACGCGGTACTGTTCTCCAATATTTTGTCCGCATTCTAAAAGAGAAACAAGCAGACACATCACATGTTTACTATGTTGTATATGAAACTCATTTTGGTAAATGAGTTCAAGAGTAAAGTGGACAGGATAACACATGAAACAAACATATATCTATGTACCATGGTCACTTTATGGTCTATATCATTCTAGTTTTTGTTGTCAAATCAAGATAGAGACACAGTTCAAATAATATTTGTTCAAGACAAAGCAGAATAGACAGAATATAAGTGTGGGAAACTATAGAGCAATAACAACACTTGTAATGTGCATGACATGAGAACATAACTGTTTATTCAATTGAAACTGAAATCAACATAGAGCATGTTACAACAGCAAACCAGTTAAAGAAACATGTTTAAAACATACCTGTCGCTCCATTGGAGTTTCAATTCCATCCTTGAAATGTGAAAATAGTTGGTATGAGTAAATACAGTAATGCAAGAGCAAAGGAGTATGAACCATAGCTACTGTAACCCGACCCGAGAACAAATCTTCTTCTCCTTTAAGCGTTGAGTTGGGATTGAGTGGTGGTCCTCGTGCTTTGGGCAATCGCAGTTCCCTTACTAATCGCTCGTGTTTGGGTGCTCTGTGGTGGAGATGGTGTTGTGTCAACTGGGCGGGTTACTATCTGCCGGGGTTGGGGTTAGAAGGGGTGTAGCTGGTTCTCTGTCCAACTGGGTTGGGGTACAATTTGTGAGAGTCTGGGTTATGTGTGGTGGATCTGGTCCTTGGGCAAGTACAACCGTGGTTCTATCTGCATCAACTGGTAGCACTATCATTTCTGAAGACCGTGTTGTTACTCCCATAGATACTGCCATCACCCTCTCTAATTCAAATGGCTGATAAACAAGAGAAGTAATTGAAAGTATAGACATTGTATGGTAGACAGGTGCAAAGGATAGTGGGTAATAAAAGAGGGCATGAAATAATTAATATTTATGTTGTCTAACCAAACATGATAGCATGACAAAATTTCACATATATGATGGCTAACTAAATAGGATAGCACGACACAATTTCACATTATGATGGCTAACTAAAAAAGATGGAAAGACATAGTTCAAAACATGAGACTATGTAAACAGGATGACATGATATAACTATATAATGTGTTTATTAAATAGGTTGGCATGCCATAATTCACATACATTCACGTATAGAATGCCATAATTCAAAATATGTTGACTGTAAACACTAAACCGGATGAGATGATATAACTGCATGATGTCTTTATTAAATGGGTTGCCATGCCATAATTCAGATAGATGATGTGTATGTACTATGTAAACATGATGGCATGATATAATTCAAATATATGATTTATATAGTAAGCAAGTAAGCAGATGGCAATCCATATGTGATGTAAAAACTAAGCAATGCAAGACAACATGCATGACATGGGTAATATAACCCTGCCAAGTTTGAGCATAGACCTCAGGGGGGAAATAGGACCGGTCATTAGTCTCTGAATCCTCCTCTGAGGAGCTCTCTGTAACCAGCAAGATGTCTGCTTCAACAGGTAGCATTGTCTGCTCTGAATACCTTATTTTCACTCCAGATACTTCCATCACCGCTTCAAATGGCTGATGCATAGGAACAATAGTTGAATATACAAATATTGTCGACAAACGGAACACGTAATACAAAAAAATGATAGCATGATATAATTCACATACATGATGATTGGCTAAACAGCATGGCATTGCATAATTCACATATATAATGCCTTTGCAACAAGATAGCATTGTATAATTCACATATATAATGTCTTGCAACAAGACAGCAATGCATAATTCACATATATGGTAATTAGACACTGAACAGGTGGCATTCACACAAAGCATGTCTAGACTAATCAAATGACATAGCAATGCGAGACACCATACGCACGATATGAGCAACATAACCCTGCTAAGTTAGAGCATACACCTCGGGGGGGGGGGGGGATAGGACTGGTCATCTGTCTCTGAATCCTCCTCTGAGGAGCTATCCGTAACCAGCGAGATATGCGCTTCGTCAGATAGCATAGTATGCTCTGAAGACCTTCTTTTCACTACAGAATTTTCCATCACCATGTCAAATGGCTAATGCACACGAAGAGCAGTTGAATGTTACTAACATTGTTAACAAATGTAATATGTAACAAAAAAAGGATGGCCTGACATAATTTACATATAAGATGACTGGCTAAGCAGGATGGCATTGCAAAATTCACATATATGATGCCTGGCTAAACAAGATGGCATTGCATAATTCACATAAATGATGAATAAACTAAACAGATGGCATTCACAAAAAGGATGTCTAAACTAAGCAGATGACATATTTGATGTATAAAGTAAGCAATGTAAGACACCATATGCATGATATAACAACCATCAGCATGCCAAGTTAGAGCGAAGACCTCAGGGGGTAAATAGGAGTTGTCTTCTCCTTTTGAATCCCCCTCAGAATAGATATCTTCCTATCGATTACAATCTGAAATGCGTGGAGGGGGGCTGCCTTTGCGCCTACCATGGAGCGACGTCTGCATGAAATTTTATTGCCACACAAGGCTCGTCTCTTTTGCTCTACATGTTCAGTTCCATTGTTTACAATAACTGTCATGCATAGGAATAAAACATAGTGAGATTGTGCAAGGAGTGCATGCAGAAATCCAGAGTGATGGTAGCAACTGTGGATAGACCCAAAACCAATAGTAGCAGTGCGATAATGGCCGATTAAAAATACAGATAATGGCTTCTTTACTATTTGTTTCCCACCCAACATGAAACTCATAGTAGACACCAGAGATTAACCAGATAGTAGATATATTGCGGCCCCGATATGTACCCCACAACCATTTAAAAACTCAAGTTTGACCATTAATTTGGAGCTGACTCGGAGTCTAATCGGTGAACAGGACGATAAAGTAGCATGTAATATTAAGCGATGCATAACGTAAGCAGACACAAAAGAGTGCGACCTCTCTTGCGGACCCGTGTAGTCCTCGAGGTCATCTGCTCGGTTGATGATGGCAATGCAGTTTTCATGGCTGCCGGTGGCGGGGAAGAATATCTGAGGCGGCGAAAGACAGTCTCGAGGCCGGATCCCTGCTGTGCCGGACCCTTCTGTCGTTGGAGCAGTTGAGCTGGGGTGGACGACAACGCAACAGGAACAGGACAAACCACGCAACGTTTTCTTTGACAACTATCTGTAAGAGAAGTAATTTTGTAAGGGCTCGTTTGAATTGGAGGATTCTAACAATGCAGGGATAGGAAATAGACAGGAATAGGATAGGAATGCACGTGCAAAACAGAGAATTTAAAAACATAGGATTTCTGTCAATCTGGGTGTTTGATTCACAACAATTGGAAGATCACATGATGCAAAGAAGCATGGTGAGATTAAGTCAAACCACAAGAAAATGTACGTTTATAATGCTATTATGCTACTATCTCTTAGTCTTGTGCTTCATGAATAGGAGTTTGAAAAGGAGGACAAGTGAAAATTAAAATTCCTACGTTTTTTGTTTAAAGGGGACACTAAAGGAACAAATCCGTGTGCTCAGTGGACAATATATATAACATGTAGAGTAAAAAAGAGATGCAACAAGTGTACAACCTCTTTGGCGAAGCCATGTCGATCTCAGCGTGATTGGGTTGGCCGGTGAGGATGCTCCGGCTGACTTGGCTGTCGGAGGAGGGGAAGAAGATCTTAGGCATCTGGAGATGGAGCCCGAGGTACTGCTCCGCTGTGATGGAGGGTTTCGTCATTGGAGCAGCTCCGGTGAGTTGTATGACACCGAGGCTGAAGCAGGACAAGAGAGACAACGAACAACGTTAACCTGAATGGAATTCTAATAGCATCTGCAATACATGACGTAAAATACATAACCACAAAGTGCTAGATGTAAAATACATCAGCCGCTCATCTCTGAACTTAACTGTCGAAACTGAACTTAACTGTCGAAACTGAATTTTGCTGTCGAAACTGAATTTTGCTGTTGAAACTGAACGCACTAGCAAGATGAGGCTACACGTCGGTCAACCGACTTTTTCATCTCTAATCAGTCGATTTTGCAGCCGTTGGATACGAAATCAAGGGCCAGCGGTTCATCTTCAACCTCCACCCCCCTGAGCCGCCAGCCACCACCAGCCAAACAGCAGCCCCCCGCAGCTTGCGGCAGGCGGTGCGCCGCCCCACCCGCCCCGATAACACTCCCCACCGTCGGTCCGCCTCCGCCCCAGCCATCCCTCTAGGCCCTCCCGTGCCGAGCTTTTTCTCCGGCAATCCCCACGGCACCGCCCCGCCACCGCCTGCGACCACCGCCCCCACCCTGAACCCTAAGATAGTTAGTGGGGTACCTCTCCGGTGAGCCCCCCCCCCTCCCCGCTGCGGCTGGTTCTTCCTTTACCCCGGCGAGCCCCCCCCCCCTGAAAATTGACTGACCCAAAAGTCGATTCAGTTGACTGAAGTGTAGCTAAATCGGAGCAACATCGCAAGCAAGAGTAAGAGCGAGAGCAGTAGCGCGAGCAAGAGCAATAGCAAGAGCAGACCAGGCAGGGGACCGAAAGCAAGAGCAGAGCAGCAGCGGGAGCAAGAGCTAAAGCAGCAGCAGCTCCTACTGATGTGGATGTCGCCGCCGAGGGAGCGTCACCGTGGAGGAAGTGGCCGGGGACGCCGCCGTGGATAGAGCCATGCCGTGTCAGCTCGGGACCGAGCGCCGGCAGCACCGTGAGATCGAGTCAAGAAGAAAATTCGGCGATTAGTGTACAACCTCTTTGGTGGCGCCGATTAGGCCGCGGCTTCATCCGAGGAAATGGTGATGATGATGCTCTTCCGGTGGTGCAGGTGAAGACGGCGGTGTGGGAATGGAGGTGGCGCGAAAGACGAGGGGAACATCGGGGCAGCTCCTTGGAGGTGGAGGACGGGGTCCGGCGAGACGACGAGATCGATGACGGATCCTCATCCGGTACGGTGGATGAGGGACGTCGAGGTGTTGCTGTGGTCGACGTCGTCGGGGAAGAGGCTCCGGCTGGGTGGCGGACGGAGCAGGGTGTGGGGTTTCGTCGCGGGTTTTTGCGGCCTCGGTGTACGAATGGGTGGGCGGATGGGATGGCAGTGGGGAACCATGGCTTAGGGACACGCTTGTCTGAAATGTGGGGTAAGTTATGAAAGTACCCCCACCGATTTGAGGTGGTTCTTTCGGTTCAGGGGTACCACGGGCATTTCGCGTGTCGGGATTTCATAGGAGGTGGGAGTTTTCGCGTGCGTTGTAATTCCGGAATAGCAAGGCGCGGGTTGAGATGGAGGGAGTTGTCGGAGCACAACGAGACAAAGATATATCTTAAATATTTCGGGCTAAAAAGGCGCGGGTTGAAATTTCTGGACAAGCCTAATGTGTACTATACCAAATCAACGCGCACTACAAATGTCATTCAAAACTTTGAATTCATGTTATGTTCAATTAAAATATTTCGCTACGTGTGTAATGCATGCAACCTACTACTCAAATGAACGTTTTAGTGCATTCCAAACGTATATATTACCGCTTGAATATGAACTAAATTTGAATTCCTTTCTCTATTTGAATAATATCTACATTAATGATTGTTGTGAAGTCAAAGCATTTGAATTCGTTTATCTATTTTAATAAGATCTACAATCATCATTATTGTCAAGTTAAACCATCGTTTGTGTACTATCTTCACAGCACACCACATGATTGGTCTCGAGTTACATATGAACTATGTGTACTATATGAACTCGAACTCGATTTTTCGAATCCACTTTATGTTGATTTCAAATCACATTACATTTCTAGCTCTAGCTAGATATTCATAATCTAAACCATGTCTCATATGTATAATGTGTTTATCATATTATGTATGGTGCCCTGTGAGGGAGTCCTGGAGTAGGGGGTGTCCGGATAGCCGGACAATCATCATCGGCCGAACTCCAAGACTATGAATAGGGATGTAAATGGTACGGATAATTTCCGCTCCGAATCCACATCCACATCCGTTTTTGAGGATATGGTATGCAATTTTGTGAATCCGGCGGATATGGATGCGGATACGGATATCAATCAATCGGATATCCGACGGATATGGTAGCGGATATGGTATCCCTAGTATCCAGCGGATGTCGATTATCCGCTACTTTTTGCGGATTATCCGAGGAATGGAAATCGGATTATATCCGACAAAATAAGCCCAATTGTCCCAGACTCCAGGTCCATATGTATGCCCATTTAACTTAGTGATTGTAGATTTGCAGTCACCCCATATACTCTACCATAATCTCGTACGCAATCAAGGCATGCAAAATTGGTAGCATATCCGTGATAGCGCATACGGCATACATATCCTTCCCTCCATCGCCATATTACATTTTTGGTTCTCCTGGCCGCCGGTTGCATCTCCGATCTCTCCGTAGTCTGGTGGTTCAACCATGGTCAAAGATGTCCGTGGCCAATCAGTTGGTCCCAACAATGAAGGTAAGTGAATTCGTAGATCCAGAGTCCTGTGCAAGTTTAGAGCACCAATGATGCGTGATGCGTAGTCATTGACCGCTGGGACGCCGTGAGGAGCCGCACGCCCGCACCACGACACCAGGCATGCCAACATCGTAGAGCCTCGACGGGCGTGGCCTATGCTTCTTACGGGCATGATCGGCAGCCCGGACACGACTATGGGCAGCGTCAGCCCGTGCGACACACGCACGTAGGGACGATGGTCTGCCATGGATCTGACGTGGGTTTGTGTCGACGCGGCCGTAACTCCGATAGGAACTGTACTACTAGCACAGTATCACGTACGCACGTACTCCTCTAAACTGACCAGATTGAAAGCAACGAATCTAGTAGCTAGCTCTAGAAATCAATCCAACTGCTTGCTTTGTCAGGGCCTTGGGTTAGCTTCTTGTGCGTCTCGCCGAATCCATGTAACTATGTGGTCACGCCTCTGTCTCTCGTCTCTGTCTATTTTCTTTGGACTCACACACATGCTGTGATTCGTAAAGATTTATGCCTTGAGTTTCAGAGAAAAACAGGGAGACAGATGAGACAAGAGTATCTAGTTACGGGCAACACATGCCCTTTTCTTCTTCTATTTTAGTTAGCCTTTTACGTACAACAAAGTCCATACAAGATCTAGTTGCCAACACAACCTGACTTAAACACTGAACCGACGCACCCAGCTGGTTCAACTCAGCAGGATCTTAAAACATTCTGGCACATGTGCAAGTTGGCTTGAGTTGCAGGCAAACTTAAACACTATGAATATATGTTGTTTAATGTCTTACTCGCTGCAGCTTCTAATATATTCATTCCTTTGATCAGTAAAAAGTGACTGATTACTTATTCATTGTATTCTTTTTAGATTTTGTGAGGAAGATATCGGGGAAAAGGTCTACATCTACAAGAACAAGTGCAAATGCAGTCCAGTATGGTTGTATCACCCCTTGCTTGAAGTCAAAATGAAGAGCCTCTGAATTTGGGCAGCGACAATCAAGTTGCAAATGAAGTGATTGATCTGGAGGGTGAGAATGAGGATGCAATAGTAGATGAGCCTGCAAGGAAGAAACCGAAGAAGATCACATCTGAATGTTGGGACCATTTTGTGAAAACTTACAAGATGGTGGTGACAAATGGATAGAAAATTAAGAAAGCATGGGACAAATGCAAGTACTGCACTTATGAAACAAAGAGTAATAGCAAGAATGGGACATCAGTCTTCTTGAACCATATTAAGATGCATAGAGAAATAGCAGGTATGTCTGATTACCTCTTGATCATTACTGGTATTATATTTGTGTAAAGCGACAAATTTTTTGTTCACAAATTTCCATGCTGCTAATACATAGGACAATCAAGGAATGGATATTGAATAAGTGGCTGATCAATTACTTCAGGAGCAAGAAATTTAGGTATGCAGTTATACCAGCAATTCGCTAATGTATATTAGTATATACTTACCTAGCTTCTATCTTCTTTGCACATATAGATTAATTTTACTAATATATGACCTACTTGTTCCTTGAATATGTGCGTTGTTAGTTACCGATCAGATTTTACTAATATAATTTAATTATTCATGCATACTCTCATGCTAGTTTTTGTTGCACGTGAGAAAGCAAACAAGATATAAAAGCCATAAGTACATGCATGTTGTGCGCATACATCAATACATGCATATAGTATGTGCATATAATATGTGATGCCTCATGTTTCTTTTCTCTCTATATATACATGCACTAAAAGTTTGCATATTAAATCATGTGGACACATACACCTCACTACCTCAGAATTAATGTGTGTGTGTTCGAACTACTTAGTTCACCACAACTAATTATAAATTATTTTTTTGATTGTCAAGTGCAGCATCTAAATATCTTCTATCACTCTCACAAGATGTTGCAAGTGGACTGGTTGAAACACCACATTGAAGAGAAGTCAAGGATGTGTTATGGACTTCTACTTGATCGACTAATTTCCTTTTATAATAAATAAAAACTTCAATAAACCTTTGGATTAAGTATTTCTTAAGTACGACCAGTACTATTTATTGTTGCGATATTGGTGTGAGTTATGACTTCTAAAAGCTTGGCCACTCTCTAGTGTAATGTGGTTGGATAAAAACATGTTTTCATATTGTTTGCAAAGTAGAAATAAGTTCATGTTTCTTTGCACATATCACACGATATTTTTGTCCGTTTCCGGTCCGAGTCCGTTCTGAATCCGCCCCGAATCCGTAGTCCGATATAATCCGCATTCGAATCCGTATCCGATCAATATCCGCTCCGTTCCGAATACGACAAAAAAAATATGGTAAAGGATATGGTAAAGGCATTATCCGATCCGATCCGATCCGTTTACATCCCTAACTATGAAGATATAAGATTGAAGACTTCGTCCCGTGTCCGGATGGGACTTTCCTTGGCGTGGAAGGCAAGCTTGGCGATACGGATATGTAGATCTCCTACCATTGTAACCGACTCTGTGTAACCCTAGCCCTCTCCGGTGTCTATATAAACCAGAGGGTTTAGTCCGTAGGACACACAACCATTACAACAATCATACCATAGGCTAGCTTCGAGGGTTTAGCCTCCTTGATCTCGTGGTAGATCCACTCTTGTACTACCCATATCATCAATATCAATCAAGCAGGAGTAGGGTTTTACCTCCATCGAGAGGGCCCGAACCTGGGTAAAAACATCGTGTCCCTTGTCTCCTGTTACCATCCGCCTAGACGCACAGTTTGGGACCCCCTACCCGAGATCCGCCGGTTTTGACACCAACATTGGTGCTTTCATTGAGACTTCCTCTGTGTCGTCACCGATAGGCTTGATGGCTTCTTCAATCAACAACAACGCCGTCCAGGGTGAGACTTTCCTCCCCGGACAGATCTTCTTGTTCGGCGGCTTTGCACTGCGGGCCAATTCACTTGGCCATCTAGAGCAGATCGAAAGCTACACTCCTGGCCATCAGGTCAGGTTTGGAAGCCTAAACTTCACGGCTAACATCCGCGGAGACTTGATCTTCGATGGAGTCGAGCCATAGCCGAGCGTGCCACACTGTCACGATGGGCATGATCTAGCTCTGCTGCCGGACAGTACCCTGGAGGCCGCACATGAGTCCGCTCTGACCCATAGTTTGGAGCCAACCACGCAGATCGAGGACAGGTGGCTGGACACCGCCTCGGGGGCTGCGACTTCTACGGCGATAGAGCCGAATACTGACCTTGTCCCTCACAAAGCTTGTGACTCCAAGCCTCCGGCGCCCCTGCCAATCGAATCCGATTGTTCGCCGATCATGGAGTTCACCGCTACGGACATTTTTCAGCACTCGCCCTTTGGCGACATCCTGAATTCGCTAAAGTATCTCTCGTTATCAGGAGAGCCCTGGTCGGACTGCGGTCACGATGGTTGTCGGTGTACTAAGGTAGGGGTACCTCAGTACCCCAACTTGTGCACGGGCAGTCGCAGCTTCCCATAGCTGGATCCACCGTATGCTTGCCGGAGACCATGCCTGCTCCATACCGAGCCATTCAAGAACAAAGTATACAAGATAAGAGATCAAGGCCCCGGCAAGAGGAGCTTGCCGGGAAGGCCGTTCCAGGCTCAAGACTACATCACTCACGCAAGTCCCTGGCGAGAGGAGCTCGCCGGGGAGACCAGAAGACCATATCACAGAAGACACGCCTCGGCGCCATACGCGTCCCGGCGAGGGCCCGGGGAGCGGCAAGTCACAGAGCCCGACAAGCTCCCGGGCCCGGCAAGACCAAGACCCCGGCAAGATACCTGCCGGAAAAGCTGCGCTGCGTGCCCGCACTCCAGCTCATCTGCCCACGCGTCGCCTTTAGCCTTCTCCAGAGACGCGTGGCGGATGGTCAGGCAGATGAGGGGTGCGGTGGCACTCCACGGTGGTGGCTCCATCGCCCGTGGCAAACGGAGACGCAAGGGCGGAACTTTGGGGCGACGGCGACGGGCATTAAATGCTCTTGTCCCCTCTCGTCAAAAGTAGGTAGAATCCATTGCTCACGACCGTAGCTGTATTATTCCCGCTTTGCTCCAACTACCACCTCTTTTACGCTTTTACCCCTCTACCCTACGCTGACACTGTCGGTGACCCTTGCCCTATAAAAGGAGGCCCATGCACAACGAGAGGAGGTTCGACTCATTTGCAACTCTCACGCCGGGTAGCCACCATCGTAGCTCTTCAAGCTCCCCGGCACAATACAACACAAAGCAGCAGAGGGTTTACGCGACCATCGCGCCCGGCTGGGTAAAATCTCCGCGCCACGCGCATCGCCTCGATCCGCTCTCGCGCATCCTCCGCCCCGCATCAACACACGGGGCCGTCCCCGCGGCCCCATAGGTGTCGCCCACCCATCGCGAACGACATCTTTGGCGCGCCCGGGGGCGCCGAGGTTGTGCGGACCTGATCCGGCGTTCGCACGGCCGTGCTCTTCATCAACCTCTCCAGTTTCGTCAGCGACTTCATCGACAACTGCGCCATGGCCCCGAAGACGAGG
This sequence comes from Aegilops speltoides, assembly GCA_021437245.1. Taxonomy (NCBI): domain Eukaryota; kingdom Viridiplantae; phylum Streptophyta; class Magnoliopsida; order Poales; family Poaceae; genus Aegilops; species Aegilops speltoides. Next base: position 467,598,177 of record CM038142.1, read on the forward strand.
GCCTCAAGGGTTGCAGATCCGTCCGCGTCTCACCCGCCGCCACCGGAGCTAGCGGTAGGCGGAGGCGACGCCGTCGAAGGGGTGGACACCGGCGAGGGCACTCGCGGCGCCACCAGATCCAGGGACAGGACGGATGACCGCGCCTCGGTCTCCGTAGATCCACGCCCATCTCAGCGCAAGACGACCCAGCAGCGCCGTGCCACGGAAGGTAGCACTCGCATGCTGGGGCAAGAACATGCCGGGGGCTCGCGGGGCGCTCCGGACCGCTGTCCATGCATGAGCAAAGCGAAAGTGCCGAGGGAGGACTCTGCTCCTCCTATTGCTACTAGGAGTCCGAGCACGTTCTGTACCTCGCGCCGCTCGCTCCCGCTCCCCCTACACTCCGCAAGCGATCTCCTCGAGCGCTATATTTGTCGTCGACGACGCGCCATCGAGCTCTAAGTCCGGCAAGGACGGCTCTGGTGCTTACTCCGACAAGCGCAGCTCCTCGGAACGCTCTAAGCCCGGCGGGGATAGCTCAAGTGCTCGTTCCGGCAACCGCACCTCCCCGGAGTGCTGCGTTGCCGCCGAGGACGCGCCATTGAGCACCACCAGCAAGTGCAAAGAAGCAAAAAAAAAAGCTAAGTTGCTCGAGCTTTCATGCAGAGCACTCCTTAATTCCATGCTTTTTTATGTTATATCCCTCGCGCATTCGTCCTTTGTACGCGAAACTCATGCGCCGGAGGAGCCTGCTGTGAATGGTCGCACCCTTACTTTGCTTCAACACGCCAACGAGTTAAGAGTGAGCGCGACCAGCTTCGCGCCCTCGTTTCGTTTGAGTCGCTTTCGGCAAGTTAAGTTGCGTCGCGACTAGACGCGGCAAGGTTGCTTGCCGGAAGCGACACCAGCCAAGCGGGCTGCTGATGTTCCGCACTCAGCAAGCGTGTTAAGCGCCGGCAAGTTACCTAGAAGCGTAGGGTGAGAACGCACAAAGGATATAGGGCAGAGGGTATAACGTGGCAAGCCTTGCCGTGAGAAGTCCTTCGTATGAGAGACTTGTGCGCGAGAGGAGCCGAGTCGTGGCCCAGTTGCGTACTTGTTTTGTTTCCGAGTCCGCTCAACAAACACAAGTGTGCTGCTGCACCCTTATCTTGCTTTCGAGCCTGCTCAGCAAGTTAAGCGTCGCAACTGGCCCGGCAAGGTGGCTTGCCGGAAGCAACACCGCCGGCGGGCTGTCCCGCGCTTGGCAAGCGTGTTCGCCCCGGCAAGCTCCCCAAGAGCGTAGAGTACAAACATACGAGGGGCAAGGCACGGCATCGCATTGCATAGTCAAGATTTATGTGCACATGCATATGCACGAAGCAGTCGCATATCTACCTTAGCTGCTTTCACGACTGAAATTGCAGCAACAAGGAGGAACCGAAAGATCACACCAGCACCTGGGGCCCGGCAAGCCAGGGTCGCCGGGGGCTGCGGGTGCCAGGGTTCTTCCTCGGCAAGTCACCTCATTGGGGCTGCGAGCCAAGATTCGTCTCCGGCAAGACAGAGTTCTTTGGGGCTGCGATGTCGAGATAAGTTTTCATCCTCGTCATGCATCCTCTTATGGACCGGAGATGCGGGATCTGCGTCTTTGAACGAAGCGTGTCTTGTCAAACCCGTGCGTGGAGGAGCGAGCCGTGGTCGATTATGCGTGCTTGGTTTGTTTCCGAGTCCGCTCAACAAACACAAGTGTGCCGCTGCACCTTATCTTGCTTTCGAGCACCTGCTCGGCAAGTTAAGCGTCAGAATCGCCCGGCAAGGTTGCTTGCCGAAGCGACACCACCAGTGGGCTGTCCATGATGTCGACAAGCGTGTTCGCCCGGCAAGCTCCCGATAGCGTAAGAACACACAAGGCACGCAGATCAAGTAAGAGACTCGGTCCGGCAAGCTTTCCCCTCTTTTTCATTAAAACATCCAATTCAGTACAAGTCCATAGAGGATGAAAAACATGATAGAGAGGATTACAAGTTCTTAATACAGCTAATGCCCGAGGGCTTACAAATTAAAAAGATAAGGTGCCGTGATCCCTCTCTGTTTCTCTGCTGGGAGTTCAGGAGGTAGGTCAAGAGCCCCTGCAAGATAAGCCTGCGGGTGAGGAGGCCCCGCAAGAGGAGCTTGCGGGAAGGGCGAAGGGCGCCTAGGAGGCGTGGCGGTGACGCCGCTGTGCCCCAGAGCTGCGCAAGGTGACGGGCATGGGAAGCGCCGACGGGCCAGCGACAAGTCCCCGAAGCCCACGGAGAGCCACAGGCGCCGAAGACACCAAGAGAACTTCCGGGGCCGGCCAGAGCTTGGCGGAGTCGAGGCGTGGGAGGCGAGCTTGAAGGCGGGGTAGTGGGGCGTCAACACGCTATCGAGGGCTACTCGCTCTCGTGCTGCGACGTAGCGGCCTTGCCGCCACTCCCCCTCTTCCTCTTCCGCAGCCTCCCTACGCCTACCGCCAAGAAGACGGCCCGGGGAGTTCTGGAGGCCGGCAACCCGAAGATGGGGTTGCGGTGGCCTTGAGGCAGCGGTGTCCGACGCCTAGTCGGGCCCGCCATCCCCTCGTCGTCGCTGCGCTCCCTCCTCGTCACTCTCGCCGGGAGGAGCCTTCGCTATCCGAGGAGCTGTCCACACAGCAGCGCACCGGGTCCCGTAGTCGCCGAAGACCTTGACGGCGAGGAGGTCACCATCCAATAACTTGAAATGGAGGGTGAACCCCACCGTCAAGCTATGGATCCGGGCGAACGTCTTCCACCCTCGGTCGAAGAACATCACGCCGGGGGCTGGGGACACGACACTCACCCGAGTGCCGCTGATCCCGCAGCCCCTCATGCGCAACTCCATCATGTCGGGTGGATCCGGCCCCATTGCGTCCGCGAACGGGGCCGGCAGCCGGAGGCGACGACGAGGCGCCCGGCGAAGCTTGATGAAGAACTCCCAGGGGTCATCTCCAGTGTGGACCGCGCCGTGGTCAGGAGACGCCGGAGGAGACGGGGGAGGCACGTCACCACGACCGCCTCTCCCCCGACCGCCTCGGCCACGCCCTCGGCCTCGTCCGCGGCCACGCCCCCTCCCTCTCCCTCTCGTGGCCGGCTCCACTGCCACGGGAGCGAGATGGGGAGCGGTGCGCTGCCTAGAAGCAACCCTCGCTGCCACCGTCGAAGAGCTGGGATTTCCTCCTTCCATGGCGGCAAGAGGAACAGAAGATGAAGACGAAGGGAGAAGAGGATGAGTGTGGCCATTGTGCACCCCCTTCTGCCCCTTTTAAAGGGGCGAGGTGGGGGCTCAACCGCCCCGCTCGACCAATCAGGAAGCGAGAGGGCCAGAGGAGTGGGGCCGACTCGCCTTCTCCACCCGTGACGGCTCGGTCTCCCACCTTCGCCGCCCACGACCCCCGTGCATGAGGGCCGCGTGGCGAAAAAGTGGAGCCGGAGCGACGGGTGAAGCGACCCCGCTCTGCGCCACGATCACGGGGTGGATGCCTTAAAGGCTGCATGCACCGCCCACGTCTCCCACGACGCCGCAATCGACGCGTGCCGTCTCGGGGGAGGCGGCAGAGGCGGAAGTGGGTTCAACGCGCCATGGGCTTCGCGTGCCCGTGCACTGCTTTGGGCCTGGCCCAACAGCGCTCGGCACCGTGTAGGCGGCCCGAGCCGGGGCTCTGTCGGTGTACTAAGGTAGGGTACCTCGGTACCCCAACTTGTGCACGGCGATGCAGCTTCCCATAGCTGGATCCACCGTATGCTTGCCGGAGACCATGCCTGCTCCATACCGAGCCATTCAAGAACAAAGTATACAAGATAAGAGATCAAGGCCCGGCAAGAGGAGCTTGCGGGAAGGCCGTTCTGTGCTCAAGACTACATCACTCACGCAAGTCCACGCAAGAGGAGCTCGCCGGGAGACCGAAGACCATATCACGAAGACGCCTCGGCGCCATACGCGTCGGCGAGGGCCCGGGAGCGGCAAGTCACAGAGCCGACAAGCTCCGGGCCAGCAAGACTAAGACCCGGCAAGATACTGCCGGAAAAAGCTGCGCTGCGTGCCGACTCCAGCTCATCGCCCCACGTCGCCTTTAGCCTTCTCCGAGACGCGTGGCGGATGGTTGTGCGACATGAGGGGTGGTGGCACTCCACGGTGGTGGCTCCATCGCCCGTGGCAAACGGAGACGCAAGGGCGGAACTTTTGGGGCGACGGCGACGGGCATTAAATGCTCTTGTCCCCTCTGTCAAAAGTAGGTAGAATCCATTGTTCACGACCGTAGCTGTACTATTCCCCCTTGTTCCAACTACCACCTCTTTACGTTTTACCCCTCTACCCTCGTTGACACCGCCGGTGACCCTTGCCCTATAAAAGGAGGCCCATGCACAGCGAGAGGAGGTTCGACTCATTTGCAACTCTCACGCTCGGGTAGCCACTCTGTAGCTCTTCAAGCTCGAAGCACAATACAACACAAAGCAGCAAGAGGGTTTCTGCGACCATCGCGGCCGAAGCTGGGTAAAATCTCCGCGCCGCAAGATCGCTCGATCCGCTCTCTCCGCGCATCCTCCGCCCCCGTACCGAACACACGAAGGGGCCGTCCCCGACGGCCCCATAGGTGTCGTCCACCCATCGCGCAACGACAATGGTTGGGATGCGGACGACGAAGAAATTCGAAGCCCACCCACCACCCACTTTATAGCCACTGTCGACGAACTAACCGACATGCTAGACTACGACTCCGAAGACATCGAAGGTATGGACGACGACGCCGGAGACGATCAAGAACCAGCGCCTACGGGGCATTGGAAGACCACCTCAACTCATGATGTATGCACGGTGGACACTCCGAAGGGGAGCGATAACGAGGAACAACGGGACACGACGAAGGATAATTCATCCGAAAAACAGCCAAAACGGCGACGCAAGCGCCGCCCCAAGTCCCGCCTCGATGACAACAGTACCCATAATGACCCTGCCATAGAGCAGGGCAAACCAATAGGCGACGAGCACACAACCAAGCAGCCATCAGAACAGGATGAACTGGACGACCAGCTCATCCTCGGCAAAAATAACAGTCCGGACGATCTCACGCCGGACACACCACTGGAGCGCAAGAACCTCCAAAAAAAGGCTTGTCGCCACCGCAAGAAGCTTGAAGAAGGAAAAATGGAAGCTCAAAACAGCGGAAGACATACTCAGGATGAGGTGGAGCAAAGTACTCAAGACCGCGGACAAATATGGCAATGGCCACCAAACAAAGAGCTACCCGAAGCGCAAGCTGCTGCGAGACCGACGAGGAGGCCATAGAGCCCCCACGGGCAAAAAAAGAAGAGGCCGCTGGCGGATAGACGACAGATAGATGTGCCAGAGCGCAAGCGCGCGCACATAAGCCAGACATGACACATATAAATATCCTCGCAAAATGGATGGTCCGGTCAGGTCCATCTATGGGCCAAAAAAGAGGGCCCCAGGAAGCAACACAACACGCCGCATGTTTGAAGATAACAGCACGCCTAAATACAGGGGTGCCGCACACCCACTATGTTTCACCGACGAGGTGTTGGATCATGAATTTCCGGCGGGATTCAAGCCCGTAAACATAGAGGCATATGACGGAACAACGAGACTTTGAGTGCGGATTGAGGATTACATCCTGCACATACACATGGCTAGAGGAGATGATCTCCACGCCATAAAATATCTACCCCTCAAGCTCAAAGGGCCAGCTCGGCATTGGCTCAAAAGCCTCCCAGAAAATACTATTGGAAGTTGGGAAGAGCTCGAGGACGTGTTTAGAATGAATTTTCAAGGGACTTATGTCCGCCCTCCGGATGCAGACGATCTAAGTCATATAACTCAACAGCCCGGAGAGTCAGCGCGCAAATTCTGGAACAGGTTCCTTACCAAAAAGAACCAAATAGTCGACTGTCCGGACGCCGAAGCCTTAGCAGCTTTTAAACATAATGTCCGAGACGAATGGCTCGCTGAGACACCTCGCCAAGAGAAGCCGAGAAGAATGGCCGCTAACAAGCCTCATGACCCGCTTTTTATGCGGGGAAGACAGCTGGCTAGCAAGATGCAGCACCAGCGACCCGAGTACATCCGAGATTAGAGATGGAAACGGAAAATCACGGCGCAGAAAGGACCAGCGCCGAAATAAAGAAAAAAGCCAAAAGAACACGGCGGTCAACGCCGGATTCAAAAGCTCGCGGCCGAACAACAAAACACTGCCTCTTAAGGACAACAGTGATGAGCTATCCAACTTACACAAAATTTTGGATCGGATATGTCAAATCCACAGTACCTCCAGAAGGCCTGCAAACCACACCCACCGAGATTGTTGGGTCTTCAAACAGTCCGGCCGACTCAACGCTGAACACAAGGGCCTCAACGCGCCAAGCGATGATGATGACGAACCCCACCAGCAGAGCGCCGGAAAACAAAAGACTTTCCCACAAGAAGTCAAAACAGTAAACTCACTTCATGTGATAATACAGAACAACAATGCGGCACCCGCCAAAGTAGGTGTCGCACGGTCTACCCCAGCGGAACCTCGAGATTGGATGTCAAAACCAATTACTTTCGACCACCTGGACTATTCCAGAAGTATTCGAAACGCAGGATGGACTGCTCTGATATTGGATCCTATAATCGACGGATTACAATTTACACAAGTCCTGATGGATGGCGGCAGCGATTTAAACCTGCTATATCCGGACACAGTCCGCAAGATGGGGATAGACCTTACTAAAATTTGACATAGCCGCACTTCCTTTAAAGGAGTGACACCAGTCCCTTACGCCAAGTGCACAGGCTCCTTACTGCTAGAAGTTGTGTTCGGGTCACCCGACAACTTCTGACGCAAAAAGCTAATCTTTCATCTCGCCCCATTCAAAAGTAGCCATCAAGCACTATTGGGGCGTGAAGCTTTTGTGCTCTTTAACGCAATACCACACTACGAGTCTCTTACATAATGCTCGGTCCACGCGGCATCATCTCACTAAAAGGTCGTTAAAGACCCCAGACACGGCTAGACGAGTCCGGCATAAATAAGCTAGGGGCTCCCTAGCCGCACACCCCTTTATAAGGGGCTGTGCGTATGAGCAATAAGGAGCCAATAAAAGCTCAACTTTATTCATTTATTCATGCTTTGTTTTAAGTACATTTTTTGACATAATTACTTTCCTCTCTTTTACAGATGAACAGCGTGTTACACCCGTCCAGGATACAGCACAACGGAGACACCGGCGCAGACGTGCAGTAGGGACCCGTTGCAAGGATTCTTTTCAGATTAAGACCCTGCGTAAACCTTTTTTACTGTCTCTTGTTGCTATACATCCCCTGGTTTCTCATCATAACCAGAGAGGAGGCTGACGTTTTGGCATCGGCCGCGTCAGAGGACCTTGCGTGTACCTGGACACTAGGGGCTTAGGGCATTGATCTGCCCATCATCATAAAGACCGAACACCTCAGGGAGTGTTCGGCGTCTCGAGTTAGGCCTTATATGCACCAGCTCCGAATCATGTCTTTGGTCAAATGTTGGGTTTGCCCGGCTCCTGTGTTTTGCTGCCTTACGCTCCGTATCATCGGCTAACGCGGCACCAGGAGAACTACTGCGATTGTGCCCCGGTTCGGCCGGGTGAGCACCTTAGTAGAGAAAGCCGAAAACTTACTGTCATGATGTAGCGAGAGACTGGTCAACCACTCGATCGACCTTTGGAATGTTTAGAATTCCTCCGCTTTGACGAAGGACCGCTTCCCGGTCAGGCACACACGCGCCCCAAATACGGAGAGCGCGGTGCCCCTAGGGGCTATATCGTAGCCCCACCTTCGAACTCCTATGGCTAAGTGAAAGTGATAAAGCATTATAGTCCGGTTGCCTTGTTTGCTATGCTACCACCTCCTTAACAGGACCAAGACATTGGATTAAGTGTGAAAATGCGCTATTTCGCAAACACCCCCGCACTATGTGCGTGGGGGCTGAAGCCGAAGACTGCCATCTTTCAGGTTATACACAAGTATACATTAACGGCCGCACAGGAGATATTTCAATACTTGAACGCACAAGTACAAAAAGTGCTTATATTACAAACATCGTTTTATAGATCATAAAGTTCATTTGAACATGACATTTTTTGAGCACTGCGACTCTATTACACGAGCACCACGCAGAACTTCCCCAAAATAGTGCTCGGCGGGTAACCGGCTCTCGTCCGAACCCTAGGTCGCAACAGCGGTGGCATCCATCTCCGTCCAATATGTCTTCACACGGGCGAGGGCCATCAGTGGACCCTCTATGCAGGCCGACCGCTTCATCGCCTTGATATGCGGCACCGCCCCAAGGAATTGCTGCAGTAAGCCAAAATAACTCTTCGGCTTGGGCTTATCCGGCCAGACATGAGCCACGACATCCGTCATGGCAAGTCCGGACAATCAATTCAGCTCAGCCCACTCAGCCAACCGATCGGTTAACGGAAGTGAACGATCCGGACTATGGAATTGAGACCAAAAAAGCTCTTCCCTCTCATGATCCTTTTGACTTCGAACGTGCACAACGGCATCTGCCGCACTCGCCGCTAAGTCCATATAAGGATCCTCTGGACCCCACGGTGGCCAAGCTGGCGTGCCGGATCAATAAACCTCTCAAGCAGCGAAAGGGGCTTACCAGCCACAATATCTCCGGCCTGGCGAAGCTCCTCCTTTATAGCCCTCATTGCAAAACGGGCATCCTTGGCTTCGGCGGTGGCCTTCTTCAGGCCTTCTTGCTCTGCTCGGCGTTCTTTTTCAAGAACCTCATAGTGGTCGGTAATATCTTTCAACTTCACGGCCATTTCGGTCATCTCCTCCCTACTTCGGCAGTGAGCAGCCTTTTCGGCTTTTAACTCTTCGGCCGCCCTCGAGGCAGCCGCATCACTCCTTCTGGCCTGCTCCTTGGTTCGAGCAAGTTCTGCCCAAAGGCTCTCCACAGCAGCGGCACCATCTGCATTAAGCACACATATTGTAAGGAGTGGGCTTCGGCTCCCTTACTAGGTGACCACGGAGAAAAACCTACCTTGTGACTCGTCAAGTCGCTTATTGACAAGCGCGATGTCCGCATCCGCAACGTCGAGTTGCTGCTTTAGTCCGGCAACCCCATCAGTCCGGCTGGCCATCGGACTATCCGCCACCAGTATAGGAAAGGCGAAAATTAATACCTGCGATTTTGATCCTCGGCACGCTGTCGCTCTCGACAACCTACCGAGTCCCAGGGGCTACTATCTATACAAGGCGCACTTTATGTGCAAAACTGTCAAAAGGTATGTCATTTTTACGTACCTCAAACCCCGCCAGCAAGCTTCTGATGGCATCACGCAACCCGCCTTCGGCAGATGAAATTCTTTCAATCACCGTACTCATCAGTGTACGGTGACCTTCTGAGATAGACGCCCTCTCAAGCAGGTCCTTCAGCTCCCCCGGCAGCACACCAGTTGGTGCCGAACTATCCGGCCCTACCGGACTCGGGGATACCCTCTGTGATGACACTTCAGGCTCGTCCGCCCTATCCGATGGTGCGGCAGATGGAGGTGTCTCGCTCTCCATCATCTCCGGAAGAAGTTCCCCCGAAGACGAGCTCATCTGAGAAGGACGGAGATCCGAACTACAAGGTAAAAACCTAAGTTATCCTCAGAAGCACAAATAGGGATGTCCCTTATTACAAAACTCCCTTTTTTCTACTTACGGCTCGCTGGAGGGCTGATTCTTTAGGGGAGACTGTGCGGCCGGGGCCTCCTCGAACGCAGGACCTTCTGGTGAAGATCTCTTCCACCGCTTCGGGGCTTTGGCCTCCGGGTTTTCAGAAGCAGTCCTCTTCTCCCCTTGGAAGGAGGGATTCTCGATCCCCCTTTCTCAAAAGCTTCCTTGGTCGAGGCGGTAGCTCCTCTGTTTTCCCCTTCGCCTTCCTCTGAAGGCGCAACCTCCAGCATCCTGCCCAGCACGGGATCCGGCGCGGTCTCTGGGAGGGGGACCGGACACCGTATCAACTTTGCTTGCGCTATCCACTCCTGTTCAGAGGACAACTGGTTAAAAGGCGAATCATAGAAAGGCAAACCAATGGTATGTGTGGACTCAGAGCTACTTACTTGTGTATCCGGGCGATTGCAGCTTAGGCCGGCGTCCTCGGTCAATTCCGGACACGTCTCTTGTGATCCGAAGAACAATTTGTACATCTCCACGGGTGTCGTACCCATGAAGTGTTCAAGAATCCGTGGTCCCTCCGGATTAAACTCCCACAGCCGGAGAGGACGGCGTTTGCAGGGCAGGAGACGCCTAATCAGCATGACCTGCATCACCACAACCAGATCGATCTCCCTCGCTTGGAGGTCTCGAACGGCCTCGCAATAGGGGCACGTCCTTTGACGGCCCCAGTTGAGTCCTTGGCTGACCCATGACATTAGCCGCTGTGGAGGGCCCGGGCGGAAGATGGGTGGCGGCCTCTGCCTGCTGCCCCTGGGAGCGGTTATGTAGAACCACTCCTGCTGCCACAAGCCGAGCTCCTCCTGGAAAGAGCCCTTGGGCCATGGAGCGTCGGCCCTTCACATCGCCCGCCTACCACTGCTTGGCGCCCTCGATCATCTTTGGCTCCACGTCGAAGGTCTTAAGCCACAAGCCGAAGTGAGGGGTATTGCGGAGGAAGGCTTCGCAGACGACAATGAATAAAGAAATACGGAGGATGGACTCCGGAGCCAAGTCGTGGAATTCCAACCCATAATAAAACATGAGCCCTCTCACAAAAGGATCCATCGGGAAGCCTAAACCCCGACAGAGGTGGGACGCAAACACGACATACTCGCCGGGCTCGGGGGTGGGAATGACTTGCCCTTTGGCGGGCAGCCTATCACGAAATCTCGAGGTCGGTGCACTTGGCTTCTCGCAGCTTTAGCATGTCCTCTTCCGTGACGGAGGAGGGCATCCACCGGCCCTTTGGGTCGGAGCCGGACATTGTTGGAAGTCCGAAGCGCTCGAATCTGGGGCTCTGGGTGTTGGAACTCGAGGCGAGGAGAAGATTCGATTGAGGATTGAAGAAAAGAAACGAGCCTTGGTCCCATTATAAAGGGGAAGAATACCAAGAGCCGTCCCCGTGACCGTTTGGGACTCGCCTCCGATAGAGGGGGCGTGGCAACGGGCACGATTGGGTTACCCACGTCCGTATTGATGAGAATCCCGGAATAAGGGGAACACAATCTCTGCTTCGACAAGACGTGCCAAGGAAACCGCTTCGCTAAACGCGCTGAGGTGGTATAATAAAAAACGATTCAAGTAAAGGCTTGGTAGTGGGATGACGTCATGCCATGAAATACGTCAGCAGATTGAACTTGTGTACATATTATTCTCTCTACGGTGGAATGTGGAATTTATTTTGCAGAGCCGGACACTATCCGGGTGTTCGCAATCTTCTATGAATTATTCGGAGGAGGAACCCGCCTTGCAATGCCGAACAATATGCGCGCCGGACTCATCGTCATTGAAGCCTGGTTCGAGGGGCTACCGAGGAGCCACGGACTAGGGGTGTCCGGATAGCGGACTATCATCATCGGCGGACTCCAAGACTATGAAGATACAAGATTGAAGACTTCGTCCCGTGTCCGGATGGGACTTTCCTTGGCATGGAAGGCAAGCTTGGCGATACGGATATGTAGATCTCCTACCATTGTAACCGACTCTGTGTAACCCTAGCCCTCTCCGGTGTCTATATAAACCGGAGGGTTTAGTCCGTCGGACACACAACCATTACAACAATCATACCATAGGCTAGCTTCGAGGGTTTAGCCTCCTTGATCTCGTGGTAGATCCACTCTTGTACTACCCATATCATCAATATCAATCAAGCAGGAGTAGGGTTTTACCTCCATCGAGAGGGCCCGGACCTGGGTAAAAACATCGTGTCCCTTGTCTCCTGTTACCATCCGCCTAGACGCACAGTTCGGGACCCCCTACCCAAGATCCGCCGGTTTTGACACCGACACCCTGCCCCCTACACCTACAAGTATTTAGATGTGAGTTGCAAACACCACACGTTACCACAAATTCAAATAAAATGTGAGAATGTACGATATATAGTATTGTTTAGATTGTTCGATATTTAGTTGTAAGCTGCAAACGCCACACATTATCACAAATTCAAATAAAATGTGAGATTGTTTGATGTATAGTATGATTTAGATTGTTCGGCGTTTAGCTGTTGCCATGCATTATCACATTATGGTATAACATATGCACAACACATGTATCACCGCTATATTCATGCATGCAATGTTTAAAACACTATGATCTCCTATTCAAATATATGAATCCGCTTTCATATCAAATTATGATCTTTGTTAGTCTCTTACACCCACACAATCCTCTAACCTTTGTAGCTACCACTAACTCTCTCTCGTGCATGCACACGCCCTCCTCTCCCTCCCCCTCCCTCGGCATTCTATCCACCTGGCACATTCATTTTTTCTAGGTCGTTCTCCCCGAGTCTCCACAACTCCTTCCCGACACACACCGATCGATAAACCTCTCCAGCGATGCCTGCCTACAACATACACACACACCTTCAATATCCTCCTTTATGTGTCCTTGCCTTGTGTCTCTCATACGGTCACACACACGTGTAAACTCTCTCCCATCTTTTCATCGATTTCACAACCGCACACTCCTCCCCCTATCTAGCTAGTAGCTGGGCCTCTCGCACCACCTCCTAGCTCCATTCTCTCTGTCTATCCGTCTCGCTGGGCCTTATTTGCCTCTAACAAATGGATGTACACTGATATGTCTCCAATGTATCTATAATTTGTGATTGCTCCATGCTACTTTATCTACTGTTTTGGACTATATTGGGCTTTATTTTCCACTTTTATATTACTTTTGGGACTAACCTATTAACCGGAGGCCCAGCCTGAATTCTTTGTTTTTGCATTTTTGGTATTTCAAGAAAGCAGAATATCAAACGAAGTCCAAACGGAATGAAACCTTGGGATCGTGATTTTCCAACCGAACGTGACCCGGAGACTTGGACCCTACTCCAAGCAAAGGTGCGAGGAGGTCACGAGGTGGAGGGCGCCCACTGGCGCGCCCCTACCTCGTGGGCCCTCGAGCTCCACCGACGTACTCCTTCCTCCTATATATACCCACGTATCCCGAACGATCGAACAGGAGCCAAAACCTAATTCCACCGCCGCAACCTTCTCGTATCCACGAGATCCCATCTTGGGGCCTATTAGGAGCTCACGGAGGGGGCATCCACCACGGAGGGCTTCTATATCATCACCATAGCCCCTCCGATGAAGTGTGAGTAGTTTACTTCAGACCTTGGTCCATAGCTAGTAGCTAGATGGCTTCTTCTCTCTTTTGGATCTCAATACAATGTTCTCCCCTCTCGTGGAGATCTATTCGATGTAATCTTCTTTCTGCGGTGTGTTTGTTGAGACCGATGAATTCTGGGTTTATGATATAGTATTATCTATGGAAAATATTTGATTCTTCTCTGAATTCTTTTATGTATGATTGAGTTATCTTTGCAACTCTCTTCGAATTATCCTTTTGGTTTGACCAACTAGATTGGTAGTTCTTGCAATGGGAGAAGTGCTTAGCTTTGGGTTCAATCTTGCGGTGTCCTTACTCGATGTGATGTAAAGAGTTGCAAGGCACGTATTGTATTGTTGCCATCGAGGATAACAAGATGGGGTTTTTATCATATTGCATGAATTTATCCCTCTACATCATGTCATCTTGCTTACGGTGTTACTCTGTTTTTACTTAATACTCTAGATGCATGCTAGATAGCGATCGATGAGTGGAGTAATAGTAGTAGATGTAGAATTGTTTCGATCTACTTGTTTTGGACGTGATGCCTATATACATGATCATTGCCTAGATATACTCATAACTATGCTCAACTCTGTCAATTGCTCAATAGTAATTTGTTCACCCACCGTAGAATACTTATGCTCTTGAGAGAAGCCACTAGTGAAACCTATGGCCCCCGGGTCTATTCTCATCATATCAATCTATATCACTTTATTTACTTGCTTTGTTTTTACTTTACCTTTACTTTTTACTTTGCATCTATCTATCAAAAATACCAAAAATATTATCTCTATTAGATCTCACTCTCGTAAGTGACTGTCAAGGGATTAACAACCCCTAAGCGTTGGTTGCGAGTTGCTATCGTTTTGTGTAGGTACGAGGGAGTTGTGTGTGGTCTCCTACTGGATTGATACCTTGGTTCTCAAAAACTGAGGGAAATACTTACGCTACTTTACTGCATCATCCTCTCCTCTTCGGGGAAATCCAATGCAGTGCTCAAGAGGTAGCAAGAAGAATTTCTGGCGCCGTTGCCGGGGAGGCTCACATAAACAAGTCAACCATACCAAGTACCCATCGCAATCCCTATCTCTCGCATTACATTATTTGCCATTTGCCTCTCGTCTTCCTCTCCCCCACTTCACCCTTGCCGTTTTATTTGCCCTCTCTTTCCCAATCTCCACCTCTCTTTCCCATTTGCCTTTTTCCCGTTGCCTTTCTGTTTGCTCGTGTGCTAGCTCGTTTGCTTGCTTGTCGTCATGTCTAATTCCTTATCCACTCCTATGTCTCCCGAGTTTGAAGTTCTTCACTTCAAGCAGAGGCAAGGAGAAAATTTAAAAGACGCTTGGTATAGGATGATGGAATCTTATCGTAAGTGCACCCTAGAGGTGAAATTTAGAATTCTTCTTCGCAATTTTTATGTTGGGTTAAATATGACACATAGACAACTCTTGGATTGCATTGCCAAGGGAAATTTCATTGAGATTGATCCCAGTATTGCGCATGAAATTATAGAGGGAATAGTGGGAACACTAACCCAAAGGGAGGATCGGATCCTACCCAGGAAGAAACCCAAGTGTTTGAGAAAATTTGCGAAGTAACAAAAAATTTACAAAAATCTCTTGAGCCTCTTAAATGTGTTAGCGGGAATCTTCACCGCATGAATATGTTGATCACTCTTTGTAATAAGCGGTTGGATTGGATCTAAAAATTTCCGAATATGAAGGGAAGCGGAAAGAACCCCCGGATTCGAGCATGACTCTGCTAAAAAATGAAAACCAAAGATGGCAATACCTAGATCTATCCTTGCTTTTATGCCTAGCTAAGGGCATTAAACGATAGCGCTTGTTGGGAGGCAACCCAATTTTATTTTGTGTTTTTTGTTTTTGCTCCTGTTTAAGAATAAATAATCCATCTACCTTCTGTTTTATGTGGTTTTATGTTTTAATTAGTGTTTGTGCCAAGTAGGACCTATAGGATAACCTACGATGATAGTTGATTTGATTCTGCTGAAAAACAGAAACTTTGCGCGCATGAATTTAGTTATGATAAATCACAGGAACGTGCTTTTGCGTTGATTTTTCTTATGCTGATCAATAAACAAATTGTCCAGGACTTCCTATTTTGGTAGAATGTTTAGAGTTCCAGAAGTTTGCGTTAGTTACAGCTTGCTACAGACTGTTCTGTTTTTGAAAGATTCTGTTTTTCGTGTGTTGTTTGCTTATTTTGATGAATCTATGGCTAGTAAATTAGTTTATAAACCATAGAGAAGTTGGAATACAGTAGGTTTAACACCAATATAAATAAAGAATGAGTTCATTACAGTACCTTGAAGTAGTCTTTTGTTTTCTTTCTCTAACGGAGCTCACGAGATTTCTGTTGAGTTTTGTGTTGTGAAGTTTTCAAGTTTTGGGTGAATTCTTTTGATGGATTATGGAACAAGGAGTGGAAAGAATCTAAGCTTGGGGATGCCCATGGCACCCCCAAGATAATCCAAGGACACCAAAAAGTCAAAGCTTGGGGATGCCCCGGAAGGCATCCCCTCTTTCGTCCACTTCCATCGGCAATTTACTTGGAGCTATATTTTTATTCACCAACATGATATGTGTTTTGCTTGGAGTGTCTTGTATTATTTGTGTCTTTGCTTGTTAGTCTACCACAATCATCCTTGTTGTACACATCTTTTGAGAGAGCCATACATGAATTGGAATTTGTTAGAATACTCTATGTGCTTCACTTATATCTTTTGAGCTTGATAGTTTTGCTCATAGTGCTTCACTTAAATCTTTTGAGCGTGATAATTTTTGCTCTAGTACTTCACTTAGATCTTTTAGAGCATAGTGGTAGATTTGTTTTAAAGAAACTATTTGATCTCTCATGCTTCACTTAGATTATTTTGAGAGTCTTTACTAGCATGGTAATTTGCTTTAATGTTAATATACCTGGTGTTCAAGATATGTGAAACTTTCTTTTGAGTGAATTGAATACTGAGATAAGTTTGATGCTTGATAATTGTTTTGAGATATGGAGGTGATAATATCAAAGTCGTGCTAGTTGGGTGATTATGAATTTGAGAAATACTTGTGTTGAAGTTTGCAAGTCCCGTAGCATGCACGTATGGTTAAAGTTGTGTAACATATTTGAAACATGAAGTGTACCTGGCTTGTGCATCCTTATGAGTGGTGGTCAGGGACGAGCGATGGTCTTTTCCTACCAATCTATCCCCCTAGGAGCATGCACATAGTACTTGAATTTTTGATGACTTCTAAATTTTTGCAATAAGTATATGAGTTCTTTTGACTAATGTTGAGTCCATGGATTATACGCACTCTAACCTTTCCACCTTTGCTAGCCTCTTTGGTACCGTGCATTGCCCTTTCTCACCTTGAGAGTTGGCGCAAACTTCGCCGGTGCATCCAAACCCCGTGATACCATACGCTCTATCACACATAAACCTCCTTATATCGTCCTCAAAACAGCCACCATACCTACCTATCATGGCATTTCCATAGCCATTCCGAGATATATTGCCATGCAACTTCCACCATCATCATCATGACATACATTACTTTTTTCATATTGCCATTGCATGATCTTGTATTTGACATCGTATTTGTGGCAAAGCCACCATGCATTATTTTCCATACATGTCACTCTTGATTCATTGCACCATCCCGGTACACCGCCGGAGGCATTCATATAGAGTCATATCTTGTTCTAAGTTTCGAGTTGTAATCCTTGTGTTGTAATCAATAGAAGTGTGATGATCATCATTATTAGAGCATTGCCCAAATAAAAAAAGAGAGAAAGGCCAAAAATAAAAAAAGAAAGGCCCAAAAAATTAAAAATTAAAATAAAAAAGGGCAATGCTACTATCTCTTTTTCCACACTTGTGCTTCAAAGTAGCACCTTGTTCTTCATGTAGTGAGTCTCATATATTGTGCTTCAAAGTAGCACCTTGTCCCTCATGTAGTGAGTCTCATAAGTTGTCTTTTCATACTAGTGGGAATTTTTCATTATAGAACTTGGCTTGTATATTCCTACGATGGGCTTCCTCAAATGCCCTAGGTCTTCGTGAGCAAGCAAGTTGGATGCACACCCACTAGTTTTCTTTTGTTGAGCATTAATAGCTCTAGTGCATCCGTTGCATGGCAATCCCTACTCCTCATGTTGACATCAATTGATGGGCATCTTCATAGTCCATTGATTAGCCTTGTCAATGTGAGACTTTCTCCTTTTTGTCTTCTCCACACAATCCCCATCATCATATTCTATTCCACCCATAGTGCTATATCCATGGCTCACGCTCATGTATTGCGTGAAGGTTGAAAAAGTTTGAGATTATTTAAGTATGAAACAATTGCTTGGCTTGTCATCGGGGGTATAGAAGTTGGGAACATCTTTGTGTGACGAAAATGAAGCATAGACTAACTATATGATTTTGTAGGGATGAACTTTCTTTTGCCATGTTAGTTTGAGAAGACATGATTGCTTTGATTAGTATGCTTGAAGTATTATTATTTTTGTGTCAATATGAACTTTTGTCTTGAATCTTTCGGATCTGAATATTCATATCACAATTAAGAAGATTTACATTGAAATTATGCCAAAGTATCACTCCGCATCAAAAATTCTTTTTTTATCATTTACCTACTCGAGGACGAGCAGGAATTAAGCTTGGGGATGCCTGATACATCTCCAACGTATCTATATTTTTTGATTGCTCCATGCTACTATATCTACTGTTTTGGACTATATTGGGCTTTATTTTCCACTTTTATATTACTTTTGGGACTAACCTATTAACCGGAGGCCCAGCCCAGAATTGCTATTTTTTGCCTTTTTTTAGTATTTCGAAGAAACAGAATATCAAACGGAGTCCAAACGGAATGAAACCTTCGGGATCGTGATTTTCCAACCGAACGTGACCCAGGAGACTTGGACCCTACTCCAACCAGTGCCCAAGGAGGTCACGAGGGTGGAGGCGCCCAGGCGCGCCCCTACCTCGTGGGCCCCTGAGCTCCACCGACGTACTCCTTCCTCCTATATATACCCACGTATCCCGAACGATCGAGCAGGAGCCAAAACCTAATTCCACCGCCGCAACCTTCAGATCCATGAGATCCCATCTTGGGGCCTATTAGAAGCTCATGGAGGGGGCATCCACCACGGAGGGCTTCTACAACATCACCATAGCCCCTCCGATGAAGTGTGAGTAGTTTACTTCAGACCTTCGGGTCCATAGCTAGTAGCTAGATGGCTTATTCTCTCTTTTTGGATCTCAATACAATGTTCTCCCCCTCTCTCATGGAGATCTATTCGATGTAATCTTCTTTTTGCAGGGTGTTTGTTGAGACCGATGAATTGTGGGTTTATGATCCAGTATTATCTATGGAAAATATTTGATTCTTCTCTGAATTCTTTTATGTATGATTGAGTTTCTTTGCAAGTCTCTTCGAATTATCCTTTTGGTTTGACCAACTAGATTGGTAGTTCTTGCAATGGGAGAAGTGCTTAGCTTTGGGTTCAATCTTGCGGTGTCCTTACTCGATGTGTAAAGAGTTGCAAGGCACGTATTGTATTGTTGCCATCGAGGATAACAAGATGGGGTTTTTATCATATTTCATGAATTTATTCCTCTACATCATGTCATCTTGCTTACGGCGTTACTCTGTTTTTACTTAATACTCTAGATACATGCTGGATAGCGGTCGATGAGTGGAGTAATAGTAGTAGATGCAGAATCATTTCGATCTACTTGTTCTGGACGTGATTTCTATATACATGATCATTGCCTAGATATACCCATAACTATGCTCAATTCTGTCAATTGCTCAACAGTAATTTGTTCACCCACCGTAGAATACTTATGCTCTTGAGAGAAGCCACTAGTGAAACCTATGGCCCTCGGGTCTATTCTCATCATATCTATCTATATCACTTTATTTACTTGCTTTGTTTTTACTTTACCTTTACTTTTTACTTTGCATCTATCTATCAAAAATATTATCTCTATCAGATCTCACTCTCGTAAGTGACCGTGAAGGGATTGACAACCCCTAAGCGTTGGTTGCGAGTTGATATCGTTTTGTGTAGGTACGAAGGACTTGTGCGTGGTCTCCTACTGGATTGATACCTTGGTTCTAAAAAACTGAGGGAAATACTTACGCTACTTTACTGCATCATCCTCTCCTCTTCGGGGAAATCCAACGCAGTGCTCAAGAGGTAGCATACACCGACCGAGATCTCGGTATACATATAGCTAGCTAGGTCCTTATAACTCATTTTTACCCATGCGTCGATCGATCTACCTCATTAGTTGTGTCTCTCCCTTCATCCGACAAACAAAAATTGATCTACCGATCTAGTTAGGTTTGCTTACCAAACACATGGTTCCCCTTCATCATCCATGGATGTGTCCCGACAGATCTATCACGCACACGCACACATAGAAACACATCCCCACTCTTATTGATAACATTGCAGTTCCACCCTCAGTTTGTCTAGTAGGCCTCTCCCACCATCTTCGAGAAGCAACTCCATCACCCATCCAGCACTCTACCCCTCTCCCTCCCTCTCTCTTACCTCTCTCTCTCTCTCTCTCTATCCCATCATATTTCCCGTCCTTCAGTTATGTATGGATGTCGACCGATCTCCCTCAAGACATAGCTGGGTCTCTCCTTCTCAACACATATACGAGTCGTTCTACCTCTATAGTTAGGCCTCTCCCTACCCCTCCCCCACCCCCCCCCCCCACACACACACACAATACATCGAGCGCTCTAGTCATGTCTCCCTACCACACACAAACTTGACATGTGCCCTCTAACGTTCCGGTAGGCCAGTCGCCCTATATCTTTGTCTTGCACACACACACAATTTCGAAGGCTCTCTTCATCGATCTCGCACCCACCCACTTGATCATCTCTTCGACTCTATCGATAGCTATGACCCCTCCCTCTCTTCTCCTGGATTGCCCGACCCTCTATATATGATATGGATAGGCCTTCATTTCACACACATTGCATGCAAAATTTTGTTTGAGATGTCATATACACATATTCCCACAAATAATTCACGAAATCAACCCCCCACCCCACCCCCACCCCAAAACAAAAAACACTCACGAACGTGGTTTGTATCTCTCACACACACCCACGTAGGTGGCGGACGTGCACGAAGAGAAGAGGTGCATGCACGGCGCACGTACTCCCGTCTCTTTCCCAACCACACCCGCGCGGGTACACGGTGGAGCTCATTTCTGTACGAAAAAGGCAGCCCACGTGGTAATTTGGCATGTGTACTGGTTGTCCACTTGGTGGAGGGAGGATCGTCTACCACGGGTGAACAAACAAATTGCGACTTGACGTGTTATGTTAAAATAAAAAAAGAGGCAAACCATGTGGGGCCTACCTTAGAGGCAAGGCTCTATACGCTGGAGTACTTTTGATGTGTCCCGTCAACTCGCAGAACGAGGATAAGCTTGCTTAGTACACCGTCTCCCCAGCCCACGGGTGCGGTGGCTCGCAGGATGAGGTGAAGCTTCCTCCGCCTTACGCCCGCTCCCTCGCCCATGCGCGCGGTGGCTCACAGGACGAGGAGAAAAATTTACTACTCCCTCCGCTTACTCCTCGTCCCTACTACCTTGGCTATAGAGATTATATCATATTGTTTGTCCTTTAGTAGATTTCAATATGAACTACTAGTACATACTCCAAACACTGATGTATATAGACGTATTTTAGAGTGTAGATTCACTCATTTTGCTCCGTATGTAGCACTCTCCCTCGCCCCTCGACCCTCGCCCACGTGGTGGACGTGCAACAATTCATTCGGTCTCATATAGCCAGAACGATATATACTGCACTACCATTATTGCTCGACTTCCCGAAGAGGCAAAGAGCCCATTGCCAGGTTAATATTTTGGAGATGCCAAGCGCAAGGTTATAGGAGAACGAGTAGTAGGTGCCGCGTCATTTATAAATAAAGTTTTTTTTCAGTGGCACGTACGCAATATGATAGGTTCATATGGAGAGAAAAGGAAACCGCTCCACTATATACATAGTCAGGACGGGCCAGCCTACACGGTTGCTTGTTGGGGTTGCTCTCTTCACACTCTCTCGCACAAAACGACTATGGCCACATCTCTAACATCCCGGCGGATCACGTCTGCTGGGGGAAGGGGTGGATGCTTAGTGTAGATGCGGTCGCCGTCGCCGACGGCGAAGACCCACTGTCGGCACGTCCCGATCAGGGGTCCCCGCCGTTCTCTCTCACAAAGCCGGTGAGGTTGCCTTCGTCCCTTGCTCACTGCCGCGATGTGGGCGATTGCCGCCTCCGCCGCCCTCCTCAAGGTTGAGCTCGTCCCTCAGGTACAACTCCCTTTACAGCCAGCTTGCACCACTGCTCCAGCTGCCCACATCACTCCATGTGGATATTTCTCTACTTCTTTGCCCCGCACATACCTCTACTGGCTTCTACGTACTGTATTCGTGATTAGTTTATGTCTCATCAACTAGTCCCGGTAATCTTATTCTAATCACACTTCTTCAATTTCTTTGCCACAGGGATGCTCATCTCGATTTTGGTGAAACTGCACAAAATGATCCGATTGTCAAAAGGTTGCAAACTTCATTTATTAGGCAGCTCGAACGTTTCCAGCAAATTGGAGCCTGGTTAGGGTTCACGGTTCAAGGGCTAGGGACTGCATGGATCGTTTTTTTCTTTAGTTGCCTCTGTTCCAAAATAAGTGTCAACTTTAGTAGTAGTACAACTTTGTACTAAAGTTTGCACAAAGTTGAGACACTTATTTTTGGAACTGAGGGAGTACATATTTGCTATGATCTGTCAATCATTGAGATGCAATAGCATGCATGTTAGTCTCCTTTGTATTTGATGAAATGTTGCAACGGGCAACCTTGGCCTTAAGATACATGTAATGAAGTGGAAGCTTCATAGCATTGTACAAATTTATCTCGCTGATAAATTACAGTACGTACTATACTAGTACTTCCTCCATTCCTAAATATAGGTATTTGTAGAGATTTCACCATGAACCACATGCGGATGTATATAGATGCATTTTAAGTGTAGATTCATTCATTTTGTTCCGTATGTAGTTCACCTAGTGGAATCTCTACAAAGACTTATCTACTGGTAATAGCTAGCCTCCACTACTAGGAATTCTCTATCCTCTCCTTGAGCCACATCATCAAAATTAATGTAGCCGTTAGATGAACTAAATCAATCCATAATAGCCGTCTGATCTAGATGTTGAGAGGTTCCGCACTAAGCCACATGCAAGCATGCAGAAATACCGTGGCATGCATGTGAGTGGGTTTTAAATCACATCAACATGTCTGCATGCAAGCATGCACCGGTACATGCATGTAAGTGAGCTTGTAAGTCCCATTAACATGTCAAAAAGAAAAATATAATCCCATTATGCAGTAGGAGTTGGCTGATCTTTTTTCCTTACGTGGGATGATCTAAATGATGATGGGAATTTATTTAGTTTGGCTACCACATTTGTCATGCGGTTATAGAGTTTTTTTAGTTCTACGAAATCGATAATTTTGCGCAGAGAGATATATGGTTGTTCCGCGACAATGCGCGAGGACTCATCTAGTAATATTTAGGAATGGAGGGAGTACTATGTAAGAGTTAGGTGTCGCACGGTGATAGTGTGAGGTGGGCCATGTAATCACTGAGCATGCGTGTTTTCACTGCTCTTGCACTCCTCCGCTGTAAGAATGGAGAAAATTGTAATCTAGTAGTACCTCCTTTAACCGAAAGTGTGGGACATCCAGCAGTTTTACCACCTCAGTAATAAAGAGCAATGAGCCGTCAAATCACATAGACCCAGCAGTAAGTTGGACGGACGAAGCAACCATCACTCTTGCGCCAGTGAGAGGTCGCGTCCGCTCTGCCCGGGCATGAATGCGACACCGATTCTTTGGAGCGGCGCTTACTGTTTGGGAGGAAGCCTTGAGCGATGGAGGGCTTTGGGTGGCCAGGCTGGTCGGGGAGCAGGCATGGCAAGCTGTCGCATGTCCCCCACGGACACGCCCGGAAACGAGAGGATGCACCAACTCTCGCGGCTAAAATCGTACACTACACACCATCTCTCTGTAGGAGTAGGTCGATCTGTCGCTCTCTCTAACACACACATGTTGTTAAACACACACACACACACACACACACACACACACACACGCACCTTGGTCCTGTTGCACCTTCTAACGTGACTTATTACACCTAGACGGAGGGAGTAGTAAGTATACGGATATGGTGGCACAGTGACTTAAGTCAAATACAAGTGCCCAAAATTGTGTGCATGTTATAATAAGGATTCACTTAAAATAGTACGTGAGCAAACAGAGGGATCAACTGGACAGTGTTCCCGAGCAGTAGCAAGATGTGTGAGGTAAGATACACCGCTAGCGCTTCTAATTTTTCTTATTAATTTGTTTGTTTCACCCTCTGACTGGTGGGACCCAACGTACTATGTGGAGAGAGGTAAGGTGACTAAGGCTGCATTATTTCTGCACCACTGTGGATAGTCTTACCACCAAAGCCACATGACACGATTATGATTGTAATCCCAATGACTCCCACACACACAAAAAAACACGGCATGCTTGTCACACGAATGCAGGAATGTATAAAAGGTCATTTTCCTCTCATTGAACATAACGGAGGGTTGTGTAGCTGGTCAGCCTGTTCGCTCATCAAACTTGAGGTCTCGGGTTCGATAACTACACTTGAGCATAATTTGTGCCAGGAGGATTCTTTGACTCGTCAAAATGGATGGATACGGAGCTATACAATCTCGTAGTGACCGTATAATCACCTCATCACGTATAAGCTGCAGCCTCGGCGCTTGTTTTCTAGGGTTTGCATGCTTCACACTCTCTCTCCAGTATATATATACACGCGGGAGCCTCAGCGCTTGTAGTTGCTTTCTTCACACTATCTCGCCCTCTCCAGATCTAAACAAGACTTCGTTGGCCTCTCTCTCCCCTCACTGCTGCTCAAAGAGCCGGCAGGATCCATCCGCTGGGAAGGGAAGGAGGCTTAACGATGTCGCCATCGGCGAGGGAGGGAATCCACTACCGGCGCAGTTGTTCACTTTCACCCAGCGGCGGCGCGGGAGGGCCTCCGACCCCTTCTTCTTCGCCGCCGTCCCGTAGCCCACCGAACCACGCCCCAAGAACCTTAAGGTATAATTTACTTACTCCACATGCATTGCTCTAGCTGCATGTATACCATGAATCTAGGATGTGGTTCAAAGAGGAAAGGAGTGGGAAAAGTTGTATATAGCATGAATCTAGGACGTGGTTCAAAGAGGAAAGGAAGGGGCAAAAGTACTAGTACAGACTGGTTATCCAGCACCTACGTTGGTCGAAAAGGGAAAACAATGACAAACGAGACGCACATCCAGTAATAAACTCGATCTTTTGTTTTGGGGGACAAGGCTGTAGAGTTTGAGAAGGACTAGATTTGCTGCGCTCACATAGGAAAGGTGTCTAAAGATAACAAAACTGGGACCAACACAAATATGCTCCTTGGTTGTTTGTTCTTTGTTGCAACAGACTATGCATGACCACAGTACATCGATAGATGCACATGGTGTTGGTGCGTCCACTGTCCCGTGCAACTCATTAGTTGTTGTTAATCTAAGGCCCTGTCTGGTTAAAAAAACCTAGTCCCTACCTGCTTGGTTCTAGGGACTAAACATGGACTAGAGGTTATTAAATGACATGCTAAAAGACCATGTTACCCCTCGTAATGAACTAATAGAGACAAGGTGTGATGCGTGGTAGGAGCAACTGTTGGAAAAAGTCCCAAAAAGACTCCCTCGGGGTCTTATTTCTTTAGTCCCAAATGCCCAATTTTCGTCCCTAAAAGTCCCTCCTATTTGGTTTAGATGGGACCGACATGGAGTTTTTTTACTTCCTACACCAAAATGTCCGTGTAAACAAACACCCTCTAATAATGCCACTGCAAAATTGATGCAATGCCATAGTTAAAAGCAAATTACATGTTTAACGAATTTTATTGTTAATATAATCTCTATGTTAATATTAATCAATGCCACCGTTTGAGAAATGCTATTGTCTTGCTTTCTTTCCCATTTATATAAGGTAAATGCTTCTTTTTGTTGGCTTCTGTGTCATCCACCGTTATTGACCACTAATTGTTTCCTTTGCACCTCTGTGTAAACAGGGTTATCTACTTGACCTCATTGCCATTGTGACCTTTTGTTGCACTGCACAAAACACTTCTGTTTTAAGAGTGTTTTGTGCAGTTCAACCAAAATGTCACACCAACAACGTTGCTTGATTGCTTGATCTTAGTGGAAATGCACAAGAGGAGATCTTACTTCCTATCCGTGTTGGCAAATTTGGTTCAGATCTTCTTCTTGTGAGTTGTTTGAATTCCGCATCATGAGAGGTCAGTACTAGCCTTCTTTCACATGATTCTGCAGTGCGCTTTCATATGTTGTGCTACTTGTACGATAATGTTGCTTGATTTTAGTGAATTGCACAAATGGAGACAAGACTTCCCATCTGTATGTGCACCGTAATATCCCATTGAGGTAAGATAAGGATATTTCACAACTGTTGGCCTGTATTTTGCCACTTTCATCAGAAAATTAAGTTTAGTACTATACTGTTGCTCCCTAATTGACATGCCAAATCTTACATTGAAGGCGAAGCTTGTCTGTTATTGAACCAAGTGATGAAGGGGAAGAACAAGCGAAAGAAAAAAAATCAACTCCCGGTGCTGTAATGAAGCACTGGGACTGTGATGACATAAGTAATGATATAGTTTTGCATCTTAATTTATTGCTATGGCTGGAACGAGCAATTGTTTTGCCACTGATTTGATGCCACTCTTAATGTAATACGTAATTATCTCTACTTGTGCAAACAGGGATCTTCTTTGAAGATACCATATATTTTAGTGGAACTGCTCAAGAAGATGTTGGAAACATTAAACTAGTCGAGGAGTATATAGTAAGTATGGCCACCACCGTAGATAGCAACAGATGGTTCCGGAGAAGTGCTCCATCTGTATGCTCTACACAATAAGCCTCCTGACAAAGGTTGGTACTCGCCCACTGATTTCATCCATATGATTGAGCTTTGTCATCTCTATTGGTGTTGTGCTACTGTTTAGATACTGTCATGAAAAAGTGGTATTCTCCTTGAGAAGTGCTTCATCTGTGTTGTTTTAAATATTTCCTTTCCTTTTTTTCAAGCAAACAGGGATGCTAGCATTTAGTAATCCTCTTGTCTTTGCTTAACATGATCATCTTCCTCTGAAGAAGAATATGGAGTATGTGAAGTGACTAGTTCCGATTATGCCAGGATGAAGAAGCCCTGTCTATCTTCTCATCAGAAGGAGCAGTTGAAGGATGGTTACATTACTCCCCACAAGACCAAACTAACTTAGCTCGGAAGGGTGACAAATCTCCATTTTTGTTGTGATGCGCGAGTACAATGTTGTTCTAGGATTCTTTCTGGTGAGTTCCATTTTTCTGAAAGTGTGCTCTACATGGACCATTTAGGTGCCTGTTTAAACTGTCAATTCATAGTACAGTCTGCTTTATACTAATGACTTTTTTGTATTTGTGCAAACAGGGGTGCTCAGCTTGATTTCAATGGGAAATGCACAAAATGTTCATGAATACATCGAATCAATCATTTCCACCACAAGAAAGGAGGTGTCGATAAGTTCAAGGCGTTGCAACATATAAGGGTGAAATCATACAAGCTGCGCGCGAATCTGGTTGATTTTGGTGGAACTGCACAAAAAGAACAGCTGGTTTATTTAGCACGAGGTGCCATGTCAATGTCTAAACTGATGGCAAACCCTGCCCATTCCACAATCGTAGGCATTTGATATTTTGGAATGGGACAACCTTGTCAAATTTTGCTCATTGATTTTAGCAAGACATGCGTTTGATATTTTCGAATGGGACGCCCTTTGCTGTCAGCAACATCGATCATTTTTCTTTATTCTTTAGTTGTGAAGTAAATATTGCCTCTGACATGTGAGTCGCTGAGATGCATAATCATCGATTGTTTTGAATGTTCTTTATGGATTGCCAGCCCTGTGTGTTTGATTGCAATGTACAGAAACGCTTAAAAGCTGCTCAAACTCTTTGTACTCATACATTCCTTTTACTTTGCACATTGTGAAAGTGCATACTTTTTGTATAAGATTGGTCAAAGTAGAGATACTTTGATTTTGCAGACAAAACTTGTATGCAGACTAGAAAGGACCGGAGGAGTACATGTGAAACTGCTGCAAAGCGAGGTGATCAACACAGGAATAATGCTAGTACATATTGTTTTGCATGTTCATCCAATGCCGGTGATACTGAATTGAACTAATCAAAATAAATTCATTCATACACGGTCGGATTTCATATAAACATGCCGGATTTCATTACATTTCATACATTCCTCCACTAAAAAGGGGTGCGCTGGAGGTATAATTAATTAACGGCTACCCACTGTGTCCGCCGAGCCGAATAGAAGCTTTGGTGACTTAGCTGCAGTGCGATTGCGTGAATCGACATGTGGCATGTTGGGCCCACGGGCCAGTCAGCCAACTGCACCAGCAGTTAAGTAGAAGCAGCGTTCTTCTCCAGCGCAGCTCTCCGACTCCACATCGCCGCCAATAAGCTAACCGGTCATCAATGGTAAACCCGCCTAGCTTGGCTTCAACCAGAGGGTAGAAGCGGTGGCCTTACTTGGACCCGAGCGGCGGCGACCTACTGTGTTCTACTCTTCCTTGTTTTCTGTGTGGCGCGGCCTCGTTGGCAGCGGGGCGGGGCCTCGGCGGAGCCGGCGATGTCCTCTGTCTTGTTGCTGGCGGGCGGCGCCTCGGTGGAGCGGTGGAAATCATCCCCCTCTTTGCCGGCAGGGTGGGGCCTCGGCAATGTCCTCTGCCTCATTCTTGGCGGGGCGGGGCCTCGGCGGAGCCGGCGGTGTCCTCTGCCTCGTTGTTGGCGCCGCGGGGCCTCGGCGGAGCAGGGCCTCGTCGACACCAGCGGAGCGGGGACTCATCGGAGCCGGCATTGTCCTCTGCCTCGTCCTTGGTCTCGCCAAATAGCGCCTCGCCCGCTTCATCGCCCTCTTTGTAGGCGGCCGCAGCCTCCGCCACCCGCATGCGGTACCGCTAGCACTCGAGGCGGCCCTTGAGGGCGGAGCGGTATGAGCCGAGCAGCGCCTCCTGCTCTGCCCGCTCCACGGCGATCTGTTCCTCCGCCTGCAGGTGCTCCTGGAGGAGATGGTGGTTGTAGGCGGCGTCGGCCTGCGCCTCCCGGAACTGCTCCTCACATATCTGCCCCACCGTGTCCATATATTGGGCACGGGCCTCTCCGATGGTCATGGTGCAATGCACCAGCGAGGATGGCGCGGGGGAGGGGGTTGGCGCCGGATCGTCGACTACCATGTTCTCCATTGGGATGTCGTCGTCCTCCAGCTGCCTGCCGGCCAGCCGGTCAGCAGCAATGGTTGCCATCTCCTTGTGGTCCATCGTCCGCCCGTCCCAAAGAGCGTTGGAGCGCGAGGAAGCCATGGTGGGCAGTAGTGGTGTGGACTGGAGAAAGGGAACGGATGCGGATGACTGCGGCTATGGCTGGCGCAGCAGTTTATAAAGCAATGGGGGTGGCGGAGGGATGGATGTGTGGCGTCGGAGTAGCCGCCTCGGCAACCGCGTATAATTAATGTGGGCGGCAGATGGACGGATGGACGTCACTTGTGTTATTTGAAGGCAGAGCAATCGCTTTGCACCAGAAGCGGGTGGGCGGCGCCACTGCTTTGGCGGAAGCAAGCGGCGAGGAGATGACTTTACTTGGAGAGGATGACAATGGGGACCCACCAGGGCCATAGCCTCACGTACGCAAGTGCCTCCTTATTATAAATATATATATAATTTATTTTGCTTCCTCCTGGTTTCCTGACATCACGGTCCCACACCATTGTCAACCTATGTACTCCCTCCTTTCCGGTTTATAGGGCTTATCTCAAAATTTTAGTTTTTCTATTTTATAAGGCTCAATTTGGTTGTTTTCCATCACATGTTCAGATTCCAAGGTGCATTCAATCATTGCATGCAAGTATTACGAGAAAATTGACCAATGCATTTACTTTATGCATGCATGCATTGCAATTAATGCATTGATAAACATAATTTTTTTAGGATAACAAGAGCATTAATTAGGTGCTTTTGCAAAACTACAAAAAGTATTTCACCACTCGCCATCTACCTTGATTGGTGAGATTTTTGAATTGAGCACTATAAACCGGAAAGGAGGGAGTAGTCAATAAATGAGAGAATTGCACAAGAAGCGTCCGATAGTTGGGACCAAGCAGCTCGAGCAGTATTTGTGTTTTTGAGGTGTGAGCACTGCAGAGTTTTTTGATGTTCAACCCAGATATTAATTTTTCTCCTCTGAACAACAACGAAAACATCACTGCGGTATTAGCTCAAGGGCTGTGGCCCGTCTAGCCCGAGCAGCGATATCCAGCCCAGATATTAATTTTTTCAAGCGAAAATGGCTAGCCCACCTATACTTTTTTAGGAATACCTGCAAGGTCAAGTTGTTATTCTCTTGTTGGCTGCAAATCTTTCCTAGGAGGGATGCATTAGGCTTAACAAGAAAATGGGCTTTAAGAAATAATAAATGGGATGTAATTATAAAAACTGGGCAGTAACTATGAAAAATGCACCAAACACGTAATTACTTCAAAAAATATTATTTTTGGATATTGAAATTTTTAATTTCATTAATTGTTGTGAGCGCAATGTTTCGTTGGATTTTTACGTAATATAAATTTATATTGAAATTGTATTTAATCTGACTAGAAATTTCGGGATAAAAATATTTCGGATCCCATCAAAATGTGGGAAATTTTATTGAATTCTGTTTTGAACGGTTGGTTGAAATGGGCTGTACTTTTAACAAACTGTAAATGGGCAGTAGAAAATTCCATTAGAATTCAAAAATGGGCTGCACATTCTTACAAATCTCAAATGAGCTATAAGTTCTCTGCCACACACTTCTGGCCTTACTAAGTTGACGCGTCCCCTAAAAAAACAGAGTTGATGCATATGCAAGGCTTTGTCAACTTATA
The DNA here is from genome assembly GCA_021437245.1 of Aegilops speltoides. Classification (NCBI taxonomy): domain Eukaryota; kingdom Viridiplantae; phylum Streptophyta; class Magnoliopsida; order Poales; family Poaceae; genus Aegilops; species Aegilops speltoides. The sequence continues at coordinate 467,628,638 of CM038142.1, forward strand.
GTCAACACACGGTTCTAGCAGCAGTGGCCATTGGATGTCCATCCAACGAATGTCGTGCTTCTTCCTCAATCTCAGATATTCTAGCTTCACCCGCCCAAAAAATGATTCCTCCCCCTGACATCTGGGGCGCACCGTTTTGAAAGCTGATCTATGGGCCTACTAAGTTGACGTACCAAGGGATTTGTCAACTTAGTCAATATAAATGATTCTAGCTGCAGTGTCGTACGATGTCCATCCAACGGCCGTAGTGCTTCCTCAACCTCTGGTCTTCATGCTCCAGCCGCCCAAAGCAGCGCCGGTCGTGCCACATGCTCCTGCCTCCCGTGGCCGGCTGTGATGCCGCGGAGGCCTCACCGCCCCCTACTACTCCCACCGCTGGCCAGGCCATCCCTCTACTCACCCACACCCCTGTTATTCTGCGGCAACGGCAACCTCACACCACAGCCGAACCAGTGAACCCTCGTACTCCTCTTCGCATGGGCATCCACTGCTGGCGTCTTCCCCGACTCCGCGTCGTCCCCTTCCTAGGCCTCGCCGTCGTACACCGCCGTGGTGCTCTCAGAGGGGCGTGGTTAATGTGGTCAACGACCGACTTCCATCGGAAGAGTACTGTGCATGGAGAGGCTAACAGCTGGGTCCACGGCGGCCGCAAAGAAGTGTCTCCTTATTACGCACAAAATAATTGTTCCTCCACCTAACAGCAGGGACCCACCGGACGGGCCACCGTATTTCACGACAAAAACGTTTCCCCCCTGACTGTTGGGACCCACGAGCTACACCTTCGCACGCAAGGAAGTGCGTCCGGGCAAAAAAATGATTCGCCCCCTGACTGCTGGGACCCACCAACTACATCTTCGCATGCAAGGAAGTGCGTCCGAAAAATAACAATTCGCCCCCCTGACTGCTGGGACCCACTAGCTACATCTTCGCACGCAAGGAAGTGCGTTCGAAAAAAAACAATTTGCCCCCCTGACTGCTGGGACCCACCAGCTACACCTTCGCACGCAAGGAAGTGCGTCCGGGCAAAAAAACGATTCGTTCCCCTGACTGCCGGAACCCACCAGCTACATCTTCGCACGCAAGTAAGTGCCTGACAGTCCGGACCCACCTGATCGAAGCGTACGTAGCGTTGTCATTCTGGTCGTGACCGTGTATGTACATACTGGTCGATGTAGAGGCGCGCACGTGTCGTAGTAGAGGCGCACACGTAGCATGTACACGTACATACAACTGCCAGGGTGCAAGAAATAAAATATGGCCACATACGTACATACGGGCGGGGTCTCGAACGCCTCCTCACGCATACGTGCGGCCAGGGCTCGTGTACATGGCTGGGTCAGAACGGAGAAACAGCGTCGTCGTCGTGTTCATGGGGAGCCAACCGGCTGGGTCGGAACGGAATGCGTCGTCGTGTTCATCGGGAGGGCTTGAACGGAACAGGCGATAGAAATGAAGCCTCGTGTACCATAGAACGGAGCAAACGGCCTTGTCTTCGACCGGCCACGTTCGAAACGGGATCTTGTTCATCAGGAGGGGTCTGGCGTACCGCAAAATGGAGGAAACGTACCTCCTACGGTCGAAACAGGGGTCCTGTTGATCGGCAGGGGTGTGGCGTACCGCAAAACGGACGAAACGGACTTGTGTTCGGTCTCTACGGTCGAAACGGGGGTCCTATTGATCAGGAGGGGTGTGGTGTACCGCAAAATGGACGAAACAGACTTGTGTACGATCGCTACGGTCGAAACGGGGTCTGTTGATCGGGAGGGTGACGATCGCAAAAGCGGATTTAAAGCGGACTTGTGTTGGGAGCTTCACGGTCGAAGCGGGGTCTGTTCGCCGGGAGGGTGTGGCGTACCACAAAGCAGGACTCCATGGGATCTGTTCATCTCCACCATCGACCTCCTCCGGCCTCCACGGGCCACCGTCGACATCCTCCGGCCTCCACGGGCTCCTGTTCATCCAGCCTCCACATGCGCTACTCCACCGCTCTTGTTCAACCACCCCTCCACGGGCACCCCTCCATCATCTACTGTTCATCCAGCCCTCCACGGAGTCGTCCTGTTCATCCAGCCCTCCACACCACGGGGTCATGTTCATCCAGAGGCAACACCACCGCTCCTTTGTTCATCCACCCCCCGCAAGCTCTTTGTTCATCCAATCGATCGGCTTGATTAGCGGCGAGCGGCGAATTGCTCTATCGGGTTGATTAACAGCCATCGAAAGATCGCTCGGGTTGATGAACGCGTAGTTCGCGGTCTGTCGCTCGGGTTGATTAGAGCCCAACGCCTCGCTTCGGGTTGAGTTAGAGCCAACGCCACGCACACACGCGCGTACATGTACGAGAGAAACGCGCATCGCTCGGCCCCCGACCGCCCACCGTAACCAGGAACTCCCCGAAATTTTCCTCACCCTCGCTTCTACCACGGTCAAGGACGGCCCAAAGAATGTCATGCAGCTGCGTCTCCGGCCCGCACAGGACGAAAAGCCCATTTTCCATCATGATTTTTTATCATAGAAGTAGGAGCCCACCACATCTATGATGATACCGGGTTTTGTCACAATTATCGTCATAGAAGTGTCATATGTATGACAGGAAAAAAATCGTTCGGCCCAAAATGTCACGGATGTGTCTTTTTTTTGTAGTGCACGAGCAAAAGATGATCAACACCAGAACTCTATGGGTGTTCGATTCATCACAATGTAACTAGATTATTGACTCAAGTGCAAGTGGGAGACTGTTGGAAATATGCCCTAGAGGCAATAATAAAATGGTTATTATTATATTTCCATGTTCATGAGAATTGTCTATCATTCATGTTGTAATTGTATTGACCAGAAACCATAATACATGTGTGAATACATAGACCACAACATGTCCCTAGTGAGCCTCTAGTTGACTAGCTCGTTGATCAACAGATGGTCATGGTTTCCTGATTATGGACACTCGATGTAAATGATAATGGGATCACATCATTAGGAGAATGATGTGATGGACAAGACCTAATCCTAAGCATAGCACAAGATCGTGTAGTTTGTTTGCTAAAGTTTTTCTAATGTCAAGTATCATTTCCTTAGACCATGAGATCGTGCAACTCCTGGATACCGTAGGAATGCTTTGGTGTACCAAACGTCACAACGTAACTGGTGATGGGGAACGTAGTAATTTCAAAAAATTTCCTACGCACACGCAAGATCATGGTGATGCATAGCAACGAGAGGGGACAGTGTTGTCTACGTACCCTCGTAGACCGAAGCGGAAGCGTTCACAACATAGAGGAAGTAGTCGTATGTTCTCCTCGTGATCCAACCGATCCCAGCGCCGTTACTCCGGCGCCTCCGAGTTCTTGACACACGTACAGCTCGGTGACGCTCCACGGGCTCCGATCCAGCAGAGCTTCGGGAGAGAGAGTTCCGTCGGCCGACGGCGTGGTGGCGATCTTGATGTTCTATCGACGCAGGCTTCGCCAAAGCACCGCTTCTGATATGACCGAGGTGGATTATGGTGGAAGGGGCACCGCACACGGCTAAGAGCGATCTCAAGGATCAACTTGTGTGTTCTAGGGTGCCCCCCCCTTGTATATAAAGGAGCAAGGGGAGGGCGGCCGGCCTAGGTGGCGCGCCAAGGGGGGAGTCCTCCTCCTAGTGGGAGTAGGACTCCCTTTCCTAGTCCAACTAGGAAGGAGGAAGGGGAAGGAAGGAGAGAGAGGGAGAGGGAAGGGGCGCCCCCCCTCCTTGTCCTATCGGACTCCGGGGGAAGCGCGCCACCTCTGGTGCGGCCCTCTCTCTCCCTCTTGGCCCACTAAGGCCCATTACTTCCCGGGGTTCGGTAACCCCTCGGCACTCGTTTTTTAGGAAACTTAGGAACCTTTCCGTGTCCGAATATAACCGCCCAATATATCAATCTTTATGTCTCGACCATTTTGAGACTCCTCGTCATGTCGTGATCACATCCGGGACTCGAACTCCTTGGTACATCAAAATACACAAACTCATAATATAACCGTCATCGAAACCTTAAGCGTGCGGACCCTACGGTTCGAGAACAATGTAGACATGACCGAGACACGTCTCGGTCAATAACCAATAGCGGGACACGGATGCCCATATTGGCTCCTACATATTCTCGAAGATCTTTATCGGTCGGACCGCATAACAAGATCGTTGTTCCCTTTGTCATCGGTATGTTACTTGCGAGATTCGATCGTCGGTATCAATACCTAGTTCAATCTCGTTCTACGGCAAGTCTTTTTACTCGTTAAGTAATACATCATCTCACAGCTAACTCATTAGTTGTAATGCTTGCAAGGCTTAAGTGATGTGTATTACCGAGAGGGCCCAGAGATACCTCTCCAGACAATCGGAGTGACAAAACCTAATCTCGAAATCGCCAACCCAACATCCGCCTTTGGAGACACTGTAGTACTCCTTTATAATCACCCGCCACGTTGTGACGTTTGGTAGTACCAAAGTGTTCCTCCGTAAGCGGAGTTGCATAATCTCATAGTTATAGGAACATGTACAAGTCATGGATAAAAGCGGTAGCAACATACTAAGCGATCGTGTGCTAAGCTAATGGATGGGTCATGTCAATCGGATCATTCAACTAATGATGTGACCTTGTTAATCAAATAACAACTCCTTGTTCATGGTTAGGAAACTTAACCATCTTTGATTAACAAGCTAGTCTAGTAGAGGCATACTAGTGACACTTTGTTTGTCTATGTATTCACACATGTATTATGTTTCCGGTTAATACAATTCTAGCATGAATAATAAACATTTATCATGAAATAAGGAAATAAATAATAACTTTATTATTGCCTCTAGGGCATATTTCCTTGATCTCCCACTTGCACTAGAGTCAATAATCTAGATTACATAGTAATGATTCTAACACCCATGGAGTCTTGGTGTTGATCATGTTTTGCTCGTGGAAGAGGCTTAGTCAGCAGGTTCGCTACATTCAGATCCGTGTGTATCTTGCAAATCTCTATGTCTCCCACCGGACTAAATCCGGATGGAATTAGGCGTCTCTTGATGTGCTTGGTCCTCTTGTGAAATCTGGATTCGCCGCTAAGGCAATTGCTCGGTGTTGTCACAGAAGATTTTCATTGGACCCGATGCACTAGGTATGACACCTAGATCGGATATGAACTCCTTCATCCGACTCCTCCATTAGCTGCTTCGAAGCTGCTACGTACTCCGCTTCACATGTAGATCCCGCCACGACGCTTTGTTTAGAACCGCACCAACCGACAGCTCCTCCATTTAGTGTAAATCACGTATCCGGTCTGCGATTTAGAATCGTCGGATCGGTGTCAAAGCTTGCATCAACGTAACTGCCACGATGAGCTCTTTGTCACCTCCATATCTGAGAAACATATCCTTAGTCCTTTTCGGTATTTGGGATGTTCTTGACCGCTGTCCGATGATCCACTCTGGATTACTTTGGTACCTCCTGCTAAGCTTATAGCAAGGCACACATCAGTGCTGGTACACAAGCATTGCATACATGATAGAGCCTATGGCTGAGGCATAGGAACATCTTTCATTTTCCTCTATCTTCTGCGGTGGTCGGGCATTGAGTCTTACTCAACTTCACACCTTGTAACACAGGCAAGAAACCTTTCTTTGCTTGATCCATTTTGAACTTCTTCAAAATTTTGTCAAGGTATGTGCTTTGTGAAAGTCAATTAAGCGTCTTGATCTATCTCTATAGATTTTGATGCCCAATATGTAAGCAGCTTCACGAGGTCTTTCATTGAAAAACTCTTATTCAAGTATCCCTTTATGCTATCCAGAAATTCTATATCATTTCCGATTAGTAATATGTCATCTACATATAATATCGAAATGCTCTGAGCTCCACTCACTTTCTTGTAAATCTGAGCTTCTCCAAAAGTGCATATAAACCCAAATGCTTTGATCACACTATCAAAGCGTTTATTCCAACTCGAGATGCTTGCACCAGTCCATAAATGGATCGCTAGAGCTTGCACACTTTGTTAGCTCCTTTGGATCGATAAAACCTTCGGTTGTATCATATACAACTCTTCTTCCGTAAATCCATTCAGAATGCAGTCTTTACATCCATTTGCCAAATTTCATAATCATAAAATGCGGCAATTGCTAACATGATTCGGACAGACTTAAGCATCGCTACGGGTGAGAAGGTCTCATCGTAGTCAATCCCTTGAACTTGTCGAAAACCCTTTGCGACAAGTCGAGCTTTGTAGACAGTAACATTACCGTCGGCGTCAGTCTTCTTCTTGAAGATCCACTTGTTTTCTATTGCTTGCCGACCCTCGGGCAAGTCAACCAAAGTCCACACTTTGTTTTCATACATGGATCCCATCTCAGATTTCATGGCCTCAAGCCATTTTGCGGAATCTGGGTTCACCATCGCTTCTTCATAGTTCGTAGGTTCATCATGATCTAGTAGCATGACTTCCAGAACAGGATTACCATACCACTCTGGTGCGGATCTTACTCTGGTTGATCTACGAGGTTTTGTAGTTACTTGATCTGAAGTTTCATGATCAACATCATCAACTTCCTCACTATTTGGTGTAGATGTCTCAGAAACCGGTTTCTGCGATAAACTACTTTCAAATAAGGGAGAAGGTACAGTTACCTCATCAAGTTCTACTTTCCTCCCACTCACTTCTTTCGAGAGAAACTCCTTCTCTAGAAAGGATCCATTCTTGGCAACAAAAGTCTTGCCTTCGGATCTGTGATAGAAGGTGTACCCAACTGTCTCCTTTGGGTATCCTATGAAGACACATTTCTCCGATTTGGGTTCGAGCTTATCAGGTTGAAGCTTTTTCACATAAGTATCGCATCCCCAAACTTTAAGAAATGACAACTTTGGTTTCTTGCTAAACCACAGTTCATAAGGTGTCGTCTCAACGGATTTTGACGGTGTTCTATTTAGTGTGAATGCGGCCGTCTCAAGAGCATAACACCAAAACGATATCGGTAAATCTGTAAGAGACATCATAGATCGCACCATATCTAGTAAAGTGCGATTACGACGTTCGGACACACCATTCTGTTGTGGGGTTCGGGTGGCGTGAGTTCTTGAAACTATTCGCATTGTTTCAAATGTAGACCAAACTCGTAACTCAAATATTCACCTCCACGATCAGATCGTAGAAACTTAATTTTCTTATTACGATGATTTTCAACTTCACTATGAAATTCTTTGAACTTTTCAAATGTTTCAGACTTATGTTTCATTAAGTAGATATACCCATATCTGCTTAAATCATCTGTGAAGGTGAGAAAATAACGATATCCGCCACGAGCCTCAACATTCATCGGACCACATATATCTGTATGTATGATTTCCAACAAATCTGTTGCTCTCTCCATAGTACCGAGAAGCGGGTTTTAGTCATCTTGCCCATGAGGCACGGTTACATAAGTGCCAAGTGATTCATAATCAAGTGACTCCAAAAGTCCATCGATATGGAGTTTCTTCATGCGCTTTATACCGATATGACCTAAGCGGCGATTGCCACAAATAAGTTGCACTATCATTATCAACTCTGCATCTTTTGGTTTCAACATTATGAATATGTGTATCACTACTATCGAGATTCATCAAAATAGACCACTCTTCAAGGGTGCATGACCATAAAAGATATTACTCATATAAATAGAACAACCATTATTCTCGATTTAAATGAATAACCGTCTCGCATCAAACAAGATCCAGATATAATGTTCATGCTCAACGCAGCACCCAATAACAATTATTTAGGTCTAATACTAATCCGAAGGTAGATGTAGAGGTAGCGTGCCGACCGCGATCACATCGACTTTGGAACCATTTCCCAGCGCAGATCGTCACCTCGTCCTTTGCGGTGTTAAGCAATCCGTAGTCCTGCTTTGAGTTGCAAATATTAGCAAGAACCCGTATCAAATACCAGTGCTCTGCGAGCTCTAGTAAGGTACACATCAATAACATGTATATCACATATACCTTTGTTCACCTTGCCATCCTTCTTATCCGCCAAATACTTGGGGCAGTTCCGCTTCGGTGACGATGCGCTTGCGATAGAAGCACTCGATTTCAGTGTTTAGGTCCAGACTTGGGTTTCTTCTCCCGAGCAGCAACTTGCTTGCTGTTCTTCTTGAAGTTCCTTCTTCTTCCCTTTGCCTTTCTTCTTGAAACTAGTGGTCTTATTGACCATCAACACTTGATGCTCCTTCTTGATTTCTACCTCCGCAGCCTTTAGCATTGCGAAGAGCTCGGTATAGTCTTTACTAACCCTTGCATATTATAGTTCATCACGAAGCCTTTGTAGCTTGGTGGCGGTGATTGAAGAATTACATCAATGACACAATCATCCGGAAGATTAACTCCCGGTTGAGTCAAGTGATTGTAATACCCGGACATTACGAGTATGTGCTCACCGATGCAGACCCATTCTCCTCCATCTTGCAGCTATAGAACTTATTGGAGACTTCATATCTCTCAATCCGGGCATTACTGTTGGAATATCAACTTCAACTCTGGAACATCTCATATGCTCCATGACGTTCAAAACGTCGTTGAAGACCCGATTCTAAGCCGTAAAGCATGGCACCTGAACTATAGAGTAGTCATCGGCTTTGCTCGCCAGACGTTCTTAGCGTCGTCGGTTACATCAGCGATGAGCACGGCACCCAGCGGTGCATCCGGGGCGTAACTCTTACGTGCAGCAATGAGGATAATCCTCGAGTTACGGACCCGATCCGTGTGATTGCTACCATCATCTTTCAACTTTGCTTTCTCAAGGGCGCATTAAAATTCAACGGAACAACAAAGACGAGCCATCTATCTACAAACAAACATAGACAAGCAAGATACTATCGGTACTAAGTTCATGATAAATTTAAGTTCAATTAATCATATTACTTAAGAACTCCCACTTAGGCAGACATCTCTCTAGTCATCCAAGTGATCACGTGATCCAAATCAACTAAACCATAACCGATCATCACGTGAGATGGAGTAGTTTTCAATAGTGAACATCTTATGTTGATCATATCTACTATATGATTCACGCTCGACCTTCGGTCTCCGTGTTCCGAGGCCATATCGCATATGCTAGGCTCGTCAAGTATAACTGAGTATTCTGCGTGTGCAAAACTGGCTTGCACCCGTTGTAGATGGACGTAGAGCTTATCACACCCGATCATCACGTGGTGTCTCGGCACGACGAACTTTGGCAGCGGTGCATACTCGGGAGAACACTACTTGATAATTTTAGTGAGAGATCATCTTAAAATGCTACCATCAATCAAAGCAAGATAAGATACATAAAGGATAAACATCACATGCAATCAATATAAGTGATATGATATGGCCATCATCATCTTGTGCTTGTGATCTCCATCTCGAAGCATCGTCGTGATCACCATCGTCACCGGTAGCGACACCTTGATCTCCATCGTAGCATCGTTGTCGTTTCGCCATCTATTGCTTCTCGACTATCGCTACCGCTTAGTGATAAAGTAAAGCAATTACAGGCGTTTTGCATTTCATACAATAAGCGACAACCATATAGCTCCAGCCGATTGCCGATAACCGGTTACAAAACATGATCATCTCATACAATAAAATATAGCATCACGTCTTGACCATATCACATCACAACATGCCTGCAAAAACAAGTTAGGCGTCCTCTACTTTGTTGTTGCAAATTTTACGTGGCTGCTATGGGCTTAAGCAAGAACCAATCTCACCTACGCATAAAAACCACAGCGATACTTCGTCAAATAGACTCCGTTTAACCTTCTCAAGGACCGGGCGTAGCCACGCTCAGTTCAACTAAAGTGAGAGAGCAGACACCCGCCGGTCACCTTTAAGCACGAGTGCTCGTAGCGGTGAAACCAGTCTCGCGTAAGCGTCTGGCGTAATGTCGGTCCGGCCGCTTCATCTTACAATACCGCTAAACCAAAATATGACATCTTTGGTAGGTAGTATGACTTGTATCGCCCACAACTCACTTGTGTTCTACTCGTGCAAAACATCAAACCATAAAAACCTGGGCTCGGATGCCACCGATGGGGAGCGTAGTAATTTCAAAAATTTCCTACGCACACGCAAGATCATGGTGATGCATAGCAACGAGAGGGAGAGTGTTGTCTCGTACCCTCGTGAGACCAAGCGAAGCGTTCTGGCGTAGAGGAAGTAGTCGACGTTCTCCTCGTGATCCAAACGATCCCAGCGCCGTTACTCCGGCGCCTCCGAGTTCTTGACACACGTACAGCTCGGTGACGCTCCACGGGCTCCGATCCAGCAGAGCTTCGGGGAGAGAGAGTTCCGTCAGCATGACGGCGTGGTGACGATCTTGATGTTCTACCGACGCAGGGCTTCGCCTAAGCACCGCTACGATATGACCGAGGTGGATTATGGTGGAGGGGGCCGCACACGGCTAAGGAAGCGATCTCAAGGATCAACTTGTGTGTTCTAGGGTGCCCCTGCCCCCGTATATAAAGGAGCAAGGGGGAGGGCCGGCCGGCCTAGGAGGCGCGCCAAGGGAAGGGGGAGTCCTCCTCCTAGTGGGAGTAGGACTCCCCTTTCCTAGTCCAACTAGGAAGGAGGAAGGGGGAAGGAAGGAGAGGGAGAGGGAGAGGGAAAGGGGGGCCGCCCCCTCCTTGTCCTATTCGGACTCCCCTGGGGGGCGCGCCACCTCCTGGTGCGGCCCTCTCTCTCCCCTCTTGGCCCACTAAGGCCCATTACTTCCCCGGGGGGTTCCGGTAACCCCTCCGGCACTCCGTTTTTCGGAAACTTCGGAACCTTTCCGGTGTCCGAATATAACCGTCCAATATATCAATCTTTATGTCTCGACCATTTTGAGACTCCTCGTCATGTCCGTGATCACATCCGGGACTCCGAACTCCTTCGGTACATCAAAATACACAAACTCATAATATAAGCATCATCGAAACCTTAAGCGTGCGGACCCTACGGTTTGAGAACAATGTAGACATGACCGAGACACGTCTCGGTCAATAACCAATAGCGGGACACGGATGCCCATATTGGCTCCTACATATTCTCGAAGATCTTTATCGGTCGGACCGCATAACAAGATACGTTGTTCCTTTGTCATCGGTATGTTACTTGCCCGAGATTCGATCGTCGGTATCAATACCTAGTTCAATCTCGTTACCGCAAGTCTCTTTACTCGTTCCGTAATACATCATCTCACAGCTAACTCATTAGTTGTAATGCTTGCAAGGCTTAAGTGATGTGTATTACCGAGAGGGCCAGAGATACCTCTCCGACAATCGGAGTGACAAAACCTAATCTCGAAATCGCCAACCCAACATCGCCTTTGGAGACACTGTAGTACTCCTTTATAATCACCCGATTACGTTGTGGCGTTTGCTAGTACCCAAAGTGTTCCTCCGTAAGCGGAGTTGCATAATCTCATAGTTATAGGAACATGTATAAGTCATGGATAAAAGCGGTAGCAACATACTAAGCGATGGTGTGCTAAGCTAATGGAATGGGTCATGTCAATCGATCATTCAACTAATGATGTGACCTTGTTAATCAAATAACAACTCCTTGTTCATGGTTAGGAAACTTAACCATCTTTGATTAACAAGCTAGTCTAGTAGAGGCATACTAGTGACACTCTGTTTGTCTATGTATTCACACATGTATTATGTTTCCGGTTAATACAATTCTAGCATGAATAATAAACATTTATCATGAAATAAGGAAATAAATAATAACTTTATTATCGCCTCTAGGGCATATTTCCTTCAACTGGGTGGTTATAAAGGTGCACAACAGGTATCTCGGAAATTGTCTGTTGGGTTGGCACGAATCGAGACTGGGATTTGTCACTCTATATGACAGAGAGGTATCTCTGGGCCCACTCGGTAATGCATCATCATAATGAGCTCAATGTGACTAAGTAGTTGGTCACGGTATCATGCATTATGGAGCGAGTAAAGTGACTTGCGTGTAACGAGATTGAACGAGGTATTGGGATACCGACGATCGAATCTCAGGCAAGTAACGTACCGATTGACAAAGGGAATTGTATACGGGATTGCTTGAATCCTCGACATCGTGGTTCATCCAATGAGATCATCGTGGAACATGTGGGAACCAACATGGGTATCCAGATCCCGTCGTTGGTTATTGGCCAGAGAGCTGTCTCAGTCATGTCTGCATGATTCCCGAACCTGTAGGGTCTACACACTTAAGGTCCGATGACGCTAGGATTATAAGGAAGATTTGCATGTGCTTACCGAATGTTGTTCGGAGTCCCGGATGAGATCTTGGACGTCACGAGGAGTTCCGGAATGGTCCAGAGGTGAAGATTTATATATGGGAAGTCATCATACGGTCACCGAAAATATTCGGGGGTATACCGGTATTGTACCGGGAGCACCGAAGGGGTTCCGGGGGTCCACCGGGAGGGTCCACCTACCCCGGAGGGCCTTATGGGCTGTAGGTGGAAGGGAACCAGCCCCTAGTGGGCTGGGCGCCATCCCTCCCTCTATGGCCCATGCGCCTAGGGTTGGGGGAACCCTAAAGCCCCCCCCTTGCTTGGGGGGCAAGCCCCCTCTCCTTGCCCCCCCCCTCTAGATCTCATCTAGAGGGGCCGGCCCCCTTTCCCCTTCTCCCTATAAATAGAGGGGTGGAGGGAGGGCTGCAGCACCACATCCAAGGCGCAGCCCCTCCCCTCCCCAACACCTCTCCTCCTCCACGTGAGCTTGGCAAAGCCCTGCCGGAGAACTGTCACTCCATCACCACCACGTCGTCGTGCTGCTGTTGGAGCCTTCTTCCTCAACCTCTCCCTCCTCCTTTCTTGATCAAGGCGCGGGAGACATCATCGGGCTGCACGTGTATTGAACACGGAGACACCGTTGTTTGATGCTCAGATCGGATTCGGCCGCGATCTGAATCGCTACGTGTACGACTCCTCCAACCGCGTTCTTGCAATGCTTCCGTCTCGCGATCTTCAAGGGTATGAAGATGCACTCCCCTCTCTCTCGTTGCTAGTTACTCCAAAGATTGGTCTTGGTGATGCCTAGAAAAATTTTAATTTCTGCAACGATCCCCAACATCCCTCAACTTCTCCTCTCCCCCTGCTGGATCAAGAAGGAGGAGAATCCCCGGGCTGTATGTGTGTTGAACGCGGAGGCGCCGTCTGTTCAGCGCTTGGATCGGATCTTCCGCGATTTGAATCACCATGAGAAACCGCGTTCTTGCAACGCTTCCGCTTAGCAATCTTAAAGGGTATAAAGATGCACTCCCTCTCTCTCGTTGCTAGCATCTCCTAGATTGATCTTTGTGACACGTATGATTTTTTTTTAATTATTTACTACATTCCCCAGCAGTAAACACCTCGGACTTCACACCATTGAACATAACAGAAAAAGATATTGAGCTCACCATGTTCATCACAATGTCAACCCAAGATGGTGCAAAGCCCAGTTTTTCCATCATAGACCTCAAGTAGGACCATTCCACATGGTCATAAGCCTTCATCATATCAAGCTTTAATGCAGCATAGCTATTGTTTTTGATTTGTTCCTCTTCATAAAATGCAAGCATTCATAAGCACAGATAATATTATCTGTTATCAATCTCCCCGGTACAAAGGCTGATTGTTCCTCTGAAATAATATCCGAGAGGACAAGCTTCAAGCGATTTGAGAGCACCTTCAAAGCAATCTTGTAAAAAACGTTACACAAACTAATTGGGAGAAATTGAGATAGTAGTGTTGGGTTTGATACCTTGGGAATGAGAACCAACAAAGTATCATTTAAGCACGCATGGCTCTCCTCCCCCTTCATAATAGCTAGAATTGACTTCATCACCACTTCACCACAAATATCCCAATGCCTCTAAAAGAAGTGTGTTGGGTAGCCATCAGGGCCCAGAGCTTTTGCGGGAAACATTTGAAAAAGCGCAGACTTCACCTCCTTTTCACTGTGCGGGGCCAGTAGGGTTTCATTCATTGCCTGCATGACTTTCACCGGTACATGCTGAAGCACATCATCAAATCCCTGTACACCTTTAGAGGTGTATAAGTTTTTGTAAAAGTCGAGAGCCATCTGTTGCATCTCTGTCATATCATCTGTCAACTGCCCATCCGGATGCTGCAAGGCCTTGATGAGATTTTTTGCCAATGCATGGAAGCTCTCATGTGAAAAAATGCGAGTTGCAATCCCCTGCTGAGAGCCACTCCACACGGGACCATTGCCTCCACATTAGTTCTTCCCTTAAGTACAACTCAATCAGGCGATCATTGATCTTAATCTCTGCATGTGATGTCCCCACTCACAAAGAGTTGCCGTGCAAACGTTCTAGTTCCTTTTTTAAACACCTGATCTCCCCCCTTACACTACCAAAAGTGGTCCGAGACCATTCTCCCAAGTTGTTTGCTAGTGCGTCAAGATTAGTACGCACTTCATTCACCGACAAATTGTGGTTGTTGGTCTCCCATGCTGCCTGAGCAGTGGGCTTTAGATCAGGATGAGTATCCCACGACACCTCATATCGAAACTATTTTGTCCTCTTACTTCGTCACTAGGATGCGACAGCTGTAGCAAGATAGGGGAGTGATCTGAGGTCACCGCTGTTAGATGCTCCACCGTCGCTGTGGGGAAGAGACCGCACCAGTCTACTGAGCCCAAGGCTCTGTCAAGTCTGACCCGGGTGTAAGAGCCACCAGTTACTCTCTTATCATATGTCCACCTTGTGCCCTTGAAGCCAAGATCAACCAAGCCGCATACATCAACTGCGTCTTGGAATCCCTGGATTTGTGACTGACTTCTAGAACCAATGCCATCATGTTCATCATGTTTCAAAACTTGTTAAAATCTCCTATGCACACCCATGGCATGTCTTGGAGCATCGAGAGATTCTTCATAGTATCCCATGTGTGCTGCCGGAGATGGGTCTGAGCCTCCCCGTAGAAACAAGAGAGCCTCCAAATTTGTTCTCCTACACCACATATTTTTCCATCTATATGGTACTTAGAGTAGCCCAAAATCTCAATCTTTATTTCATTATTCCAGAAGATAGCTAAACCACCACTCCTACCGGAGGAATCAATAGCAAAAGAGTTATATCCTAAAGTACTCTTTAAATTTTCAGCTCTAACCCCACTAATCTGGGTTTCCATAATACAAGAACTTTAGGGGCAAACTTATTCGCGAGTTCGCGAAGCTCTTGAACTGTCGGGGCGTTGCCAATCCCCCGACAATTCCAACTTAAAAGATTCATTGCGTTCGGCGTTCCTCTGCCAGGGAGGCCGCCGATCTCGCGTCCGAGCTTTTTCCCATAGTAGGATCTTCTTAGAAACTCCATTGCCTGGCTTCTCCAAAAACACCGTTTTGTCCTCTTCGGATCTTGCTTTTGTGGAGGGCTAGGGGGTACTGCGCCTCCACCAGCACCAACTCCAGCCCCGACTGAGACGTAGGGTTAGGTGTGCCCACCACTTCCTCCGAAGAGCGTTTATGGTTGGCGTCAGTCACTTCCAGTTCCATCTCCTCTTGTTCAGGCTCATCTTCCTCCTCATGTCCATCCTTGCCCATAGCTTGCTTATCCGTGGACTTGCTTTTCTGACTCCTGTTTCGACGCCTAGTACCCCAAGCTGTAGTAGTTGGTGCATGTAGGTTTTTGTAGATCAGAGCCCAAGGTGGGTAAATCCTGCTACCATGTTCTTCATATTCATGGCCCATCATGCCACAATCTTAACACCAGTCCGGTAGACGTTCATACTTGACGGCAAAAATTTGTCTCTCGCCCCCTCAAATCAGCGAGGTAGCTTTTTTCATAGGGTTTTGCACATCCAGCCTGACCCCAACCCTGTAGAAATTCCCTTGGAAGTCAAAGGATGACGGCCCTGACTCGATCACCGAACTTGGAGGCTAACGCCTTCACTTTGCCATGGAAAGCAATCGGGAAGTCAATGATCCTTGCCTAGTTCTCGAATTTGAAGAGCTCGATTGAGGATATACGCGACAATAATCACAAGGTTTCCCTTGAAGTGCCACGGTCCTCCCTAGGTGACCCGGTCCCAATCCCACAAGCAATCAAACTGCATCTGGAAAAGATTTTCCACCAAGGTTTTCATCTTGACTGGCCTAGCGAGGTCCCATACCGTCTTCATGTTGCGGAAGAACCAATGCGTACTAAAACCCTTGTCCATGTGAACTCAAACTAAAATCATCCACCGAAGGTCCACCTCTGCTGGGGCATCCTCTTCCTCAAAGATCACATCGTCTAGGTCATCTTCATTGAGAGCCAATTCCTTCATCAGATCTTCCATCTTGCCCTTGCCCTTGGATCCCGAAGCCGGCAGGTCTCCCTAGTTCGCCATAGCCGCCACGGGGGAGGTCGATCTTGCAGGCCTGCGGCGGAAAAACCCTAGCCCCACTTGTGGTAGGAACCACACCGGGACCGGGAATCAGTCAACCTTCCCCGTGATCGGACCGAGTCAAGGACTCATGTTCGACTATGGGAAGGATGATAGGATCTCAACGTCATCGAGGCGACGAGAGAAAGATAAACCCTAACTAGAGGGGAAGTAGATCGTCGCGACTGAGTGAGTTGGACTTTCCATAGGGAGCGACCGGGCTGGGTTTTTTTTAGAATATTCAGCCTCAACTCTAGATGCTAAATGGGCTTACGTGCTTTCATCCCATGATATGGACCGGTTAACGTGCGCGCACCCCATCCCACCCTGGGGTCGGCCATTTTATTTTCTTTCTCTACCAAACATGCTTCGTACCTTAAATGCGCCCTGATTGTTTTACGGAACAGGCCCAACCGGTTTTCTCAATTTGCCTTCAAAAAAGCCGGTTTTCTAAAGCTTCTAGAAGCTTCCAGCAGGTTATGGGAAGCTTCTAACCGGTTTTTTCTTATTTTTTTCTTGTTTTCTGGATGGTTTTTAATCTTTTAATCTTTTTCTTTTATTTCCTATTTATATTTTTCCTAAATGTATGAACTTTTCTGGAAAAAAATCATCAAATTCATGAAAGTTTTCTCAGATTCCTAACAAATATCCTTTTTTCTGAATGTTTTTTCTTTAATCTTGAACTTTCTCAAAATTTTGTGAACTTTTCCCCCTCAAATAATTCAACTTTTTTTCAAATCCGAGAATCAATTTCTCAAATTTGTGATCTTTCAAATGCATGAACTTTTCATGAAGTTCATGAACTTTTTTTGAACTTGTGATTTTTTTAATACACAACTTTTTTTGAATCCCATGAGTTTTTCATGTTCATGAAGTTTTTCCAAATCCACGGACTTTTTTGAACTCGTGAACTGGTTTCAGGTTCGTGAACCTTTTCAAATCAACACACTTTTTCAGTTATTCGCTAACTTTCTAGTGCATTTTTTCAAAATTGAACATTTTTCAAATTCTTTAACTTTTCTTTAGTTTTTGCGTCTTTGTCTCAAATCCATAAACATTTTAAAAATCAATGAATTTTTTTCAAAATCGATGAACTTTTTTCAGACCTGTGAAATATTGTTTCAAAATCAATGAACTTTTCTCAAATCCACAAACCTTTTTTCAAAATCCGTGAACTTTTTCAAATTCATGAACTTGTGTGAAATATTTTTCAAAATCAATGAACTTTTTGCAAATCCTCAAACCTTTTTTTCAAAATCTGTGAACTTTTTTCAAATTCATGAACTTGTTTTCAGCATCGATGAACTTTACAAACCATGAACTTTTTCTTAAAATCACCATGGACTTTTTTGAATTCTCCAACTTTTCCAAAATATCATGAACTTTTTCAAAAATCATGAACTTTTTTGAAGTTAGTGAATTTTTTTCTGTGACATTTTTGAATTCATGAAGTTTTTTGGTTTTTTAGTTTTTTTTAATTCCAATTCCTTTAGCACTTGCAAATCTATGAAATTTTTTTATTTTTGTATTTTTTACAAAAAAGATTATTTTTACAAAAGTCAAATGGCGAGCGGTTGATTGGTCAACTGTTTACTTGAGCGGTAAATGGTTGGTAGGTCAACCATTGACCATGCAAAGATAGCGAACCAAGGAAGACCGGCGGCCCTTTAGTTTGAAGGAGTGTGTTGGGTTTTTTTCTAAAAGAAACAGAAAAAGCTGCGACCAAGTGCATAGCAGCAAGGCAAAGCAATCATCATGAGCTCTAAACTAGGTCGGCCCAAACCAAGCATGCATGAGCGCCGAAGCACCAACTGGCGCATAACACGCCAATTAGGAGGTCTCACGCGCGTCGTCCTCATGTAGGCGACTTGAGAGGAGCAACCAATCCTAACCGCTGGATTCGCTACTTATCCCTTCCTCCCCTACATCACCATTGGAGGACGTCGTCGGGCTAAGCCCAGGACGCCGAAGGTGGTGGCAGAGGCTCACCTTCCTCTCTCCTTGCATCTAAGTGGCACGGGGCACCCAGCGAGCGACCCCGATCTAGGCCACGACGGTGGCAGAGGCTTACCTCCTATTTCCTTGTGGTTGAGAGGGGGACCCACGTGTTGGGCTATCTGTTGGGAGGTGGACCATGGGAGAGAGTTGTTTGCCTTACATGCGAGCAGTGGCCGGTCGACGATGCCACAGTCCATGGCTTGGTGGTGGTGATTCAAATCCGTACAACTGGGTGAGGGTGACTGCAAACTGTGTTGGAGCGACCTCCTACGGCTCCACGAAGGTCATGGGCATCGAAAGATCTTCACAGAGTGTTCATCTCTCTAGTTCTGGTGGTTGACTTAGGAGGTGAGATGAAAATTATGGACGAAGGTTTGACACAAAAGGATGGTTGTGCAGCGACGGAGGTCGCATCACACGTAGCTATTGGGATTGCAGAAAAATGGTAGCAACAACACTTGAATAACTTCAATAGTGGTGCTACTCGAACACCTGACCTCGAGCACCGGGGTGAAAGCCATGGTCTGACTCGAGCTAGTTATAACTAGCAATGGCTAAGATTTTTTTACGTCGTTGCCTTGTTGAAGGCATTGCTCGAGATATGCTCTGATTGATTCTTCAGGGTGATAACCTACATTCTATCCTTGGTGGTTGAACCCAGTGACGGCGACACTTGATTATCGCTTCCTTCCTCAAGGCACTAGTGTCGAGGAACCTCGCTGTTCGTGTGGTGCTGTGAGATGGTTGGTACGGATATGGTCATTGCTACAGTTTGCTGATCATGATTCCGAGTCGCTTTTCTGACGGGAGTTTACTCTAGGTAAAAAAATCTATACGCATCTAGTGTTTCCTCTTCCCTAGCGGCGGCTAGGGTTTAGAACTCCGCTCCAAGCACCACAAGCGAGCCCGTGGATTCGCCTCCCCTCTGCCAGCCACTCCCGTGGCTGGTGGTGGGAGGAGAGTCACGGTGCCTCTACTCTGGCTAATAGTTTAGGTTATGATTTTTAGTCCTCATAGGGTGGTATTCAGGTGGATGTCGACGCTTGTTCGTCGATTTGGTCTTCAAGGTTCCGATCCTCCTCGAGTTCATCCATCTGGACGAAATTGACAAAGCTCCGGTGTAAATTCATGTTGTCTCCATGGGGCGGTGAGGTTAGGTTTTCTCATCGTGCGTGCGTGGCGGTGAGTTATGGCATCCAGCACTTCAGATCGATTCAAGGGTTGAACGACGACGATTGTGACTCTAGGGCGTTGGTCCTTAAGGGCATGTGCACGAAGACTTACTGACTGTTATCGACATGGTCAGGTCGGTTTAGTAGGGTGATAATCCACAAGTGTAGGGGATCAATTGTAGCCTTTTCGATAAGTAAAAGTGTTGAACCCAACAAGGAGCTCAATGTAGAATTAATACTTTGATATGTCGCCAACGTATCTACTTTTTCAAACTCTTTTGCTATTGTTATGCCTCTAATTTGCATGATTTCGATAAAACTAACCCGGACTGACACTGTTTTCAGTAGAACTACCATGGTGTTGTTGTTTTTTTGCAGAAATAAAAGTGCTCAAAATTGGACGGGTATTTATGGAGATCTATTTTGGAATAAATAAAATTTTTTGGAGTGAAGAAGTACATGAGGGGGGCACCAGGCCGCCACACGTCCAGGTGGCACGACAACCCTCCCAGGGCACGCCACCTACCCGTGTGGGGCCTCTAGCCACCGTCATACGATGATTCCATCACCATAAATTCCCATATATCCGAGAAAAACACAAAAAAATAATCATCATCACATTTTACAATATAGAGCCGCTGCCACCACCTCCTATTCTTCATCGGGAGCCCTGATCTAGAGTTTGTTTCTCGCTCTGAAGAGAGGGACTCGTCAGCGTCATCACCACCAACCCTTCTCCATTAGCAATTTCATGATGCTCACATCCATGTGTGAGTAAGTTTTCTGTAGGCATATGGAGGTAGATGGGATTTGGATGAGATTTTTTATGTAATCGTTGTCACCTTTTTTTAGGGCTTGATCCCTAGTATCCACTATATTCTGAGATTGATATTGCTATGACTTTGCTATGCTTGATGCATGTCACTAGGGCCCAAGTGCCATGATTTCAGATCTGAACCCTACGTTTTATTAATGTATTTGTGTTCTTGATTTCGGCACGGGGTGAACTAGGGGGCGCGTGAGTTTGTCTTAAATTACAACGCTAACCTAAAGATATGATGCGCAGTGGCAGATCCATTTCTTAATCCTCCTTAGGAAAAATAATGTTTTCTTGAAAAAAAATTGAATATCGAACAAACTTTTGAAACATGATTTTTTTTAGAAAAACACGAATAATTATTGAAAACATGATCAAAGCTATGAAAAACAAACATTTATTGAATTTTCTATATACAATGAACAATTTCCAAATATATGTTGAACATTTTTTTAATATACGTGGAAGAATTTTTAACTACACACTGAACAGTTTTTTGGTATACACTGAAAAACCTTTTTAATACACATTGAACATTTTATGATATACACTAGAAAATTTTAAATTGTGATTTTTAAAAAAAAAGTGAACAAAATTTGAAAACCATGGACAATTTTTAAATCATGAACAAAATTTGGGATTTCAACACATTTTCTTGAATACATATTGTAAAGGGAAAATTTTGTTTTTGCCACTCTAGATTTTGCCAATTTTACTTATGCCACTCTAGATTTTGACATTTCACTTTTGCCACTCTTAGTTTTTCACAACTATCACAATTGCCATTTTGTGTCAAAAGCAAAATTTTCAGAGTGGTAATTGTGATAATTATCAAAAGCTAAGAGTGGCAAAATGAAAAAAAAATATTTTGCTTCTGACCCAAAATGGCAATTGTGATAATTGTCGAAAACAAAGAGTGGCAAAAGTGAAATGTCAAAATCTAGAGTGGCAAATGGAAAATTGGCAAAATCTAGAGTGGCAAAAACAAAATTTTCCAATTGTAAAAATAAAAACGATAAATGATAAAATGAAAGAAAGGAAAAAAAATAGAAACAGAAACAGGAAAAAAGAGAGGAAAAAAGGGGTAAAAGGGCAAAAGAAGAAAACCCCGGTTCACGGAACTTACTTTTTTTTTAGGGTTGGGAACTTACTAGAAGGTCCCGAAAACCGGGTGCTCGCTCAAAGTGGGCCGGCCCGTGTCGCCTTGTTCGCTCGCTTCGCTGCAGCGAAGTAGCGACGATCGGACTTACACGGACGTCATATAGATCTGCCGGGTTTTTGGCCGAAAGTAAAAACAGACGGGGTTGGAAATCCCCTTTCTACCCTCCGCTCTCCTCGCCTATATATATAGGCTTCCACCACGGCCGCATTTTCCTCTCTGCTCCTTCTTCCTTGCGAATACGCCGATCTCCTATTCTTCGTAACCAGGTTTGTTTCTCCATTGCAAATTTCTCTATTATTATTATTTCCCGATTGTGTTTTCCCCTTCCGCAGCCGATTGTGCAATTGGTTTGAAGAATCTGTTGTCTCGAATTCCCAATCCATCTCCATCTCTTTCCGTTTTAGATTAACATGGGTACCATCGGAATTCCTAATCTATTAGAAGGGATCATCGGAATTTCTAATCTAGTAGAAGACCACGTGTTGTTTGATTATAAGCAGTGATTATTTCGAATCTGTGGTGTAAGCCAGATCGATTCAGATCTCCCTTTTATCCAAAAAAAAAAAAACACTAAATCTAAGCTCTGCCTAGGCAATCTATGCTCTTGTTTTCATGATCTTCTGAGTCATAAGGACACTGATGTGGGGCACTGGGGCTTTATGTCATTACAAATCCGGTCCATGCATGCATGATGTGATGAAATCTTTGGAGCATTATGACGTTTTTAGATCAGTGACATGGACGACTTACTCCTTTGACTCATGCAGCAATGATATCTGATCAAGTATATATGAACGTTGAATTACGTGGTCCCTTTCCTACTGAAGTTTCGCTTTTGTGACGCACAATTGCACATGCGCTCTCACACCAGTGTATATGAAGGTACGCCGTTTAATGTGATTGTAAGTATTTTGGGTTTTCTATGCGTGGATGCACTTATATCTAATGTTTCCTTGCTTCTTTCATCAGATCACTGGTAACTTTCTGATAAGGAACCGTGTGCGCACTTACACTGACAAGAAAACGCTGAAGAAGTGGTTTTTCATTGACAAGACTGTGGGTTAAATCTACTCTGTGGTTTTTCATTGACAAGGAGTAGTTAACAGAACCCCTTCTCCACCTAATTTTGGTCTCAATTTGCAATTAGCCTATTCATTGATTTATTTCTCAAGTGTATAGTAGCAATAGCTTGCCTGCCATGTCGGATCATGCGGCCAAAAGCCAGCCAGTGTTGTCAATGCCATCTTCAGTGCCTTCAAATCTCATGCCATCCTCAGTCACATCCAAGAGGCATCCCTGCTCTTCCGCGAGTGTGACATACATCAGCAGACGTAAACTTGTCGAAGTCGTCGATGGACTGCTTGGTGTGATGACACCATCATCAACCCATATAAAGCCATCTGTGCATTTTGATTCTGATGGTCCATCTGATGAAGTTTCTCCTTACAAAGCTTGGCTGGTAAGATCAATATTTCTTTCTGTTTTCAGTTGTCTGGTTGGTGTCTCATGCAAATGATTCTAGAGTTTTGCCATTTGTTGCAGGCAACATGCCCTTCTGCTTTATCTTCCTTCGACCGGATCATAGCAAGTGCGCAGGGCAAGAAGATCGCCTTGTTTCTGGACTATGACGGCACGCTTTCGCCTATTGTCAATGATCCTGAGAAGGCGTTCATGTCCCCGGAGGTAAGACACAACTCTGATGAAAATGCTTGGTTCTGAAAATTGCTTCACGCGTCTTGATGTATGTATAACTTGGTTGCTCAATCTGGAAATCTTCCTTCAGATGCGTGCTGCTGTGAAGAATGTCGCAAAGTTCTTCCCTACAGCGATCGTCAGTGGGAGGTCCCGTGACAAGGTTTGAGCAACTTTTGCACGAGTCGGCATGTGACTGTTGGAATAATCCCTCCTTGTATGAAAATCATATAGCTGATGTGTTCTCCTTGCCCCTTCATATTCAGGTGTTCGAATTTGTACAGCTGAAGGAGCTCTGCTATGCTGGAAGTCATGGAATGGACATAATGCTATCTTCTGCAGATTCTTCTGAAAGTAAAACAGAAGATGTGAGTGCTTCTTTCATTGTTTGCTACTTCCTCCGTAAACTAATATAAGAGCGTTTAGATCACTAACTCTTATATTAGTTTACAGAGGGAGTACATGATTTCGGGAACTGATAAATTGCTTTGTTGCATTGCCTAAAAATATGTTACGTGGCAAATATAATGATTGATCTGTTCCTTTTTGCTCTTGCCTGAATAGTGAATACTACATGGATTATTGGTTGAGGTCTTTGATTATTATTTTTTGATACTCTGCTGTACTTTGTGTAGGACCAAGAAGCCAAACTTTTCCAACCTGCAAGCGAGTTTTTACCCATGATCATTGAGGTGCACAGTGCAACTCTATTAACAGTTACAGCAATCAACCTGTTGCTGAACAATGAAAATACTGACATACTTTTTGTGTTTTGTTTCCTGCACAACAGGCTTACAACTCCCTAGTGGAGGCCACTAGATCAATCAGGGGTGCAAATGTTGAGAACAACAAGTTCTGTGTGTCTGTACATTACCGCAACGTTGACAAGCAGGTAGTCTATAGCTGATCTTGCCTCTCTTGCTTCAACCATTACAAGTTCTTCAGAATTTTCCTGTCCACTCCTCCCATTTCCAGGACTGGGATTCGGTCGCGCAGCTTGTCAACGATGTGCTGAAGTCTTTTCCTCGTCTGAAACTAACAACCGGACGAAAGGTAGAAGTATTCGAATGTGCCCTCCTCACCAAGCATTTCTACTCTTTCTCCTATCACTGACAGAAATGTGCACCTCTTCACCGTGTGCAATTGCGCAGGTTTTAGAGGTTCGTCCAGTGATTGACTGGGACAAGGGGAAGGCAGTGGAGTTCCTGCTGCAGTCGCTCCGGCTAGATGATCCCGGAAGCGTTCTCCCTATCTACATCGGAGATGATCGAACCGACGAAGACGCATTCAAGGTTTTAAACTAGAGTATTTCTTCTTCAGAAGAAAACATCTGCTCATTTCAGTCACGAATCCACTGAACAAACACCACGTTCTTCTGTTTTTTGCCACGTTGATCAGGTGCTTCGCGAGCGGAACTGTGGGTACGGGATTCTGGTTTCGCAGGTGCCCAAGGAGACTGATGCCTTCTACTCGCTGAGAGCCCCATCTGAAGTAAAGAAAACGCTCAATTTCCATGCCTGGTTTCTGCATTCCTGTTGATTTTGCTCGGCCGTTTCACCTGCCAAATTGTTATGCAGGTGATGGAGTTACTCGATTCCCTGGCGAGATGGAAGGAGCAACAGCAGCCAGCCCATGATCAAGAATGATAATAACGCAGTAATAGCACATCATCAGTTGATTTCAGTTTAGTCTTCTGGCAGAAATGACAGTAGCAGATTAGCATCTCCGGGGCGACTATTTCACAGCGCCGGAGGTGGATAGGGTCGTAGCCCAAACCTACCAAGATGACTTTTCTCTTGTTGTTTTCTCTTTGTTTAGCCCTGGCAAAGTTGAAATTTTTGTCCACCTTTGCCCATGAAACTAGGAATAATTCGCATCATCTGTGACTTCTTTTGCACGAAATGGCTTTGGTGAAGTTTGACATCTGCCAACTATGCAGTCCAGTGTTTATACCTTTTAGCATTTCCACTTGTCGCTTCCCTGACTTGAAAATGACAGGCAAACAGTAGGGACAATACAATGAGAGTTTTATAGTTTATTGGACCGGTAGGTGGTAGCTTTGACCTGATGATAGGGAGACGGTAGAGCCTCTCCGAATATCCATGAACCGGACCACACCTCAGTTTAATATGATGGTACAAATGATTTATGTTGTCATAGAGCAGATTCCTGCTTCCACTCATAAAAAAAGAGCTGATCCAGCTTATGACAACACCGAACAGAAAAATACCTGACAAAAACCACAATATCATCCGACACAAAAGAAGGGAAACCACGATACCAAGACCACCCTACCTCTAAATTAGACCATGAGGGCTTAGAGCATCTCCAGCCGCACCCCCAACATGCCTCTTTTTCGACGCCGACGCCAAAAAAACAGCTCAGTTGCGCCTTCATGAGCCTGTTTTTCGCTGGTTTGGGCTGAAACTGGCGCCGGTGGACCGGCCGAACCCGGCGCGCCCGACACGGCACTTCGTCATCCTCGTCGCCTCTGTTCCCACAGGAATCAATGCCAAGGCTGTCGCGCTACCGCGCCGGTCAGCCTCCATTGATGCCTCACGGGTGTAGCAGTGAAGGCGCCGCGACGCGCGTCCTGCCCGCTCCCGCCATGCGTCGCCCGGCATGCAGATTCTCACCGCCCGCTTCGGCAATAAAAGCCGACCTCCCCGCCTGTGAACGCCACAGTCACCACAACTCGCCTCCTCTCTCGCCTCGTCGCACCACAGCCCCCCCCCCCCTCCGACGAGCAATGGCCGAGCGGTACCCCGGCGACGCCGTGGCGGCAAATGGCTTCGGCCGCCACCATCTCCACGAGGACGAGGCGCGCCTCCTCTACGAGGCCGACTATCCGGCGCCCCCAGACATGCGGGTGCCGGGCTCGTGGAAGCTGAGCGCCGGCGGCGTCCCGGTACCCCGGTGCCCATTGGGGCTGAACGGCGGGCCGAGATCGCCCGCTTCCGTTCGTCGCTGACGGAGGAGCAGCGGAACGAGCCGAGGAACGTCGCCGACAGCGGCACGCTGTGGACGATGTACTTCAAGCGCCACCGCCAAGACCAGTCGCCTCCGCCAACTGCACCATCCCCCGCGGCCGACTCAACGCCGACAGGCGGCACGAATGGTGGGGCGTGCCCGGCTGCACCCTCGAGGTCGTCCTCGACTACATCGAGACCGGCAACACGCCGCGCCTCGAGTACCCGTCGTGCCCGTCCTTCTCTCGCCGCTGTGGCAGCTCCTAGACGCCGCGGCGAATGAAGGTGGCCACCTCCTTGTCGTCAGGTTCCGGTATGCTCTCCTCCGGGTCGCCGGCGCTCCATCCCGTCAAGCCGGATCCGCAGGAGACGCCGCTTGGGCACCTCACCCGCAGCGGCGCCCTCGTCATCAACGAGGATGGCCGCCCCTCCCCGCGTTCCCTCCGCCTAGTCCGTCCGAAGACCGAGCCAGGGTTGCTCCCCGTCAAGAAGGAGCACGCGGAGATGGCCGCCGCCGACGAGACCGCCCTCAAGTGGGCGAAGGCGGACTACGTCCGCGAGCAAGTTGCGCGCCAGCGCCAGGCGTACAAGGAGATCATGGCCCGGCGCCGCGGTCGCGAGGAGGGCGGCTTCGTCGTCCTTGACAGCGACGAGGAGGACGCGCCCGGGGCGTCCAACCCCCCGCACGTCGGCGACCCTGGTCAGGGGTCCAGCAGAGATGGTGGCGGCTTCGGCGGGACGCAGGGCGGCGACGACGACGACGACTATACCCGATTCTACAGGCTCCTCGACATGTAGAAGGCGGGTGGCGGCCGCGGCGTAGTCGGGCTAGGCGTAGGCGTAGTTTGTTTGTTTTCTGTTTTTTGTACAAATTTGAATGAAAATCACCGAGTTTGCGCCGAGTTGGGCGACCTGGGGGCGACGACTGGGAACGCAATCGCCCCCATGCCAAAAGTGGGCGCCGGTTCGGCCCCAGACGGTGCTTTTTCGGCGTCCTGGGGGGCCGAACGGCTGGAGATGCTCTTAGAGCATCTACAGCCCGGCATTCCAAACCCACCTCAAATGCCCGGGCGGGCTGCCCGATTGCTGTCCGATCGTGATTTTTTGACCCAGAGGGCTCCCTCAAACGGGCCTCAAACACCCGGGCTGACTGGCACTCCTTAAATCTAGCTCAAATATGGGGCGGATATGGAGACGCCCGCCACATCGGACTAACTGCAGGGTCCCACGTGAAACACCCAGAAACCCGGCGATCTGAAGCTCGTTTCCTCCGTCGGACCAGTGTTGCCGCGTGGCACCGCTCCTGCGGGCCGTGTAGTGCCTAGCCCGGCTATTTAAATCGACCGATGATGACCCACAAGTATAGGGGATCTATCGTAGTCCTTTCGGTAAGTAAGAGTGTCGAACCCAACGAGAAGCAGAAGGAAATGACAGGCGGTTTTCAGTAAGGTATTCTTTGCAACCACTGAAATTATCGGTAGCAGATAGTTTTGTGATAGGGTAATTCGTAACGGGTAAAAAGTAACAAAAGTAAACAAGGTGCAACAAGGTGGCTCAATCCTTTTTGTAGCAATGGACAAGCCTGGACAAACTCTTATATAAAGCAAAGTGCTCCCGAGGACACATGGGAATTACTGTCAAGCTAGTTTTCATCATGCTCATATGATTCACGTTCGTTACTTTGATAATTTGATATGTGGTGGACCGGTGCTTGGGTGTTGTCCTTACTTGGACAAGCCTCCCACTTATGATTAACCCCTCTCGCAAGCATCCACAACTACAAAAAAAGAATTAAGGTAAACCTAACCATATACTACTAGGAAAAAGCTTATACAGAGACACTTATCAGTAGCGCTTGTTAAAGCGAAGCGCTACTGCTACGTAGTAGTAGCGCGGGTCTGAACAGCACGCTACTACCACAAAGATAGTAGTAGCGCGTCCCCATAAAATGCGTTGCTACTATGACGACCAGAACCGTTGCTGCCATGCTTGGTATAGTAGCAGCGCTTCTACAAACCGCGCTACTACTAAAAAAATATTAGCAGCACGTTTGAAGGCGACAGTGCTGCAACTAACAAAAGGACAAGAAAAGAAAAAAAGGAAAGGAAAAAAAGAAAAGGAAAATTAAACAAAAAGAGAAAAATGAAAGCAATAGCAGCAACGCATTTTTATGAAAGCGTTGTAGCTACTTTAGCTATAGCGCGTTTTCCCAACATGCGCTATAGCTAACTTATCTATAGCAGTAGCGCGTTCCGGCAAAAAACGCTATAGCTAAGTAGCTATAGCGCATGTTTTGTAAAAGCGCTACTACTAACTTTGACTTGCCGCTTCGCGGGCGTCCCTCATTCCCCCAAGTCCCCATTCATCTCGCCAGGCCCCAACCTCTCCCTCCCCGCCGCCCCTGCTCCCTCGTCGCCTTGCCTCCGTCGTCGCCAGAGCCGCCACCGGAGCCACACGCCATCGCCGCCACCGTAGCCGCGTGCCCGCGGAGCCACCCTCGTCCACTCATCGCCGCCCCTGCTCTCTCGTCGCCCCTGCCCCATCGCCGCCAGAGTCGTCGTCGCCGTTACCGGAGCCCCTGCTCCCTCGTCGCCCTACCACGCTCGTTCGCTCCTCGCTGCCCCTGCTCCCCCGTCATCCCTGCTCTCTATAAGCCCCACCCCTCCCTCTAGGTTAATTAACTTAGGTGAATTTAGTTCATTAGGTTAACTAAGTGAACTAGCTAGGTTAATTTAGGTAAACTAACTGGGTTAGGTAACTAAGTGAACTAGCTAGGTTAATTTGGTTTACTAACTAGGTTAGTTAGATGTTTTTTAGATGTTTGGTTAACTAATTTGGTTAACTAACTAGGTTAGGTAACTAAGTAGATGTTAATTAGGTAGGGCGGTAGTGGTACTATTAATTAGATGTTTTTTAGTTAGGGAAGTAGGTTAGGTAACTAAGTAGATGTTAATTAGGTTAGTTAACTAAGTAGATGTTAATTAGGTTAGGTAACTAAGTAGATGTTAATTTATGTTAATTTGGTTAGCTAACTAGGTTAGGTAACTAAGTAGACGTAAATTACGTTAGGGCAGTAGTGGTACTAGTAGATGTTAATTAGATGGTTTTTAGTTAGGGAAGTAGGGTTTTACTAGGTTAATTAGGTGAAGTTAAATGAATGACCTAAATGAATGAAATTAGTAGCTTAAGTAGTTGTAGATGCTTAAGTAGCTAGCTAGGGTTCATCTATTAGTTAGTACTTGTAGATGATTAAGTACTAGGGCAGTAGGGTTAGGGCAGTAGGGTTTAACTAGATGTTCATTAGGGCAATAGGGTTTAGTTTAGAGAGAAAATTCAGTATAGAAATATAAATTTCTAGTATGTGTTGCTCATGTTTATGCTAGGAGATTTGTGTAGATTTTCTTGAAGTGTCAAACACTAGGAGATGCAAATTTGAAGTGGTCATGTTATATGCAAATTCCTCAATAGTGTTTGCTCATTTTTATCTACTGTTTTGCCCAAGTGGCCTTTTGTTGTTTCCACGGAATGAAGCCGAGTGGCCTATGTTTTGCCAGAATGTTGATTCATTTCCGTTCCGGCAAATTTCAGGTGCTCGATTTGTCCACTTTTTAGCAAAGGTCATGCCGAAATTTTCTGTGAATTTCGGGATGACTTGTACTACAAACTAGGACATATCGAGTGCCCGGGATTTGCCGCACCGGGAAGGAATCAATGTTCCTACAAAACATAGGCCTTTTATGTCATTATTCATTTTATTAGGTCTATAATTAATTGACTATATTTTATCATAGGAAACGTGGCTTGCAACGATGGAGGACAGGGTTCTGGTGATTGCGACGATGTCTACTGGCGGCATACGAATTTTTGAACCTTGCCAATGATCAACGGTTGCTGTTGCTGGGCCCACCTGTCACATCCGAGACCAACATCGAGACCGGCACCGAGACTGGCATTGAGACTGAGACCGGCACAGAGACCGGCAAAGTCATAGAACCAAAACCGAAGAGGAGATGTCAACGCCCAAACCAGCTCCTCACTAATAGACTAGTGGTCACGGAGGTGGATGACGACAATTTTGAGCCAAAACTGCATGTGGAAGCGTGCTCCTGCTACGGCAATCAAATAGGCTGCATCGTACGGACGTGCGCCACCATCAACGATGAGGTACTAAAGAAGATACCAAATATGAAGCACTCCCTCCTAACCCTGCTGCACCAGATATTCTTGTTCCCGGGTCGAGATGAAATCCAATATACTGAGCCAGAGAAAGACCCAACAATGAAGAAGATAAAAAAACGTGCCATGACAAAGTTTAGTGACGTGTTGGCCGCGTGGAAAGTAAGGGTGAAACATCGAATCATGAACAAAAAGGAACCCTATTATGAGATTGTAAATGATAACCCGACAATCACGGAAGAGTAGTTTCAAATATTCAAGGCGGCTTGCTATGCCGAAGTTGCAAAAGAAAAGTTGAAGTACATGAAGGGGCTTCAACAGAGGAACATGGGGTGCCACCACCTCGGAAGCCGTGGTTACAGGGGGAAGAGATCCATATGGGTCAAGAAGGACGTGGAACGCGAAAGTCTGGGCATCCCAGACCCCTTGGCGGAGTTCACCGTCCCGCAGGAGCATGACGTCCTTAGGGCCCGGCACCATTGGGACCCAGTCAAGAAGGTTTTTGAGACGGACCCGGTCACGATGGAGTTCATGAGACTGCTCGTAATTTTAGTTTTTGATCAATTCGACTGCATGTTTAGTCATATTTGTAAACGATCCTTGTTCCTTTTGCAAAGAGAGCAGCACAGGATTGCGGCCGAAAGCGACTCGCCGTCTGAGGCGTTGGCGAGGCCCAAGTGGGACACCCCATTCAACCAGGCGTTGAACATATTGAAACGACTCCCGGTGGACACTCGGTCGTCGTATGGATGCGTGCACGGTGTCGGAGACAGCGCCACATGGAAGACGTACTATGGTGAGACCACGGAGGAGAGAAAGGAAAGACGAAGGTTAACTGAAGAAAACATCGACAAGAAGGTTGAGATTGCGGTTGAGAAGAAATCAGCTGAGATAGTCGCAACAGCGGTAGTTGCCGCAAAACAGGCAGTAGCTGTCTTGGTTCCGGCCATCATCAGTTGGAGCAGGCAAAATCCAAATAAAAATGCAGCGGACTTTCCACTTGCTGACTTCTTCGGGAGCAGCTTGACTCGCGTTACACCAGCACCTGCTCCTGCACCGGCTCCTGCATCGGCTCCCGCACCTACTCATAGCAGCCCGTCCTCCGTCTCGGAAGTGCTCAGCGGTGCTTCATCTTTGGCTGAGCTCGACGCCCTCACGGTAACTATCACACCGGCCCTCTTCAATAAATGTATAATCTCTCATTTTCGTTGCCTTTGGGATGTCTCATCTCGCAGACATGTCTTTGCAGGCCGACGCCCCATGCACCATATTGTAAGACATCAACAGCCAGAAGGTGGACGTGGGGAAGGCAACGACAATGAAGCCGAAGGAACAATTGTTCCACAGCCGGCCGATCCCCCCTCATGTCTTCAAGGTTTCCGTGGCCAGTGTCAAACTGGGCCACGAGAATTTGGCTCCTCCGGTACTAGGGGGAGATGACGAAGAGACCCCGCGGCGTCTTGGCGATTGCAAGGCGTGGGTCCTATTGTGGCCAAAAAGTGCGCGCCGTGCAGGCGGCGGGAGCACACCCATGACCACGCAAGCTCCGCAAGGTATGAACATCAGCATCCCACCTACTCAATTAGTGTCGCCTGTCGTGCTGGGTGATAGCGGACGGGGTGAGGAAGAGGCTCCATTAGTCGCTGATGACGTCGCCATAGATGAGGATGAGGATGACAATGACACTCAATAGTATCTCAATACTAGCGCCTATGATGATGGAGGATTGATGGCTCAGCAGTATGAGTACTCAGGGTTTGAGCGTCATGGGTCGGTGCCTGAATTGCCGCCTCCGGAGGCTGAACGTATTATAGAAAACCTTCCACCAAAGAAACATCGGAAGAGAGTGAGGAAAGGCAACAATAAAGCTGCTGCTATGATCCAGCCGCCTCCGCAGCCTCAGGTTCAAGACCGTATACATGTCTGCGGTGTGGCGAAATACCATATCCCCGGTGAACCAATCCTACCTAAGGCATCGGTAGAGGCCATACACGGTGATCTAAGGAGGCTTCATGACGATGTGCTACGGAGAGAGAAAAGCCTAATCGCCTCGGAAAATCCAGGATACCCACTCTATGTGGTTAACGTGTCGCGGCAAAGGTTGTACATCGACACATTCCCTACGGAGAAGTTCTTCCTTCGATTCGATTACATCTTCGACATGTCTCACTTGAAGAAGCTGGATTTTATGTTTGTCCACCTTTATGCCTTTTACATGAACTACATCATCGGGATTGAGCAGATACCTTATATCTGTGTCGCTGACCCGTACTTCATGCATGAGGGCTTCTTGGTAGTCTGCGCAGAGCACCGTGAATATGTGAAGGACTACATCGTTGATTTCATGGTCGCCAATAAGGACAAAGAGACGATTCTCGTGCCATATCATCCCCTGTAAGTCATCCGCCCGGATATCCTTCCTTCAGTTTCAATCATTCATTTGCACGGTGGAGGCTAATTAATTTGAGGTGTACTTATTTTGCGCAGCCACGGGAGCGCCGTCCTCATCATCCTTTACCCCCGATACTCCCACGCTCTTTACTTGGACTCATCGAAGAACATAAACAAAAAGGATTACACCCACATCAAGTCTGTTCTCGACACTGCTATCTTTTTCTACGGCGTACAGGGTGGAGAGATCAAGACCAAGAAGAAGAGGAACAGCAGGCCCGCCTTCAGTCATAAGATTGACTTCTGCTGCATCCAGCAACCGAGTGATACTCTGAGTGATGGATTCTATGTCCTACACCACATGCCGGAGTAGACGGGATCAACAGAACCTTCGCATGTCACCTACATCCGGGGATGCCCATATTCTGCAATGGGCAAAGAACGTAGGAGATATCAAGGATCATCGACTTTGAGTTGAGTTCTATCACATCCAGCGTGAACTTGCCCAAATCATCATGACGGAGGTCCTCAAAAAATAGGGGATGTTCTACGAGGAAGGGCAAATGTCGTGGGAAGACGTCCGAACACGTGTAGCCGCTCAGCGTCTCGACCTGAAGCCTTTCACTAAGCTCAGGGACTATCTCCCTGACTTGGATGGATGGCATGACATGTTTGAGTGATTGTCGATATATGACAATGTGTTCGTTTAGTGCATACTTTCTATATGACGAAACTTTGAGTTACGCACGACAAAACTTTATTTGTGATGTAATTAAACCATCCTCCTCGACTAGAGAATATCACTCTAGTTAGGGCATTTTGGGTACGATGAACTTTGTTATTTATGCTTATGATATGTTGCTTCTATTTTTTGCCAAGTTTGTCTCTTTCTGTTGCTCAACTATATATGTTGCATATCATCGACTCATGTCACGATGCAGGTGCATAGATCATCGATGGTGAAGAAGTGCTACGCCAGGAGTATACAACGAGTGGCCGGAGTGTTAGGCCCAGGTGTACCGGTTTCCAGTTTCCGAGCGACATCCAGTAATTAGTTTAGGTTCACGCTAGTGCGAGAGAGGGATACAAAATCATGTACTGCATAGTTCCGCTCTCACTCATAGTGATAGCTCTTCTCGTGTATATTATTGTTTAGATGGATGACGATGTAGTTGCAAGTAATTGAGACTTGTATTGCTATTTTCGAGATGATGACGAGAGACCACTTTGTGTTGGATGATGATTATGATGATGACATGATTTGATGCTATGATTACATTTGTATGTGTGTGATATGCTAAAGGTTATTGTATAAAGCCGTTTAAATACAAAAAAATATGCAGAAAAAAAACAAAAACTTATAAACTAACAGTAGCGAGGGGAGTAAAGTTAGCAGCAACGCGCTCTTACCAGTAGCGTGCCCTAGATAAAAGCACTGCAGATATTAGCAGTAGCGCATTGCGCTAAAGCTCGCTGCAGCTAGCCATGTATAGCAGTAGCGTGGGTCAACACGCGCTACTAATACATGTTAGTTGTAGTGCCGTATCAGTAGCGCGTGGCCCCATGCTACTGATACACCTAATATGCGCGCTATTGCTAGGCTTTTCCCTTGTAGTGATAGCATGAAACATATGGATCCAAATCAGCCCCTTACGAAGCAACGCATAAACTAGGGTTTAAGCTTCTGTCACTCTAGAAACCCATCATCTACTTATTACTTCTCAATGCCTTCCCCTAGGCCCAAATCATGGTGAAGTGTCATGTAGTCGACGTTCACATAACACCACTAGAGGAGAGACAACATACATCTCATCAAAACATCAAACAAATACCAAATTCACATGATTACTTATAACAAGACTTCTCCTATGTCCTCAGGAACAAACGTAACTACTTACAAAGCATATTCATGTTCATAATCAGAGGGGTATTGAATAGCATTAAGGGTTTGAACATATGATCTTCCACCTAATAAACCAACTACCATCAACTACAAGGAGTATCAACACTACTAGCAACCCACAAGTACCAATCTGAGGTTTTGAGACATAGATCGGATACAAGAGATGAACTAGGGTTTGAGAGGAGATGGTGCTAGTGAAGATGTTGATGGATATTGACACCCTCTCGATGATGATGACGATGGCGGTGATTTCCCCCTCCCGGAGGTATGTTTCTCCGGTAAAACAGCTCCGTCGGAGCCCTAGATTGGTCATGCCCAGGTTCCGCCTCGAGACGGCGGTGCTTTGTCCCGAAAGCTTCTCTATGATTTTTTCCAGGGTAAAAGACACCATATAGCAGAAGATGGGAGTCGGGGGCTTGCCAGGGGGCCCACAAGGCAGGGGCGCCCTCCACCCTCGTGGCTGACTGGTGGCCCCCCTTTGGTGGTTTCTTCACCCAATATTTTTAATATATTCCAAAACTTATCTCCCTGAAGTTTCAGGACTTTTGGAGTTGTGCAGAATAGGTCTCTAATATTTGCTCCTTTTCCAGTCCAGAATTCCAGCTGCCGGCATTCTCCCTCTTCACGTAAACCTTATAAAATTAGAGAGAAAGGCATAAGTATTGTGATATAACGTGTAATAATAGCCCATAATGCAATAAATATTGATATAAAAGCATGATGCAAAATGGACGTATCAACTCCCCCAAGCTTAGACCTCGCTTGTCCTCAAGCAAAAGCCGATATCGAAAAATATGTCCACATGTTTAGAGATAGAGGTGTCGATAAAATAAAACACAAACATGTTGGCATCATAATCATCCTTAGAACAGCAACATATATTGTCATATGATTTCTTATAATAAAGTAACAATCTATTCACATGGTAAAGTATGAATCAGAAACTTCATTGAAAACTAATTAACAAACTACGATCTCAGTCATTGAAGCAATTTCAATTTATCATAACATCGGAAAGAGTCAATATAAGAGCTTTTCAGCAAGTCCGCATACTCAACTGTCATTTAGTCTTTCACAATTGCTAACACTCACGCGATACATATGGGTACAAAGTTTCAATCGGACACAGAAAAAGATAGGGGCTTATAGTTTCGCCTCCCATCCTTTTACCTCAAGGGTAATGTCAACAATAATACTTTATGAAAACCTAGATCCAAGTGGATATATATATATCCGGATCTCTCCAACACACAGTGCTAGCCAAAGGATAAAAGTGTAAAAGGAAAGGTGAAGATCACCATGACTCTTGTATGAGGGTAGAAGGTAAAAATAGAAGATAGGCCCTTCGTAGAGGGAAGCATAGGTTGTCATGCGCTTTTATGGTTGGATGCATAAAATCTTAATGCAAAAGAATGTCACTTTATATTGCCACATGTGGTAAGAACCTTTATTATGCAGGCTGTCACTTTTATTTCTCCCATATCACAAGCTCGTATAAAGCTTATTTTCTTCACACTAATAGATCATACATATTTAGAGAGCAATTTTTATTGCTTGCACCGATGACAACTTACTTGAAGGATTTTACTCAATCCATAGGTAGGTATGGTGGACTCTCATGGCAAAACTGGGTTTAGGGTTGTTTGGAAGCACAAGTAGTATCTCTACTTGGTGCAAAGAATTTGGCAAGCCTGAGGGGGAAAGGCAAGCTCAACATGTTGGATGATCCATGACAATATTGAAGAAAATATGCCCTAGAGGCAAGAATAAAATTATTATTTATTTCCTTATTTCATGATAAATCTTTATTATTCATGCTAGAATTTTATTAACCAGAAACTTAATACATGTGTGAATACATAGACAAAACACAGTGTCCCTAGTATGCCTCTACTAGACTAGCTCATTAATCAAAGATGGTTAAGTTTCCTAACCATAGACATGTGTTGTCATTTGATGAACGGGATCACATCATTAGGAGAATGATGTGATGGACATGACCCATCTGTTAGCTTAGCATTATGATCAGTACAGTTTCATTGCTACTGCTATCTTCATGACTTATACATGTTCCTTAGACTATGAGATTATGTAACTCTCGAATATCGGAGGAACACCTTGTGTGCTATCAAATGTTACAACATAAATGGGTGATTATAAAGATGCTCTACAGGTGTCTCTGAAGGTGTTTGTTGGGTTGGCATAGATCGAGATTAGGATTTATCACTCCCAGTATCGAAGAGGTATCTCTGGGCCCTCTCAGTAATGCACATCATAATAAGCCTTGCAAGCAATGTGACTAATGAGTTAGTTACGGGATGATGTATTATGGAACGAGTAAGGAGACTTGCCGGTAACGAGATTGAACTAGGTATGAAGATACCGACGATCGAATCTCGGGCAAGTAACATACCGATGACAAAGGGAATAATGTATGTTGTCATAACGGTTCGAATGATAAAGATCTTCATAGAATATGTAGTAGCTGATATGGGCATCCAGGTTCCGCTATTGGTTATTGACCAGAGTGGTGACTCGGTCATGTCTACATAGTTCTCGAACCCATAGGGTCCGCACGCTTAACGTTCATTGACGATATAGTATTATATGAGTTATGTATGTTGGTGACCGAATGTTGTTCGGAGTCCCGGATGTCATCTCAGACATGACGAGGAACTCCGAAATGGTCCGAAGATAAAGATTGATATATGGGATAATAGTGTTTGGTATCCGGAAGGGTTCCGGAATTCACCAGAAGGGGTTCCGGATGTTTCCCGAAATGTTTGGGTACGAGAACACTTTATCTGGGCCAAAAGGGAAAGCTCACAAGGTTTTTGGAAAGCGCAAAAGGAAGTTTTGCGAAGTCGAGGCCGACACTGTGGTCCCTAGTATCACGGGTCGAGACGCTGGGAACCTGGCGTCGCCCCGAGTCCGAGAAGGACTCTTGCCTTTCGGGTGAAACCGACTTTGTGGAGGCTTTTACTCCAAGTTTCGACCCCAAGGCTCAACATATAAATAGAGGGGCAAGGCTAGGACCCAAGACACATCAAGAAACACCAAGCCATGTGCCGGCAACCCCGTCCCCTCTAGTTTATCCTCCGTCATAGTTTCCGTAGTGCTTAGGTGAAGCCCTGTTGAGATTGTTCTTCACCAACACCGTCACCTTGCTGTCGTGCTGCCGGAACTCATCTACTACTTCACCCATCTTGCTAGATCAAGAAGGCGAGGACGTCATCGAGCTGAACATGTGCTGAACGCGGAGGTGTCGTATGTTCGGTACTTGATCGGGACGGATTGTGAAGGTGTACGACCACATCAACCACGTTGATAAACGCTTCCACTTTGCGATCTTCAAGGGTATGAAGAGACACTCCCCTTCTCGTTGCTATGCATCTCCTAGATAGATCTTGCGTGATCGTAGATTTTTTTTTGAAATTGCATGCTATGTTCCCCAACAAATATAACTTCTTCGGATATAAGAAAACATACCCCATTACGTTGTCTTCCTTGTCCAGCATCAACTTTTTAGCATGTCATATTTTAATGAGTGCTCACAATCACAAAATATGTCCAAGATAGTATATTTATATGTGAAGACATCTCTTTCTTTATTACTTCCTATTAATTGCAATGATGACCAAAACTATGTTTGTCAACTCTCAACAACTTTTATTCATCATACTCTTTATATGTGAAGTCATTACTCTCCATAAGATTAATATGATCTTTTTATTTCTTTAATTCCCTCAAGATCATACCAAGATAGCAAAGCCCTCAACTCAAAACTACTCTTTATTATATATAACTCACGGACTCGATTACATAGATAGAGATCAACACAAAACTCAAAGCTAGATCATACTAAACTTTATTCTACTAGATCAAGATATAACCAAAAGGATCAAACTAAGAAAAGCGATAAAGATAGAAGTGTGATGGTGATACAATACGGGGGCACCTCCCCCAAGCTTGGCAATTGCCAAGGGGAGTGCCCATACCCATGTATTTATGTCTCTTTCTTCGAAGGTGGTGATGATGGAGTTGTTGATGAAGTAGTGCCACACATCGAGCGTAGGAGATGCTCCAACTTGCGGATAATGCCCTTGAGTGTGGTGATGTGCTCTTGCAACAGAATATTTTCACGAGTGAGATACTTGTTTTGCACACGAATTATTTCAATGACCCTGAAAGCTTCAATTTCAGTAGGGGTAAGATGATTGTAGTAAGGTTGAAGGATGTCTTCTTCCTCTACTGCCGGAACTTGATCTTCCGTGGTCTTCTTTATCTTGTCACCCTTGTTGATTCCCCCAAGTTCTTCTCTCTTCATCTCTATCTTCATTAGCCAAGCATCGTCGCCCGCGTTGTTGGAGGAGGGGGACGACATGATGCCTGGCCTGGAAAACTCTGCCAGAAAACAGCTCGAAACAAAAATAGAGGATTTTGTCGTGGTACGATGGTCAAAGCCTTCAGGATATGATTAATGAAGTTTTACCGACCAAAAGAAGTATTGTGCAAGAAAACGGAGTCCGTAGGGCACACGAGGTGGCCACGAGGCAGGGGGACACGCCTAGGTGGGTAGGGCGCGCCCTCCACCCTCGTGGATGCCTCGTGTCTCTTTCGGACTACTTTTAATTTTCCTAATTTTTTAAATATTCCAAAACGGAGAAAATTTGCTATTAGAACAATTTTGGAGTCGGTTTACTTACCGTACCACATACCTATTACTTTTCGAAGTCTGAAACATTCTGGAAAGTGTCCCTTATGTACTCCTCCCGGGTTACGGTGTTAATGATATTGGTTTCAACATTTATGGGAGTACCTGAGATATAATGTTTGATTCTTTGACCATTTACCACCTTCGGATTTGTGCCTTCGGCGTTGTTGATTTTGATGGCACCAAAATGATAGACTTCCTCGATAATGTAAGGACCTTCCCATTTAGAGAGAAGTTTTCCGGCAAACAATCTTAAACGGCAGTTGTATAGCAAAACATGATCAGCTACATTAAACTCACGCTTTTGTATCCTTTTGTCATGCCATCTTTTAACTTTTTCTTTAAACAACTTAGCATTCTCATAGGCTTGGGTTCTCCATTCATCAAGCGAGCTAATGTCAAATAACCTCTTCCAAGCAAGTTTGAAATCATAATTGAGCTCTTTAATGGCCCAATATGCCCTATGTTCTAGTTCGAGAGGTAAGTGACATGCTTTTCCATAAACCATTTTATACAGAGACATACCCATAGGATTTTGGGATAATTAGATTTATGCCCCTAGTTGTGTCCCACTCGTCTGTTTTACCCCTAATTCCCAAAAGTCACCGGTTCTGTCCAAGTCACTTTGCTCCTCTTATGCTTTTGCCCTTTGACCGTTTGACCATCAGTTTGAAAACTTCATAACTAATTCATACTAACTCAGAAAAATGCAAATAAGATACCAAAATGTTCAGAAAAACATCACCTATATGTCAATGTCATTTTCATTCATGAAAAAAGTGTTGGAAAGTGCACATCTGAGTTTTAGCTCTTTTGATACCACCATGAATAGTAAAATCTATATGTGTTGGCGCGCCTATATGTGTTCACCTTCAAATGACGCCCATGGAAAGGCAACGGCGACACACCTCGCAGCATATCCAAGCGCCATTTGGGCGGACACGATGGATTCCTGACAGAAGGAGTCCAAGCGCTGTCGTCGGGTGGCCTCCTCCTCAGAGCGGCAAAGGGCAAGCCGGATGGTCATCTCCTCCTCGGGGCCGCATGGGATGAGCTCGGGGTCAACGGGTCTGGAGGTGTAGGACTCGGATCCGCTGCCCGCCATGCCGGAAAAGGCCGAAGAATGTCGGACGGGAGCTTGGGTGGCAAAGAGGAGTGAAGTGGAGTGGTTAGGGTTTAGTTTGGGGAGCGGATGTGGACGAATATATGTGGGGTTGGGTGGGTCAGTGCGGGCCAGGTCTGACGTCGCGGATGCGTCCGGTCGCGCCCACCACAAACATGTCAATAGGATATATAAGTGAACCAATAATAATGTTGGCATCCTTGATGATGCCACAAGGTGCTCTATCAGTCGTATCTGCAAGCTTAATAACCACATCA
Source organism: Aegilops speltoides (assembly GCA_021437245.1). Lineage (NCBI taxonomy): Eukaryota > Viridiplantae > Streptophyta > Magnoliopsida > Poales > Poaceae > Aegilops > Aegilops speltoides. The sequence continues at coordinate 467,669,400 of CM038142.1, forward strand.
GTTGGCTCAAGAGTGTGTGGCCAGATTTCATCATAATTTTTTCCATAAACACTATAGGGAATAATATTAACAGGGGATTCGGGATCACACAATCCAAAGTAAGACTTGCTACCGAATGAACATGACAATGTTTATTTACCTGTATCTTTTCCTTCGTGCAACCTTTTAGATAAGCGGTGATATCTCGATCTAGATGGGTTTCTTTATTTACCACAAATACATGTGTAACAAGCTCTTTCACAATATCAACATGAGGTGGAATCCCATACTGTTCAACCTTGACACTCTTCTTATGCTTAGCTGGGAGTGACTCACCCTTTTCTCTTGCTTTATACTGGAAGTAGGCTTCTTTCCGACTGAGAGTCGGAGTGGATTTGTTTGTTATTACTTCCACCATTCGGATTGCTTTGTATTGCATGTTGTGCCTAACAAATCCTACATCTTGTAACTGCAAAAACTCTGAAAAGTCCTTCAAAATTTGTAAAGCAAGGTCAGTTCCAATATTAAACTCATGATGAAGATTTTTCATCTTCTCGGTCTTAGAGATGAATTTAACACTATCATAACCAGGATCAATCTTCTTTTTATCTTTCAAGAATAGGAACCAACTTTTATTGTTTTGGCGCATCCTATCAAGTAACCCCCAAGATTGGGAAATATTAGAACCCATAAAGGATCCGTGCGAAGTAACATCCAACACTTGCTTACTCTGTTGATCGAGTCCCCCATAAAAGAAATCCACAGTCAAGTAAGGAGGGTACTAATGATTAGGACATTCAGAGAGTATACCTCAGTACCTTTTATAAGCGTCAACCAAATGCTCACCTGGAAGTTGCCCAAAGCTACCAATTTTTCTTCTTACTTTATAACATTTACCTTGATGACAAAAGCAGGCTAAGAGCACAGATGACAACTCCTTCCAGTCATTTAAGGTACTTGCAGGCTGATCTTTTAGCCACTTGCAGCTTCATTAGCGAGAGTGTAAGGAAATAATTTTAATTTAATTTCTTTTCATGAGTCAAATCATGTAACTGAAATGTACTACATAACTTTTCGAATTCCTTCACGTGTACATAAGGAATTTCAACTCTATCACGTCAAAATCTCTTCTTTTTCAACATAGCAAGGAACCGAGGATTTATCTTCAATGTTTTACCAGTTAGGTCAGGGCCAACGGATATAAAGTTCTCTCATCGAGCTGGACCCACAACCATTTCCACACCTACCTGGTAAATTTGTTCTTGTACGACCATTGTTGCCTGTAACCTGCAAAAACCATTAGAACACAAGATAATTCAAAACTCAAAGCAAATCCCAAAAGCACTCAGCTCCCCAACAATGGCGCCAGAAAAATGTTGATGGCCTGCAAGTGCACAAGGTTTAATTGTAACCTTTTCAAAGTAAGAGTATCGATTCCCACGGGGAGTACATGAATTAAGCGTTGCCTCTTGTAGTGAATTATGGATTTCTTCCTGCAAGTAATTGTGGACTCTAGACAAAGTGATGGCGGAAATAAATTATTGTTTTGGTGAAGAGCGGACTGAAAGTAAATAACAGAAAAAGTAATAAAAACTGTAGCACAAGTAACAAGTGGAACTGACAAAGGAGTAAGGTGTTCCCAGGGAGTCTAGAATTCCCACCGGTATGTCTCTAACACAACCTATGCATCCGCATAATATAGTCTATATCTTCGGCCACTCTTCATGATTATGCTAGGCGGAGCCGGGTACAGAACACGTTCTACTCTAGGTATACTTCGTGTCGCGCACGCCACTACCATAGTCTCCCCCTGCAGGTTACAACTATGGTAACTATGGGTTACCCTGTGGGCGCGACCTTTATAAGGATTCTCCGTAATTACTCTATCAATTACAAAAGCGAGAGGTGAAGGCTTTTACAGTCACCTTGAATTACCTTCACATCCTAACCTTTACAATGACTATGATACACTTTGTGGCCTTTCGGTGATAATACTGAGTGGGTCCCCTTCACAACATTCACAAAGTTTATTAAACTAAGCATTCGACAGAGGACCTCATATCCAATATAACGTTCAAATCGTATACACAGCAAGGTTCATCCATATCCCCGAGAACCAAGGGGTGTACTCACACATGGAGACAACAAGCATCGTGAAAGTGGTAATGATAAACATGCATGAGTCACACACGTAACACACAAGAGGGTCCACTAGGGTATCTGATGTTACCATGAGATGGAGATGGATGTGGATGATGACAATGGTGATGATGTTGGCGTCCCTTGCACATGATTATGAAGATGGCAATCTCCTCCTTGCTCATCCCTCCTCCGGATGACTCTGGAGGATAGGGTTCTGCCTTCTGGATGCGTTTATGGTGCGTATGGTCCTCTCCTCCCTGACCCGACTTCATGAGGTGGAATTAGTGGACGAGGTGACCAATAGTTGTCATCACTCGCTCTTATTCATACTTTTAAGGGCCAATAATTCATATATACCATCAATTTGTTAAATGTCTTTATAATAGTTTTAAAAAACTAGCCAAAACATAGGCGTGATACGCAGAACTTAAGAAGTAAAGACTATTATAGAAACTCTAGTAGAGTCGCCATATTGGCAGGCTTAGTAACGCGCTCCGTATGCATATGAAGGTTGTTGAAGTGAAGAGGAAACTACTTGTCAATATTGATTGTCCATATAGTGAGACCTACTCGTCAACGTGACCTCCTTTTCCTCTAACCTCTCCAACATATCCACTGCGAGGTGGGGGCTACGTGAAGTTTCCTTCACGCCACACACAACCACTAGATGAAGTGAACTCCAAAGTTGATTCCAAGACGCTAAATATGGAGGCTATGAGGTGACATATGGAGGGCACTCCATAACTTATGATGATTCTGACAGGTATGACGACTCTACTAGAATGCATTTTTTGTCAGAATCACCATATTGACAGTTACAATGGCGATTGAGCCAGTATAACGACTATGCTAAGCCACATCAACATGTGGACATACATTCCATGTTAAGTTGTGCCAACCTCTTGGCACTAAATTCCACTTTGTTCCGGGTGTTGTGAGTGTTGTAGGACAATACATATGACAATCAATTAGTACACAAGAGCAATGCCTCCATGAAAAAGTTGTGGGCTCATTCGTTCTACATGATTCTTATATCATGGGAACAGGAAGAATAGAAGATTGGTATGTCATGTCCACTCCAACCCTTACAATTTTTTGTAAGGTCTCACCTAGTGCTAAGAATCCTTGGGAATTAGACAATATGGACACACTCGTTAGAACTTTAGCACATTCATTCCTATGAAACGAATGCTCGACATAGGAAAAAATCCAATGAAAAAAATCCCATAGGAATCCTTCAAAATTCCTCCAAAATGAATAAGCCTTTTTATTATTATTATCAAAAGTTAACGTAACCACACAAAACAAAACATCACCACAACAAACCACTGTCCATGCTAGTCCATCAGCGAAACTCCAATTCGAATCACCAAAGAGACCTCACCAAATATCCACAGAAACGTCCAGATGTGTCTGTGGACAACAATGTGGGTGGAGGCCATCCAACCATAGACACCAAAAGTTTGCTTCCATTTTTTTCTATTTCCTACAACTCTTACGCAATTGAAAGATACATATTCCTAAAGGAAATGTGCCCTAGAGGCAATAATAAAGTTGTTATTTTATATTTCCTTATTCATGAATGTTTATTATTCATGCTAGAATTTTAATAACTGGAAACTTGATACCTGTGTGAATACATAGAAAAAACATCATGTCCCTAGTATGCCTCTACTAGACTAGCTCGTTGATCAAAGATGGTTAAGTTTCCTAGCCATAGACATGAGTTGTCATTTGATAAACGGGATAACATCATTAGTGGAATGATGTGATGGACAAGACCCATCCGTTAGCTTAGCATTATGATCGTTCAACTTTATTGCTACTGCTTTCTTTGTGTCAAATATATATTCCTCCGACTATGAGATTATACAACTCCCAGACACCGTAGGAATGCCTTGTGTGCTATCAAACGTCACAACATAATTGGGTGATTATAAAGATGCTCTACATGTATCTCTGAAGGTGTTTGTTGGGTTGGCATAGATCGAGATTAGGATTTGTCACTCTAAATATCAGAGAGGTATCTCTAGGCCCTCTCGGTAATGCACATCATATGAAGCCTTGCAAGCAATGTGATTAATGAGTTAGTTGTGGGATGATGCACTATGGAATGAGTAAAGAGACTTGCCAGTAACAAGATTGAACTAGGTATGAAGATACCGACAATCGAATCTCGGGCAAGTACCATACCGATGACAAAGGGAATAACATATGTTGACATTGCGGTTCGACCGATAAAGATCTTCATAGAATATGTGGGAACCAATATGAGCATCCAGGTTCTGCTATTGGTTATTGACCAAAGAGGTGTCTCGGTCATGTCTACATAGTTCTCGAACTCGTAGGGCCCGCACGCTTAACGTTCGATGACGATATGTATTATATGAGTTATGTGTTTTGGTGACCAAAGATTGTTCGAAGTCCTGGATGAGAACACGGACATGACGAGGAGTCTCGAAATGGTCGAGAGGTAAAGATTGATATATTGGAAGGTTATGTACGGACAGTAGAATGGTTCCGAAGAGGTTCGGGGATTTTTTGGAGTTCCGAAGGTTATGTATTGGAAGGTTATATTGGAAGGTTAAGCACAACAGTTGTCTCTTAGCCGTGTGTGGTGCCCCCCTCCACCGTTTACTCCTCGGGTCATATTGTCGAAGTGCTTAGGCGAAGCCCTGCGCGGATCACTTCACCAACACCGTGATCATGCCGTCGTGCTAACGGAACTCATCGACTCCGTCGTGCCTCTACTGGATCAAGAGTTCAAAGGATGTCATCGAGTTGAACATTTGCAGAACTCGGAGGTGCCGTACGTTTGGTACTTGATCGGTTGATTCGAGAAGACGTTCGACTACATCAACCGTGTTAAGTTAACGCTTCCGCTTTCGTTTTAAGAGGGTACATGGACATACTCACCCCTCTCGTTGCTATGCATCTCCTAGATAGATCTTGCGTGAGTGTAGGAAATTTTCTGAAATTGCATGCTACATTTCCCAATAGTGGCATCCGAGCCAGGTCTATGCATAGATGATATGCATGAGTAGAACACAAAGTGTTGCGGGCGGTGATCGTCATACTGCTTACCACCAATGTCTTATTTTGATTCGGCAGTATTGTTGGATGAAGCGGCCCGGACCAACCTTACATGACCGCGTTCATGAGGCCGGTTCCACCGACAGACATGCAACTAGTTTTGCATAAAGGTGGCTGACGGGTGTCTGTTTCTCCAACTTTAGTTGAATCGAATTTCGCTACGGCCGGTCCTTGTGAAGGTTAAAATAGCAAATTTGACAAATCACCGTTGTGGTTTTTGTGCCGTAGGTATGTACAGTTCATGCTAGAAGCCCGTAGCAGCCATGTAAAACTTGCAACAAACAAAGTAGAGGATGTCTAACTTGTTTTTGCAGGGCGTGTTGTGATGTGATATGGTCAAGGCATGATGTGATATAAATTGTTGTATGAGATGATCATGTTTTGTAACAACTTATTGGCAACTGGCAGGAGCCATATGGTTGTCGCTTTATTGTATGAAATACAAGTGCTATGTAATTGCTTTACTTTATCACTAAGTGGTAGCGATAGTCATAGAAGCAATGGTTGGTGATACGACCACGACGCTGCGATGGAGATCAAGGTGTCAAGCCGGTGACGATGGAGATCATGACGTTGCTTTATGATGGAGATCAAAAGCACAAGATGATGATGGCCATATCATTTCACATATTTTGATTGCATGTGATGTTTATCTTTTATGCATCTTATTTTGCTTAGTACGGCGGTAGCATTATAAGATGATCCCTCACTAAAATTTAAAGGTACAAGTGTTCTCCCCGAGTATGCACCGTTGCGAAAGTTCTTCATGCTGAGACACCACATGATGATCGGGTGTGATAGGCTCTACGTTCAAATACAAAGGGTGCAAGCCAGATTTGCACACGCAGAATACTCGAGTTAAACTTGACGAGCCTAGCATATACAGATATGGCCTCGGAACACTGGAGACCGAAAGGTCGAACGTGAATCATATAGTAGATATGGTCAACATAGTGATGTTCACCATTGAAGACTACTCCATCTCACGTGATGATCAGACATGGTTTAGTTGATTTGGATCATGTATCATTTAGATGACTAGAGGGATGTCTATCTAAGTGGGAGTTCTTAAGTAATATGATTAATTGAACTTAATTTATCATGGACTTAGTACTGATAGTTTTTTGCATATCTATGTTGTAGATCAATGGCCCGTGCTACCGTTCCTTTGAATTTTAATGCATTCCTAGAGAAAGCTAAGTTGAAATATGATGTTAGCAACTACACGGACTGGGTCCGTAACTTGAGGATTATCCTCACTACTTCAAAGAAGAATTATATCCTTGATGCACCGCTAGGTGTACCACCTACCCCAGCAACTGCAGACATTGTGAATGCCTGGCAATCGCGTGTTGATGACTACTCATTAGTTCAGTGTGCCATGCTTTATGGTTTAGAATCGGGACTTCAAAGACGTTTTTGAACGTCATGGACCATATGAGATGTTCCAGGAGTTGAAGTTAATATTTCAAGCAAATGCCCGAGTTGAGAGATATGAAGTCTCCAACAAGTTCTATAGTTGCAAGATGGAGGAGAACAGTTTTTTTAGTGAGCACATACTCAAAATGTCTGGGTAGCATAATCACTTGACTCAGCTGGGAGTTAATCTTCCTGATCATTGTGTCATTGACAGAGTTCTTCAATCAGTGCCACCAAGCTACAAAGGCTTTGTGATGAACTAAAATATGCAAGGGATGGAAAAGATTATTCCCGAGCTCTTCGCTATGCTAAAGGCCGCGAAGGTAGAAATAAAAAAGGAGCATCAAGTGTTGATGGTTAACAAGACCACTAGTTTCAAGAAAAAGGGCAAGGGTAAAAAGAAGGGGAACTTCAAGAAGAATGACAAGCAAGTTGTCACTCCCGGGAAGAAACCTAAAAATGGACCCAAGCCTAAAACTGAGTGCTTCTACTGCAAAGGGACTGGTCACTGGAAGCGGAACTACCCCAAGTATTTGGCGTATAAGAAGGATGGCAAAGTGAGCAAAGGTATATTTGATATACATGTTATTGATGTGTTTCTGACTAATTCTTGTGGTACTGCCTAGGTATTTTATACTGGTTCGGTTGCTCGTATTTGTAACTCGAAGCAGGGACTACGGATTAAACGAAGATTAGCTAAGGACGATGTGACGATGTGCGTCGGAAATGGTTCCAAGGTTGATGTGATCGTCGTCGGCACGCTACCTCTACATATACCTTCAGGATTAGTATTAGACCTGAATAATTGTTATTTGGTGCCAGCGTTGAGCATGAACATTATATATGGATCTTGTTTAGTGCGAGACGGTTATTCATTTAAATCAGAGAATAATGGTTGTTCTATTTATACGAGTAATATCTTTTATGGTCATGCACCCTTGAAGAGTGGTGTATTTCTATTGAATCTTGATCGTGATGATACACATCTTCATAATATTGATACCAAAAGATGCAAAGTTGATAATGATAGTGCAACTTATTTGTGGCACTGCCGTTTGGGTCATATTGGTGTAAAGCGCATGAAGAAACTCCGTAAAGATGGACTTTTGGAATCACTTGATTGTGAATCATTTGATACTTGCGAGCCATGCTTTATGGGCAAGATGACCAGAACTCCGTTCTCTAGAACAATGGAACGAGCTAGTGACTTATTGGAAATAATACATACTGATGTATGCGATCCAATGAGTGTTGATGCTCGTGGCGGGTATTGTTATTTTCTGACCTTCACAAATTATTTCAACAGATATGGGTATATCAACTTAATGAAACACAAGTCTGAAACATTTGAAAAGTTCAAAGAATTTCAGAGTGAAGTGGAGAATCATCATAACAAGAAAATAAAGTTTCTACGATATGATCGTCCAGGAAAATATTTGAGTTATGAGTTTGGCCTACATTTAAAACAATGTGGAATAGTTTCACAGCTCGCGCCACCTAGAACACCATAGCGTAATGGTGTGTCCGAACGTCGTAACTGCACTTTATTAGATATGGTGTGATCTATGATGTCTCTTACCAATTTACCACTGTCGTTTTGGGGTTATGCATTAGAGACAGCTGGATTCACTTTAAACAGGGCACCATCAAAGTCCGTTGAGACGACATCATATGAACTGTGGTTTGGCAACAAAGCTAAGCTCTCGTTTCTTAAAGTTTGGGGATGCGATGCATATGTCAAAAGGCTTCGACCCGATAAGCTTGAACCCAAATTGGAGAAATGTGTCTTCATAGGATACCCTAAGGAAACAATTGGGTACACCTTCTACCACAAGTCTGAAGGCAAGATTTTTGTTGCTAAGAATGGAACCTTTCTAGAGAAGGAGTTTCTCTCGAAAGAAGTGAGTGGGAGGAAAGTAGAACTTGATGAGGTAATTGTACCTGCTCTCAATTTGGAAAGTAGCTCATCCGAGGAATCTGTTCTCGTGATGTCTACACCAACTAGAGAGGAAGCTAATGATAAATATCATGAAACTACATATCAAGTTGCTATAGAACCTCGTAGGTCTAGCAGAGCACGATCCGCACAGTGAATGCGGTAATCACATTACGGGCGTCATGTTACTTGACCATGACGAACCTACGAACTATGAAGAAGCTATGATGAGCCTAGATTCTGATAAATGGCTTGAGGCCACGAAATCTGAGATAGGATCCATGTATGAGAACAAAGTGTGGACTTTGGTGGATCTGCCCGATGATCAGCGACCCATAGAGAATAAATGGATCTTCAAGAAGAAGACTAACGCTGACGGTAATGTTACTGTCTATAAAGCTCGACTTGTCGCAAAAGGTTTTCGACAAGTTCAAGGAGTTGACTAGGATGAGATGTTCTCACCCGTAGCGATGCTTAAGTCTGTCTGAATCATGTTACCAATTGCCGCATTATATGATTATGAAATCTGGCAAATGGATGTCAAAACTGCATTCCTTAATGGATTTCTTAAAGAAGAGTTGTATATGATGCAACCAGAAGGTTTTGTCGATCCTAAGGGCGCTAACAAAGTGTGCAAGCTCCAGCGATCCATTTATGGACTTGTGCAAGCATCTCGGAGTTGGAATATACGCTTTGATGAGGTGGTCAAAGCATATGGTTTTATACAGACTTTTGGAGAAGCCTGTATTTACAAGTGAGTGGGAGCTCTATAACATTTATAATATTATATGTGGATGACATATTGTTGATTGGAAATGATGTAGAATTTCTGAATAGCATAAAAGGATACTTGAACAAGAGTTTTTCAATGAAAGACCTCGATGAGGCTGCTTATATATTGGGCATCAAGATCTATAGAGATAGATCAAGATGCTTGATAGCACTTTCACAAAGCACATACCTTGATAAAGTTTTGAAGAAGTTCAAAATGGATCAGTCAAAGAAAGGGTTCTTGCCTATGTTACAAGGTGTGAAGTTGAGTCAGACTCAATGCCCGACCACTGCAGAAGATAGAGAGAAAATGAAAATCATTCCCTATGCTTCAGCCATAGGTTCTATCATGTATGCTATGATGTGTACCAGACTTGATGTGTGCCTTGCTATAAGTTTAGCAGGGAGGTACCTAAGTAATTCAGGAGTGGATCACTAGACAGAGGTCAAGAACATCCTGAAGTACCTGAAAAGGACTAGGGATATGTTTCTCCTTTATGGAGGTGACAAAGAGCTTGTCGTAAGTGGTTACGTTGATGCTAGCTTTGACATTGATCCGGATGACTCTAAGACGCAATCCGGATACATATTTTTATTGAATGGTGGAGCTGTCAGTTGGTGTAGTTCCAAGCAGAGCGTCGTGGCGGGATCTACGTGTGAAGCGGAGTACATAGCCGATTGATATGTCTCCAACGTAACTATAGTTTTTGATTGTTCCATGCTATTATATTATCTTTTTGGATGTTTAATGGGCTTTATTATGCACTTTTATATTATTTTTGGGACTAACCTATTAACCGGAGGCCTAGTGCAAATTGCTGTTTTTTGCCTATTTCAGTGTTTCGCAGAACAGGATACCAAACGGAGTCCAAACGGAATGAAACCTTCGGAAGAATCGTTTTTGGAACAAACGCAATCCAGGAGACTTGGAGTGGACGTCAAGGAAGCAACGAGGCGGCCACGAGGTATGAGGGTGCACCCAGGGGGGTAGGCGCGCCCCCGACCCTCGTCGGCCCCTCGTGGCTCCACCGACCTACTTCTTTCGCCTATATATACTCATATACCCCGAAAACATCCAGGAGCACCACAAAACCCTATTTCCACTGTCGCAACCTTTTGTACCTGTGAGATCCCATCATAGGGCCTTTTTCGACGCTCCGCCGGAGGGGGGAGTCGATCATGGAGGGCTTCTACATCAACAAAATAGCCTCTCCGATGATGTGTGAGTAGTTTACCACAAACCTTCGGGTCCATAGTTATTAGCTAGATGGCTCCTTCTCTCTCTTTGATTCTCAATACAAAGTTCTCCTCGATCTTCTTGGAGATCTATTCAATGTAATTCTTTTGTCGGTGTGTTTGTTGAGACCCGATGAATTGTGGGTTTATGATCAAGATTATCTATGAACAATATTAGATTCTTCTCTGAATTCTTATATGTATGATTTGATATCTTTGCAAGTCTCTTTGAATTATCAGTTTGGTTTGGCCTACTAGATTGATCTTTCTTGCAATAGGAGAAGTGCTTAGCTTTGGGTTCAATCTTGCGCTGTCCTTTCCCAGTGACAGCAGGGGCATCAAGGAAAGTATTGTATTGTTGCCATCAAGGATAAAAAGATGGGGTTTATATCATATTGCTTGAGTTTATCCCTCTACATCATGTCATCTTACTTAATGCGTTACTCCGTTCTTATGAACTTAACACTCTAGATGCATGCTGGATAGCGGTCGATGTGTGGAGTGATAGTAGTAGATGCAGAATCGTTTCGACCTACTTGTCACGGACGTGATGTCTATATACATGATCATGCCTAGATATTCTCATAACTATGCGCTTTTCTACCAGTTGCTCGACAGTAATTTGTCCACCCATCGTAAGATATGCTATATTGAGAGAAGCCACTAGTGAAACCTATGGCCCCGGGTCTATTTTCCATCGTATTATATCTCTTTTATTTACATTGCATCTCGTTTACTATTTTGCAATCTTTACTTTTCAATATACAGCAAAAATACCAAAAATATTTATCTTATTATCTCTATCAGATCTCACTTTTGCAAGTGGTCGTGAAGGGATTGACAACCCCTTTATCGCGTTGGTTGCAAGGTTCTTATTTGTTTGTGCAGGTACAAGGCGACTTGCGTGTAACCTCCAACTGGATTGATACCTTGGTTCTCAAAAACTGAGGGAAATACTTACGCTACTTTGCTGCATCACCCTTTCCTCTTCAAGGGAAAACCAACGCATGCTCAAGAGGTAGCAAGAAGGAATTCTGGCACCGTTGCCGGGGAGTCTTACGCCAAGTCAAGTCTATATTTGATCTCTCGACAACTCGCCGATTTCTGGCATCGTTGCCGGAAAGATCTACGCACAAGTCAAGACATACCAAGTACCCATCACAAACTCTTATCCCTTGCATTACATTATTTGCCATTTGCCTCTCGTTTTCCTCGCCCCCACTTCACCCTTGCCATTTTATTCGCCCTTTTTCCGTTCGTCTCTTTTTGTTTGCTTCTTGTGTACTTGTGTGCTGGATTGTTTGTCGCTATGGCTCAAGACAATACTAAATTGTGTGATTTTTGCAATACCAACAAAAATGATTTTCTTAGCACTCCGATTGCTCCTATTACCGATGCTGAATCTTGCGAAATTAATGTTGCTTTATTGAATCTTGTCATGAAAGATCAATTCTCTGGACTTCTTAGTGAAGATGCCGCTACACATCTAAACAACTTTGTTGATTTGTGCGATATGCAAAAGAAGAGAGATGTGGATAATGATATTTTGAAGTTGTTTCCGTTTTCGCTTAGAGATCGTGCTAAAACTTGGTTCTCTTCTTTGCCTAAAAATAGTATCGATTCATGGAATAAGTGCAAAGATGCTTTTATCTCTAAGTATTTCCCCCCACTAAGATCATCTCTCTTAGAAACGATGTTATGAATTTTAAGCGACTTGATCATGAGCATGTTGCATAAGCTTGGGAGAGGATGAAACTAATGATATGTAATTGCCCTGCACATGGTTTGAATTTATGGATGATTATACAAAAAAATTATGCCGGATTGAATTTTGCTTCTAGAAAACTTTTAGATTCGTCCGTGGGAGGCACTTTTATGGAAATCACTTTAGGAGAAGCTACTAAACTCCTAGATAATATTATGGTTAAAAATACTCAATGGCACACCGAAAGATCTACTAGTAAAAAGGTTCATGCAATTGAAGAGATCAATGTTTTGACTGAAAAGATGGATGAACTTATGAAATTGTTTGCTAATAATAGTGTTTCTTCTGATCCTAATGAAATGCCCGTATACACTTTGATTGAGAATAATAATGAATCTATGTATGTGAATTTTGTTGGTAGTAACAATTTTGGTAACAACGTGTATAGAGGAAACTTTAATTCTAAGTCGTTCCCTAGTAATTCCTCTAATAATTATGGTAATTCCTACAACAATTCTTATGGAAATTTCAATAAGATGCCCTCTGATTTTGAGACTAGTGTTAAAGAATTTATGATTTTGCAAAAGAATTTCAATGCTTTGCTTGAAGAAAAATTGCCTAAGATTGATGAGTTGGCTAGGAACGTGGATAGAATTTCTCTTGAAGTTGATTCTTTGAAACTTAGATCTATTCCACCTAAGCATGATATCAATGAGTCTCTCAAATCCATGAGAATTTCCATTGATGAGTGCAAATAAAGAACCGCTAGGATGCGTGCTAAAAAGGATTGCTTTGTGAAAGCGTGTTCTTCTAGTTTTCTTGATAATAGGGACGAAGATCTGAAAGTGATTTATGTGTCTCCGATTAAATCTTTGTTTTCCAATATGAATCTTGATAAAGATGGGACTGGAGATGAGTCAACTTTAGCTAAAAGGCGTCCCAATGATTCGAAGTTTTTAGATCTTGATGCAAAAATTGGTAAAAGTGGGATTGAAGAGGTCAAAACTTTACATAGCAATGAATCCACTATTTTGGATTTCACGGAATTTAATTGTGATAATTGCACTTTGATAGATTGTATTTCCTTGTTGCAATCCGTGCTAAATTCTCCTCATGCTTATAGTCAAAATCAAGCTTTTACCAAACATATCATTGATGCTTTAATTCAATCTTATGAAGAAAAACTTGAATTAGAAGTTTCTATCCCTAGAAAACTTTATGACGAGTGGGAATCTTTGATTAAAATTAAGATTAAAAATCATGAATGATATGCTTTGTGTGATTTGGGTGCTAGTGTTTCCACGATTCCTAAAACTTTGTGTGATATGCTAGGTTTCCATGAATTTGATGATTGTTTTTTAAATTTGCATCTTACGGATTCCACTATTAAGAAACCTATGGGAAGGATTAATGATATTCTTATTGTTTCAAATAGGAATTATGTGCCCGTAGATTTCATTGTCCTTGATATAGATTGTAATCCTTCATGTCCTATTATTCTTGGTAGACCTTTCCTTACAACGATTGGTGCAATTATTGATATGAAAGAAGGAAATATTAGATTCCAATTTCCATTAAGGAAAGCATGGAGAACTTTCCTAGGAATAAAATTAAATTACCTTATGAATCTATTATGAGAGTCACTTATGAATTGAATACCAAAGATGGTAATGCCTAGATCTATTCTTGTTTTTATGCCTAGCTAGGGGCGTTAAACGATAGTGCTTGTTGGGAGGCAACCCAATTTATTTTTATTCTTTACTTTTTGTTACTTTTTAGTAATAAATAATTCATATAGCCTCTTGTTAGATGTGGTTTGTGTTTTAATTAGTGTTTGTGCCAAGTAAAACTTTTAGGATAACCTACGGTGATAGTTAATTTGATCTTGCTGAAAAATAGAAACTTTTACGCGCACCAGATTAGTTTTCATAAATCACAGAAACGTGATTTTCAGTTGATTCTTTTTGAAAAAGATTAATAAACAAATTAAATAGGACTTCCTAATTTGGTATAATTTTGTAGGTTCTATAAGTATTCTAGAGTTACAGATTTCTACAGACTGTTTTGTTTTTGACAGATTCTGTTTTTCGTGTGTTGTTTGTTTATTTTGATGAATCTATGGCTAGTATCGGTGGGTATGAACCATAGAGAAGTTGTAATACAGTAGGTTTGACACCAATATAAATAAATAATGAGTTCATTACATTACCTTAAAGTGGTGGTTTGTTTTCTTGCACTAACGGAGCTCATGAGATTTTCTGTTGAGTTTTGTGTTATGAAGTTTTCAAGTTTTGGGTAAAGATTTGATGGATTTTGGAATAAGGAGTGGCAAGAGCCTAAGCTTGGGGATGCCCAAGGCACCCCAAGGTAAAATTCAAGGACAACCAAAATCCTAATCTTGGGGATGCCCCGGAAGGCATCCCTCTTTAAATCTTAAATCATCGGTAACTTTACTTGAGGCTATATTTTTATTCACCACATGATATGTGTTTTGCTTGGAGCGTCTTGTATGATTTGAGTCTTTGCTTTTTAGTTTATCACAATCATCCTTGCTGTACACACCTTTCGGGAGAGACACACATGAATCGGAATTTATTAGAATACTCTATGTGCTTCATTTATATCTTTTGAGCTAGATAATTTTGCTCTAGTGCTTCACTTATACCCTTTTAGAGCACGGTGGTGGTTTTATTTTGTAGAAATTATTGATCTCTCATGCTTCACTTATATTATTTTGAGAGTCTTTTAGAACAGCATGGTAATTTGCTTTGGTTATAAAATTAGTCCTAATATGATAGGCATCCAAGTTGGGTAAAATAAAAACTTCCATATGGAGCGCATTAAACACTATGATAAATTTGATACTTGATAATTGTTTTGAGATATAAAGGTGGTAATGTTAGAGTCATGCTAGTTGGGTAATTATTAAATTGAGAAATACTTGTGTTAAAGTTGGCAAGTCCCGTAGCATGCACCTATGGTGAAGGTTGTGTGACAAATTTGAAGCATGGGGTGTTCTTTGATTGCCTTCCTTATGAGTGGACAAATCGGGATTGCGCGATGGTTAACTCCTCCCAACCCTTCCCCTAGGATCATGCGTAGTAGTACTTTGCTTCGAGGGCTAATAAACTTTTTCAATAGGTATATGAGTTCTTTATGACTAATGTGAGTCCATGGATTATACACACTCTTACCCTTCCGCAATTTGCTAGCCTCTACGGTACCGTGCATTGCCCTTTCTCACCTTGCGAGTTGGTGCAAACTTCGCCGGTGCATCCAAACCCCATGATACGATACGCTCTATCACTCATAAACCTCCTTATATATTCCTCAAAATAGCCACCATACATACCTATTATGGCATTTCCATAGCCATTCCGAGATATATTGCCATGCAACTTTCCACCGTTTCGTTTATTATGACACGATCCATCATTGTCATATTGCTTTGCATGATCATGTAGCTGACATTGTATTTGTGGAAAAGCCACCTTTATATTTCTTTCATACATGTCGCTCTTGATTCATTGCATATCCCGGTACACCGCCGGAGGCACTCACATAGAGTCATATTTTGTCCTAAGTATTGAGTTGTAATTCTTGAGTTGTAAATAAATAGAAGTGTGATGATTTCCATTATTAGAGCATTGTCCCATGTGAGGAAAGGATGATGGAGACTATGATTCCCCCACAAGTCGGGATGAGACTCCGGACGAAATAAAAAAAGGAAGAGAAAAAAGAAAGAAAAAAAGAGGCCAAAGAAGTCCAAATAAAAAATGAGAGAAAAAGAGATAAGGGACAATGTTACTATCCTTTTTCCACACTTGTGCTTCAAAATAGCACCATGATCTTCATGATAGAGAGTTTCTTATTTTGTCACTTTCATATACTAGTGGGAATTATTCATTATAGAACTTGGCTTGTATATTCCAATGATGGGCTTCCTCAAAATGCCCTAGGTCTTCGTGAGCAGGCAAGTTGGATGCACACCCACTTAGTTTCCTTTTGATGAGCTTTCATACATTTATAGCTCTAGTGCATCCGTTGCATGGCAATCCCTACTCCTCGTATTGACATAAATTGATGTGCATCTCCATAGCCCGTTGATTAGCCGCGTCAATGTGGGACTTTCTCCTTTTTTGTTTTCTCACATAATCCCTATCATCATACTCTACTCGACCCATAATGCTATGTCCATGGCTTACGCTCATGTATTGCGTGAGGGTTGAAAAGGCTGAAGCGCGTTAAAAAGTATGAACCAATTGCTTGGCTCAAACCGGGGTTGTGTATGATGGGAGCATTTTGTGTGACGAAAATGAAGCATGGCCAAACTATATGATCTTGTAGGGATAAGCTTTCTTTGGCTATGTTATTTTGATAAGACATAAACTGCTTGGTTAGCATGCTTGAAGTATTACTATTTTTATGTCAATATTGAACTTTTATCTTGAATCTCTTGAATCTGAACATTCATGCCACAATAAAGAGAATTACATTGAAAATTATGTTAGGTAGCATTCCACATCAAAAATTCTGTTTTTATCATTTACCTACTCGAGGACAAGTCGGAATTAAGCTTGGGGATGCTTGATACATCTCCAACGTATCTATATTTTTGATTGTTCCATGCTATTATATTATCGGTTTTGGATGTTTAATGGACTTTATTATGCACTTCTATATTATTTTTGGGACTAACCTATTAACCGGAGGCCCAGTGCAAATTGCTGTTTTTTTGCCTATTTCAGTGTTTCGCGGAAAAGGAATATCAAACGGAGTCCAAACGGAATGAAACCTTCGGGAGAATCATTTTTGGAACAAACGCAATCCAGGAGACTTTGAGTGGACGTCAAGGAAACAACGAGGCGGCCACGAGGTAGGAGGGCGCGCCTAGGGGGTAGGCGCGCCCCCAACCCACGTGGGCCCCTCGTGGCTCCACCGACCTACTTCTTTCGCCTATATATACTCATATACCACGAAAACATCCAGGAGCACCACGAAACCCTATTTCCACCGCTGCAACCTTCTGTACCCATGAGATCCCATCTTGGGGACTTTTTCGGCGCTCCACTGGAGGGGGAATAAATCATGGAGGGCTTCTACATCAACACCATAGCCTCTCTGATGATGTGTGAGTAGTTTACCACAGACCTTTGGGTCCATAGTTATTAGCTAGATGGCTTCTTCTCTCTCTTTGATTCTCAATACAAAGTTCTCCTCGATCTTCTTGGATATCTATTCCATGTAATACTTTTTGCGGTGTGTTTGTCGAGATCCGATGAATTGTGGGTTTATGATCAAGATTATCTATGAACAATATTTGGTTCTTCTCTGAATTCTTATATGTATGATTTGATATCTTTGCAAGTCTCTTCAAATTATCAGTTCGGTTTGGCCTACTAGATTGATCTTTCTTGCAATAGGAGAAGTGCTTAGCTTTGGGTTCAAGACAGTAGGGGCATCAAGGCACGTATTGTATTGTTGCCATCGAGAATAAAAAGATGGGATTTATATCATATTGCTTGAGTTTATCCCTCTACATCATGTCATCTTGCTTAATGCATTACTCTGTTCTTATGAACTTAATACTCTAGATGCATGCTGGATAGCGGTCGATGTGTGGAGTAATAGTAGTAGACGCAGAATCGTTTCGATCTACTTGTCACGGACATGATGCCTATATACACGATCATGCCTAGATATTCTCATAACTAGGAGCTTCTCTATCAATTGCTCGACAGTAATTTGTTCACCCACCGTAAGATATGCTATCTTGAGAGAAGCCACTAGTGAAACCTATGGCCCCGGGTCTCTTTTCCATCGTATTATATCATTTATTTACATTGCATCTCGTTTACTATTTTGCAATCTTTACTTTTCAATCTATACAACAAAAATACCAAAAATATTTATCTTATTATCTCTATCAGATCTCACTTTTGCAAGTGGCCGTGAAGGGATTGACAACCCCTTTATCGCGTCGGTTGCAAGGTTCTTATTTGTTTGTGCAGGTACAAGGCAACTTGCGTGTAACCTCCTACTAGATTGATACCTTGGTTCTCAAAAACTGAGGGAAATACTTACGCTACTTTGCTGCATCACCCTTTCCTCTTTAAGGGAAAACCAACGCATGCTCAAGAGGTAGCACTGCTTCGGAAGCAACAAATGAAGGAGTCTGGATGAAGGAGTTCATATCCGATCTAGGTGTAATACCTAGTGCATCGGGTCCAATGAAAATCTTTTGTGACAATACTGGAGCAATTGCCTTGGCGAAGGAATCCAGATTTCACAAAAAGACCAAACACATCAAGAGATGCTTCAACTCCATCAGAGATTTGGTCAAGGAGGGAGACATAGAGATTTGCAAAATACATACGGATCTGAATGTTGCAGACCCGTTGACTAAGCCTCTTCCATGAGCAAAACATGATCAACACCAGGACTCCATGGGTGTTAGATTCATTACAATGTAATCAACATTATTAACTCTAGTGCAAGTGGGAGACTGAAGGAAATATGCCCTAGAGGCAATAATAAAGTTGTTATTTTATATTTCCTTATTCATGATAAATGTTCATTATTCATGCTAGAATTGTATTAACTGGAAACTTGATACATGCCTGGATACATAGACAAAACATCATGTCCCTAGTATGCCTCTACTAGACTAGCTCGTTGATCAAAGATGGTTAAGTTTCCTAGCCATAGACATGAGTTGTAATTTGACAAATGGAATCACATCATTATTAGAATGATGTGATGGACAAGACCCATCCGTTAGCTTAGCATTACGATCGTTCAGTTTTATTGCTACTGCTTTCTTCATGTCAAATATATATTCCTCCGACTATGAGATTATGCAACTCCCGGACACCGTAGGAATGCCTTGTGTGCTATCAAATGTCACAACGTAACTGGGTGATTATAAAGATGCTCTACAGGTATCTCCGAAGGTGTTTGTTGGGTTGGCATAGATCGAGATTAGGATTTATCACTCCGAATATCGGAGAGGTATCTCTGGGCCCTCTCGGTAATGCACATCATATGAAGCCTTGCAAGCAATGTGACTAATGAGTTAGTTGTGGGCTGATGCACTACGTAACGAGTAAAGAGACTTGCCGGTAACGAGATTTAACTAGGTATGAAGATACTGATGATCGAATCTCGGGCAAGTAACATACCGATGACAAAAGGAATAACGTATGTTGACATTGCGGTTCGACCGATAAAGATCTTCGTAGAATATGTGGGAACCAATATGAGCATCCAGGTTCCGCTATTGGTTATTGACCGGAGAGGTGTCTCGATCATGTCTACATAGTTATCGAACCCGTAGGGTCCGCACGCTTAACGTTCGATGACGATATGTATTATATGAGTTATGTGTTTTGGTGACAGAAGATTGTTCGGAGTCTCTGATGAGATCACGGACATGATGAGGAGCCTCGATATGGTCGAGAGGTAAAGATTGATATACTGGAAGGTTATGTACGAACACCGGAATGGTTCCGAAGAGGTTCGGGGATTTTTTGAAGTACCGGGAGGTTACCGAAACCCCCCAGGAAAGTTAATGGGCATCATGGGCCATAGTGGAGAGGAGGAGGCAGGCCACAAGAGGTGGTGCCCCCCCCATGGCAGTCCGAATTGGACAAGGGGTGGGGGCGCGGCCCACCTTTCCTTCTCCCTGCCGCCCTCTTTCCCCTTTCCCCCTCTCCATTGGAAGGAAGGGGGGAGCCGACTAGGACTGGGAGTCCTAGTGGGACTCCTCCCACTTGGCGCGCCCCTAGGGACGCCCGGCCTCCCCTCTATTCCTTTATATATGGGGGCAGGGGCACCCCAAAGTACAATAGTTGTCTCTTAGCCGTGTGCAGTGCCCCCCTCCACCGTTTACTCCTCGGGTCATATTATCGTAGTGCTTAGGCGAAGCCTTGCGCGGATCACTTCACCAACACCGTCATCACGCCGTTGTGCTGACGGAACTCATCGACTCCTTTGTGCCTCTACTAGATCAAGAGTTCGAAGGACGTCATCGAGCTGAACATGTGCAGAACTCAGAAGTGTCGTACATTCGGTACTTGATCGGTTGATTCGAGAAGACGTTCGACTACATCAACCGTGTTAAGTTAACGCTTCCGCTTTCGGTCTACGAGGGTACATGGACACACTCTCCCCTCTCGTTGCTATGCATCTCCTAGATAGATCTTGCGTGAGGATTTTTTTTTTGAAATTGCATGCTACGTTTCCCAACAATTCCAATATAGAATAATTCAATAAAAAATATTACAATTCAAACATAAAGTTCTAAAAATTAGTTTAAGTTTTTATTCAACTTAGTTAAACACATGTTCTAATTGTCCATATGAAACACCCAAAGATGCTCAACTAGATCATTCTGAAGTTCCTCATGAGTTTCTCGATTGTGAATCTGATGATGTATTCTGGATTTTGCTCTGGAAGATGCATAGGATCACTGCTACTTCTTGAGCTTGCGTTGTTTTTCCCTTGAAGTGGAAAGGGTGATGCAGCGAAGTAGAGATAAGTATTTCCCTCAGTTAAGAACCAAGGTATCAATCCAGTAGGAGGTACAAGCAAGTCCCCAATAGATGCACCTGCACAAACTAACAAACACTTGCACACAACACGAAAAAGGGGTGGTCAATCCCTTCATGGTCACTTGCAAGGGTGAGATCTAATAGAGATAGACATAAAAGATAAATAAAAGGCAAAATAAAGTAAAGGTAAATAAATTGCAGCAAGGTATTTTTGGGGTTTTGGTTTTATAGATCTGAAAATAATATGATGGAAAATAGACCCGGGGGCCATAGGTTTCACTAGAGGCTTCTCTCTTGAAAGAAAACATATGGTGGGTGAACAAATTACTGTTGAGCAATTGATAGAAAAGCGCATAGTTATGACGATATCTAAGGCAATGATCATGAATATAGGCATCATGTTCGTGACAAGTAGATTGAAACAATTCTGTATCTACTACTATTATTCCACACATCGACCGACTCCTGCCTGCTAGAGTATTAAGTTCATAAGAACAGAGTAACGCCTTAAGCAAGATGACATGATGTAGAGGGATAAACTCAAGCAATATGATAAACCCCATCTTTTTATCCTTAATGGCAACAATACAATACGTGTCTCGCTACCCCTGCTGTCACTGGGTGAGGACACCGTAAGATTGAACCCATCACAAAGCACCTCTCCCATTGCAAGATAGACTAATCTAGTTGGCCAAACCAAATCAATAGATCGGAGAGAAATACAAAGCTATCTTAAGCATGCATAAAAGAGTTCAGATAAGACTCCAATAATACTCATAGATAATCTGATCATAAATCTACAATTCATCGGATTTCAACAAACGCACCACAAAAGAAGATTACATCGAATAGAACTCCAAGAACATCAAAGAGAACATTGTATTGAAGATCAAAGAGAGAGAATAAGCCATCTAGCTACTAGCTATGGACCCGTGGGTCTGTGGTAAACTACTCACACATCATCGGAAGGGCGGCAAGGTTGGTGTAGAGGCCCTCCGTGATCGAATCCCCCTCCAATAGAGTGCCAGGAAAGGCCCCAAGATGGGATCTCACGAGAACAGAAGCTTGCGGCAGCGGAAAAGTATTTTTTGTGGACGCTTATGATGTAGATGGAATATTTGGGTATTTATGTAGAAAGATTTTGGGTTAGGGGAGTCCCGAGGGGCCCACAAGCCTGCCCCCCCAGGGCGTGCCCTCAGGGCTTGTGGCCCTCTCCTGGCTCTTCTGGCCTCCTCTCCAAGTCTCTTGGGTTTCTTCTGGTCCAAGAAAAATCATCGTAAAGTTTTATTCTGTTTGGACTCTGTTTGATATTGATTTTCTGTAAAATACAAAAACAAGGGGGGAAACAGCAACTCGCACTGGGCACTAGGTTAATAGGTTAGTCCCGAAAAATGATATAAAATACCAAGATTGATAATATAATAGCATGGAACAATCAAAAATTATAGATACGTTGGAGACGTATCAATCACCCTTTCAAAATCATGACCATGACAAACTCCATCACCCTCACCCTCCACAATAAGGTTGTGCATGATCACACAAGTTGTCATCATCCCGCCAATATCTTACGTTCCAATAGTTTAGTAGGTCCGTGAACAAGTGCAAGACAGGCTTGGAACACTCCAAATGCCCTCTCGACATCCTTTCTAGCAGTTTCTTGTCTTTGGGTGAAGTAACATTTTTTTACCCCTTGGTTCAGAGATGGTCTTCATGAAAGTCGGCCACGGTTGATAAATACTATCATAAACATAGCACCCCGTGTTGTAGTCATGAACATTGATGGTATATTTGCACTCAGAAGCTTTGCCCACACACAACATCGCAAACAATGGAGATCTCTACTTCTTCAAGAATGATGGTGGACTTTTTGCAATGGCCTTGGTATTGCTTTTGTTGAACATATGTGCAGTTCTTCCATGTTCCAATGCATGCAACCAAAGGATCCGAGCATACATGGGGACCCTCTTGATTCTCCAATTGCCACGAGCCTTGTTGTGTCTGCAGGAGTTGGTTCTCTCAAGTACTCATGTCCAACAAACCTTCACCACTAAATTAGCAAATTTCACCATCGCTTTCAGACATCCAAAGGTACTCGTCTCGTAAATCTGCGGCCGTGTCATAGGCAAGCATCCTCATTGCATCCGTACTCTTCTAGTCACAAGAGAAGAACCCAATGGTTCCAACGACATCCTTCTTCAGGATAAAATAATCATCGTAAACCTAGGCACCATGGTAGATGCGGTCAAACTGCATCAGAAATCATTGGCGAAAATAGTACACGAATGATACATCGGAGGCAAAGTAGTCATTGACTAACATCAGATAGCCCCCGCGCCCTATTCCAATTCAACACTGGATGTTCCTTTACTGATCTCTTGTAACTGATAACATGCTCCTCTGCATACAACACGTATGCAAGAACCGTCTTCATCATTTCATCCTCATATTTTCTCCTCATCTAACAAAGACGAGTCCATGAACTCGTTGAAGAAGTACTCCTCTTCTGATTTATCATGTTTGCTTCAAGGTAAACAAAGAGAACCCCAAAAAAATTGTCAACGACATTTGACCGAACACTTGCCGCCTTGCCGGTTATGGTGTCCGTCATGGACAATGTTAGCATACGACACATGATAGCTGGGCTGCGGACGGATCTGGAGTGGAACGACTGTGTTGTCCAAGACGAAAAGGCGATGAAGCGGTGGAGGTCCGACAAGGCCTGGTTGGCGGTCGGGATGGTACAACGACATCGTCGATTGCAAAGGATGCCGATACAGAGCACGAGGGAGGGGCTGATTGGGGAAGAAGGGCTTCGGGTAGGATTTTTAGATCAGCCGGTGGTGTCGGAGTCCGACGTGGCAGACCTGTGGTTGTCCGCAGACCTTGCTTCGTTTGGTGCCAGTTTGCGAGATTTCAAACATCCGGTCCGCTCCGAACAATTTTGACGACTGTAGTTGAATTGAAAAAAAAAAGTTTGAAATATCTAGTGTGAACATTTGCGAGCGTCGAGCGAATCGGTCATCCTCGTTAGAGTTGCCCTCAGACAGAGTAACATCTGTTGCAGCTTTGTGGACGATTCCAGCGCCGATGCTCTGTGCGTGTTGTAAACAGCTTGGTCGTGTCACGTCATGATGTGAGACATGGAGGCCGAAACGATTAGTTATCCTCGCGTGATTAATTAAAGAAAACACGAATTGAAACCTGCACGAAAGAGATGCCATCGCCATCCATCCACGAAGAGGCGAAAGCATCAAGCCGCCACTTCATATTTTGACTCACGGGCTGGCGCCCCGCATCGTTATCCGACCCAGCGGCGCCCGTGACGTGTTCGTCCCTATCCACACTCCGCGCCGCGCCGCAGCTCCCTCCGTCTGACGAGAGCACCGCCGCACGTACACCGGGTGTGTACTGCACGAGTCTACGAGCACGCGGGGCCGGCCACGGCGGGAGAGCGACACGCCACGGGTGACGCGAGCTGACAGCCGAGTTTTTCACGGAGACCCAGCACGGACTCCGGGGCCTTCACGTGGGTGGGCTACCGGCACTATTTATTCCCCTCCGTTTACCTTCTCTCCTGTTCGGTTGCAAGTACGGTTCACGGCCACCTTTCGTCCTGGCCATCTGTTTCGTTGGAGACGAAACGAAAAAGGACGATGCACCGGCCCAACTAAAGAATGCTCCCGTTTTTTAGGGAACCGCCTGTGCTGGAGGACTTGCAAGTGGCGGCCAAAAGTGTGCTACTAGTAAAATTTGATGACCACTTTTGGCTTGAGATGAGGTGTTTGCTCGGAGGAATATGTGCGAGGGGGACAATGGATCGAAGGAAAAGGGTGGATCACCCGAGCGCGCCACGTTGCTGCCGACCTGGACGACGAAAGATGCGATGCGAGCGAGCAGAGCCCAACAACCGCTGGCTGCTTCCGGAGTTCCAACTTCCAGGCAAGACTCGCCGAGAGTCTCGTCAGTACGCGGTGTGAGCCTCACCAGCTTGCAATCAGCGCCTTTTCTTTTTTAGAGTACAAATCGGGCAGGTAGTTTCTTCGATACCCATTTTCCCCTTTACATCCAACACCCCTTGGTTAAAAAAATGTACTCCCTCTAAAAACTAAATAAGGTCGTTTAGATCACTAAATTAGTGATCTAGACAACTTTATATTAACTAGAATAATGCCCGTGCGTTGCAACGGGATATACATGTTTTAATACGTTTTTTTTTTACCAAATGTTCTAGTACGTTAGCTTTATGATTTACCTGCCCATAATATGTGATTGTGTAAATAATTGTTTGTTAAGTGTTGTTTGTGAATTTTCTTATGTTTTGATTAGAAGTGATTTACCTGTCCATAGTATGCGATTGTGTAAATAAATGTTCATCAGATCTGTCCATGATTTACCTTATATTTTGATGATAAGTTTGCTAAGTAAATTAAAGTGGGATTAGTTCAGAAGGCAAGTAAACTAAAGTGACTGATTATTATACGAAGAAGGTTAGACGAAGAGGTGGTGGGAAAAAAAGGTGAAACGAGAACCTTACGTTCTTTTTAAGTAGTATAAGAGATGCGATTGTGTAAATAAATGTTCATCAGGCCTGCCCATGATTTACCTTATATTTTGATGAGAAGTTTGCTAAGTAAATTAGAGTGGAATTAGTTCAGAAGGCAAGTAAATTAAAGTGATTGATTATTATACGGGGAATGTTGGACGAAAAGGTGATGGAAAGAAAGGTAAAATGGGAACCTTACGTTCTTTTTAAGTAGTAGAGATTTATAGAAAGAGTACATTGGTCTTTTAGTATAATGGTCTAGGCCGGCGTAAGCCCGTCGTAGCACCATCAAAAAATCGACATATAATTCATTTTCCTTTCCTCCGCTCTCACGGAAGAGGCGGCGACAACGGCACGATTCCTTCGTACTTCGTCAGTTAACTCGTGGATTCTCCTTTCCTTTTGCCCGGCGCTCCAGCAGTCGTTGATGAAGCGGGGAATCATGGTGACGTGGCTCTGTCTAGTAGTTTATATTAGCATTTTTTCTTGAAGAGACAATGTTGACCATGTTTATTCTTTGAGTTGTCTTTTGGGATTCGATCCTCCTCGAGTTTGGCTATCAGGGTGGAATCGACGAAGCTTCGTCGTAGTTCCTGTCATCTTCTCCGGACGACGAGGTTAGGGTTTCTCACCCTGTGTTTGCAATGACGATATATGATGTGAGGCGCTTTAGATCGATCTATGGGTAAAATGGCAACACGCGCAGGTTCAGGATGCTGGTTCTTAGGGGCATGTGCACGAAGGCTTTTACCGATTCCGGTAGGGAAGAGGCGATAGTGGCACATCGGCGGCTCATTCTGACAATTATAATGGCCATTCGGTGGTTCGGGAATGTCGATGTAATTTTTATTAGATTTAAAAGCTTTACATTTTTATGAACTTTTATAGGAGATCCAGACCTTTTTGCCAAAGAAAAAACAAACTAGGACTTTGGTGTTAGCGAGGAGACCCCTTAGACTAGTGGCGTACGATGACGTGCAGCAGGTGGTTCGTTCGGTGATCTTCTGCAGCGTCATCCGTGTTTAGTTCTTCGCCCGAGTCGGAGTTGTGTTGTTTGGTCGCAGGTGACTGAGATTTTGGCATGAATCTTTTTATCGCTCCACACGACCTTTACAGTGTGGGTTGCGACAACGATCGCATTTGCAAAGCCAGAGTCGTTTGCTAGGTTTAGGGATGGAGATGACACCTGTAGGGAAGAAGTGATGACGATGACGCTCGCGTGCTGTATCGGTTAGGCCCTCGAATTGGCGTGTGCGGGGTATCTCATGTGTGTCGCTCAACGGTTGTGCGGGTTTTCACTCGGTTTTTCATAATTAGCTGGGTAATTGGTCTTCGCTCGGTTTTCCCTAATTAATCGATCAACTATTTTCTTCTTAATGAATAAATGGGTTCTCTCATTTTGAAGAAAAAAAACAGACGCTGGTCAACTTCACCTCTGTTTTAAACCGGCAGACCCTGCTTTGACTAACGAGACTGACCTGACCAGGGTTAACCCACCTTGAAGCAACCGGCCAGTCGTAGCATGATTAGTCTTCCACGTGCCGCGTGTACTGTACCAGTCTACGGGGCACGGAGTTGTACTCCTACTTGAGCAGCTCCATTCTCGCCGTCTCCTCTCCTCTGCAGCTGACCAGCTCCACCTTTCCCACTCCCGCTGAAGCCGACCTGCCTGCAATCACGGAGGAGAGGAGAAAAACACAAAGAAACAACAGCGCGCCGCTCCAGCTCCAGCTCCCGAGGCAGCTCACCGGCGGCCACCGTCCGACCGACCCCTCCCCCGCCCATTCCCGCGGCGCCCCCCTCCGCCCGCCCGCTCGCCGCCGCCTGGTGATGCTACGGGCCCCCGGCCCCGCCGCGGCGACACCGGCTCGCAGCTAGATCTGGCCCGCAGGGGGTTCCCGGGCGGCATCGGCATGGGGCGGCTCGCGGGGCTGCGGTGGCTCCTCGTCCTCGCGTGGGCGGCGGCGGGGGCGCTGGCCACGGAGGAGGACAGCAAGGCGGCGGCCGTCGCGGCGCCCGGGCCGCGCCGGCACGCGTACGCGGCGATGATGTACATGGGCACGCCCCGCGACTACGAGTTCTACGTGGCCACGCGCGTCATGATGCGCTCGCTCCGCGGCTTCGGCGCCGACGCCGACCGCGTCGTGATCGCCTCGCTCGATGTCCCGCCGCGCTGGGTCCAGGCGCTGTAAGCCCTCCCCCCACTCCCCCCTTGTCGTCTTTCTTGCCTTGGATCGTTGGGTGGTGCCAAAAATTTCACCCCCTGTTGACTATTGAGCAGATATTCGATGCCGAGCTCGGTTGCTTGGGTGTTTCTCTTTCTTGAAAAAACCCCTGTTGCTTCACTGGTTGACTTCGGGCTTGGCTCGTTGCTTGCGGCATATTTATAGCTACATCTATGTTCTGTTAGTAGCAACTTGGGTAGTTCCATGCCATATTTGATTCGAACCCCTACGTCTGCTGTTTGGTCTGAACTTTGGTTAGTCAGTGGAACGCCTTCGTTTCTACCCAACGCCGATTAATGATTATTTGATTTTTCGCAAAAAAGATCAGTGATTATTTGATTGATTGATGTTACAGTGTATGGATATTCATCTTTCTTCTTCTTATTTGGTTCAAATTTGTTTTTCTTTCTGTACAACTCTCTGAACATATTGGGTATCCGGTCTTAAAGGTGGCGCTACTCTGTTTCTGAAATATGTCAAGTTCTTACAATTTCATCTTGCATTTCTGTGAACAGTTTTGGCGCCCGGATCATTTAGTACCCTTTTCGCATTGTCCTGTTGGTTACTGTTTCTTCCAGTACTTCCGGATGCATAGACGATATATATGTTACATGCTTGCTTCTTGGAAATGGTCTTCTCGAATGGTTACTGTCTTTGAGTCGGTTGCTCTGTATGCTTCTTGGAAATGGTCGTCTCTAATGGCACAACGTCATTGGAGTTTGTTAAGAATAGTACCTCATCTGCGTTTGAAATATTTGTTGATAAATTGCGAGACCCGAGCTGCGAATTTCCACCACCAATTTGCACACATTTTACCTACCTTATTGTTAACCAGTATTTCTTCACTGTAGAACAGTTCGTGTTAGACCATCGACTTGGTGTTTCTGTTAGATATTTGCTGAAAGTCGCAAGATTTGACCAGTCAACGTTCTACTAGTTCTACTTGTTAGTAGTTGATTAACTGACTGTGACTGCATATAGTTGTTAAAAAGTATTTTCAATTGGGGGCATATATGTCGTGCTGTTTAAGTGACCACATCTGGTTGTCCGACTAGGTTGATTAATCTCTGTTATGGCTTGTTAGTCCTTGCCTACAAGATTGCGTTTCAGGAAATCCTATATTTGTTTTGTGGCTTTGCAAGTTTTCTCTATATCTTGGTGACCAAAACTTTCTCCCCTGTTCCAGAGAATATCAGCCTGTGAATCATTGTCGACTTTGGGCATTTTCATAAGTGGGCTTTAATATATGAACTAATGCATTCAAAACTTCAAACTGTATTATGAGAAGTTGAGAGTTGTTTCGGGTTTAGAAGCTTACTACATCTGATCCAAAATGTAGGTCCTTATAGCATTTTACCAGTCAAACATTTAAGAATTAGTGGATTCAAGACATCAAACTGTACTAGATTTATCATGAAATATACTTTTATAATATATAGTTTTCATGATGTGAGACAACATATTCGCATGGAAATCTACGGTTGAAGTACCTACCACCTTGAAGACTCTGTCAATGTCCTAAAGACTTACTCCCTCCGTTCCTAAATACTTGTCTTTCTAGGCATTTCAACAAGTGACTACATACGGAGCAAAATGAGTGAATCTACACTCTAAAATATGTCTACATACATCCGTATGTAGTAGTCATTTGAAATGTCTAGAAAGACAAATATTTAGGAACGGAGGGAGTACATTTTTTATCAGAAGAGATAGTTACTATCGAGCTGTGTATTCAACAGTATTTTTTATATGAGAACTATAACTGATCATGAACGAAAAATAGTGGCAGTATAGAGGAAACTAAGGCGATCAGGTTGCAATAAAAATGAAGTCGGGCGGGGTCACTCTCTAGTTGTGTGAAAACAGTTATTATGGCAGTGCATGAAGCATTATGCTTTTTATTTTATCTTTTAATGTAACATTCTTGTGATGCCTCATGCTACTGCTAGAATTCACATGTATTCTGAAGCAAAGCATTCAGCATACATTAATTACTGTCAAATATGCTTAATCTGGAATGTACCTTTTTTTGGTATGCAGAGTCTTGATTCTGTTACTTATTTATGCATCTCCAACTGTTTCTGTAGGAAAGATGATGGTGTGAAGGTGGTCTCTGTGGATAATTTGAAGAACCCATATGAAAAACAAGATAACTTCAACTCACGATTCAAGTTGACCTTAAATAAGCTGTATGCTTGGAGCTTAGTTTCCTATGACCGAGTTGTTATGCTAGACTCTGACAATATGTTTCTCCAGAACACTGATGAATTATTTCAGTGTGGCCACTTCTGTGCAGTCTTCATCAACCCTTGCATCTTCCATACAGGCCTCTTTGTACTGAAGGTAGGATTACTTAATCAGCACACATCTCCTTTCTTCTTTAAACATTATCATCTTTTTGCAGATCTAAGACTAAAGTTGTGTTATTGCTTTGTTATTTGCAATGGTTATGAATGGAACTTTTGAGATCATTTTTGGATGCTTTGTTTGTTGTTCAGTATTTCATTTTACGAGTGATCTATCTGTCATTTGATGCTTCGTACTACTTTATTTATTGTGTTGGATTAAATATATATCTTTGTGGTTTTGTTGTCAACTTGTTTAGTACAGATTGTTTGTTTATCAAAATGTATTTTTTGACATAAATGTATTTATCTAAGACACGTGATGCATAAGTTTTAAAAATATGTATTGTGCAGACTAACTTACGTAGAAAATATGTATTGTGCTGTAGAAGGACTGGTCATGGTTCTAAAACATTGAAACCCCTTTGTTATGCGCCAATATAATTATTGTTGACATTCTCACAGTTACTAATCAACCATTTTTCTTTCCTTTTTTTTTAACGAAAATCACAACTATTCTTATGATCTCTTTCTTTTGTTTCTAGCCTTCTATGGATGTTTTTAAGAACATGCTACATGAGCTAGCTGTTGGGCGTGAAAACCCAGATGGTGCAGATCAGGGCTTCCTTGCTAGCTATTTCCCAGACTTGCTTGATCAGCCAATGTTCCATCCACCAGCTAATGGCACCAAACTTGATGGAAATTATCGCCTTCCTCTAGGCTATCAGATGGATGCATCTTATTATTGTGAGTATGACTACCGGTATATCATTATTCCATATGCATTTTCATGGCTAAGACTGATGAACTGCACTTCTTTCAGATTTGAAGCTCCGGTGGAGTATTCCGTGTGGACCGAATAGTGTGGTTACATTTCCAAGTGCTCCATGGATGAAGCCATGGTACTGGTGGTCTTGGCCAGTTTTACCTCTGGGACTTTCTTGGCATGAACAACGTCGCGAAAACCTGGGGTGGGTAGTTTCTTTAGAAACTCTTTTTGTCATCCATATCTCTATTACATTCTCAAACTGTGATACTAATAGTACCTTGCACGAAATGTAGTCCCAATCTCCCAGATAAGAAAGGCTATTTTGTTAAATGGTAGTAGCACACTAGCACTCGTGTGTATTTATGTGATTGGTGGCATGTCTTTCTGGAATCACCATCTATCTTCTTTAGAATAAAGATACACAAGACAGCGCTTATGATGCTTCTTTAATTTTTTATGATAGAATTCCATAAAATAGGGGTTATGAACTTGTGATGCCCTTAAAAATTGGTATGGGTAAAGGAGCATCATTAATTGCTATGTAGTTGCACAAAATTTTAGTTCGGAAACACATCATCAGTTACTTTTTCTGACAATGTTTGAACTTGGTGCAAAACAGGTATTCATCAGAGATACCGATGGCATTATTCCAGGCTCTACTGTACATTGGAGTCATCGCAGTGAACCGACTAGCACGGCCTAGTTTGTCGAAGCTCTGCTACAACAGAAGAATGGAGAAAAGCACCATGTTCTTACTCACCACGCTCAGAGTAGTGGCGGCATGGTCCATTCTTGCAGCCTACACCATTCCCTTCTTCCTCGTCCCACGGACCGTCCATCCGCTGCTAGGCTGGCCACTATACCTGCTCGGTTCTTTCTCCCTCTCTTTGATCGTCATCAACTTCTTCCTCCTCCACCCCCTTGCCGTCCTCACGACATGGTTCGGGATCATCGGCACGCTCTTTGTGATGGCATGCCCATGGTACATGAACGGCGTCGTCAGGGCGTTGGCGGTGTTCGCGTATGCGTTTTTCTGCGCGCCGGTGGTCTGGGCATCCTTGGTCAAGATAATGAGCTCCTTGCAGGTCCTGATCGAGAGGGACGCCTTTAGGCTTGGGGAGCCTAATCAAACGGCGGAGTTCACCAAGCTTTACTGAGGTGGGCAGGACAGATACATATATGGTGACTTGTAGCGTCGTTCGATTTGATCAGCTAATCCCAGTTCATGTTGGCAATTCTGATGGCCATTTCAGCTGTACAAGTAAAACCGCCGAGTTTGGGAGCTACAGTTGTTGAACCTATGTAACACGAACTGGAACCATTGGAACCCATGATTGTCCTCTTGGACATGTAGGTGATATATATATGGTGCCGAGGAAAAGGGGAAATTGATGCTTGTGCGCATGTGTTGCTTCTGCTTCTGCTGAGGAACATACTAGAGTAAATGCTTTTTGGTTTCTTGATTTGCTTTTTGCTGTTGTCGAGGAAAAATGGCCAACGCACTACACATTCCTAGCTTTCCTCTAATTGATTTGATCTTTTCAGTTCTACTATCATGAGAAATGGCCAAATCTTGTCACTGTTACTGTACATGATTTTGTCCTGGAGGCCTGAAGTTTTTTTTTCTATAATCACCTATTATTTGTCTTAGATTTGTTCCCAATTACTTGTCAATAATTTGGGACAGAGGGAGTACATTTTATGTGTTTAAACTTGGGAGTTCAAAATTAGTGACTGGCAGCATGTTTCTTAACACCCAGTTATGGCGTTTCTTCTTCTGTTCCTCTGTTTTTTTTTCTATTGGAGTTTGGGGTGTAAAACTGTAAATTAAGCCAAAGTAGACTAAGAGTCCTAAGGGGCATTGGAGTTTGGGGTGTAAAACTTTAAATTAAGCCAAAGTAGACTAAGAGCAACTCTAGCAGACCCTGCAAAACGCGTTTGCAGTTCGACGCAGATCTCGTTTGCGGGTCAAAAACATGCGCACCAGAAACTGTATGTGGAACTGCATAATTTAAAAAAAAGTTTCGCGGTAGAAATTGCAACCATAGTAGTTCATCACATACTACATATACTACATGATCAAACACTAATCCATTACAAAACACTAGTTCATACTACATACTACATTCACTAATAGTACTAGAGGGGGTGGGGATCTCACGGCGGCGAGCTCGCGGCCATGGACGACGTGGTGGAGGAGCTCAATCCTCCTCGTCGGAGTTGCCGAGGTCGATGTACTTCTGCTTCTGCTCCTCGCGGATGCGCCGCCACTCGTCGTCCTTCTCCTTGGCGAGAAGGTTTGCCGCAACCACCTGCTGGAACACGAGGTCGTCGAGCTCCTCCTGGTGGCGCCGGCGCTCCACCTCCTCGCGCAAGCTGCATTCGGCTATGGTGGCCGCGACCGCGTCGTCATCGGCGACGAAGTCCTCGAGCCCGACGACACTGCGGCGCACAACCTCCTCGGGCTCCAGCTTGACGGCGACGACCTCGATTTTCTCCGGCTCCTCCAACCGCTCCCTCTTCATGGGGAGAAGGCTCGCATCGGAAGAGGAAGAGCTCGCGGCGTGGGAAGATCTCGCACCGGAGGACGAGCCCGCGGCAGAGGATGGCGTACGCCCGTGCCGACGGTCGTATTCCTCCGTCTCGCGGACGCGAAAGCTCGCGGATGCGAAAGCTCGCCAGCGGTGATAGGCCCCGGTTCATCCACTTCGTCGCCCCGCGTTTCCTCGCGCCGTCCGAGCGGACACGCCGCTCGCGCTCGGGGTCGCCGCCGCCGCCGGATCTACTCCCGGAGCCGCCGCCGGAGCTCCAAATGCGGCCCCACATGGCGGTTGGAGGCGGAATGCGGCTCACCGGCGGCGAGAAATGTGAGGAGTGGGGTGGTGAATTGCGGAGAGACGCGGCGGCGGGGGGATAGGGTTTCGACCCGCAAACGCACCGCGAACCCGTAGATATACTGGTCGGGGGGGGGGGGTGTTGCGGGCTGGGCAAGTATACGGGCTCTATTCTGGCCAGAAAATTGGGCCGATCCCGTATATTCGCCGGAATTTTGCGGGTTTGCCCATTTTGCCGGGTCGGTTAGAATTGCTCTAAAATAGCTCTTTAATGTGCAAGAGACTCCGTTGGATAACTAAGCATGACTGACAAAGATATCCTCCATCGTTCAAATACAAGGCGTGTTTAAGAATTTCAGGTCCAAACATTAGATATGTGGACTACAGTGACGCGAAGAAAGAAACCACTCCGGGCAGGGCCGAGATCGGCGCCGGAGGTGACCGCGGCGGCGAGGCCGGCGATCACGGCGTCCCAGATCAGGGCGGCTCGCCAGGAGTGTTTGAAATCGCTCCTGGGCCAAAGGGGGTTGGATTCGGATGTTGGGCCGCAGAGTATCTCTGGGCCGGGGACTGTTGGGTATGTGGCCCAGACAAGTCCGGTCCAGATTGATATCGAGGGGGACAATGCATGCATCATGGTTCGATCGACGTTGCCGTCTGCTTTCCTGCGCCCTAGGGTTTTTCGGCGACGGGCACCTCGGCTTCGATCCGCTGGGAGTGGTCGAGCTCGACGCATCCCACCCCCAGGGTCATGGCGGGCCGTGGTGCAGCTCCGCCGCTGGGTAAAAGCAGCGCGCCACCGGATTGGTCAGCGCGAAGCACCGCCGCCGGCGCTGGCAGCGGCCGTGGTACTGCGCCCTTGCCGGTCCCTGGCTCGGGCCGCGGAGGTGTGATGCCCACGCCATCTGCAACGGGGCGGGGTGCTATGGTACTCGGTGGGGTGGCAAATACGGTGGTGGGTCGCGGCGGAGGTGTTCTGCCCGGTGCTCGGCCGCCGACGCAGGGCTCGGCGGTGCTGCCTTCGGCCGGGCGAGGTGGGCCAGTTCACGGTCCTAGACCATCGGCCCCCGGCCTAGTTTGGGTGGCCGTTGCGGGTCGGGGTGGCACGCCGCCCAGGCCGCCTACGCTGGGGAGCCAAGGAGTGTCGCCATGTCAGCAGCCTCGAGCGGCCCCGCGGCCTCACCTCGTCGCCCGACTGATGCAAAATCGGGTTGGGCCGGTGCAGACGCAGGCACCGCCGCCGCAGACCTCGGGTGTTGGAGGTGCTTCGGGTACGCCCCGGGGTTAGTGGGGAGATGATGGTTACAATGCATATGGGGATGGTCAACACCGTGGCTCCTCGTCGACGGGTGGTGGCCGTGGGTATGCTTGGCAGAGCGATGGTTCGGCGGAGAGGCCTTTCCTGGGTCCTATGGGTGGTTTTGTTGAGGGGGCATCTAGCCCAGGCTATCGACAGCGGGGTGGTTTCCGCGGTCATCGTGGTGGTCGAGGCGGTCGAGGTGGCCGGTACCGTCCACGACAGCCTCCCCCGCCTGTTGTTGTCGAGGAGACGATCACTAGCGGGGCTGCCGAGGAGCCGGTGTTGTCCGGTCAGGCAATGGAGGTGGTGACGGCGCTCGCTACTGCTGAGGTACCGGGAATGAGACATTGGGGTCAGTGTCTGTGGAGGCGACAGACATGGCTGATTCGGATAGGGCGCCCAAATGGGCGCACAAGAAGGAGAAAATGTTATGCTATCGTTGTGGAGAGAGGGGTCACTTTATTGCTGAGTGCGTGGCTGAATTATGTGATACTTGTGGCAAGCCGGCACATGACTCGGGGAATTGTCCGCTTTTGCGAGATCAGGCACCGTCTCTTATAAAGAATGGAGTGTATTGTGCTGAACTCACGTTCTTTGAGTCTCCTAATGAGAGGGAGGTTCCTGACGAGGCACAGAGCATGACCACTGGGATTGTCAAGGTTACCAGAGGAGAGGTCTCTGAGACCTAGATTGTGCAGAGGCTCAGGGAGTTAGCTCCAAGGGACTTCCAGTGGGAGCTCGTTAGTCTCGAGGCAAAGTTGTTTAGGGTTAAGTTCCCTTCGGTGGAGGATTTACAGAGACTTCTGAGTTTTGGGATGTGCAAGGTGCCGGGTACAGATTGTATCCTCGAGTTCCATGAGTGGAAGAAGGTTGAGCCTCAGGGTAAGCCTCTTACTCAGGTCTGGCTGCGTTTTTCCGGGGCTCCCTCAAAGCCGATGCTGGATGCTAGGGTCGTGGCTAGCTTGGGCATTATGGTGGGGAAAACTGAGCGAGTGGATATGGCTTTTACCAGAGCTCACGGGGTAGCCCGACTGCTGGTTAGTGTTCTGGATATTGAGTTCGTGCCTGATGTGGTCAAGTGGACATATCGAGGCCAGATTTATAACCTCGTGATTGAGTTTGAGGATGAGAGTCTGTTCGCCGAGGCGGCTAACGGGTCTGATGTTAATATGCATTAGGGAGATGACAGCTCGGGAGTGAAGGAGACACTGGTCAATGATACTGGACGGGAGTTGTCCAATGGACCGGGGTCTGTTTCTCAGACGCCTGGGGATGGGACGGTACCACCCTCCATGGTGCCTATGACTTCTCTGAGATTTGGGTCCTTCGAGCCTACTTCTGCGCCTCCGAGACTTTGGAGTGATCGAGTGGAGTCTGACGAGGTTTTTGAGCACGCGTTACCTGCTTTGGATTTTGAGGATGCCGTGGGTCCCGTCCCTGGGGCCTCGCCGATCTCGGTTAGGGGAAATGAGGAGTATAGGCAGGCAACCACTCCCTCACGTGCTCAACACGTTGACTCTCCTCAGGACGAGGTTCCGGTGGTGGAGGTTTTACCTTCGGTAGGGGGTCCGGGGCAGGTGGCCTCGGCTCTCTCTTCTTCTCCCGCGGTGCAGGAGCTGCAGGAGGCGGTCCCGCCTTCTGAAGGGGGCTCGGGGCAGGCGGCTCCGGTGCCCTCTTCGTCTCTCATAGTGGACGAGGTCTCGGTGGTGGAGGTCTTACCTTCGGGAGGGGGTTCGGGGCAGGTGGCCTCGAAACCCTCTTCTTCCCTCGCGTTGCCGGAGTTGCAGGTGGCGGCTCCGCCGCCTGGAGGGGGCTCGGGGCAGGTGGCCTCGGAGCCCTTTTCACCTGGGGCGCCAAGGGCCGCCACTCCTGTGGTGGGTGGGGAGTTCGGGCAGGTGGCCCATGCATTCCCTTCCCCGGTGCGTTGCAGTCTCCGTGCTGTGGGGTGCGACCGACGTCAGCGACTCCGTCGAGCGCCCCGCCGCTTTCTGGCGTACCCGTTGGTTCGGCCATGGAGGCTGACCGGCTGCGTGTTTGAGGTGAGGCAGGAGCCCCACCCCGAGCAGGGTCACTCGGGAGGAGGTTATTGCTTTTGGAGGGATTCCGGATCCGGTCTCTGAGGGGCGACGGTTGAGCTGCCGTATCCAGGATCGTCCGGAGGTTGACGACATACAGCAGCGGTGCGCCATGAGAGCGACCAAGCTTCGTGATATTGAGGTCACTACTGGTATGTCGTTTAATACCTCTAATTCCATTTTGCATTTTTCTAATGATGAGATTATTAATAATGCAAATCAACTAGGAGTTTCACTAGGTAGTAATGATAGTGAAATCTCAAATTCTGTTAATGATATCCTGGATTTAGAGGCAAAGCGGGCTTTAGAGATGATTCGTAACTTAGCAGCGGTTAAGCCCATGAATGATTCCAACTTTGATGCTTTGGGGGTCTGGGTGCTCGATAATTTTTGTGCGGATCTTAGACCTCCCCTACCTGAGTCTGAGGAGGAGGATGATTCATCTGAGAATGTTGTGGATAGACCTTCTGAGACTGGTTGTGAGGACCGGCTGGAGAGTCAGAACATTCCTAAATGCAAGTGGAAGCGGAAGATTTACCCGGCTTCCACAGTGCATACGAGTGCTAGGATCCATACGACGAAAAAAATTTCATGACGAAATATGAAAGGAATCTTTTGGAATAGCAGATGTCTGAAAGACTTGGCTAAAAGAAGGTTTCTTGCAGAGGCGTCTATCGAGCATAGGTTGGATTTTATCACATTGTCGTAAACTGGTAGAGATAATTTTTCACCACAATTTCTAAATACTTTATCGGGAGGTATTGATTTGACTGGCATTGTCTGCCACCGAGAGGGAGATTGGGTGGGATCTTACTCGGAGTTAGATGCGATTCGCTGGAAGTTCGAAGTGTGGTGATGGGAGACTTTGCAGTTAAGTTTCGGGTGCGGTCGAAGGCCGATGGGTTTAATTGGGCTCTGGTGGCGGTATATGGTGCCGCACAGCCCGAACTCAAACCGGAGTTCTTGGCTGATCTGGTTAGGATTTGCGGCTCTGAGCAGCTTCCAATCCTGGTGGGGGGTGATTTCAACATCATTAGAAGGCGTCAGGAGAAGAACAAGGATAACTTTGACGGGAGATGGTCGTTCATGTTCAATACTATCATTGAAAGCTTAGATCAGAGAGAGATAGAGCTGTCAGGGAGAAAGTTCACCTGGGCTAACGCGTTGCCAAATCCGACGTTTGAAAAGTTGGATCGAGTGCTGGCTAGCGTCGAATGGGAATGAAGTTTCCTTTGTAATGATCTGAGCTCTTTCCGTGGTATTTCTGACCACACGCCTTTATTTCTTGACTATGGTGAGGCCACCCACTTGGGAAACAAAAACACGTTTTCGTTCGAGCTTGCTTGGTTTGAACGAGACGGCTTCTTTGATCTCTTAGCTAGAGAGTGGGCTAAGGATGCAGGAGGTAGGACGACGCTTGAGCGTTGGCAGAATAAGATCAGGCACTTGAGGAGTTTCCTTCGTGGGTGGGCTAAGCATCTTAGTGGGATTTATAAGGTTGAAAAGGAACGGCTCCTTACCCTTATTCAGTCCCTGGATGTAAAAGCAGAAACCACGGTTCTGCCGGCCTCGGAGCTTCATGACAAGCTTGACGCGAAGATGAGATTGAAAGAGCTTCTTCGTGAAGAGGAATTAAA
Source organism: Aegilops speltoides (assembly GCA_021437245.1). NCBI lineage: Eukaryota > Viridiplantae > Streptophyta > Magnoliopsida > Poales > Poaceae > Aegilops > Aegilops speltoides. The sequence goes on from CM038142.1 coordinate 467,707,964, forward strand.
GTGGGCGTTGCGGGCCAAGGTCCGACGAGTAGTCCAGGAGGACGCGAACACTCAATTCTTTCACATGATCGCTAATGGCAAACACAGAAAGAAGAGGATCTTTCAGCTTGAGCAAGATGAAGGAACGATTTTAGGACAGGAGAACCTAAAATTATACATTACCTAGTATTACAAGCAGTTGTCTGGGCCTCCAGAGGATAACTGTGTGTCTCTGGATGAGTCCAGGATTGAGGATGTTCCTCAACTTACTGCTATTGAGAATGATATTTTAGATGCTCCTTTTTCTGAGAAAGAGGTGTTTGAGGCCATTTCGCAGATGAAGAATAATAAGGCTCCCAGTCCGAATGGATTTCCGGTTGAGTTCTATAAGTAGTGCTGGCATATTATTAAGGGGGATCTGTTGCCGTTGTTCCATGATCTATTCTCTGGACAACTTCAGCTTTTTCAACTGAATTTTGGAACGATAACCCTGCTTCCTAAGAAAATAGAGGCTGTCCGAATTGAGCAATTCAGGCCCATCTGTCTTCTTAACGTTAGTTTCAAAATTTTTACCAAGGTCGGGACTAATATGCTCACGCAGATTGCGCATTCTGTCGTGCAGCATACCCAAACTGCTTTCATGTCGGACAGTAACATCCTCGAAGGGGTTGTGGTCGTTCATGAAACGCTCCATGAGATTCACACGAAAAAACTAGATGGAGTTGTTTTCAAGGTGGATTTCGAGAAAGCGTACGATAAAGTCAAATGGCCTTTCCTTTAACAGGCCTTACGCATGAAGGGTTTTGATGAAGCTTGGCGACGCTAGGTAGAATCTTTCACGCAAAAAGGGAGTGTTGGAATTAAAGTAAATGATGACATAGGTCATTATTTTCAGATACAGAAGGGCCTGAGACAAGGTGATCCAATGTCTCCTGTTCTGTTCAACGTTGTGGTTGATATGTTGGCAATTCTGATAGGTAGGGCAAAGGAGGCCGGTCAAGTGGGTGGCTTGGTGCCTCATCTAGTTGATGGAGGTGTGTTCATCCTGCAGTACGCTGATGATACGATCATCTTTATGGAGCACGACTTGGCAAAAACGAGAAATATGAAGCTGGTGTTATGCTTATTTGAATAATTGACCGGATTGAAGATTAACTTTCATAAAAGCGAGTTGTTCTGTTTTGTTAGAGCCAATGAGGAACAAGGGGCTTATAGGCAATTGTTTGGATGCGAATTGGGGACATCACCTTTCACGTACTTAGGTATACCCATTCACCATTGTAAGTTGACAAACAGAGAATGGAAGTGCATCGAGGATCGGTTTGAGAAGAAGCTGAGTTGCTGGAAGGGCAAACTCATGCCATATGGAGGCCGATTGATTCTTATTAATTCGGTGCTCACGAGTATGCCTATGTTTCTCTTATATTTCTTCGAAGTCCCAGTTGGTGTTAGGAAAAGGCTGGACTTTCTATCGATCCCGTTTCTTCTGACAGAGTGATGAACTTAAGAGAAAATACCGACTCGTCAAATGGGATATCATCTGTCGACCAAAGGACCAGGGGGGCCTTGGTATTGAGAATCTTGAAGTCAAGAACAGATGTCTTCTCAGTAAGTGGCTGTATAAGTTATCAGTTGAGACTGATGCCACGTGGGCGCAGATTCTCCGTAGTAAGTATCTGCAGTCCAAGACTTTGTCCCAGGTGACAGTGAGACTGACTGACTCGCCTTTTTGGAAGGGGCTTATGAGAGTCAAAGCGGCCTTCTTTAATAGAACAAAGTTTATAGTCGGTAATGGCACCACCACTCGCTTCTAGGAGGATACTTGGCTTGGTGAAACGCCACTAGCGCTTCAGTATCCGTCCCTGTATCGTATTGTTCAACGACGTGATGCTCTTGTTGGAACGATTTTGCAGTCCATTCCCCTTAATTCAGTTTAGGAGGGCGCTTGTTGGCGACCGGTGGGAAGCATGGCTTCATTTTGTGAGTAGACTGATGGAGGAACATTTATCTCATCAGCCCGATCAGTTGTGCTGGAAGCTTACTAGGTCTGGAGAGTTCATGGTTAAGTCGATGTATATCGATGTCATCAACTCTAGTGCTATTCCTAGTTCCAAAAATGTTTGGAAAGTCAAAGTTCCTTTAAAGATTAAAGTGTTTATGTGGTTTGTACATAAACAAGTCATATTAACAAAGGATAATTTGGTTAAGCGCAACTGGAGAGGATCTACTAGGTGTAGTTTTTGTGATCGGGACGAAACTATCAAGCACCTATTCTTTGATTGCCCGTTGGCGAGAGTTTTGTGGCGCACGGTGCATATTGCCTTCAACATTACTCCTCCGAATTCGGTCAGTACGTTATTTGGAACGTGGCTTGTTGGGATAGAGTCCAAAACAGCTAGTCACATTCGAGTAAGAGTATGTGCTTTGTTGTGGGCAATTTGGAATTGCAGAAATGATTTGGCTTTTAACAGAACACCAAATATTCACTTTTTGCAGGTTATATTCCGAGCTACTGCACTGATCCGTATGTGGTCGTTACTCACTCCGACGGAGGCCAGGGAGCGTTTGGTTACTGGATCTATCCGGTGGGAGATGGTAGCGCGGGATATCTTCAACCGGTTTGGATGGCGGTCATGTAATAGGATAGGCGATTAGTTTACCTATTTTTGTTATGCCAGCCGGTTGTGGCTTCTTGGCCTTTTGTTTTTGGCGTTGTGGCTTTTTGTGAGCTTGCCTTTTTTGTTCTCAGACTGTAAGACCTTGTTAAAATTCTTTATTTTGCTATAAAGGTGGCCGTATGCATAGTTCTGATGCAGAGGCCGGGGAATCCCCTTTCAAAAAAAAACATTAGATATAAAAAAAGGTCTTATATTATGTTATGGAGGGAGTAGCATGCAGGTTGTTTGGCATGAAATTAGCCCATCAGATAGTATGTATTAGAGGTGGCCTCTTTTGATTGCAATTTTGCATATTTTCAAACTAATAATGTGCAAAACAAATGATCAAAGTCAGAATTGTTCAGTCATACACTATTATTTTTGCCTCGTCGTCGATAAGAACGTGTTCTCTGTGCTGTGTGACCACTTACAAATATTACACATGCTGTGCGCGATTTGACTTTTTTTTTCCCGGGTCGCATGATGACTTATCTTGAGATTGATCATATCCATTTTTCTTTTCGAGACAAACTAGCCACGCCTAACGCCTGGTATATTGATTAGCGATCTAATATCGCTGTCATTAAAGATATAAGAGTGCAGATCATGCGCACTAGTATTAATACTCTACACAATAGAAGAAGACATCATTTGAAAAAGTCGCATGCAGATCAGGCCCACGGTTGTCCTTCAGCTGGCATCTACACAAGGCGGTGCCTTGTTGTCTCAGCCTCTTGCACAGAGCAACAAAACAGAGCAAAAGGAAGCGGTTCGGCACTACCCATCTCCGAGAATGAACGGGCGGGGGCGGCTGCTGCTCTGGCTCTTCCTCTCGGCCGCGCTGACCCCGCCGCGGCAGCTCGCCGTGGCCGGCGCAGCCTCCAGTTCCAGTTCCAAGGTGGTGACCAGCCTCCCTGGGTTCCAGGGCCGCCTCCCCTTCCACCTCGAGACCGGGTACCCATTTCTCGCTTTCTTCTTCAGCTTAATTTTGGTTTCTCCACGCACCAAGGCGGATCACCTTGATCGACTCCATTAATTGGCTTCTCGACTTAAGGTACGTGGAGGTGGACGAGGAGAACGGCACAGAGCTGTTCTACTACTTCGTGGAGTCCGAGGCCGGCGCCGACAAGGCCCCTTTCCTCCTCTGGCTCACCGGCGGCGACCGCTGCTCCGTGCTCAGCGGCCTCGCCTTGGAGATCGGTACACCATGTTTGCATCCTTCAGGAGTTGACTGCTGGGCGATGCCATTACTCTTTGACATCATATTATTCCATGCATGTGCACGGCAACTGCAGGTCCATTCCAGTTCGTCGCAGAGCCCTACAACGGCACCATACCGCGCCTGCAAATCAACCCCTACTCATGGACCAAGGTCGGTCCTGTTTCTTGCATACATATCATATGCAATGCAATGCCGGATCATTCCTGTGTTGACGGCGTCCATCTGCATGCAGGTGGCAAATGTCCTTTTCGTCGATACACCGGTCGGGGCAGGATTTTCGTTCTCCAGGCGACCCCAGGGCTACGATGTCGGGGAAGTATCTACCTCGTTGCAGCTCCATGAACTCCTCATCAAGGTACAGTGGCTACTCCGATCCACTAATTAGTCTAATTCGATTGAGTACAATTCTTTTTCTTCGAGGGATTGAATACTAATAATTAGTTCAATCCACGTGACAACGTCTAGTGGTTCACTGACCATCCCGAGTTCCTCGCAAGCCCTCTCTATATCGGGGGAGACTCTCTTGCTGGACAACTTGTACCGTTTATCGCTCAAAAGATCTCAGAAGGTAGGTATTTAGATTCTCAAATGTATAACTGACTAAATTTCAACCTCGATTTTCAATTAAGCTCACCTAGTTCAACTATATGTCCATGATTTGTATTCTGCAGGCATCGAAGGTGGAAGGAACCCCATCCTTAATCTCAAGGTAACCATCATAATTTTGGCCAAAGAGTTTGCATATACATCGATATATCGCATGTCATAATTACGTTAATTTCCTCGCTCCCAGGGCTATCTGGTAGGCAACCCGGGTACCGGCGAAAACATTGATATTAGCTCTAGAGTGCCATATGCTCATGGACTTGGTATAATATCAGATCAGTTATATGAGGTAATTAAACGCATCCACATCCGTTTATTCCAAATTTCCAATATATCCGCATGCGCCAAAAACTTCTGCACTCTTAAATGATATGCCTGTTACTCTTTTTTTTTCTTTTCTTTCTGTAGACAATATTGGGGCATTGCCAAGGAGAAGACTACATGAATCCCAGAAATACACTGTGTGCTCAATCTCTAGGCACTTTCAACAATGTAAGAACGAGATATCCTACAAATACTTTCACGCCGCAATTCAAATTACTTTGACTGAAGGTTGTGTATGTACTGTATGCAACTCAAATTGCAGCTCCTCTACGAAGTTATGACCGCCCAAATTTTGTTGGACAATTGCGTTTATGCATCTCCTAGGCCAGGCACCGAGACGGACAAGTCAGCTCGTGCTGCTCGGAAGATCCTAAGCGAGGAAGCAGTAATCGTACCGGGGAAACGAGTAAAACACCCGCCACCTCGCGTGCCATTGGGCTGCATTGTAAGCCAACATACAGAGCCACAACCTCTCACCATTGTATGTGTTTCCATTGCTTGAGTTTGACCTAATGCTACACACCCGACTCATGGATTCAGAGCTACACGGCTTATCTCTCGTATTTCTGGGCAAACGACGCGCTCACCCGAGACGCCCTGGGGATCAAGGACGGCACCGTGGACGAGTGGGTGAGGTGCCACGACGGCGACCTGCCGTACGCCGTGGACATCGGGAGCAGCATCAAGTACCACCGGAACGTCACCGTCAACGGTTACCGTGCGCTGGTGTACAGGTAATAAGTGAGACTCGGGATAGATATCGTCTTCAAGGTGGTTTGTTCGTTCGTTGCTACTGAAACTCGGATATTTGATCAGCTGAAAGCCGGAACCTGACTGAGTTTTTTGATTGGTGTTGGCAGCGGCGACCACGACGCGATTGTGCCGCACCTGGGGACGCAGGCGTGGGTGAGGTCGCTCGGCTTCCCCGTCGTCGACGACTGGAGGGCCTGGCATCTCGGCGGCCAGTCTGCCGGGTTCGTCATCCTTGCATCTCGATTGCCTTGCCCGCTCTGTTTTTCTCACTCGCTGACAGGATTCCACGGGTCTGCAGATTCACCATAACTTACTCCAACAACATGACATTCGCGACCGTAAAGGTAGTGGCATTTTCTGATCGCGTATGTGGCGCGCGTGATTATTTATGGATTGTCATTTCTAAGCTGTTGTTGCGGGTTTGTTTTTCAGGGAGCCGGGCACACGGCGCCGCAGTACGAACCCGAGAGGTGCTACGCCATGTTCAACCGTTGGATATTGGACCAGCCACTCTAGTAACATCATCTAGTAGGTCTAGGATGTATATGCTCGTCTACACAAACCTTATTTGGTGAAGTTTGTTTGGATTAGCAGTGTGGCCTAAACTTGTTTCTTACTTATAGTGGGAATTGAATAATTTTATGTCTGTTTAACTGCAAGCCCCCCCCCCCCCCTCCCACACACACACACCCCACACACCCCCTAATCCTATTTTCATACTTCTGCCGCTCCATCCCCGTATGGGTGGACAACCTGTCACTGTCTCGGTTGTGATACCACAGGCTCTAGGAAAGTCCGGAGGAGAGAGCACTCATCTTGGGGTGGGCTTACTACTTATATGCTTTCAGTTATCCCCTCCGCACTTGGCCACACAGCGTTTACCGTACGCACGATAACTGGTACACCAGAGGTGCGTTTTTTTACGGGAAGGCCTTCATGGCTAGCTTTATTAATCAAATAACGGAACATAGTCCAGTAAAAATTTAAGAATAAAACTAGGTGGTGTACACCAGAGGTGCATCTTGCATTTCACTCTTTTCGTAAAATTATGTGAGGTATATCTGGACCATAATTTTACAATAGCCAAATGGCTGAGATATATATGTGGGTCAGGTTTCCTGTAAGGGCTTTATTAATTTAAAGCCAGTAGCCTTTAAAAAAAAAGCTACTGAGGTTTAGAAGTTGGCTGGATGTGGATTTGGAAGGTGAATGCAATACCTTAGAGGCATGTTACATGGAATTGCCACGGGAGAGGGCTTAGGTGTTCCCAGGTGGAAATTATGGTCCACATATATGTGCAAACCAAATCAAGAATGTTTTCATTGTGAAAACTATGTATGGGCAGCTACCTTGAGTTGGTTTGCACATATCCTTTAAGCATACTAGATGTCCCGCTACGCCCTTCACGCAAAAAACAACTTGTGGCCAAGAGAAGTGAAGCGAACTATTGGAAGGACCGTCATGAGAACATGTAACGTGGATGTATACCTTCCAATACCCAGGACCAGTGGCGGTGTCAGCCCCACAAAATCTTCATGAACCATTTGAAAACATGAGGCAGATTGAAAAGTGCTCGGTCTATTTTTCAAAAATGTTGATAAATTCACATTTGTGCATAAACATCACAAAATTTTCCACGTAAGGTAATACAAATAGCAATGCTTAGGGTTGTCCTGTGTTAAACAATACAATGAACACACCAACTCAATACAAATACAATAAGAATTAGTCCTTGAAACTAAACAAACATACCAATTCAACATAGACATCGAAGTAATGCACGTGAATGACTTTTTTCTTTGCTTGCCAGTGCTCGATGATCCCTCGTTCGCTGTGAATCGCACGCGGAGCTCTTCCCTCAGGACTGGTCGGACACCGACCCCGTTGTTCAGATTGCGATTGTGACGTGTCCGTCTTTCATGGTTAGGAATCCTCCGGTATATTCGTAGCTCACGTAGATGTCCTTTGCTACATAAGTCAGGTGTAATGAAGTAGTAAATGGTTTCCACTCCTAGTAGTCATGGTATCCTGACAGGAATTCTGCCTTCATGCCACTATAGGACCTGTCTATGATAGTCGCGGTAAGGTCCGCCATGGAGTCCATTCCGCATCCTCCTTTAATCTTGGACCCCTTTTGGATGTCGATGTGGTGCTCCGTGCTCCTATGGAATTACAACAAGAGACTGCAGAAGGACTTTCGTGTCTCCGTTGGTGTCCATGCTAGCAAAAGTTATCCTCTTGCGTTCCAGAAAATCATCGAGTGCTTGACACCGCGCCTTCGCCCTGCAAAAATTGTTGAAGAGTATGTGTTTTGGCATTGATAGTTGCAGGACGGCGACCATTTGTTGCTCGAGAAGATGCTTACAGGTGTACTCATTGACCATCCTACGAACTTGTACTTTTCTTACTGCAACTATTGCTCGTACAAGGCAATGGTGTCCTTCACTGTGTGATTATTGTTGGTGTACAACACATGCAACTCAGTGGTATCACGAGCAGTGATCTTGTGGTGTTGAACAGTCATTTCATGGTCGTCCATGTTAGCAAGGAGGGATGTGGCCATGGTACTCTCTCTATCTGTGGTGTTCGTCAGTAAAATATTGCAGGCAATGGGGGCTGGGGATGTGCGTAGAGGTGAGTTGAAATGAGTGAGAAGCCTCGAAGAGTTTGAGTTTAATGCAAGCGGGTTCAATTACGTACCCGTTGATTGGAATTAGAACGACCATGAAGAAGGTGTTCTTTTCCCGCATTTGTTTATGAATTGCCATTAAAAAAAGTAAAAAATGGGAGACGCCTTTGAGCGGTTGGAGGAGGCATACAAGAGTTGGTTTCTAACGTGAGTGCGGGTGCGAGCGGTTATACCATGGTTTTCTAGTATAGTATGTCCGGACCTCCCTCCACCAGTCTGAGTATGATGTAAACGGGTTCAATTGCCTTTCTATCAATTGGAATGGAAACCGCCATGAAGAAAATTTTCTTTTCATGCGTTTGTTTGTGAAACACCGCCAGGAAAAAAGTGGAATATGAGAGACACCTTTGAGTGGTTGGAGGAGCTAGACGAAGCGGGTGGCTTCAAAAATGGTTGGGGTGTGAGGGGCTAGGCAATCTTTCTCTAGCGTCGTCTGCCTAGACCTCTTTTTATCTACTCAGCTGGTCGAGACTCACTGGCTACCGCCCTGCCTCGTCTTCAGTGTTTGGGTGCATCGGTGGCGCTGTGAGTGTTTCAGAGACGGGGAATAGTCGCAAATGCCGAACACAGAAACCACAAAGTTAGCTAAATTATATCAAACACATTTTACGACAATATGTAAACATGGCCGGAGTCTATCGCGCATCGATCCGGATAATGTTGTTTGCATTACATAGATGCATACATGTTATATAGACCAATATTAGAATGCGTATTTCTCTGAATTTATTTAGCTGCATGAGTTGCAAGGAGATGTGAAGCTAAATGTTTTGCAAATGAAGTCATGTGATAATCTTGGTTATTTTTCACAAAGTTTTTACCAAGCTCTTCATTCCAGAAATAATTTAGTGAAATTGGTACGAGATGAATTTGTTATTTGCAAGGTTCAGGCGGAGTGCACTCTTGAACGGTAAACTATTGAGATCCCAGGATCCTTCATATTGCACTATTTTCCTTCATGAGTGTTTTCTATATGGTTTCTCATAGAAGGTTTTTAATGAGGCAATAGTAATACAAGCATTGTGATATGATAATTTTCTACTTATTTTCCCATTGGGTTTTTGTGAGGAGTTTTTCATGGCATATTATTTATATTTCCTCGTATTTTTTTGAAAGGGTTTTTGTAGGAACATTTTTTTCAAGAATGACGAAGGTACTTGGACAAGCGTAGATTAGGAGGAGTGTTGAGATTTAATTAGCACACACTAATTAAGAGATAATCCACACTTATAACCGACCTGCGATTTCCCTATGAGACGCGCACGCACCCCCCTATTCTCTAGGAACCGACGCATCGCTTCGTTGCTTCCCTGTGAAATGTCGCGCCTATACGATGCATCCCCTCATGGGTAAATATTTGTATTCCATCATTATCAATGAGAAAGGTTGTTACTGATCATTTGCACTGTTTCACTACAATAGTTATGTTTGTTTCCTAGCTTCCAAGACTATCTAGTAGGCAACCCGGCGACAAGTGAAAGCCTTGATGAAAGCTCTAAAGTGCCATATGCTCATGAATTTGGCATTATATCAGATCAATTATATGAGGCAATTAAACACATCTAGATCCAGTATGCCCATATATCTATATGGACCAGAAATTTCAGCACTCAGAGTGGTATGCATGTTATTATCTCTTTCTGGATACATTCAACTAGTTTGGGTGGCGATTTAATAATAGGTTATTATGTTTGTAGTCATGTAATCTTATTATCTTCTGGTGATGCCCTTTTCTTTCTTTCTTTCTTTCTTTCTCTCTTCTTTCTTCCTTTGTGTTTACACAATTGCATTACATGTATTTGGGTACTTTAATAATTATGGATGTATGCCTCACAATGATGCAACAGTCGAGCAAACTTTGTGTCTTTTGTGGTCAGAATGAAAGTATTGATCACATGTTTCTTTTTTACATTGTTCGATTGCTACGCTTACCTAGAGTTTGTTAAAATGTGCCTTTGATCTTAATTCAATTATGTTAATTTGTGTGACTGCTTTGGAAGCTGGCTTAGAGGCTTCTCGAAGGATAGTAGAAAATTATTTTTAGTTCGCATTGTTGCGATATTTTGGACTATTTGGAGATCAATGTAGAAATGATATAATTTTTGAAAGGAAAATAATCAATGATCCTATGATATTAATTAAGCTGATGTGCTCGTGGATTATGGGATGGTCCATTCTGTGGATAAAGGAGGCATGTCAAAAGGTGTTGATGCCAGGGGAAAAGCTCGTCAAGCGCATAGCAAGTAAGGTCAACCGTGCTTTGTATGGTTGAAGGTTGGGGGTCATGCAAATGTGTGGCTGATGTTGCTGTATTTTCCCTGAAGACCTCTATTGGTGTAGTGAGGTGCCTTATCATTGCTGACCTCCTTTCTAGTCCACATCTATAATGAACTTGCTCTACTGTTGTAGCATTTCCTTTCATTGCCACTTGAATTTCGTGGTTCCAGCATTTGTTAGATCGAACCCTATGCTGATCATGCATGGTCGTTTTGCGCTGTGGATGTTAGCATCCTAAGGATGTAAATAGCTAGTCTATTGAGTCGCTAGTAGTTGTAGATCTACATTCTGCTGTACAAACCAGATGATTTCTCTATTGGAAACACTTCGGCTCACCTGGCTGATAGGCTGATAACAACACTCACGTCGACTACCTCCACAACCATCCGATTCTCTTTTGAACATTCAACCCATAAGAACTCATACCATAGGCTAGCTTTGCAAAACATGGCCTTTGTTGCAATCCCTTCAGCGAACAAGAGGTGTGCTTTGCCGGGGCGCTGGCGCAGGGGCGGCTACGGTTCGCCCGCGAGCTAGCCTAGAGGTTCCCAAGCTGAGGCAGGTGGACGAGGTGGCCCAAAGCCGAGGCAGGTGGAGGAGGCAGCCTGGCGGGGGTGGCTCTTTGGATTTGGCCACGACGAGTGGAGGCGAGGTGGCGGAGCGGACGTTGAGGGGCCGGCGGTGCTGCACACTAGAGGCAATATAACCGAGGCAACGCATGGCATCGTCGTCGCCGTAGAACACGATCCCGACAACAGGTTCTTCGGGAAGCAGCGGGTCGAGCCGGCGACACTCATGATGGAAGGCACGAAGGTTAGGGAAGGATCTTGTTGCAATTCCAAAGGCTTTGTTGCAGTGACAATATTGATGTCCGCGGACCGGAGATGCTCTACGACAAGGGTCCTATTTCAACCGCCACAAGGACCTTGTTGCCATGGAGGAAACAGAGAAGAGGAAACGTATGGTGATCATCATTGACGGACGGCTCGCGACCCGGCTGATCTTTAAAGAAGATCAGCAGACCGACGTGTAGCACACTACTTTATTTATATGAAATCAAAATATATAAATTAGACCTCTTTTGGTAATGATATCCAACGAATTTTCCTTGGGAAGGATGACATTTGTGACTATTTTTCACGGCAATTTATGTTCCGGGAGCATGACAACTCTTTCAATTGAACACGCTAATTTACGTAGCAAAAACTCTTTTTTGCAGAAGTTGCCATGTATTCCTAAAGAAATTGTCACGAAAGTTCGCAAAATGCCATGTTTCCCAGGGAAGGTTTTTTTTAAGGAAAAAAATATTAACCAGACAGTACGGATCACATTATTTTTTTGAACCCAAAACCATAGAACAATAGTTCTACGGCAATTTCATTAAAAACATACATACAAGGTTACACAATACAAAAGAAAGAAACTAACAGACTAACCAATCCCAGTTCTAGGAAAATTCATGACAAAAGGATTAACTCAAATGTGCTTCAGTCCACTGACTAAAAGCTTCTCTGTGCTTAACTCTCACTCTGAGAATGACCAATTGTAAATTCCTGGCAAGAGCAGTTTTCCAAGACTGAATGGAAGGAGCTTTTGCTTCAAAAATCTGTGCATTTCTCTGAATCCATATGTGCCAGCATGCCATGATGGTGATATCTGTTGCAAAATCAGCAGGGAATACCTGAATCATGTTCATAAGTTCATCAATACGGATCGCATTATTTTGTTCTACGGTGTTGGGTCAAAAAAAAAATTATTGATGGACCGCCACGGCAGGTGGTGTATATTTGCCATGCCTTGTCGCCTATCCACCACCACAGGTGACAGGTCTCGATGCCGTGGCCTCGCCCTGTCATCAACCTATACCAGCCTCTCGCAGAGAACAACCAAAATATCGCAAAAGTAGAATGGACGGGCGGCTGCTGCTGCTCTGCTTCTTCCTCTGGACCGCGGTTACCACAAGACAGTTGGCCGTCGCCGGCGCAGCCTCCAGCTCCAAGGTGGTGACCAGCCTCCCCGGGTTGCCGGGTCGCCTCCCCTTCCACCTCGAGACCGGGTACCCATGCCTCGCTTTCTTCTTCAGATTATTTTACCACGCACCAAGGCGGTAGGATAGGAGGTGCAATCTCCTTCATCGGCTCCATCAGGTAGGTTATATGACCTGCCGCTGCTGCTCAATCACAAGGTACGTGGAGGTGGACGAGGACAACGGCACCGAGCTGTTCTACTACTTTGTCGAGTCCGAGGCCGGCGCGGAGGACGCCCCTTTCCTCCTCTGGCTCACCGGCGGCGACCGCTGCTCGGTGCTCAGCGGCCTAGCCTTAGAGATCGGTACTTCATCTTTTCTCTGCATTCTCAAGCGTCGAATCTCATGTTGCTCTCCGACACCATATCGTATTATTCCATACATGTGCACGGCAACTGCAGGTCCATTCCAGTTCGTCCCAGAGCCTTACAATGGCACCGTACCGCGTCTGAGAATCAATCCGTACTCATGGACTAAGGTCGGTCTTGTTCTGCACATCAAAGCTTACTAGGTACTAGTGGCTATCGAACATGCATATGCAGGTTCATTTCTTTGTTGAGTGTCCATCTGCAGGTGGCAAATATCCTCTTCGTTGATACACCGGTTGGGGCAGGATTTTCCTTTTCAAGACGACCCGAAGGCTACGATGTCGGGGAAGTATCCACCTCGTTGCAGCTCCATGAACTCCTCCTCAAGGTACCGTAGCGACCTCGACCACTAATTAGTCTACTTCGATTGAGTACTGGTTAGTTCTTTTTTCTTGGAGAGATTGAGTACTAATTAGTTCAATCCACGTGACAACGTTTAGTGGTTCACTGACCATCCCAAGTTCCTCACAAATCCTCTCTACCTCGGGGGAGACTCCCTTGCTGGACATCTTGTACCATTTATCGCTCAAAAGATCTCGGAAGGTATGTATGGACGCTGTCTATATATTCATGCTGTATATTTTTTCCGAATATGATCCGGAACTATTATAACAAAATTTCAAGCACAAAGCACCCCTAAACATTCTTGCCAAAGAGATGGCGGTTGATTGCACAATTGCAACTTGCAACCCATAAAAACATGGCTTACTATTTTAGATTCTTAAATGTATAATTGATTAGATTTACCTAGTTTGACTCTATATCCATGCTTTATATTCTACAGGTATCGAAGCTGGAAGGAGCCCCATCCTTAATCTCAAGGTAACCACAATAACTTTCGCAAAAAAATTCCATGGAGTATATATCTATCGCTGGGAGATTGGATATAACAAGACACTTTTGGTTATAAGGGTTCCAGTGTACCACTATCATGTTTTTATGCGTGGGTGGAAAATTATAGTCTTAGAAGCCGGAGGTCAAAACCACCACCCGACTCCAAGTGGTAGGGGCTCATATTTTTTCAATAATAAGCAATATATCAACATGAGAATATTAAGCTCAATGCACACAAGAACATAATGTAAAGTGTTGGATGGGGCATGAAGACGAAAACAACCGAATTGTCATAAAAATGAAAAACAAAGGCATGACCCTCAAATGTCATGGCGATGTGATCACCAGCGGCACACAACAACAACATCAACATGAACCACCACCGCGCGAAACATCCAACGTGTCGAGGTTGGAGAAGATGGTGAAAAAACCCAGGAGAGAGATCAACAACATGATGTACGATAGTGGTGAAAGCGCGATCGAGGTTTGAGAAGACGGTGAAACTCTAATATTGTGCTTAGAGCTTCAAACAGATGCAAGTGAATTCGTTACCATGTCTGGTCTACCACGTCATCAAACTATCATCCAAAAACCCTACATGAGTAGAGTGATGCAAAAATAAAAGGAGTTCAGTGTGTGAAAAATCTATTTAGATGGAAGAAAGTGATCCAAGGAGGGCGGGGCCTATGAGTTTTTTCCAGGAGCAGACAAATTATAAGACAAGTCAAACATGATTGTTTTATCAACTAGACAATACCCCACGCGTTGCTGCAAAATTAGATATATAGTTCTAAATATTGTGTAGCATAGGAATTCAGTCCTTACAATTTAAAGTACGTGGGAGATTTCTACGTAAGCACACAGTCTTATGATGAAAAGTTTTGCATGTCACAATTAAATGAAGTGTTATATAGAACCCACTTAAAACGCACTAATGCATGTTGCGTGCTACAGAATTCTCATGCATAGATCGAATGGATGCTAGTGGATCAAGTTAGCAAATGGCTACAACAATTTTTATGATGTGAAAGCACACATGTTGAGATAATTAGAAGTAATGGGGATCATTCTTTTGTGTATACTAGATGATGCCCCGTGCGTTGCTACGGGAATCTTTCAACAATACATAAGTAGTTGCTACCAAAACATCTAAAACTAATGGAAAGTAAATGGAAGCTTAAAAACAATATAAAAAATGAAGACATAAACAATGAAAAATGAATTGCAGTTAAAAGAATGTCAGTTCTAACAAAGAGTGAAGGATGAACTCTAACACAAAAAATAACTTATGACTAACATGCATGAATTGATGATGTGGCGGCACTGCATGCATATAGTAATGCAAAAAATGTAATATATGACTTGCATGCATGACTTACTTATATGGCATGTTGCATGGCTAGAAAGAAATAGGTAGTGGATTGTAACTATTTAGGAATAGAAGATACTAGATGATACCCCACTTGTTGCCACGGGATTAGATATTTGATTTTTAAATATTGCACACAATATAAACTCACGTTAAGATATAAACTCGCTGCCGCCCACACGGACCCACCTGTGCCGTCGCCTACAAGCAGCCGAGCGTGCCGCCGCACCTTCTTCTACCTCTCATTCCGCCGCCGCATTGAGCACTATGGCCTCGGGCGCGCCCCAACCGCCTCATCCCCATGTTCTTAGGGGTACCATATCAAGTTGTCTACACAGTCCTACACGCCAAATCCAACGAGTTTCGGTGCCATGCCTCCACCGCCTGTTCACCACCGTTGGGATCCGCCTTTCCCCAGTCTCTGGTTCGTGCGGTGCCTTCGGTGTCGCCCCCTGCAGCTCCAGCAAAGATGCAATCGGCAGTGACACGCTTGCAGTCTGCCCGAGGCATCATCGGGTGGGGACTCGCCGTCGGTGGTGGCGGGCGGGGGGGTTCGGGTAGGGGGCAAAGGTGGGCGGTGGAGTGCAGGCGGGGAGGAGGAGGCGGGGGCGCCAAATTTTTCCTTCAGACCGTTTCGCTCTAGTATATTGGCTCGTTGGATGCGGGTTTGAGGAATATTTTTTTCTCCTCTATACGTTTTAGTGGATCGTTTATGTGCGGCGTAAGGGAGCAAAACCGTATTTACCCCCCCTTACGGCCGGATAGAGGATCAGTTAGAGTTGCCCTTAGCACCTCATCTAAGTAATTGTGCATTGGTAAAGGTGTAAATGTAATCAAGGAGAACATAATAAATACTCTATTTGAACACGTATTAGTCCAGCATGCCTTGTCGCCCCTACTTCAAACACTAGTTGATTCCATATTTAAAAACAAAATAAGAATCAAAATTAATATGACTGCAATTAATGTTTTGGTTTCCTTCCAAAGTGAAAATTCTGGTCTTTTGAGTATGCCTACAAAACCAAAATGGATGGGGTGTTGTGGACGCTAAATGTTATATTTCCAATTGAATGGTAGTACTTCGTGTTATAAGTGTGCACATAAAAGAACTCCATTGTTGCCTTCCTCCGTTTCTTTTTACTTCACAAATAAAATTTGTATTAAGTCAAACTCGTAACATTTGACCAAATTTATACTAAAAAATATCAACATGTACAATACCGAGGATATACAATATAATCTTTTTTTTTCTATGATGCATCTACTGATATTGATTTAATATTGTGAATGTTGATATATTTTTTGACAATCGTGGTGAAACTTGATAAAGTTTGACTTAAGACAAAACTTATATACCGAGTAGAAAGAAACGGAGGGAGTACATGAAAATAACGGGTCATTATGCTCTAAATGAGCACAGCGGTGTTGTAGACCAACTTCAATTGTAGCTGAACTTAATAGTCCTTTGTTGTACACAACACATTTGTCTATACATTAGTACTCATTTTTTCCTTGGGATATTAGTTTTGTTTAAAGTCAACCTTTTAACAGTTTAACCAGTTTTATAAAAATATATATTATTATTCACAATATCAAATTAGCATCATCAGATTCATCATGAAATATCATTTATATTATATTTATTTGGTATTGTATATGTTGATGTTTTTAAATAATTTGATTAAATTTATAAATTTGATATAAGATAAACTAATATACAAAAAAAAAGAGTTTGTTGCATATGCATGTCATATTTATGCAAGTTTCTTCACTCTCCCAGGGATATTTGGTAGGCAACCCGGCGACGGGTGAAATCATTGATGAAAGCTCTAAAGTGTCATATGCACATGGAGTTGGTATAATACCAGATCAATTATATGAGGTAACTAAGCTCATCTTGTCCGTTATGATGCACACAGAAATTCTGCACTCCGAGTGATATGCATGCTACTCTCTGTCTGGCTGTCTCTCTCTTCTTCATCATGGAAGACGATACTGGAGCATTGCCAAGGAGAAGACTACAGGAAACCTACAAATACACCGTGTGCCCAAGCTCTGGGCACTTTCAATGATGTAAGAACGAGATATCCTACAAATACACTCCCTCCGTTCCTAAATATAAGTGCTTTTTAGAGATTTCAATATAAACTATATATGGAGCAAAATGAGTGAATATACAGTCTAAAATATGTGTATATACATCCGTATGTAGTTTATATTGAAATCTCTAGAAAGATTAATATTTAGAAACGGAGGGAGTACATTCAAGCTGTGTACCAAGTCCCAGTTATTACTGGACTCAAGGTTATGTGCTGTTTCCCAATTCAAATTGCAGCTACGCTCCGAAGTTATGACGGCACAAATTTTGTTAGACAATTGCTATCTTGCATCCCCTGGACCAGGCACCCAGGCAGACAAGTCAGCTACTGCTAGTCGGAAGACCCTCATCGAGGAAGCAGTGATCGTGACGGGGAGACGAGTGAAACATCCGCCACCTCGTGTACCACTTGGCTGTTATGTAAGTCAGCATATCATGCATATACAGACCTCTACAATTGCAGGTGTTACGCCATTGATCTCCACGCTGTGGATTCAGAGCTACACGGCTTACCTGTCGTATTTCTGGGCAAACGACGCGCTCACCCGAGACGCCCTGGGGATCAAGGACGCCACCGTGGACGAGTGGGTGAGGTGCCACAGCGGCGACCTGCCGTACGCCGTGGACATCGGGAGCAGCATCAAGTACCACCGGAATGTCACCACCAATGGTTACCGTGCGCTGGTGTACAGGTAATAAGTTGCTACTGAAACCGGGATATTTGATCAGCTGAGAGCCGGAACCTGACTGGGTTTTTTGATTGGTGTCGGCAGCGGCGACCACGATGCGATTGTGCCGCACCTTGGGACGCAGGCGTGGGTGAGGTCGCTCGGCTTCCCCATCGTCGACGACTGGAGGGCGTGGCATCTCGACGGCCAGTCTGCCGGGTTCGTCCTCGTTTCCTTCTCGTTGCGTTGCATGCTCTGTCTTTTTTCTTTCTCTAGCTGATTCCTTTGCTTTCTCTTGCCTGGGTTGGGTTTGCATGCAGATTCACCATAACTTACTCTAACAACATGACCTTCGCGACCGTAAAGGTAGGAACATTTTCTGTGTGCGTATGTGGCGCGCGTGGTCACAGGTGGATTACCCAGTTTTAAGCTGCTGTTGCGGATTGGCGTTTGCAGGGAGGCGGGCACACGGCGCCTCAGTATGAGCCCGAGAGGTGCTACGCCATGTTCAGCCGTTGGGTACTCCACCAGCCACTCTAGTCTACCTGTACCGTGCTTATCTTTTTTCAATACTGCGAGCCAAAGGCACACTCCTATTTAGTCATAGTCACATGCCAGTAGCTTGGACTAGCGAGTATAGTTTTCTGGCGTCAGGACCTCAATAAAGTTCATTGTGGCCATATCCCATGGTTTCTACTCCCTCCGTTCCAAATTAGTTGACTTGAATTTGTCTAAATACGGATATATCTATGCTTGTTTACTGTCTAGATACATCTGTGTCTAGATAAATATGGGTCAAGTAATTTGGAACAGAGGAAGTATTTCTTAATGCTGACCCCGATGTTGATTGTCCGTGCTTATTATGATATTTTATTCAATTCATACCACTCAAAGTCCAGGCCATTGCCTTCACCGCTTTCTGCAACTCGTAGTCACACAAGCTTATTAATCTAAGTGATTTCTTGTCAACGGGTCGATATCGCTTACAAGAATGGATGCAGAATGGGACACCAGAATGTGACAACATCTAGTAGGTCTAGGATATGTATATGATCTACTGCATATTAACTATATATTTCGTGAAGTTTGTTTGAACTAGCCGTGTGGCCTAAACTTGTTTCTAATTTATAATGGTAATTGAATAATTTTTTGTCCGTTTCACTCACTGTAAGAGTTTTTCTGGTTTCATGCTCATAATAGAATTATTTCAATAATATTCTTGCATTTCACTCTTTTGTAAAAACATTATAAGATATGTGTGGATTAGAATTGTACAATAGCTAAAAGGGCCGAGTCGACGAGGACTACTAGTCGCCAAGCTGGAACGAATCGGTGATTCGTGCTTTCCTCTGGGTCGGCCGCAAAGACTGTAGAAGTAGGCTTAAACGTGGACCGAAAGTGGGCTGCAATTTAATTGCGCTAGCCGGGTCTTGAACTCAAGGCCTCTTGGCTCCGGTACCATGTAGAAGTGCATGCTCTAGGCAATGCAACCAAAATACCGATCTAATGAAAGAGACTAGGCGGCACATTATACGTCAACAAAGACGCCCGCTCCAGCCAATGCAAGGTGAAGTGGGCTGGCGTGTGTTGTCCTCTCCAACTTGGGGGCCTCGGTGGTTATCACCCGCACCTCTCCGATCTCGCTCTTCGAGCACATCGGATCTGGCTGCAACACACCGACTCACAGCGGTCGTGGAGCCACTTCCCCCTACCCCCGCGACCCTAAGGTACATGTCATCGTGCACGCATCCACCTCCTGGCGACTTGGCGATGGTAAAACTTGCCTCTTTTCGACCGATCACTAGATAGATGGTCGCTGCATCGCCGACCTGGCTCCCTAATCTACTATCTAGTCCCTAGATGGCTTCGCAAGACACAGACTATTTGCGACGGCCTCCACCTTCGTTCCTAGGTGAAAGACACCCACGGGGCCCTTGGCCCTGCGGCTTTAGTGCAATATGTTGAGCTCTATCCGGCTGTTGGCGTTCTGGGAATGGGGGTCCCCAGACTTGCCTGCCTGCGGCCTGCGGCGTGGCTCAAAGGAGGCCCAGCACAGCCCATCTTCATCAACGCAAGCTCAAGACCCTCGCGAGGCCAAGCCTTCTTGAGGCGGACGACAAGGAGCTTCCTCAAGCACGGCCTCGTCGGTGGCTCATGAGGAGGCGGAGAGTTCAAGCGCGGTACCTCGCGAGGTGCCCATGGCGCAAGCCATGACGACCAAGGCGCGATCGGCGCCAGCCAGCGCAATGTCCTCCCTTCCTCTTTGGTGCAAAGGGGCAAGCGCAGCGAGAGTATCAAGCAAAGGCATCCATTTCGTGCAAAGACCAAGACCAGCCCAACGGCTGGAAGGGAGTCATCGTGGAGCCCAAGCCGGCGTCATCACCAGAGCCTTTGGCAGGCGAGGACCAACTTTAGTCAGGATAAGTGTAGCCGCTGTTCCCCTTCAAAATGGCCAATTGTTGGCGCCCTTCCCGCTCAATATTTGGGAAGAGGCCCAGGGTCTACGCCTATAAATAGGACTAGCCACCCCCAGGGCAGAGGCATCTGGATCCTCATCAAGAAACCAGTAGCTAGAGCGACTGAACCCCTCCTAGCAGTTCATCGCACCCGCCAAGAACAGACCCTCGCGAGGCTGTTCTTCCTTGTATTGTTCATCATCAGCCCAAGAGGCAATCCACCACACCACACCTTTGGGTAGGGTATTACACCACAATGGTGGCTGAACGATATAAATCTTGTGTCTCTTGTGTTACATTTAGTAGTTTAGGTCCCAGCGATTGGCGAGGCGCGAGGCGGTTGAGGGTTGAATCTCCGCGCGCACCCCAGTGTTCGAACCTCAAGGGTCTGCCGGAACCCGAAATCCGACATTTGGCGCGCTAGGTAGGGGTGTGCTGGAATATGCCTTCCGTCGCCTCGTTCTTCCCCGACCACCGCAACCATGTCTGACGCTCGTCAGGCTCGCGCCGAGCGCCGAGCCGCCCTCGCCTCCCATGTCACCCAGACGGCTCTCGTCGTTCCCCGTCACCCGCCGTCAACGCCGCCACCGGCCCGGCGGGGAACAAGCAGCAAGCATCGTCCCAGCACCCGTCCATGAGGCGGGACGGCCGCACCGCCACGCCTTCGCTCACCCCCGTTGGTTCTTCGTCACGCGCGCCCCGCGCGGCCATGGAGGCCCGAGCTGCGCTCATCGCGGCAAACGAGCTCCTGCGCTACCGCCCCATCGATGACGTCTACGAAGAATGGCTCGACCGAGTCGCCGAGCTCGTCCGCGCTCGCTGCACCGCACCATCCTTCACGCTGCACCGCACCCGCCCAGCTGGCGATAAACTCTGGGCGCCTCGGCCGCCGCCTCCTCAAGCGCCCAGCCCCAAGGCACATGGCCCTGGCGGAACCCGCTCCGGCGGCGCCAGCGGCAAAGCGAGCTGCCAAAGTCCTCGCCCACGAGAAGCTGCCCAGCGCCTCGCTCCAAGACGTCAAGACCTGCGCTGCCTCGGCCCGGCGCGCAGAACCAGGACCAAGCTCTCCGTCGCCCAAGGCCCCCGCAGCCACGGCGGGCTGCCGCCTTCACCTCCGAGCTGCGCTGAAGCGTCGCGTAGCCCGCCAAGTTCAAGCAGACACTGCCTCGCCGTTCACGGCGACACGGTGACCTGCGGAGTTCCTCCAACTCTACGAGTTGGGTGTCGAGGCTGCTAGCGGGATGAAAAGTTCATGGCGAACTGGTTTCCCATGGAGCTCAGGGCGGAGCCCGCACTGGCTCTGAATCGGACCCCGAGCACGATCTCTTCTGGGGCGAGATGCGCACCCGCTTCATCGCCAACTTCCAGGGTACTCGCGACCGGCCACCCGCCGTGAGCGACATGCGCCGAATCAAGCAGCAGCCAGGGGAAACCCTGCGAAAGTACATCCAGTGCTTCAACAAGCGCGCCTCAAGATCCCCAGGGTAACGGAGGAGGCCATCAACTCTGCCTTCTCCGATGGCGTGCGCGACGTCACGATGAAGGAGGAGCTGGCGATGCATGAAGATATGTGCACCTCCTTGGAGCTGTTCAACTTGGCGACCAAGTGCGCCAGGGCTGAGGAGGGGCGCCTCCTCCTCGAGCTGCTGCCGCGGACCCGAAGAAGAAGCCCAAGGCCAGGGCGTGAAGCGCAAAGGGGCTGCCGTGCTCGTGGCCGAGCAGACACCAAGCGAGGCGAGATCAGCCCGAGTCCTCCAAAGGCGGTCGGTCTGCGTGTACCACGACCTCACACCCACAACACCAATGAATGCCAAGAGCTCCGGGCGTCTTGAAGGAAGGTCGGCAGACGCCCGAGCGCAGCGACCGGGGCTACGGCCGAGGAGGAGGAAGGAATGCAGGACGCTGGGAAGACCGCGGCCCGCGCCAAGGGTGGCGCGACCAACCTCGCGAGGACCGCTGGCAAGACCCGCCTCGCGAGGCTGGAGGATCAGCCTCGCGAGATCGCCCATGGGAGCGAGCCTCCCTCCGCTGCCACCATAGCCAAGGAGAAATGAGGACCGTCATCAGGACGAGGGGGGTGGGGGCTTCCAGGAACCGTGTGCGATCGCCTGCATCCTAGGGGGAGCTCAAGCCCCAGCCTCTCAGCGCATCTTCAAGCGATTCGCCCTTGAAGTGAATGCGATCTCTCAAGCTCGAGGCCACGTGCCCTCTCGGTGGTCGGCGTGCGCCATCACGTTCAGCTCGGCGGATCATCTCAAGTCTTGGCGGCCACGGCAGAGTCATCCCGATGCTTTGTGCCCCAATCATCGACAGCGTGCTAGTCACCAAGACCCTCATCGGCGGCGGGCAGGGCTCAGCGTCTGTCCGTGGAAACATTCAACAATCTTCAAGTGCCTTACTGATCGGCTTTAGCCAACCAAGCCCTTCTCCGAGTCACCAAGCGGCTCCACGATCCCGATCGGGCAGGTCCGCCTTCTGTCACCCGGGGCTCGCGACAACTACCGCACCAAGCTCGCCGACTTCGGCGTCGCCCACATTCGTCTGCCGTACAACGCCATCCTCGGGTACCCGGCGCTAGCCAAGTTCATGCCGTAACCCACCACGGCTACAACGTCCTCAAGATGCCAGGAAGCGGCAAGGTCATCACGGTGCCCTGCGAAGAAAGAGACGCAGTGTGCTCCCTGGAGCGAGCCTTTCAGGTCGCATCACTAGAAGACCCAGAGCGCAGCAACAGGAGGCCTTCCGAGGCCGCACCTAAGAAGAAGAAGACATCGACCGGCCCGGCTCCTCAGGAGGCATGCCCCTCAGGGCCCGCGCCTGGCCAGGAGGAGCCTCCTTCCATCACATGGGGAAGCGCGCCCAGCGCCCTCCTCAGG
This sequence comes from Aegilops speltoides, assembly GCA_021437245.1. NCBI lineage: Eukaryota > Viridiplantae > Streptophyta > Magnoliopsida > Poales > Poaceae > Aegilops > Aegilops speltoides. The sequence continues at coordinate 467,731,166 of CM038142.1, forward strand.
CCGGGCTCGGGGGCTCTCCCCTGGAGGGCCGCCGACCTCGCCAAGGTCACGAGGGAGGCGCTTGGGCACCACGTGGAGGCGTGCTTCGAAGCACGTTTCCCTCAGGAAGGAGCAAGGCAAGGAGGGCCAAACCCTCGGGAGTTCGTCGGCAAGGCCATTCAGAGTTCTGAGTCAAGGGTCATGAGGAGGCCGCCGCCTACCCGCTGTGGCCCCCCATCCAGGCGAGGATGGTGGGCTGCGTGTCTGCATCGACATACCAGGGCTCAATGGAGCCGCGTCTCAAGAGCGCCTCTGGCCCTCGTGAGTGGGACGTTGCGAGGGTCCGCCCCATAGCTACGTGCGCATGCCTTACGGCCTGCTAAACGCGGTTGCTGCGCACCAACATCTCATGAGGGCTATCCTCGAGGCTCAAGAGGTCAGGCACGCCGCAGCCCTGGCGGAGATGGAGATGGACCGCGACGAGCCGCCAGTGCCTCCGGATCCTCCCGAGGCCCCCGGGCCAGGGGGCTCGTGAGGATCGGCTCCCGCAGCCCACCGAGTCTGCTACACCAACACCCCTTCGTCCCCAACATCATCAGGTGACATCTTTAAGTTTCGTTTCCGGCTGGGAGCGCCTTCAGGGCCGCATTATTCCCAGGCCGCGTGGGTCCGTCCCTGCGGCATGTATCCCTTTTATTTCATGTCCTTAGCTTATCCTATTGGGGGCGCCCCTCGGGCAGCATCATCCCCAAGCCGCTCGGGCCTGTCCCAGCGGCATGTATCCTTCTTGTGTTTTTCTTAGGACTATGCTTTCGCTCCACCATGTTTGTTATTTGGTGCCTTTTTCTGGGTGACGGAATCTTGCATGTTAAAGGGGGGGTGCCTGAGCATCGCGACTCAGGGCTCCTATCGGCTCTCCGGCCCTCACCCTCTGGTCTTGTCCATGGCATCGCGACCTGGCTTGCCAGCGACGGCTGAGACCAGCCCGAGAGCCGGGACACGAGGACGTAGAGTTTCGTCATGTAATCCAGCTTGCGCATTAAAGGGGGGGTGCCTGAGCATCGCAACTCAGGGCTCCTACCGGCTCTCCGGCCCTCACCCTCTGGTCTTGTCCATGGCATCGCGACACGGCTTGCCAATGACGGTGAGACCAGCCGAGAGCCGGACCCGAGGACGAGTTGCTACATCTAACCCAGCTTGCGCATTAAAGGGGGGTGCCTGAGCATCACGACTCAGGGCTCCTACCGGTTCTCCGGCCCTCACCCTCTGGTCTTGTCCATGGCATCGCGACCTGGCTTGCCAGCGACGGCTGAGACCAGCCCGAGAACCGGGACCCGAAGACGTAGAGCACCGACATCTGGCCAAATTTGCAGGAACACACTCGAAGATAAGGCCCAGAGCCAGGCGCGACCCGCCTTGAGGTAGGGCCCCGTGAGCCCTGCGCTGGCTCATGGGTACCCCAACACACCTCATGAGGCCTCTCGCGCCTCTCCCAAACAACTAACGGCTGACTGATGATCGCGGCGGCGAGCTCTTGTTCCTTTTGTGATGAACCTGCAGGGTCCCTCCAAGGAGCACACAACGACCTCGCCACGCAATCTCTCGCCGGCCAAGGCACGGACCTAGCGCCGCACCAGGAAGCATTGTCCTGACCCTCGAGATAAGTCACCCTCCGGACACACTAGTTATCGCAACACCATCCCCGCACTCAATGCAACCCCGTGTTATAGCGTCGCTCTCCTTTCTCACGAATGATGGCTGCTTGGCGCCAGGGGACCCCGAGCATCGCGACTCGGGGCTCTTACGGACCTCGGGCCGCTCACCTCTTAGCCTTGACCACGGCATCGCGACACAGCATACCAGCGGCGGTGAAGCCGCCTTGGGACTGGACTGTCGGCGCAGAGCATCGAGGCCCTCGTGAGGACCGAAAGGAGGAAACTAAGCTAGAACGGAATGAGCATCTCGCCTTTGCTTCATAAAAAGGATTATATTGTGACGGAGCTACAAACATCTTACAAGCCCCGTGGGTATATTCTTGGCCCCTCGCAGGAACAAAAGGCGCGCATCCTAAGGAGTCCTAACTACAGGGGGCATCGCGGCGGATGCCATCATCAACAGTGGGCCGCCCAGTCCGGCGCCAACCCCATCTAGATCAGGGGCGGCGACGACCTGACGAGCCCGCCCTGCTCCGAGAACGGCGCAGGCTCGGGGGCTCGTAGCTGTCGTCGCTCGTCTCCGGCGTCGCAAAGAGCTCGGCGGAGTCGCTGGATCCTCCGGCGCCTTCGTCGCCTGAGGAGCGGCCAAGGGGGCGATCGGCCGGCCTCTGCCTCGCCGCAACAGGATCCCGACCACCTCTCCCGGGGCAGCACTCCAGCCGATGACCCTCCGCGTCAAGGACCTTGAAGGACACCTCCGAAGCACCATCGTACTCCAGGTGGATCGTGAGGGTGCCCCTCGTCCTGCAGACCCGGGCGACCTCGCCCCAGCCTCGAGTCATGAAGACCTCCCCCGGGGCAACTACCGCGACCTCTGCCCCGGTCGCGAGGGTGCCACAGCCGGTGTGCTGCAACCAGAGTCCTAGGGGTTCCCCCTGCCGGACGACGGAGGCGAAGAAAGAAGGAAGACGAATCCAAGATTTAGGAGGCGTGGCGGCATGAAGCATGAACTCTCGGCAGGAGCCCTCGGCGTGGACTCCAGGGGGGAAGATGCACATCTTCGTGACCCACCGGCGTCGTCGGTGGCGCCGCTCGTGAAGTTCGGCGTCGACTCCTTCAGAGCCACCAATGTGCGCGTACAAGGGAAGAGGGAACCCTGGTGGCGGCCGCTCACACCAGGGCCTGGACGCCTCCTGGCGAGCGCTCTCGGCCTGACCCCAGAGGGCAAGTCGCTTCTTTGGGGGGAGCGGGTCAGGATCCTCTTGGGGAGCCTTTCCCTTCTCTTCCGCGGAGAACCGGCGGATCGGAGCCATGGCAGCCAGACGAAGCAAGGAGGAGGAGAAGCAGAAGGATAGGCTGGAAGGGCGCGTGCAGTTCCTTACTTATAGCCAGCGAAGGCCAACCGTCGACCTCCACGATCACAGGTAATCAAGACCCGCTTTGCATGCAGGGACTTGTCGAATACGTGCGGTTACCAAGGCATCATGGGGAAGCGGAGCCGCCCACGTCCAATCAAACGTCACGCGGCGCCCAAGGCCGCAGGCTGTTAGGGCCCGCGACGCTTCGCACTTGCCCTTTCGCCTCTCTGCTCAGCCATGTTCGGCGCCGTGGGCCCGGGGGCTACTGTCGGTGTTCTGGGAATGGGGGTCCCCAGACTTGCCTGCCTGCGGCCTGCGGCGTTGCTCAAAGGAGGCCCAGCACAGCCCATCTTCATCAACGCAAGCTCAAGACCCTCGCGAGGGGCCAAGCCTCGCGTGGCGGACGACAAGGAGCTTCCTCAGGCACGGCCTCGTCTGGCTGCCTCATGAGGAGGCGGAGAGTTCAAGGCAGGGTACCTCGCGAGGTGCCCATGGCGCAAGCCATGACGACCAAGGGCCCGATCGGGCGCCAGCCCGTGCGATGTCCTCCCTTCCTCTTTGGTGTAGAAGGGCAAGCGCGAGCAAGAGTATCAAGCAAAGGCATCCATTTGATTGCAACAAGACCAAGACCAGCCTAGCGGCTGGAAGGAGTCATCGTGGATCCCAAGCGGCGTCATCACAGAGCCTTTGGCGGCGAGGACCAACTTTAGTCAGGATAAGTGTACCCGCTGTTCCCCTTCAAAATGGCCAATTGTTGGCTCCCTTCCCGCTCAATATTTGGGAAGAGGCCCAGGGCCTACGCCTATAAATAGGACTAGCCACCCCCAGGGCAGAGGCATCTGGATCCTCATCAAGAAACCAGTAGCTAGAGCGACTGAACCCCTCCTAGCAGTTCATCGCACCCGCCAAGAACAGACCCTCGCGAGGCTGTTCTTCCTTGTATTGTTCATCATCAGCCCAAGAGGCAATCCACCACACCACACACTGGAGTAGGGTATTACACCACAATGGTGGCCTGAACCAATATAAATCTTGTGTCTCTTGTGCTGTTCTGTTTAGTAGTTTAGGTCCCAGCGATTCGGCGAGGAGCGAGACGGCTGAGGGTTGAATCTCCACGCGCACCCCAGTGTTCGAACCTCAAGGGTCTGCCGGAACCCGAAATCCGACACCGGCCATCTAGATATTAACACATACTTGTAATTAAGCAGTTTATATGAACTAGCACTATCCGACCATTCAAACATAAAACATGCATAAAGTTAAACATGCGCGCTAAGCTAGTGGCCAGAGGGACCGGCCTCATGTTCGTTGAGGGAGTCCTGGACTAGGGGGTGTCCGGATAGCCGGACTATCAATATCCGCCGGACTCCCAGACTACGAAGATAGAAGATTGAAGACTCCGGCTCGTGTCCGGAAGGTACTTTTACTTGGCGTGGAAGGCAAGCTTGGCAATACGGATATGTAGATCTCCTACCATTGTAACCGACTCTGTGTAACCCTAGCCTCTCCGGTGTCTATATAAACCGGAGGGCTTTAGTCTGTAGGACACAACATTACATCTCAACAATCATACCATAGGCTAGCTTCTAGGGTTTAGCCTCATTGATCTCGTGGTAGATCTACTCTTGTACTACCCATATCATCAATATTAATCAAGCGGGGCGAGGGTATTACCTCCATCGAGAGGGCTGAACACAGGTAAAAACATTGTGTCCCTCGTCTCCTGTTACCATCCGCCTAGGCCTTGATTCGGGACCCCCTACCGAGATCCGCGGTTTTGACACCGACATTGGTGCTTTCATTGAGAGTTCCTCGTGTGTCGCCGCCAATAGGCTCGATGGCATCTTCAACCTTCAACGCTGTCCGGTGAGACTTTTCTCCCGGACAGATCTTCAGATTCGGCGGCTTTGTCTGCGGGCCAATTCTCTTGGCCATCTGGAGCAGATCAAAAGCTTCGCCCTTAGCCGTCGAGTCGATTCGAAGCCCTAAACTTCACGGCCCGATGACGCGGGGACTTGATCTTGACGGACTCGAGCCACAACCAAGCGCGCCAAGATCGCGACGATGGGCATGATCTAGCTCTGCCGCAAGCAAGTGCTTTGGTGGCAGACTCGAACCCGCCCGACTACTTACCCAGAGCCGATTGCCCATGCGAGGTCGGTGGATGAACGCCGCCACAGGGGCTGCAACACCCACGGCGATGGGCGAATACCAATTTGGTCCTTGCGAAACTAATGATCGGCGCGGACTCCTCGCGGACTCGAGCCTCCCCCCCGCCAATTAAGCGGATTAGGCGCCGGTTATGGAATTCACCGCCGCGGACATCTTTCAACACTCGCCTTTTGGCGATATCTTGAATTCTCTGAAGCATCTCTCGCTATCGAAGAATCTGGCGGACTATGGCGGGGCGGTTGGAGTTCGGACGACGAAGAATTGAGCCCACCCCCACCCACTTTGTAGCCACTGTCGAGGATCTAACCGACATGCTAGACTACGACTCCGAGGACATCGACGCTATGGACGATGATGCCGAAGACGACCAGGACCCAGTGCCCACGGGACACTGGAAGGCCACCTCGTCATACGACGTCTACATGGTGGATACCCCAAAAGAAGGGGATGGCGAGAAAGCAGCGGAGGAAGATGCTTTGAAGAAGCAGCCTAAACGTCGGCGTCAGCGGCGCCGCTCTAAATCCCGCCACAACAAGAATGGAGAATCCGGCACGGGAGACAATAACACTCCGGAGAGTGCCGAATCGATCCCCCTCTGTAAGACTCAGCGCAGAGGACGCAGGCAAGCCCTCACGACAGGCGGCGGGCGAAGGGTCGAGGATGATAACTATATGCCTCCTCTCAAGACAAGCGAGCCTCAGCGATGTGAATTCGTCATACCCGAGGATCCCGTCGAACAAGAGCGCTTTAGGCGCAGACTCATAGCCACGGCAAATAGCCTAAAGAAAAAGCAGCAACAGCTTCAAGCTGATCAAGATCTGCTGGCCGATCGATGGACCGAGGTCCTCGCGGCCGAAGAGTATAAACTCGAACTCCCCTCCAAAAGTTACCCAAGACGCAAGCTGCTCCCCCGATTAGAGGAGGAAGCATACGTCCCTCTATCACCAGCGCACAACATGGCTAATCGACCGCCTCGCGGTCGCGACAGAGAGGCATTCAAGGCCACAGCCAAGACCGTACCCCGACATCGATCCAGGAGTACGAAGCCAAAAGGAGACGCGCCGGACTTGCGAGACATCTTGGAGGACAAAGCAAGGCAATCCAGATCCATCTATGGATCACGTGGGCGCCCTACGACCCACAACGAATACCGTCGCGCCGGACATAACGCCGGCCGGGCCGAACACAGCAGACAGCGCTCCCTCGAGTTGCGTCGCGATATTGCTCAATACAGGGGCGCCGCACACCCGCTATGCTTCACTGATGAAGTAATGGATCACCAGATCCCCGAAGGGTTCAAACCCGTGAACATCGAATCTTACGATGGTACAACAGACCCCGCGGTGTGGATCGAAGATTATCTTCTCCACATCCATATGGCCCGCGGCGACGATCTGCACGCCATCAAATATCTCCCGCTCAAGCTTAAAGGACCATCTCGGCACTGGCTTAACAGCCTGCCCGCAGAGTCGATTGGGTGTTGGGAAGACCTGGAGGCCGCGTTCCTTGATAGCTTCCAAGGTACATACGTGCGACCACCAGACGCCGATGACCTAAGCCACATTATTCAGCAGCCAGATGAATCGGCCAGACAGTTCTGGACGCGATTCTTGACGAAGAAAAACCAAATCGTCGACTGTCCGGACGTGGAGGCCCTCGCAGCCTTCAAACACAACATCCGGGACGAATGGCTAGCCCGGCACCTGGGGCAGGAGAAACCGAAATCCATGGCAGCCCTCACATCATTGATGACCCGCTTCTGCGCGGGAGAGGACAGCTGGCTAGCCCGCAGCAATAGTCTCCGCAAAAATTCTGGCAGCCCGGACTACAAGGACAATCACGGCAGGTCACGTCGAATCAAAAACAAACGCCGCACTAATGGCGACGACAAAGAGGATCTGGCGTCAATGCCGGATTCGAGGCTCAAACCCGGTCAGCGGAAGAAGCCATTTAAAGAACAACTCGGGCCCATCAATCTGGACAGAATACTCGACCGCTCATGCGGATACATGGCACCCAAAAGCCAGCTAATCACACCAATAGAGATTGTTGGGTGTTCAGGCAGGCCGATAAGTTAATTACGAACACAATGACAAGGGGCTAAATAAGCGGCGCGAGGATGAGACCCGGCCGCCCGAACAACGAGAGACGAAGGGTTTCCCCGCAAGTGCGGACGGTGAATATGATTCTACGCGACCCATATACCCAAGAGGAGAGGAAGCACGCACCACGGGGCGTCTATGCGATGGAGCGATCGCCCGAAGTTCAATCCATGGTCCTCTTGTCCGATCACTTTCGATCGACGAGACCATCCGACTAGCATACGCCATGGCGGATTCGCCGCATTGGTCCTAGACCCAATCGTCGATGGATTTCACCTCACAAGAGTCTCGATGGACGGCGGCGGCAGCTGAACTGCTTTATTAGGACACGGTGCGCAAAATGGGCATAGACCCATCCAGGATCAAACCTACTAAGACAACCTTTAAAGGTGTCATCCCAGGGGTTGAAGCCAACTATATAGGCTCCGTCACGCTGGAAGTGGTCTTCGGATCCCCGGATAATTTCCGAAGCGAGGAGTTAATCTTCGATATAGTCCCGTTCCGTAGCGGCTATCATGCCCTGCTCGGACGCACCGCGTTTGCAAAATTCAGCGCGGTGCCGCATTATGCATACCTAAAGCTCAAGATGCCGGGCCCTCGTGGAGTCATCACGGTCAATAGGAATCTGAGCGCTCCCTCCGAGCGGAGGAACATCAATGCTCTCGCGGCGAAGTCTGAGCAGCCTCCTCGGCAACTCTCTAGTCCGCAACTAAAAGCCGGACACATTAAAGCGCGCCGAGCAACACTAACCAAGACCACTGGCGCGATCGAGCCGCAGCGTAGCAATGTGGCCCCACCCTCGCCCGCGTCACGATCACAAGAATAACACTCGCGTACATCATTACGCTTTGGAGATACCATGGGCGCGGGGAGGGCTTAACCTCAAGGATTGAAGAGTGCGGCTCGACCGCACCGAGGGGCTCGTGCTAGCGCCCCCTTGGTGTTATTTTTATCTTTTCTTTTTATATATGCAGGACTCTACCAAAGCGAAGCCCCGCCCGACGGTGAACTTGCGAACTCACGATACAACAGTCGATGGGATTAAAGAAGGCGCGGCGAACACTCGGTGGTCTCCATTACGAGCATTAAATTCAATTACATACACCAAGTCTGCAGCTTATCACGGAGGGGACATGTTAATTTAGTCCGAATCCCTTGCTTACCGCACTATTTGTATCAGTCCGCTTTATTAGCAGACCTTCTTTCATAAATAACGCAGCACTTCCCTTTTTGCAAGTTTATTACCTTTACATGGCAATTGCGTTATCCTTTACAAATGTTCACTATATGACATATTGCACCCGTACACTTTAGTACGGCCGAATACACCAGGGGCTTCTGTTCCCCATATTACGGTGTGATTAAGTCCGAACACTTTCACAAGTGCGGCACCCCGAACTTATAGCATTATATGAATCAGCTCCGAATCATGTCTTGGGTCAATAGTTGGGTTTGCCCGGCTCCTATGTTTTGGTGCCTTATGTTCCGTTCCGTCGGCTAAGGTAGCACTAGGAGAACCACTGCGATTGCGCCCCGGTTCGGCCGGGTTAATGCCTCAGTGGAGAAAGCTAAAACTGACTGGCATGATAAGGCGAGAGACTGGTCGCTGTTCGAGAGGTCTTTTCGGGTCCCTAAAGACTCATGCCGCTCGAGCGAAGTTCGGATGATGTCCGACGAAGCGTGGATAGCGCCCGGATTCGGTCTTCGAATACCAGGGCTTCACGAAATTTAAAATTATAGAATTCTATGGCTAAGTGAGAGTGTTTAAGCATTATAAGTCCGGTCGCCTTGTTCGTCGTGTTGGCGCCTCCTAGATGGACCCAAAGATGGGAACACGAGTGCTCAAGTTTATCACCGAACACCCCAAAGACTCGTGGCTTGGGGCTGAAGCCAACGACTTGCCATCTTTCAGATTTAACAAACGGCCGCATGAAGGTAATATTTTAAATTAAACAAAGCGTTGCTCATAGCGCATATAAACGAAGTTTTGGCGCCGCAGGATAAACACACAATGAAGTTCACTCAAGGATTACATTAAGGGGACACTCATCCGCGATATCGCGGGCTCCCTTCAGGACAACTTTATAATATCGCTCCGGCGTACGGTGCTCCTTGCCCGGCGGCGGCGGATCCGTGAGAAGCTTCTCCGCATCCAGCTTGCCCCATTGCACCTTTATGCGGGCAAGGGCTCGACGAGCACCTTCAATGCAGGCGGATCGCTTGATCACATCCAGCCTTGGGCACGCATCAACTAGCCGCCGCACTAGGCCAAAGTAGCTGCCAGGCAGGGCCTGCCCGGGCCACAGCCGGACTGTGAGGCCCTTCATGGCCTCCTCAGCTACCTTGTGGAGTTCGACTAGCTGCTTCAGCTGGTCGCTTGGGGGCACCAGAGGGCCGGCCTCAGCGTACTGAGACCAGAAGACCTTCTCCGTTGAGCTCCCCTCCTCGCCATGATAGAACGCAGCGGCATCGACGCGCACTCTGGCAGATCTGCAAATGCCCACGAGAGCTCGAATCGGGTAAGTATCCGTAATTTACATTAACATGCTTGCTCTGCATGAAAAACGCCTTACCCGCTGCTATCTTCCTCATGTCCTCTATTTCCATACGGGCCCTCTGGGCCTCGGCCTTGGCGGACTCGGCTCCATCGAGAACCGAGGCAAGCTCGGACTCTCGAGTCTTCGAGTCACGCTCCAAACTCTCATGCTTTTTCATGAGAGCCTGGAGCTCTTGCCGAACTTCCGCTACCAGCGCCGCTTGTTTTTCTCGCTCAGTCTGTTCCGCGGCCGCATTGCTTTCGGCCACGGACACGGCATCCTTGAGGGCTGTCGCCTCGTTAGTGGCTCCTGCATTGCACATATTATCATGATTAATCTTGTTTGCAACCAAAACCCTTTTCTGTAAGGTGCACATTTACAGTGGTGTTATTCACCTTCTTTTTCCTTGAGCTGCCTCTTGGCATGGCCGAGCTCTTGCTCACGACCGCTCAAGGTCCTTCTTCAGCGCCTCGACCTCCATTTGTTAGTGCGGCAGAGGTCAACAAGAGCCTGCAAACCCATATTGACATATTTTAGAAACCCTGCGTATATCTTGTTAAGGATCCTTAGTCCGGCTTTTCTTTCCGAACGCCGGACTAAGCATCAGGGGCTACTGTCTATGCGGTATTATATTGCTTAATTTTAAACTTCTTACCTCAAAGCCTGTTAGAAGGCTGTTGCAGGCTTCGGTCAACCCGCCCTTGGCGAGCTGGACCTTTTCAATCACCGCACTCATGAGAGTGCGGTGTTCTTCCTCGATGGAGGCTCCTTTGAGCGCCTCCAGCAGGTTGTCCGGTGCCTCTGGTTGGATGGAGGCCGCCGGCGTCACGGTCCTGCCCCTCCTTCGAGGGGACTGCTCGCCGGACTCTGGAACCGCTACGGGTTCCGGAGTAGAGTCCGGCACAAAGTCCGGGAGGCTGCCCGACGGCGCCTCCGGAGCCTCCTCCTGGCGCGTCCCTCTATGGGACTCCGCCTCGTCATCTTCGGCGCGTGGGGTAGAGGCAGTCGGGATGGAATTCACATCCGACGGCGCCAACGACCCGCTCATTGAGTCAGGAAAGTCGTCACCCGCCGGACTACAGAAACATTGCGGCATTAGAAGGACACTGCGTGACATGTTATAATACGGCTTATGAATGATCCGTATACTTACGATCTTGCCGGACGCCGGGCCCTTGGAGGCCACTCCTCCTCGCCAATGCTGATGTTGGCAAAACTGTCCGGGGGGATGGTTCTCCCCCTCTTGGACCCTTTGGCCGCCCCGAGTGGGGAGGCCTTCCTCTTCTTCTCTCCCTCCTCTGGGAGAGAGTATTCCTCCTCCTCCTCGTCTTCGGGGGAGGAGTCCTCGTCGTCATCAGACGCTTGATTGCGGGAACTCTTTCGAGTCCCCGCGGCCACCTTCTTGGCCTTCTTCTCCGGCACCACATATGGTGCCGGAACCAGCAGCCTTGCTAATTGGGCATTCACTGGTTCTTCTGGCATGGGAGCCGGGCTGATAAGCAGCTCGGCCTTCTTCATCCATTCCTGTCAAAGGGAGAGGTCGATTAAAAACCTCGCTAGAGTCAATCTAATTACTACAAGTGTCCCGTAATGGGGTCGAATCACTTACCCCGTCAGACGGAGACTGCAAGCTGAATCCGCGGTCTTCGGTCGCGGATGCGGGCGCATCAGCGCTCTTGAACAGCACCCTCCAGGCCCCTTCGTATGTTGTATCGAAGAGCCCGCTCAACGTCTGGTGCTGTTCCGGATTAAACTCCCACAGATTAAATGCCCTTTCTTGGCATGGGAGAATCCGCCGGAGGAGCATGACCTGGACCACGTCGACGAGCCGGAGCCCATTGCTCACTAGCTTCTTGATGCAGGTTCGAAGTCTGGTCACCTCCACCGGGTCGCCCCACTGCAAACCCTTCTCTTTCCAGGAGGTGAGCTGCGTGGGGATTCCAGATCTAAATTCGGGGGCCACCGCCCATGTAGGCTCGCGCGGCTCGGTGATGTAGAACCACCCCGACTGCCACCCCTTAACGGAGTCCACGAAGGTCCCTTCTAGCCAAGGGACGTTGGGTAGCTTGCCCAACATAGCGCCTCCGCATTCAGCTTGCGCCCCCTTCACGATCTTCGGCTTGACGTTGAAGGTCTTGAGCCACAGCGAAGTGGGGCGGATGCGGAGAAATGCCTCGCACGGCGATGATAAACGCCGAAATGTTGAGGGCGAAGTTGGCGCCAGATCGTGGAAATCCAGCTGTAGTAAAACATGAGCCCCGGACGAATGGATGGAGCGGAAAGCCCGGTCTGCGGAGGAAGTGGGGAAGGAAAACGACCTCTCGTGAGGCCACAGGGTAGGAGCAGGCTGCCTGCGTCGGGCGGCCGGTCGCGATGTTTTCGGAAAGGTATCCGCATCGCGCAGCTTGGTGATATCCTCCTCCTTGGCGGTGGAGGTCATCCACTTGCCTCCTCCTCCGGACATGTTCGGAGAAGGGTCGGCGAATCGCGAGCTTGAGCGTTGGAGCTTGGGTTCGGGGATGGATGAGCAAAGGAGGAAGAAGGCGTAGGTGAGAAGGTAAAACCTTATCCCTTATATATAGGCGGACAAAACTATGCGTCCCTCACCGGCCTGGTAAAACTCGCTCATCTCCCAAAGCGCCACCATCAATGGCGCGGTTGGGTTACCCACGCACGTATTGATGAGAATCCCGGAATAAGGGGGAACACGATCTCTGCTTCGACAGAACGTGCCAATGAAACCGCTTCGCTAAACGTGCCGAAGTGGTACGGTAATTCAAACAGAAGGCTTGGTGCCGGCGTGGTGTCATGCCGCATAATACGTCAGCAGATTGGATCGGTGTATATGTTTTATTCTCTCTACGTTGGATTATGGAAATTATTTTGCAGAGCCGGACACTATCCTGGTGTTCATTATCTTCTCTCGATTATTCAAGGAAGGAACCCGCCTTGCAATGCCGAACATTATGCACGCCGGACTTATCGTCATTGAAGACTGGTTCAGGGGCTACTGAGGGAGTCCTGGACTAGGGGGTGTCCGGATAGCCGGACTATCAATATCCGCGGACTCCCGGACTCACGAAGATAGAAGATTGAAGACTCGGCTCGTGTCAGGAAGGTACTTTTACTTGGCGTGGAAGGCAAGCTTGGCAATACGGATATGTAGATCTCCTACCATTGTAACCGACTCTGTGTAACCCTAGCCTCTCCGGTGTCTATATAAACCGGAGGGCTTTAGTCCGTAGGACACAACATTACATCTCAACAATCATACCATAGGCTAGCTTCTAGGGTTTAGCCTCATTGATCTCGTGGTAGATCTACTCTTGTACTACCCATATCATCAATATTAATCAAGCGGGGCGAGGGTATTACCTCCATCGAGAGGGCCTGAACCTGGGTAAAAACATTGTGTCCCTCGTCTCCTGTTACCATCCGCCTAGACGCACAGTTCGGGACCCCCTACCCGAGATCCGCCGGTTTTGACACCGACAGTCGTGCCTAGTGGACCTACGGCAATACCCTTGCTGACCCTCCTCCTCACGCTTCAAGGCATCCCAGTCTATGGGATCCTCCTCCGCGCTCTTCCTGGCTGCATACTGGAGTAACACTACTAGAGAAAACCCTAGCAGTAGCGCGTGTTTGAAGCCTATCAGTAGCGCGGGGTACAACACTACTAGTAAGGCGCTACAGCTAAAGGTTAGCGGTAGCATGGGCTGAACCGCGCTACTGCTACATCGACTTAGTAGCAGCGCTTTCTAAAATGAGCGCTACTGGTAATTAGTAGTAGCGCTTCTACTAGCACGCGCTACTACTATTATTCCGTATTTCTTTTTTATTTCATGTTGTATTCATACACCTTTATACAAGTTTTCATAGCGCAGTAATTTAGAGAATACTTTTACATCATAATGAGTTATTACATCAGTGGGAGAAAGAACCGTGGACTAGTTTCAAGTGGATGGACACCCAATGATCTAATAAATATCATCATCATCATCATATCATTAACAACTTATCATCATAATACATCATTGTCATATAACACCTCCTCATGATAATCGTTTTCATCAATGAGACATCACATACAAGTTGGTCATTAGACATAATCACAACTACTCATCATCATCAACTCTCATAAACATATTGTACCACATAACCTACTACATTCTCTTAGGACCTACTATATTTTCTTGGGTAAAATAGCATAAAACAAGATAGCCCCTAACTCTCCATTATGGAGAATGGAGATTATCCTGTCTCCAATCCTGGCATTTCGCGCAATGTTGCTTCCAAGAACCTCCTTATGAATGTCCATACATTTCTTCCATTCTTTGATTATCATGTGTTCACCGTTTTTAGAAACCCGGTATGCACATGTGTGATTCGTAGGACGACCAGGCTGTATGTTCAAAACATTCAGGCGACCATTCTGATACATCAAATGAGGCACACTATCCATCGGGATTTTCTATTGAAAAACATAGTAATAACTTCGTGGTTAGCAATGTAGTTCAGTTTTAGAAATATGCAAAAGATGCATGGATGTCGTAATAGTAAAAAACCTTACCAAGAAATCTCTATGGAAGTTATCGTTGTTTAACACATGCAGTAGTGACACGTATTCACCATAATTTGGAGGACTTCGATAAAAGGCATTGTAATTCTCAATGTCAGTACAATATGCGACCAGATGATTTTTCTCTTGATAAGTTAACTCAGAGCTATCGGTGTAGTTGGTTCTGTCTACCATCTTCCGCACACTCTTTGAAGCATGAAAATAAGCTATCAATGGAAATAAGCTGTCAACTATTTTGAAATAAACAATATAAATTACTTAATAACTATGAGGAATTCACATAGCGGAATAATTGGAAGTGTATCAACAAGAACCCAAATGTCCAAATTATATTGGTCGATGTCAGGATCACCAAGATCCATGGTGACAAACATACCCTCTTGAAAATCATATATCTTGCCAAGTGCTTCCCAACCCGGGCAACCAAAATGGGATACGCTCTCAGAATTGTACAGATTTAACTCAAAATCCATACCATGATGGGTCCTTAGGTTAATTTTCTTTGTTTCATTCCTCTCATGATCTTCAAAACCCATCCTCTCCAAGACATAGCGTCTTGCATGGCATGGGATAAGCTAGTCGAATTGTAAAAGACGAAAATTACACGTTGAAGTAGTAGAAGTCGAGCTTATTACAAAAAAAAACACTTAGCGTAATAGCGTACCGTTTCACAATCGAAGGCCTCCTCGAGCTTAAAGCTGAAGCGTCGATCGTCGTCCAGGTGAGGCCTGTCGTAGAAACCTCGGTTGTCGCCGCACCAGGAGCACTCCCCGGGACCTTCTTCGTGCGACGACATTTCCTATGTTCATAATTCAAAGATTAAACTTGTACAATTAAATATATGTACTAGAAAAACTAAATTAGATCATTATTATTCATCACGGGTTGACTATGGGTCTGTCGAGTCTTTTCTTGAAAACTCTCAGCTCACGTGGTGTATATATTCGACCGTCAGTTATGGTAGCTCCTCCTTTCGTTCCCGAGTGCATTACACCAAATTGTCTAGCACATGGGAACGAAGGAGAAGCTACCCCCACGACAACAGTCGGGATTCTTCGCCCTCTCATGTATGATGGATACTCTCCCTCACTGATTCCTCTCTGACATTTGCGACCGTCGGTGATGGTCGTTACTCCTCCTTCCCCTAGTGCATAACAAAGGTCTAGCACCCGGAGAAGAAGGAGAAACGACCCCCATGACAACAGTGGGGATTCTTCGGCCTCGACAATCTTAAAGTCAACCCAAAATATCGTTTAATTATCTTTCTAGAAAATCCAGGCCACTCGATATTTCCTACAAATTCTAGCACAAGTCATGCCAAAATTCATGGAAAATTCCGGCATGACCTTTGCTAAAACAGGACATATCGAGCACCTGAAATTTGCCAGAACGGAAATTAATCAACACTCTGGCAAAACATAGCCACTCGGATATACATGTTTTTATCTACATAGGCCTATTTGAGCAACACAAGATATACATATTTTTATCTACATCATATCTTATAGGACTAATATTGACATGGAGATTTGGCTGGTCTCACCTCGGGGTCGGAGGTGGTCGGTGACGGGGACGACGGCGGGGATGATGGAGGGGCTCCTTGATTTCTTCAAAAACAAAAACCCTATAAGTTATCACTAATACATCCCGAATAGTATCATACATATAACATCACTAATTGCTTAGACTAAAAAAATAACAACAAATGTGAAATGTTCAACTAGTTCTATTAATTCAACTAGTTCTTACTAAAAATAAACTTACTATAAATATAAATAAACTAGTTCTTTCTAAAAATAAACTAGTTCAACTAGTTATATTAATTTTCTTGCTAAAAATACATTAGTTCTATTAATTCAACTAGTTCTTACTAAAACCAAACTAGTTCAACTAGTTTATTAATTTACTTACTAACTATTTTAAACACTTACTAAAAATAGTAAAAAAACTACATTATACAATAGTAAAAAACAGAAAAAAGATGGAGGGAGGAGGAAGAAGGAGAGTAGGAGGAGGAGGCCGGTGGGATCGGAGGAGGAGGCGGGGGAGGAGGAGGAGGCGGAGGAGGAGGAGGAGGAGGGGAGGCGGGGTGGAGGGAGGAGGCGGCAGAGGAGGAGGAGGAGGCGGCGGAGAAGGAGGAGGAGGCGGGGAGGAGGAGGCCGGAGGAGGAGGGGGAGGAGGAGTACCTCGGCGAGAGCAAGTCGGGCGGGCGGCGCAGAGACAGGTGGCCGGGCGAGAGCGAGTGAGAGGGAGAGAGTGAGTGAGAGGGAACTGCACCGCACGCTCTAGGATAAGGTATGTAAGTAGTAGCGCATTTTAGAGAAAAGCGCTCTTGCTAAAGACGTGTGATGGCGCTGGCGGGACTTACGCGCTCTTGCTAAGTGTGTCAGCCAATCGCGCTTGATCCAAGTATAGCAGCAGCGTTCTTTGGCAGAACGCGCTATTGCTAAAGTAGTAGCAGTAGCGCTGTTTATTTAAAATCAATACTATTAAGTAGCAGTAGCGCCCTGTTTTGACCAGCGCTACTGCTAAGATGCTGTGTATAAGGTTTTTCCTAGTAGTGTAATATCATCTTGTTGGTCTCCACAAGTTTTTCATCTCTCGCAAGCTCGCTCACCAATGGGTCGAAAAAATGTAGAGGATCGTTGCAGAAATTAAAAAATTTCTACACATCACCAAGATCAATCTATGGAGAGACTAGCAACGAGAGAGAGGGGAGTGCATCTTCATACCCTTCAAGATCGCGATACGGAAGCGTTGCAACAACGCGGATGAAGGAGTCATACTCGTAGCGATTCAAATCACGGTTGATTTCGATCTAAGCGCCGAACAACGGCGCCTCCGTGTTCAACACACGTGCAACACGGGGACGTCTCCTTCTTGATCCAGCAAGGGGGAAGGAGAAGTTGGGGAAGAACTCCGGCAACACGACGGCGTGGTGGTGGAGCTTGCAGTTCTCCGGCAGGGCTTCGCCAAGCTCAGCGGAGGAGGAGGGGGTGTTGGAGAGGGGGAGGGCTGCGCCTTGGATGAGGTGCTGCTGCTTCCCTCCTCCCCTCTATTTATAGGGCAAAGGGGGAAGGGGGCCGGCCCCTCTAGATGTGATCTAGAGGGGGGGGGGGGCATGTGGAGGGGCCTTGCCCCCCAAGCCAAGGGGGCGCCCCCTTTAGGATTTTCCCCAAACCCTAGGCGCATGGGCCCTAGGGGGGATGGCGCCCAGCCCACTTAGGGGCAGGTTCCCTTTCACATACAGCCCATTGGGCCCTCCGAGGCAGGTGGACCCTCCCGGTGGACCCCCGGAACCCCTTCGGTGGTCCCGGTACAATATCGGCAAACCCCCGAATACTTCCGGTGACCGTATGATGACTTCCCATATATAAATCTTCACCTCCGGACCATTCCGGAACTCCTCCTAATGTCCGGGATCTCATCTGGGACTCCGAACAATATTCAGTAACCACATACTATTTCCCATAACAACTCTAGCGTCACCGAACCTTAAGTGTGTAGACCCTACGGGTTCGGGAGTCATGCAGACATGACAGAGATAGCTCTCCCACCAGTAACCAACAGCGGGATCTGGATACCTATGTTGGCTCCCACATGTTCCATGATGATCTCATCGGATGAACCATGATGTCGAGGATTCAAGCAATCCCGTTTACAATTCCCTTTGTCAATCAGTACATTACTTGCCTGAGATTCGATCGTCGGTATCCCAATACCTCGTTCAATCTTGTTACCGGCAAGTCACTTTACTCATTCCGTAATGCATGATCCCGTGACTAACTACTTAGTCACATTGAGCTCATTATGATGATGCATTACCTAGTGGGCCCAGAGATACCTCTCCGTCATACGGAGTGACAAATCCTAGTCTCGATTCGTGCCAACCCAACAGACACTTTCGGAGATACCTGTAATGCACCTTTATAGTCACCTAGTTACATTGTGACATTTGGTACACTCAAAGCATTCCTAAGGTATCCGGGAGTTACACAATCTCATGGTCTAAGGAAATGATACTTGACATTAGAAAAGCTTTTAGCAAACGAACTACACGATCTTGTGCTATGCTTAGGATTGGGTCTTGTCCATCACATCATTCTCCTAATGATGTGATCCCGTTATCAATGACATCCAATGTCCATAGTCAGGAAACCATGACCATATGTTGATCAATGAGCTAGTCAACTAGAGGCTCACTAGGGACATGTTGTGGTCTATGTATTCACACATGTATTACAGTTTCCGGTCAATACAATTATAGCATGAACAATAGAAAATTATCATGAACAAGGAAATATAATAATAACCATTTTATTATTGCCTCTAGGGCATATTTCCAACAGTCTCCCACTTGCACTAGAGTCAATAATCTAGTTACATTGTGATGAATCGAACACCCATAGAGTTCTGGTGTTGATCATGTTTTGCTCATGGAAGAGGTTTATTCAACGGAACTGCGACATTCAGATCCGTATGCACTTTACAAATATCTATGTCTCCATATTGAACACTTTCACTAATGGAGTTGAAGTGATGCTTGATATGCCTGGTCTTCTTGTGAAACCTGGGCTCCTTGGCAAGGGCAATAGCTCTAGTGTTGTCACAGAAGAGATTCATCGTGCCCGACGCATTGGGAATAACTCCTAGGTCGGTAATGAACTCCGTCATCCAGATTGCTTCATGCGCTGCCTTTGAGGCTGCCATGTACTCCGCTTCACATGTATATCCCGCCCCGACGCTTTGCTTGCAACTGCACCAACTTACTACCCCACCATTCAAAATATACACGTATCCGGTTTGTGACTTGGAGTCATCCAGATCTGTGTCAAAGCTAGCATCAACGTAACCCTTTATGACGAGCTCTTCATCACCTCCATAAACGAGAAACATATCCTTAGTCCTTTTCAGGTACTTCAGGATATTCTTGACCGTTGTCCAGTGTTCCATGCCAGGATTACTTTGGTACCTCCCTACCAAACTTACGGCAAGGTTTACATCAGGTCTAGTACACAGCATGGCATACATAATAGACCCTATGGCAGAGGCATAGGGGATAACACTCATCTTTTCTCTATCTTCTACCGTGGTCGTGCTTTGAGCCGAGCTCAATTTCACATCATGTAATACAGGCAAGAACCCCTTCTTGGACTGATCCATATTGAACTTCTTCAATATATTATCAAGGTATGTGCTTTGTGATAGATCTATGAGGCGTCTCGATCTATCTCCATAGATCGTGATGCCTAATATGTAAGCAGCTTCTCCAAGGTCCTTCATTGAAAAAAACTTATTCAAGTAGGCCTTTATGTTTTCCAAAAGTTATATATCATTTCCCATCAATAGTGTGTCATCAACCTATAATATGAGAAATTCTACAGAGCTCCCACTCACTTTCTTGTAAACGCAGGCTTCTCCATAAGTCTGCATAAACCCAAACGCTTTGATCATTTCATCAAAGTGAATGTTCCAACTCCGAGATGCTTGCACCAGCCCATAGATGGAGCGCTGGAGCTTGCATACCTTATTAGCATTCTTAGGATCGACAAAACCTTCCAGCTGCATCATATACAACTCTTCCTTAAGGAAACCATTAAGGAATGCCGTTTTGACGTCCATTTGCCATATTTCATAATCATAGAATGCGACAAATGCTAACATGATTCAGATGGGCTTCAGCTTCATTACGGGTGAGAAGGTCTCATTTTAGACAACCCCTTGAACTTGTCGATAACCCTTAGCGACAAGCCGAGCCTTATAGATGGGCACATTACCATCTGCGTCTGTCTTCTTCTTAAAGATCCATTTATTTTCTATGGTACGCTGATCATCGGGAAATTCTGTCAAATTCCATACTTTGTTTTCATACATGGATCCTATCTCGGATTTCATGGCTTCAAGCTATTTGGTTGAATCTGGGCCCGCCATTGCTTCTTCATAGTTCGAAGTCTCACCATTGTCTAACAACATAATTTCCAGGACAGGGTTTGTTGGGGATATCACTATTTGTGTAAGCCACCCAGGAGGGGCCGGGTTACGCAAAGAAGACTCATCAGAAAGAAGCCCAGGGCCAAGCATGAAGATGGCGGTTCATATCAGGGTCTAAGGCCCACAGGCGGCTTAAGGCCCATAGTAGTACACCGCCATGATGATATAACTTGTAACATAAGGTAGATTTGACTAGTCACCGAGCCAGACACTGTATATGAGCCGGCCGGGACTCCGTAAGCCGCAGGGTGTCCACCCGTGTATATAAGGGGATGACCCGCTGGCGGCTTAGGGGAAGAAACAACTGATCGAGAGCCGGGCATAGCGTATCTCGCTCGCTGGTCATCGAAACATCAATACCAATCCAACTAGACATAGGCCTTACCTTCACCATAAGGGGCCGAACTAGTATAAATCTCTCGTGTCCTTTGTCCCGATTAACCCCTTCAAGCTTCGTAGTTGCGATGGCTCCACAACTAAGTCCTTTCACTAGGACATTTGACGTGACAATTCCACGACAGTTGGCGCCCATCGTGGGGCCAGCACACGGTGGATTTGAGTTCTTGAAGGGCAACTTCGAAGGGCTCAAGGGATACGTAGTAGGCCGGATGACCAAGAGTCATCGCGGCAAGATCTACATCGACGACGAAGGATGGGGCCCCGACGCCGACTAAATTGAGTACGGGTACCGGGTTCCCTTCGGCGGAATCCATGGTTTCATCGGCCGGATTGGTGAGCCAGGCCCTGAGCCGGACAACTGCATCGACCTCATCGAGACGGCTCAGTGCGTGAGACCCGGCCGAGTTCAACCCGTCATGAAGAGTCCCTTCGTGGGCTGCATCCATGGAGAGGAGCTTCCTGAAGGATCTGAAGATGGTGGTGAGACGTTTGTCCTCTCTGACGGTGATTCGTCCGCCGGTTCAACGAATTCGCTGTACCAAGTGCAAGACGGCGTGCTCGGGGGCTGTTCCGAGGGCAGAAGTATTTCAGACCTCTATGAGCCGCCAAGATGGGCAGGAGTCTTCATGGCTGGGACTCAACCTGGCCAAAATTCAATGGCTGCAACAGCCATAACATCCGGTACATGAGCGGCCAGGGCAGGAGGCCCTGTGCGCCCGCCGGCTCAGGTGCTGATAGATCTCATGGATAAGCTCACGGCCCTGTTAACCGCCACAGTTATTCCTGCAAATAAAGATGAGCATGATGCGGAGGTGGCACGGGTGCGCAAGGAGATAGCTCGGGCCAAGGAGGCCTTGGCAGCTGAGGACACCAGGTCAGCCACAGAATGGGCGGCTTTGGATGCGCGGGCACATCGGTTACAGTCAGAAGCCTACCAGCTCACGATGAGCCTAAACGCGTCTAACAAGGTGATGAGGAGGAGACATCAGAAAACCCAGTCCCGTTTACCTCCGGTTTATGATCCTCAGAATCTCTTTGCTACACCCGGAGCCGGCCCAAGTAACCCGCCAGATACAAATCAGTTTATGACTACAGGAACAAGAGGACCGGCTCAGCCTCGGGAGATGGCACCTCCTCATGGGTGCATGGCTCCGCCCCGTTACGTGCCGATTCCGCGGGGTCACTTTTCCAACCCCAAGGAGAATTTAATCGCAGCATCGGCACGCTTGGCGGCTCCCCCGGTAGACGGTGATGACCCGAGAGCGGTGGAAACCCGGAGGGTCAGAGAACTTCTCCAGATGGCCCTGTCTCAGCAAGAGACTTATTCTTATAGCCGGGACAGGATTCATTCAACTCCTCCGTCTTGGTTAGCACCGCCTCGTCAAAACCGGAGTCCAAGTTACAGCAGGCACATGGAGTCAGAAGCTTTATCAAGCAACGCCCAGCGCCGTAACCAGCCTAGTGTCTATAACCCGGTGCAAGACCGAATACGTTAGGAGAACGAGAGGGTGGCTCAGCTAGCGGCTCAACAAACGACTCATCAAGAATTCCCAGAGTATCCGGCGACTTTCATTGAGACGGGAGTGGCTACTAGAACTAGCGGTGTTCCTTGTTTGGTACCGGCTCTGCGTAATGTATGTTTGCCCAAGGACTTCAAGGGACCTCGAAAGGTGCCGAATTACATGGCCGACTTACAGCCCGGAGCGTGGATTGAAAGTTATGAGATGTCCATGGAGCTGTTGGAGGTCAGCGAAGCAGCAATGGCTAAGTACTTCACCATGATGTTAGATGGAACGGCCCGGTCTTGGTTAAAACACTTGCCGCCTAATTCCATTAATTCGTGGGCAGAGCTAAAGGCCCGTTTCATCCAGAACTTCAAGGACACTCGCAAGCAAGCTATGTCGATTGTGGACTTGACAAATTGTAAGCAGGAGGAGGGTGAATCCATGACTCACTGGGTACGCAGGGTCAAGGAGATAATACATTCATCTGACAAGATGGATGCCGACTCTACAGTCCTTATGTTGGAAAAGAACTGTCGCTTTGAGCCACTGAGACAAAAACTGGGGTGCCTTAAGCATGATTGCAACGACATGGGTACGCTGATGGCAGCTTTAGTCAAATATGCCGACTCTGACAGTACCAAGGATCCCGCGTCTGATGAGTAAAGGACAGGGAAGGGAAAGAAGAACGGCAATGGAAAGGGCCAGCATCATAACTCGATGAATCAAGTAGGCAATAAGCGTAAGGCGGAGGGTAACCCGGAGTTTGTGTCCAATGCCAATGCGCAGGGTAATAATCAGAGACGTAAGGGAAAACCGCCCCCTAGATCTTTCGGGTCAGGCCCATGTCTTGAGCAGTTACTCAATGAGCCTTGCCCGAGAAACGGCACCCGGGAACGACCGGCCACCCACTTATGGAAAGATTGCGCGATCATGAAGGCTTTCAAGAATTCCAACATGTTTGATGGCAATCATGGGTTGGGCTGCGGCTCAGGAGCTGGTGGTTTTCATGGCCCGGGCGGCGGTTCAAGCTCCGGTTTTCAGGGACATCAAAGCAGTTATAATCAGCAGCAGTCTGGTCAAGGGGAGCAACAGCAGCAGCAGTCGGGTTATCAAAGCAACCCGAAGCAGCTGAATAGTGGGCAGTATCATGTGTTCACCACCAGCTTGTGCAAACGTGACCAGAAGATTCATAAGAGGGCCGTGAATTCTGTTGAGCCGGCGGTTCCCCATTATTTGAGGTGGTCAGAACAACCCATTGTGTGGAGCAGGGCAGATCACCCCCTCCGGGTTGATAATCCGGGTCAGTTAGCCTTGGTGGTAGCACCTCAGGTTGGTGGATATAAATTCACTAAGGTACTCATGGACGGGGGTAGCAGCAGCAATATCCTCTATTATGAGACCTTTCGGCGCACGGGGTTAACTGATAAGAATTTGAGGACATCCAACACTGTTTTTCATGGAGTGGTTCCTGGTAAGTCGGCTTACCCAGTTGGCAAGATTGAGCTGGAAGTGGCCTTTGGAGATGAGTATGACTCCAGGGCTGAGAAATTGACGTTTGAAGTGGTCAAAATCAGGAGTCCGTATCATGCTTTGTTTGGGCGACCGGCTTATGCTAAGTTCATGGCACGGCCGTGTTATGTTTATTTGTAGCTCAAGATGCCGGGTCACAAGGGCACCATCACTGTGCATGGGAGTCGAAAGGTAGCCTTGTAATGTGAAGAGGGCGACGTGACTTATGCTGAGTCTGTTTATGCAGCAGAGGAGCTGAAGTTTTATCAAGATAATGTTGACCCGGCGGATATGACCTCTTTAAAAAAGCCAACTACAGAGCATGACCCAGCGTTGAAGTTTAAATCGGCCGCTGAGACGAAGCTTGTTGACTTTACTCCAGGTGACTCTTCTAAGCAATTCAGCATCAGTACCAATTTGGATCCTAAATAGGAAAGCGCGCTCATTGAGTTCATCCATGAGAACGGGGACATCTTTGCATGGAAACCTTCTGACATGCCGGGTGTACTGAGGGAACTCTCTGAGCACACTCTCAATATTGATCCGAAGTATAAGCCGGTCAGGTAGTTTCTGTTAGAAGGGAGAGAGAGGGATTGTTGCGGAATATGATGGATGTATTATTGAGCCTCGAGGGCGAGTATATATTGAGTACAAGACTTGGAGGGCAAGACGCCTCTCCTAGAGATAAGGTAGGAATCCTAAACTACCAAATACATGTAACCCAAATATATCTCTAACATCCCCCATGATCGTAGCGGTAGCGTCTGAACAATATGAGCGTCGCGGACGGTCGGCCGAGAGAATAGCGATCGACGGATGACATCCCCGCAGTCCTAGCGGGAGCGTCGTGGGCGGTGTCGCGTTGCTTGACGATTGATCAGAGAGGAAGCCGACGAGTTGCTCAAGCGGATGATAGCCCTTTGTGCCGATGTCGATGTAGCCGAGAGCGTAGGATGGTGTAGCCGTGGTCGAGGTAGCCGTGCGAAGAATGTCGTGGTCGATGTCGATGTCGAGGTGGCCGGTGTCGAGGAAGTCGCCGTGGAGCCGCAGGCGCAAGGGGGCGCCAAGTTAGCATGAGCGCATTGGTGTCGAAGTAGTGATGCGCCGGGAAGAAGATGTTGTTGACGACGCGTCGCGATGGGTTTGCCAAGCCCGGGGACACATCGTAGACGAAGGCACGCACCGGTGTTGCCAGCACCTGGCATGCATAGACGGACGAAGACGAAGTTGACGAAGCGCCGAACAGGCTTGCCAGGCCCGGGGACACGTCGTGGATGAAGGCACGCATCGGTGTTGCCAGCACCGGGCATGCGTAGATGAGGGACCTGCACGAGCTGTACGCCATGTCGGAGAAGTCGGAGGGGCCAGCAGAGAAGAACTCGACGACAATTGCGGCGTCTATCGGCGAGGGCCGATGTCACCAACGGTGGTCGGAGTAAACGAAGTGGTCGGGGTAGATGACGGCGGCTGGCGACGGGCTGGTGCTTGGACGAAGACGAAGGGGTGGGCGGGCGGCGGCGGCGCTGAAAGGTAGCGGCGGCGGCGATTAAAGAAGAGCGCCGCGGCGGCTCGGCAGCGGCGGCGGCGGCTAGGTTAGAAGTCGCGGCGGCGGTGCTCAAGTAAGCGAAGAACCCCGACAGCGTGGCGAAGACCGCGCGCGACGGTGGCGTTCAGCGCCAAGAGACGGCGCGGCGCGATACCACGGAGGTCGACGCGGTGGCGGCGGCGTGGACCGCGGCCGCGGCGCTTCGACCCGGCGGGCGGCGCAGCAGCGGCGGGCGGGTGACGGCGGGAAGACCTCGGGGTGGCGGCGGAACCGCGAGGCGGCGGCGGGACGCGTTCCGCAGTGCTACAGCTCGAAGAGGTGGTGTAGCGGCGGCTCGCAGGTCAGTGCAACCGCGGGAACGGCCTCGGGCGGCAACGCAGCGGTCCGTAGGGACGACGCGATGGCAACCTGTGGCTCGATCGGCGGTAGGCGCGTGCTTCGGGGCGTGCTTAGCGAAAACGGTAGCGTGATCGGTTGATCGACCGACGGCGCCGCAGTATGCGCCATGGCAGGGACGACGCGCAGATCGAGTCGAGGGCGGCGTTATCGGTGATGTCCGGGCGATGACTACGAAGACGGTGGCGATGGAACCCGGCAGACGGCGGCGGCAGCGACGCGCGAAAGCGTCCTTTGGCGGCGCGTCCAGCCTTGCGCCGCGGTTGATAATGAAG
The DNA here is from genome assembly GCA_021437245.1 of Aegilops speltoides. NCBI lineage: Eukaryota > Viridiplantae > Streptophyta > Magnoliopsida > Poales > Poaceae > Aegilops > Aegilops speltoides. Next base: position 467,757,169 of record CM038142.1, read on the forward strand.
CAGCCGGTGAAATCGGCGCCGATGTTGGAGTAAGGCGCGAAGTCGACGACGGCGGCGGCGACGCAAACCGGATCACATAGACCGGAAAACCAAAAAAGTAGACGCCGATCAAAGTGACCGGCGAGAGAGAGAAAACCCGGATCAAAGGATCGGGAAAAAGACTCTCTAGGGCAGCCGGTCAACACGACCGGCGGACGAACCCTAGGTATGGGTGGCGCGGCCCCCGGCAACGGTCATGGAGGCCGACCGCCCCGGGGGCGGCGCGCAGGTGCGGAAGCAGCTGCGACTAGGGTTTAGGATCGACTTGCGATAGATACCATGTTAGAAGGGAGAGAGAGGGATTGTTGCGGAATATGATGGATGTATTATTGAGCCTCGAGGGCGAGTATATATTGAGTACAAGACTTGGAGGGCAAGACGCCTCTCCTAGAGATAAGGTAGGAATCCTAAACTACCAAATACATGTAACCCAAATATATCTCTAACAGTTTCTTCGACGGTTAAATGAAGAGAGACGAAAAGCTATTGGAGAGGAAGTCACCCGGCTCTTAGCGGCTGGGTTTATTGTAGAAGTTTTTCACCCGGAGTGGTTGGCTAACCCTGTGCTTGTGCTTAAAAAGAACGGCACCTGGCGGATGTGTGTGTGGATTACACAGACTTAAACAAGGCTTGTCCAGCTGATCCCTTTGCTCTCCCCCGTATTGATCAAATCATTGATGCTATGGCGGGTTGTGAACGTTTGAGTTTTTTGGATGCTTACTCTGGTTATCATCAGATTAAAATTGCAGTTAAGGACCAGGAGAAGACGGCTTTCATCACTCCGTTTGGAGCCTTCTGTTATGTATCTATGCCGTTTGGGCTCAAGAGTGCTCACGCGACTTATCAGCAATGTGTGCAGAACTGTCTCCACGATCAAATTGGGCAAAATGTTCATGCTTATGTGGATGACATCGTGGTGAAGTCCAGAGAGAAGGAAACCTTGATATCTGACTTGAAAGAGACCTTTGATAATCTCCGGGTTTATAAGATGATGCTTAACCCGGCCAAGTGTGTGTTTGGTGTACCTGCAGGCAAGCTCTTGGGTTTTCTGGTCTCAAACAGAGGCACTGAAGCTAATCCAGAGAAGATCAAGGTGATTACCTCTTTGGCTAAACCGGCGTGCATCAATGATGTTCAGCGACTGGCGGGTCGGGTTGCTGCTTTAAGCCGGTCCATAAGCCGGTTAGGTGAGAAGGCACTACCGTATGTCGATGATGAAGAAAAGCGGACACTTTTATGCAGGTGATCTGCTGATGCTACCTTTGAAGATTTAAAGAGACAGTTGTCTGAGCCACCGGTCCTTGCGGCTCCCATTGACAAAGAGCCATTGCTGTTATATGTGGCTGCTAATTCATGAGCTGTCAGTGTTGCCATCATGGTGGAGCGTAAGGAGGCAGGCAAGGAGCATCCGGTCCAACGGCAGGTTTACTATATCAGTGAGGTGCTTATTGAGTCTAAACAAAGGTATCCACATTGGCAGAAACTTGTTTACGGAGTGTTTATGGCAAGCCGGAAGCTGAGCAGTACTTCCAAAGTCATCCTATAACTGTGGTAAGTTCTGCCCCCTTGGGGGACATCATCCAGAACAGGGAAGCCACATGACGAGTCACCAAGTGGGCTATTGAGCTCGGGCCTCATGGTTTGAAGTATATGCCACGTATTGCTATTAAGTCTCAAGCCTTGGTGGACTTTATCAATGATTGGACAGAGTTGCAGGCACCAGTGGAGAAGCCGGATAACACGTATTGGACTATTCACTTTGATGGGTCCAGGCAATTAGAAGGCTCGGGGGCTGGAGTTGTTTTAACTTCCCCTCGAGTTGCAGGCACCAGAGGAGAAGCCGGATAACACGTATGTGCTCCGGATTATGTTTCCTTGTACTAACAATGCAACTGAGTACGAGGCCTTACTCCATGGTCTCCGGGTGGCCAAAGAGATGAACTTGAGCCGGGTAAGGTGCTTGGGCGTTTCAGATCTCGTGGCCCAACAGGTGTCAGGCAAGTGGGACTCCAAGGATCCCCTTATGGCGGCTTATCATCGTGAAGTAGATGATGTGGCTGGGCACTTCAAAGGTTATCAAGTGGAGCACATTGATCGAAGGAAGAATGATGTGGCTGATGCTTTAAGCCGGTTGGGATCTCAACGTAAGCCGGTGCCACCTAACACCTTCCTCGATGTTTTGCATAATCCTTCTGTCAAGGTACCTACAGAGGAAGAACTAGCAGTGCCAGACCCGGAGGCACAGGTGGTGGCAGCTCTTCACGTTATCCCGGATTGGACAGTGCCATATTTGGCCTATATGACCCGGGGAGAGTTGCCTGAGGATGAGACCTTGGCAAGACAAATCGTCAGGCGGTCTAAATCTATGACGATTGTTCATGGCGAGTTACATCACTAAAGTGTCACTGGGGCGTTTCAACGCTGTGTGTCGCCCGCGGAAGGCCAGGAGATACTTCGTGAGATCCATGAAGGAGATTGTGGCCATCATGCCGGGTCAAAATCTCTTGTGGCCAAGGCTTTCCGTCATGGTTTCTATTGGCTGACGACTCATGCTGATGCGGAGGATCTAGTCAGCAAATATGACAGATGTCAAAAATTCTCACGACGAGCTCATGTGCCGGCTCAAGAGTTGAGGATGATTCCAATCACTTGGCCATTTGCAGTCTGGGGGCTTGACAAGGTTGGACCTTTCAAGAGGTCTAAGGATAAAAAGACACACCTTTTGGTGGCAGTGGATAAGTTTACAAAGTGGGTTGAGGCAGAGCCAGTCAGTAAGTGTGATGCAGCCACGGCGGTTCAGTTCATGAAAAAGGTGATCTTTCGTTTTGGTTTTCCACACATCATTATAACTGATAATGGCACTAATCTTTCCAAGGGTGCCATGGAAGAGTTCTGTCAACGAGAACATATCCGGCTTGATGTTTTGGCTGTTGCTCATCCTCAATCCAATGGTCAAGCAGAAAGAGCTAATCAAGAGATCCTAAAGGGTATCAAGCCCCGTCTCTTTGTCCCCTTGCAGCGGACTCCGGGTTGTTGGGTGGAGGAGTTACCCTCTGTGCTATGGAGCATCAACACTACACCTAACAGATCTACAGGTTACACCCCTTTCTTCATGGTGTATGGAGCAGAGGCAGTCCTGCCAAGTGACATCCGGCATGACTCACCCCGCGTGGCGGCCTAAGTTGAGGCTGATAACAAAAAAGCTCGTCAGGATGCACTTGACTTGTTGGATGAGGAGCAAGACTTAGCAATAGCCCGCTCAGCAATTTACCAGCATGACCTGCGCCTCTATCACAGCCGCCGGGTTAGGAGCAGAACCTTTCAGGAAGGCGACTTAGTGCTCCGGCTCATCCAGGATCAGTCTGATATGCACAAGCTATCCCCTCCTTGGGAAGGACCCTTTGTGGTCAGCAAGAATCTGAACAACGGGTCATACTACCTCATCGATGTTCGAGAGCACAAAGACTCACGTAAGTCGGAGGAGGAGACCCACCGGCCGTGGAATATCGCCCATCTTCGGCCTTACTATACTTGAGCCACCGGCTCTCCAGATGTATATATTTTGACAATGTATATATTATATAAAGCAATAAAGCAGGACCTATGTCCTTTTTTACCTTCAAAAGTTTATGTGTCCTCTTTATCAGGTGGTGGAAACAACCAACAGGGGGCGGATCATATCTGAATCCGGCTTTCCCTTTGGTCCGGCTTATGATCATATCTGAATCTAGCCATGATCACTTGGGGGCTTCCTGTTCAAACATAGGTCGTATTCGAACCAAAGAGAACATAGCTGTTGATACCCACTTTGATCGGCATACTGGCAAACCCACTTGGGGGCTTCTTGATCATATTTGAATTATAGCTTAACCCCTTTGGGTCTGACGTGGATCGTATTCGAATCAGCGTCATTAAACAACTCTTATGGTCACTTGGGGGCTTCCTGTTCAAACATAGGTCATATTCGAACCAAAGAGAACATAGCTGTCGATACCCACTTGATCGGCATCGCCAAAGCCACTAGGGGCTATATGATCTTATCCGAATCTTAGCTTAACCCCTTTGGAACGGTTTACTGATCGTATTCGAATCAGAAGCCTTTGAATATTGTTTGTTATCCATTATATTTCATAAACATAGTTATTTGACTATCTTGAGACCTTTTTGAAAAGTACTATGAGATGGTTTTCTGTTCTTCCGGCTTAATATTGATTACCCCAGGTTGTTAAGTACCGGGTGAACATTATATGTTCCAACTTTCAGGAGTTGAATTTACCCGTGTGGAGAAGGTCATATAAGCAGGCGAGATTACCAAAGGGATTGCAGGTATACTATTGTGATTATGTTTAACAAATATAAATCATAAGCCGGCCCGTATATGATGTTTTGGGTTCGCCCTCTTGGTTATCAATACCTTATGTGACCCCTAATGCGATAAACCACCAAGGGAATTTTGCTTGTTTTACATGCAGGATAAGGCAAGCAAATTTAACATCAAGGAAATAAACGATCAACATAAGCTGGAGAATATAGCGATGGCAGCTTACGAAAGTATTAAGCGCCATAAACATGCACGAAGGCATGACAAACATTGAGAGGTTTTTCTACCCTATTACAAGACTCCCCGAGTCTGAATAAATGAAGCATTGTTTTTTTGCAAAGTCATAAACGCCTGGCGTTTCACTCTTTTGGTGGGCTTGAAGATTTTGGGTTATCCTTCTCCGCCTCTCCGTCGGTTGCCTTGTCCTGGAAGGTTGACGAGGCCCAGTCAATGCCACTCAAGGCTTCAAACTCAGCTTCATCATCTATTAAGCCGGCTGGGTCCACTTCAAGGGCAAAAGTATGCTTACGAGTTGGAGGGATCAGGCTAACTTGATCGTAGGGAGGTGTTGGAATTCTCCGGTTCTCACTGTCATAGCCCGGCTGGTACTTGTTAAGGTCATTGTCGTTCCCAATGAGGGTAGCCACAGGGCGTATGTCTTTGACATAGGCGGTGAAGTCCTGATCATCAAACACAGTCCCATCCTCTTTCAAACTCGGGTATCCAAGAGCGAGGTCGGCCGGGTCTACTTCTGGAATCCATGCTTTTGCCCGGCTCAACGCGGCTATGGCCCCGGCTCTTGAGGACGCCCGCCTTAGATCTTGGACCCGTTGAGGTAGTACAGCAAGACACTTCAACACGTCTTGCAGGAGGCGAGGAGTGTTGTTTGATAAAGCTAGAATGGCTAAAGCACATTGTGACCCGGTGTACAGATGCTCCACTAGAGTGTAAACCACTTTCAGTTTGATCAACATGTTCTGCTTGAGGTTTGTGCTCCTGGGGCCTGCGTTCACAAAGCATAAGGTGAGCTGGAGATAACGAGTAAAATAATCATCAAAGGAAGGATCCCAATATTTGTGGTTATATACAGTAACTTACCGAAGATGGCTGAGACCATTTGAGATATCTGGCGCTTTAAGTCGGATAGCTCGGTTGTTGCTTCTGCAAGTGATGCCTCTGCCATCTCGGCCTGGGTCACCAGTGAAGCCTTTTCATCAGCCCAGATTTTCTTCTCTGCCTCAAAATTCTTCTTCAATTTCTCTTGTTCAGAGACGCTGAATTCAAATTTGGAGTTGGCCTTTTGAATTTGAAGTTCTTGGGCTGTCAGACGGCTCTTCAGGTCAGCAATCTCTGATTCAAATTGACTTATGGTGGCCTGCATTGATGCCGGGTTATAGTCAGAATCATGGTAAAACAATACTAAGTCCCAATCACATTGCAAGGAAATTGACTTGACACTTGGGGGCTAATGTATGCTGAAGAATTTTGAAACTTATAATGCCGGCTCATGTAAATTAAGTCCCAAGCACTTTGCAAGCAAATATACTTGACACTTGGGGGCTAATGTGTATCGCAAGTTCAAAGTATCATGTTACAATCGGGTTAAATATCTTCTTCTTAAACCGTACAAAGCATTGCTAAGTAACTTTCTAAGTCTACAGAATATTTATTCATAAGCAATAGACTTGGGGGCTGAGATATACTCCCTCCATCCGGAATTATATGTCATCAAAATGGATGGAATGGATGTATCTAGAACTAAAATACATCTAGATACATCCATTTGAATGACAAGTATTTCCGGACGGAGGGAGTAGTAAGTATGATTCAGGAAAGTAGCATAAGTCATACCTCAGATTTGTGCTGTATTTGTTTCACCATGTCAATTTCTAGGTCACGGCTACTATGTACCTGACTGAGATAGCCAGAGACTATATCTTCAATACTTAAATGAGTGTAGTGAGCAATGTCCAGTTTGGCCTTTCAGCATTCCAGAAGCTCCTCCTTAGCAGAGCACTTGGCAAGGACAGTGGGTCACCCTGGCTCAACAAACTGACTCTTCAGAATCTCAACTTTCGGGTCAATTTTCTTGGCCGGGCTAGGAGCTTCCGTGTTATCGGAGCTGTTGAGAGTATCTTCAGCGGGTGGATCAGAGGTTGGTTCTGGAATATCAGAGGCTGGTTCAGGCGGCGGCTGATGGGTGGAATTGTCAGGAGCAACCATGCCAAGCTCCGGTTCAGCCACGACCGGGTTTTGGGACGGCTTACTCTTCTTTGCCCTCTTATTGGGCTTCACTTGCATGCTGTCAACAAAGGCAGAAGGATGAATACAAAAGCATGAGTAAGGAAAAGCATAAAGTAAACAAAGTTACATTACTTGGGGGCAGTCTTGAAAGCCGGCATGTTAGACTGCATAGACTCGCCGGAGGAAGGAGAGGTATCCTGATAATTGGAGTCAGATGAATTGAGAGGTTGGCAAATTAAACCCGCCAAGGGTAAAACAGAATGTAAGTCAGAGATAACCTCAGTCCGATGCTTCCTCGTTACGTTAGGTAAGCCGGAGGAGAGCTCTACATCCTTGCTGGTCCGGGTCTGCCTGCGACTTTCAAGCTGTTGTTGCTTCAAAAGAAATTGAGGATCTTGATAAGCTAGAGGATGTGAAAATCTTACTTTCTGAGTCACCCGTCGGATTTTGTGCTTTGGCAAAGGCTCTGAGTCGGAGGAGATTATAGTTACCTCTTCGTCAACCGCTTGGCTGTTTCCCGTATCCTCCTGAAAGGGTAGAATGTCAATAAAATAATGACAAAAGAGTCAGGAAAATTAAGGATTACCTCTTCATCATCCTCAGAAGTGTCATCCAGTTTGAATAAATCTGAAGCACTTGGCTTCTTCTTCCTTGAAGTTCCTGTTTTGACGGCTTTTCTTTCGGTTCTCTTGGCCGCTCGGGCTTGTTTGGCAGCCTGATGGTCATACTTGACCTTCCAGAAGTTGTCATCAGCCTGTGGAAAAGATAAAGGGGTTATGAGTACAAGTAAGGTGTAATACACTAAAAGAGTATTCATTGAGGATTGATGACTCACTGTGGGGGCCAGTTCTTCTTACAGAAAGGAAGTAAGCCAAAGGCGTTACTAGTCACTGTGCCCTCTTTCAGCAGCGTTTGGGTCGTAGCCTCCACCATGTCATCTGGCAGTCCTCGGGACTATGACACAGTGGGTCATCCTTCCCGCCTGAATAAGTGCACATTAAGCCAGGGCGGCGTCTTAACAGAAGTACTCACCAAGTGACCCAGACTCGGACCAGGTCGATGCCATCTAAGCCATTTCCCAAAAGAGCTTTGATTTTTCTAATGGTGGGAGCAAGTGGCAGACGTTCAACAGCAGAAAGTTTATCCGCCTGCGGATGGTTGGACTCAAGGCGCAACGCACGGAAGCCGGACAGAGGATTCTCGTTAGCCGAAGAAGTGTCCTGGCAGTAGAACCACGTCTGATTCCAATCCTTCAGGTGACTCGTCAGTTCAGCATAAGGAAAAAGGCAGTCTCTCCGCCGCTGAATTGAAATGCCACCAAGTTCAAGACTGGGCCCGTTGGCACGTTCATTCTGCCAGTTTAAGTAAAAAAGCTCTCTGAACAAAAGCAGATTGGGCTCTTCTCCCAGGTACATCTCGCAGAAGACTTGGAAGTTGCAAATATTTGACACGGAATTGGGCCCAATGTCTTGAGGTCTAAGGTCAAAGAAATGCAAAACATCCCTGAAGAATTTTGAACCGGGTGGTGCAAATCCCCGGCTCATATGATCTGTAAAAACTATCACCTCCCCTTCTTTGGGTTGAGGTTTCTCCTCGGACGGGTCAGGAGCACAATAAGACATGACCTCCTTCTTGGGCAGATGGCCAGACTTCACAAAATCAGACAATTTACTTCTTGTGACTGTGGAAGGGACCCAATTACAGGTCACAGGAGCCTTGGTCGACTTAGGTGCCATGACGTAAATTGAAGCCTATGACAAAATAAGAGGTTCCGGTTCAACTTTAACCCGGGGGAAAACATTTTAAATCTGTTCAAGATGGCGGCTTAAGATGGGGCCTAATGATATATGGATAACTATGCAACAATGCTTAAGCCGCTACAGGTATCAAGAGCAGTTAAATTTTCTTAAGTCGCGAGAAGCAAGCAAGGTTCACAGATCAGTGTCATTTACTTAAACCGGCCACATGGATAGTCATGTATAAACATATTTGACAAAGGTAGTTTTTTATTTTAGGATGTAACAAACATGTTTCACAAGTTGCGGCTGTTATTTTGGATCAGACAGCTGTTCTGAAAAGAAAAATTTCTAGACCTAGGACTGGCATAGATGAAGCTCAAGGGCTCGAACGGGGCCTCTATGCGACAGAAAGGGATCTACTTGCATTCGAAATGGGTGTGAAATATCTACCGCATCAGTTTTATATCATCTTAAAGATGAAGAAACGGCGGTGGTGATGAAATCTATGAGGGGTTCCTGATGAACAGCGAAGAACACCGAGGAACTCGAAGGTCCTAATGCGGATCTGAGGAACAAGAAAGAGTAAACTCACAGATGCAGAGTTGTTGTGGAGATTCGTCGCATTTCTCTGGTCAAATCAGGTTGATGCAGCGGCCTGAGTTGATGAGGACGAGGAGATCTGCAGCGACAACAGCGGCGGAGCTCGAGCGGCAGAGGAACAGTGAGAGGAAGAAGATGACCGAAGGGGGAGAATGGAGAAGACCTAGGTCGTGCCTATTTATATGGAAGGGTTGACTGAGATGGCACAAGAAACGAGGAGATAAACATTATTATCCAGCGGCCCCGAGGCCTCGGTTTTTGGAATGATCAGTAAAAGCAAAGATCCGTTGGAGGATACGGTGGAATAAAGAATGAATTTAAGTAAAGATGACGTCATGGCGGGTTAACGCGAATCCAAAAGATGACGTCTTGACGGGTTAAAGAAAACCTTTGTACGAGCAAAAGGCTGAAGATTTATTTCTTAAAGGTATTTTAAGATTGACATGAACCGGTTCAAATCAATCTGGGGCCTAATGTTGGGGATATCACTATTTGTGTAAGCCCAGGAGGGGCCGGGTTACGCAAAGAAGACTCATGAGAAAGAAGCCCAAGGCCAAGCATGAAGATGGCGGTTCATATCAGGGTCTAAGGCCCACAGGCGGCTTAAGGCCCGTAGTAGTAAACCGCCATGATGATATAACTTGTAACATAAGGTAGATTTGACTAATCACCGAGCCGGACACTGTATATGAGCCGGCCGGGACTCCGTAGGCCGCAGGGTGTCCACCCGTGTATATAAGGGGACGACCCACTGGCGGCTTAGGGCAAGAAACAACTGATCGAGAGCCGGGCATAGCGTATCTCGCTCCCTGGTCATCGAAACATCAATACCAACCCAACTAGACGTAGGCCTTATGAGGGAGTCCTGGACTAGGGGGTGTCCGGATAGCCGGACTATCATCGTCAGCCGGACTCCAGGACTATGAAGATACAAGATTGAAGACTTCGTCCCGTGTCCGGATGGGACTTTCCTTGGCGTGGAAGGTAAGCTTGGCAATACGGATATGTAGATCTCCTACCATTGAAACCGAATCTGTGTAACCCTAGCCCTCCCCGGTGTCTATATAAACCGGAGGCTTTTAGTCCGTAGGACAACATAACCATTACAACAATCATACCATAGGCTAGCTTCTAGGGTTTAGCCTCCTTGATCTCGTGGTAGATCCACTCTTGTACTGCCCATATCATCAATATCAATCAAGCAGGAGTAGGGTTTTACCTCCATCGAGAGGGCCCGAACCTGGGTAAAAACATCGTGTCCCTTGTCTCCTGTTACCATCCGCCTAGATGCACAGTTCGGGACCCCCTACCCGAGATCCGCCGGTTTTGACACCTACATTGGTGCTTTCATTGAGAGTTCCTCTGTCTCGTCGCCGATAGGCTTGATGGTTTCTTCAGTCAACAGCAACTCAGTCCAGGGTGAGACTTTTCTCCCCGGACAGATCTTCGTATTCGGCGGCTTCGCACTGTGCGCCAATTCACTTGGCCATATGGGGCAGATCGAAAGCTACGCCCCTGGCAATCAGGTCAGGTTTGGAAGCCTAAACTTCACAGCAGACATCCGCGGAGACTTGATCTTTGATGGATCCGAGCCACAACCGAGCGCGCCGCACTGTCACGATGGGCATGATTTAACTCTGCCGCCAGATAGTGCTTTGGATGCCGCACACGGATCCGCTCCGACCTATATTCCGGAGCAGATCGCGCAGATCGAGGACGGGTGGCTGGACACTGCCTCAGGAGCTGCAACCGCTACGGTGATGGAGTCGAATACTGACCTTGTCCCTTATAAAGCTCATGACTCCGAGTCGCCGGACTCCTTGCCGGACTCCGAACCTCCTGCGCCCCGGCCAATCGAATCCAATTGGGTGCCGATCATGGAGTTCACTGCCGCGGACATCTTTCAGCACTCACCCTTTGGCGACATCCTAAATTCGCTAAAGCATCTCTCGCTATCCGGAGAGCCTTGGCCGGACCACAGCCAGGATGGTTGGGATGCGGACGACGAAGAAATTCAAAGGCCACCCACCACCCACTTTGTAGCCACTGTAGACAATCTAACCAACATGCTAGACTACGACTCCGAAGACATCGACGGTATGGACGACGATGCCGGAAACGATCAAGAACCAGCGCTCACCGAGCACTAGAAGGCCACCCCAACTTACGGTGTATATATGGTGGACACCCCAAAAGGAAGCGATGACGAGGAACAACGGGAAGCGGCAAAGGACAATTCCGCCGAAAAACAACCAAAACGGCGACGTAGGCGCCGCCCTAAGTCCTGCCTCGATAATAATAGCACTCCCAAGGACCCAGCAATAGAGCAGGGCAAATCAGTGGGCGACGAACACGCAGCCAAGCAACCATCGAACAGGATGAATCGGATAATCAATCTATGCCCGGTGAAAACAACAGTCCAGACGATCTCACGCCGGACACACCACCGGAGCGTAAGGACAATCATAAAAGACTTCTCGCCACTGCAAGAAGCCTGAAGAAAGAAAAGAGGAAGCTCAAAACAGCGGAAGACATACTCAGAATGAGGTGGAGCAAAGTGCTCAAGACCGCAGACAAATATGGTAATAGCCATCAATCAAAGAGCTACCCGAAGCGCAAGCTGCTGCCAGAATTTGACGAGGAAGCAATAGAGCGCCCACAGTCAAAAAACAAAGAGGCCGCCTGGCCGGATAGATGCCCAGATGACAGGCCGAAAGTGACAAGCGGCACCGCACACAAACCGACTCATGATCCTCGGAAAACAAATGGCCCGGTCAGGTCCATTTACGGGCCAAAAAATAGGGCCCCAGGAAGCAACACAACACGCCAAGTGTTCGAAGACAGCGGCACACCCAAATACACGGGCGCCGCACACCCACTATGTTTCACCGATGAGGTGCTGGATCATGAATTTCCAGCAGGGTTCAAACCCATAAACATAGAGGCATACGACGGAACAACAGACCTTGGAGTCTGGATAGAGGATTACATACTACACATACACATGGCTAGAGGAGATGATCTCCACGCCATAAAATACCTAACCCTCAAGCTCAAAGGGCCAGCTCGGCATTGGCTCAAAAGCCTTCTAGAAAACACTGTTGGAAGTTGGAAAGAGCTCGAGGATGCGTTTAGAGCAAATTTTCAAGGGACTTATGTCCGCCCTTCGGATGCAGACGATCTAAGTCATATAACTCAACAGCCCGGAGTCAGCGCGCAAATTCTGGAACAGGTCCTTACCAAAAAGAACCAAATAGTCGACTGTCCAGACGCTGAAGCCTTAGCAGCTTTTAAACACAATGTCCGAGACGAATGGCTCGCCAGACACCTTGGCCAAGCGAAGCCGAGAACAATGGCCGCGCTAACAAGCCTCATGACCCACTTTTGCGCGGGGGAAGACAGCTGGCTAGCAAGATGCAACACCAGCGACCCGAGTACATCTGAGATCAGAGATGGAAACGGAAAATCACGTGCGAAAGGATCAGCGCGGAATAAAAAAAAAGCCCAAAGAACACGGCGGGTGACACGGATTCAAAAGCTCATGGCCAAACAACAAAACACCGCCTCTTAAGGACAACGGTGATGAGCTATCAACAAACAAAATTTTGGATCGGATATGTCAAATCCACAGTACCTCCGGAATGCCTGCAAACCACACCCACAGAGATTGTTGGGTTTTCAAACAGTCCGGCCGACTCAACGCCGAACACAAGGGGCTCGACGCGCCAAGCGAGGACGATGACGAACCCCACCAGCAGAGCACCGGAAAACAAAAGACTTTCCCACAAGAGGTCAAGACAGTAAACTCACTTCAGGTGATAGTACGGAAAAACAATGTGGCACCCGCTAAGGTAGGTGTCGCACGGTCCACCCCAGCGGAACCTCGAGATTGGATGTCAAAACCAATCACTTTCGACCACCTGGATTATGCTAGAAGTATTCGGAATGCAGGATGGACTGCTCTGATATTGGATCCTAAAATCGACGGACTACAATTTACACAAGTCCTGATGGACGGCGGCAGCGATTTAAACCTGCTATATCTGGACACAATCCGCAAGTTGGGGATAGACCTTACTAAAATTTGATATAGCCGCACTTCCTTCAAAGGAGTGACGCCAGGCCCTTACGCCAAGTGCACGGGCTCCTTACTACTAGATGTTGTGTTCGGGTCACCCGACAACTTTCGACACGAAAGGCTAATCTTCCATGTCACCCCATTCAAAAGTAGCTATCAAGCACTATTGGGACGTGAAGCTTTTGTCCGCTTCAACGCAATACCACATTACGCGTCTCTTACACTTAAAATGCCCAGTCCACGTGGCATAATTTCATTAAAAGGTCGTTCAAAGACCCCGGACACGGCTAGACGAGTCCGGCATAAATAGGCTAGGGGCTCCCTAGCCGCACACCCCTTCACAAGGGGTTGTGTGTATAAGCAATAATGAGCTAATATAGGCTCAGCCTTATTCATTCATTAATATTTCAAAAAAAAATTATGCACTTTTCGCCCGACTTGCTTTCAAACTAAGTTCCTCTCTTTTTACAGATGAACAACGTGCACACCCGTCCAGGATACGGCACAACGGAGACACAGGCATAGACGTGCAGTAGGGACCCGTTGCAAGGATTCTCTTCAGATTGAGACCCTGCGTAAACCTTTTTTACCGTCTCTTGTTGCTATAATCCCCTGGTTTCTCATTATAACCAGAGTGGAGACCGACGTTTTGGCATCGGCCGCGTCAGAGGACCTCGCCCGTACCTGGACACTAGGGTCTCAGGGCATTGTTCTGCCCATTATTATAAAGACCGAACACCTTAGGGAGTGTTCGGCGTCTCGAGTTAGGCCTTATATGCATCAGCTCCGAATCATGTCTTTGGTCAAATGTTGGGTTTGCCGGCTCCGTGTTTTGCAGCCTTACGTTCCGTATCATCGGCTAACGCGGCACCGGAGAACTCTGCGATTGTGCCCAGTTAATTTGGCGAGCACCTTAGTAGAGAAAGCGGAAACTGATCATGATCTGCGATAGACTGGTCAACCACTCGATCGACCACGGAATGTTTAGAATTCCTCCGCTTTGACGAAGGACCGTTTCCGGTCAGCACATCTGGCGCCCAATTCGGAGAGCACGGTGCCCCAGGGGCTATATCGTAGCCCCCCTCGAACTCCATGGCTAAGTGAAAGTGATAAAGCATTATAGTCCGGTTGCCTCGTTTGCTACGCTACCACCTCCTTCACAGGACCGAGGCGCCGGATTAAGTGTGAAAATCGCTATTTTGCGAACACCCCGCACCTTGTGCGTGGGGGCTGAAAGCCGACGATCGCCATCTTTCGGGTTATACACACGTATACATAAACGGCCACACAGGAGATATTTCAATACTTGAACACACAAGTATAAAAAGCGCCTACATCATAAGCATTGTTTTACAAATAAACCGTTCATTTGAACGTGACATTTTCTGAGCACTGCGACTCTATTACACGAGCACCACGCAGAACTTCACCAAAATAGTGCTCGGCGGGTAACCGGCTCTCGTCCGAACCCTGGGTCGCAACAGTGGTGGCATCCATCTCTGTCCAATGTGTCTTCACACGGGCGAGGGCCATCCGCGCACCTCTATGCAGGCCGACTGCTTCATCGCCTTGATATGCGGCATCGCCCCAAGAAATTGCTGCAATAAGCCAAAATAGCTCTTCGGCTTGGGCCTATCCGGACAGACATGAGTCACGATATCCGTCATGGCAAGTCCGGACAACCTATTCAGCTCAGCCCATTCGGCCAACCGATCGGTCAGCGGAAGTGAATGATCCGGACTATGGAATTGAGACCAAAACAGCTCTTCCGTCTTGTGATCCTTCTGACTTCGGAAGTGCACAACGGCATCTGCCGCACTCGCCGCTAAGTCCATATAAGGATCCTCCGGACCCCACAGCTGGCCAAGCTGGGCATACTTTGGATCCGTAAACCTTCGGCGCAGCAGAAAAGGCCTGCCAGCCACAATGTCTCTGGCCTGGCGCAGCTCCTCCTTTACAGCCCGCATTGCAGAACGTGCATCCTTGGCTTCGGCGGTGGCCTTCCCCAGGTCTTCTCGCTCCAATAGGCGCTCCTTTTCAAGAGCCTCATTGCGGTTGGTAGCATCCTTTAACTTAACGGCCAATTCGTCCATCTCTTCCCTGCTTTGGCAGTGTGCAGCCCTTTCGGCTTCTAACTCCTCGGCCGCCCTCGAGGCAGCCGCATCACTCCTTCTGGCTTGCTCCTTGGCTTGAGCAAGTTCTGCCCGAAGGCTCTCCACAGCAGCGGCACCATCTGCGTCAAGCACACATATTGTAAGAGGTGGGCTTCGGCTCCCTTACTAGGTGACCACGAAAAAAAAACTTACCTTGCGATTCGTCAAGTCGCCTGTTGACTAGCGCGATGTCCGCATCCGCAACGTCCTGTTGCCGCTTCAGTTCTGCAACTCTATCAGTCCGGCTGGCCCCCGGACTATCCGCCACCTGCACAGGAAAGGCGAAAGTTAATACCTGCGATTTTGATCCTCGGCACGCTGTCGCTTTCGACAACCTACCGAGTCTCAGGGGCTACTATCTATACAGGGCGCACTTTATGTGCAAAACTGTCAAAAAAAGGTGTGTCATTTTTACGTACCTCAAAACCCGCCAGCAAACTCCTGACGGCATTGCGCAATCCGCATTCGGCGGACAAAATCCTTCCAATCACCATGCCCATCAATGCATGGTGATCTTCTGAGATGGACGCCCTCTCAACCAGATCCTTCAGCTCCCCCGGCCGAACACTAGTCGGCGCCGAACTCCTCGGCTCCGCCGGGCTCAGAGATACCCTCCTGATGACACTTCAGGCTCGTCCGCCCTATCCGACGGCGCAGCGGACGGAGGCGTCTCGCTCTCCACCATCTCCGGACGAAGGTCCCTCGAAGACGAGCTCATCTGAGAAGGTCAGAGATCCGAACTACAAGGTAAAAACTTCAGTTATCCTCAGAAGCACAAATAAGGACATCTCTTATTGCCAAACTCCCTTTTCTCTACTTACGGCTCGCTGGAGGGCTCATTCTTTAGGGGAGACTGTGCGGCCGGGGCCTCCCCGGACGCAGGACCCTCCGGTGAAGATCTCTTCCCCCGCTTAGGGGCATTGGCCTCCGGGTCTCCGGAGGCGGTCCTCTTCTCCCCCTGGAGGGAGGGATTCTAGATCCCCCCTTTTTCAAGCGCCTCCTTGGGCGAGGCGGTAGCTCCCTTATTTTCCCCTTCGCCTTCTTCTGAAGGCGCAACCTCCAGCATCCTGACCAGCACGGGATCCGGCATGGTCTCCGGGAGGGGGGCCGGACACCGTATCAGCTTTACTTGCGCTATCCACTCCTGTTAAAGGATAACGGGTTAAAAGGCGAATCATAGAAAGGCAAACAAATGGTATGTCCGAACACTGAGCTACTTACTTGAGTATCCGAGCGATTGCAGCTTAGGCCAGCATCCTCGGTCAATTCCGGACGCACCTCCTGTGATCCGAAGAACAATTTGTACATCTCCACGGGTGTCGAACCCATGAAGTGTTGGAGAATCCGTGGTCCCTCCGGATTAAATTCCCATAGCCGGAGAGGGCGGCGTTTGCAGGGCAGGAGACACCTAATCAGCATAACCTGCATCACCACGACCAGATCGATCTCCCTCACTTGGAGGTCTCGAATCCGGCCTTGCAATAGGGGCACGTCCTTTGACGGCCCCCCAGTTGAGCCCTTGGTTGACCCATGACATCAACCGTCGTGGAGGTCCCGAACGGAATACAGGCGGTGGCTTCTACCTGCTGCCCTTCGGAGCGGTAATATAGAACCACTCCTGCTGCCACAAGCCGAGCTCCTCTTGGAAGGAGCCCTCGGGCCACGGGGCGTCGGCCCTCCTACTTACGGCCGCCCCGCCGCACTCTGCTTGACGCCCCTCGATCATCTTCGGCTCCACATTGAAGGTCTTCAGCCACAGGCTGAAGTGGGGGGTGACGCAGAGGAAGGCTTAGCAGACAACAATAAATGCAGAAATATGGAGGATGGACTCCGGAGCCAAGTCGTGGAATTCCAACCCATAATAGAACATGAGCCCTCTCACAAAACGATCCATCGGGAAGCCTAAACCCCGACGGAGGTGGGATACGAAGACGACATACTCGCCGGCTCGGGGGTGGGGATGGCCTGCCCTTCGGCGGGCAACCTGTGCGAAATCTCGTAAGACAGGTACTTGGCCTCTCGCAGCTTTAGCACGTCCTCCTCCATGACGGAGGAGGGCATCCACCGGCCCTGAAGGTCGGAGCCAGACATTGTTGAAGATCCGAGGCGCTCGAATCTGGGGCTCTGGGTGTTGGAACTCGGGGCAAGGAGAAGATTCGATGGGGGATTTAAGAAAAGAAACGAGCCTTGGTCCCGTTATAAAGAGGAAGAATACCAAGAGCCGTCTCCGTGACCGTTCGGGGCCCACCTTCGATAGAGGGGGCGTGGCGACGGGCGCGGTTGGGTTACCCACATCCGCATTGATGAGAATCCCGGAAGGGGGACACGATCTCTGCTTGGACAAGACGTGCCAAGGAAACAGCTTCGCTAAACGCGCTGAGGTGGTATAATAAAAAACGATTCAAGTAAAGGCTTGGTAGTGGTGTGACGTCATGCTACAAGATAAGTCAGCAGATTGAACTTGTGTGCATAATATTCTCTCTACGATGGAATGCGGAAATCATTTTGCAGAGCCGGACACTATCCTGGTGTTCACAATCTTCTATGAATTATTCAGAGGAGGAACCCGCCTTGCAATGCCGAACAATATGCGCGCCAGACTCATCGTCATTGAAGCCTGGTTCAGGGGCTACTGAGGGAGTCCTGGACTAGGGGGTGTCCAGACAGCCGGACTATCATCGTCAGCCGGACTCCAAGACTATGAACATACAAGAATGAAGACTTCGTCCCGTGTCCGGATGGGACTTTCCTTGGCATGGAGGGCAAGCTTGGCGATACGGATATGTAGATCTCCTACCATTGTAACCGACTCTGTGTAACCCTAGCCCTCCCCGGTGTCTATATAAACCGGAGGGTTTTAGTCCGTAGGAAAACATAACCATTACAACAATCATACCATAGGCTAGCTTCTAGGGTTTAGCCTCCTTGATCTCGTGCTAGATCCACTCTTGTACTGCCCATATCATCAATATCAATCAAGCAGGAGTAGGGTTTTACCTCCATCGAGAGGGCCCGAACCTGGGTAAAAACATCGTGTCCCTTGTCTCCTGTTACCATCCGCCTAGACGCACAGTTCGGGACCCCCTACCCGAGATCCGCCGGTTTTGACACCGACACCTTACCTTCACCGTAAGGGGCCGAACTAGTATAAATCTCTCATGTCCTTTGTCCCGATTAACCCCTTCAAGCTTCCTAGTTGCGATGGCTCCACAACTAAGTCCTTTCACTAGGACATCTGACGTGACAATTCCACGACAGGGTTGCCATACCATTCTGGTGTGGAACGTGTCCTTGTGGACCTACGAAGTTCAGTATCAACTTGATCCGAAGTTCCTTGATCATCATGATTAACGTCCTCTCTAGTCGGTGCAGGCACCACAAAAACATCTTCCTGAGCTGCGCTACTTTCTGGTTCAAGAGGCAGTACTTCATCAAGTTCTACTTTCCTCCCACTTACTTCTTTTGAGAGAAACTCTTTCTCCAGAAAGGATCTGTTCTTGGCAACAAAGATCTTGCCTTCGGATCTGAGGTAGAAGGTATACCCAATGGTTTCCTTAGGGTATCCTATGAAGACGCATTTTTCCGACTTGGGTTCGAGCTTTTCAGGTTGAAGTTTCTTGACATAAGCATCGCATCCCCAAACTTTTAGAAACGACAACTTAGGTTTCTTCCCAAACCATAATTCATACGGTTTCGTCTCAACGGATTTAGACGGTGCCCTATTTAAAGTGAATGTAGCTGTCTCTAAAGCGTATCCCCAAAATGATAGCGGTAAATCGGTAACAGACATCATAGGTCGCACCATATCCAATAGAGTGCGATTACGACATTCGGACACACCATTACGTTGAGGTGTTCCAGGCGGCGTGAGTTGTGAAATAATTCCACATTTCCTTAAGTGCGTACCAAACTCGTGACTCAAATATTCTCCCCCACGATATGATCGTAAGAACTTTATTTTTCTGTCACGTTGATTCTCCACCTCACTCTGGAATTCCTTGAACTTTTCAAAGGTCTCAGACTTGTGTTTCATTAAGTAGACATACCCATATCTACTTAAGTCATTAGTGAGGGTGATAACATAACGATAGCCACCGCGAGCCTCAACGCTCATTGGACCGCACACATCAGTATGTATGATCTCCAACAAGTTGTTTGCTCGCTCCATTGTTCCGGAGAACAGAGTCTTGGTCATCTTGCCCATGAGGCATGGTTCGCATGTGTCAAATGATTCATAATCAAGAGACTCCAAAAGTCCATCTGCATGGAGCTTCTTCATGCGTTTGACACCAGTGTGACCAAGACGGTAGTGCCACAAGTATGTGGGACTATCATTATTAACCTTAAATCTTTTGGTATTCACACTATGAATATGTGTAACATCACATTCGAGATTCAATAAGAATAAACCATTGACCAGCAGGCACGACCATAAAACATATCTCTCATATAAATAGAACAACCATTATTCTCGAACTTAAATGAGTAGCCATCTCGCATTAAACGAGATCTAGATACAATGTTCATGCTCAAAGCTGGCACTAAATAACAATTATTGAGGTTTAAAACTAATCCCATAGGTAAATGTAGAGGCAGCATGCCGACGGCGATCTTGGAACCATTCCGGACGCGCATTGTCACCTCGTCCTTTGCCAGTCCCCGCTTATTCCGCAGCTCTTGTTTTGAGTTACAAATATGAGCAACCGCACCAGTATCAAATACCCAGGAGCTACTACGAGTACTGGTAAGGTACACATCAATAACATGTATATCACATATACCTTTGGTGTTGCCGGCCTTCTTGTCCGCTAAGTACTTTGGGCAGTTCCGCTTCTAGTGACCGTTTCCCTTGCAATAAAAGCACTCAGTCTCAGGTTTGGGTCCATGCTTTGGCTTCTTCCCGGCAACTCCCTTGCCGTCCTTCTTGAAGTTCTTCTTACCCTTGCCTTTCTTGAAACTAGTGGTTTTATTGACCATCAACACTTCATGTTCCTTTTTGATCTCCACCTCCGCTGATTTCAGCATTGAATATACCTCAGGAATGGTTTTCTCCATCCCCTACATATTGAAATTCATCACAAAGCTCTTGTAGCTAGGTGGAAGCGACTGAAGGATTCTGTCAATGACCGCGTCATCCAGGAGATTAACTCCCAGATGAGACAAGCGGTTGTGCAACCCAGACATTTTGAGTATGTGCTCGCTGACAGAACTATTCTCCTCCATATTACAACTGTAGAACTTGTCAGAGACTTCATATCTCTCCACTCGGGCATGAGCTTGGAAAACCATTTTCAGCTCTTGGAACATCTCATATGCTCCGTGCTGCTCAAAACGCTTTTGGAGCCCCAATTCTAAGCTGTAAAGCATGCCGCACTGAACCAGGGAGTAATCATCATTACGCGACTGCCAGGCGTTCATAACGTCTTGAGTTGCTGGGAAAATAGGTGCTTCACCTAGCGGTGCATCAAGGACATATGCTTTCTTGGCAGCTAAGAGGATGATCCTCAAGTTACGGACCCATTCCGTATAGTTGCTACCATCATCTTTCAGCTTGGTTTTCTCTAGGAACGCGTTGAAGTTGAGGGCAATATTAGCATGGGCCATTTTTTCTACAAGACATATTGCAAAGATTTTTAGACTAAGTTCATGATAATTAAGTTCATCTAATCAAATTATTTAATGAACTCCCACTCAGATAGACATCCCTCTAGTCATCTAAGTGATACATGATCCGAGTCAACTAGGCCGTGTCCAATCATCACGTGAGACGGACTAGTCATCATCAGTGAACATCTTCATGTTGATGGTATCTACTATATGACTCATGTTCGACCTTTCGGTCTCTTGTGTTCCGAGGCCATGTCTGTACATGGTAGGCTCGTCAAGTCAACCTAAGTGTTTTTTCATGTGTAAATCAGGCTTACACCCGTTGTATGCGAATGTTAGGATCTATCACACCCGATCATCACGTGGTGCTTCGAAACAACGAACCTTTGCAATGGTGCACAGTTAGGGGGAACACTTTCTTGAAAGTTTAGTGAGGGATCATCTTATTTCAGCTACCGTCGTTCTAAGCAAATAAGATGTAAAACATGATAAACATCACATGCAATCAAATAGTGACATGATATGGCCAATATCATTTTGCTCCTTTTGATCTCCATCTTCGGGGCGCCATGATCATCATCATCAGCGGCGTGGCACCATGATATCCATCATCGTGTCTTCATGAATTCGTCTCGCCAATTGTTACTTCTACTACTATGGCTAACGATTAGCAATAAAGTAAAGTAATTACATGGCGTTTTCATTGACTCGCAGGTCATACAATAAATTAAGACAACTCCTATGGCTCCTGCCGGTTGTCATACTCACCAACATGCAAGTCATGATTCCTATTACAAGAACATGATCAATCTCATACATCACATATATCATTCATCACATCCTTTTGGCCATATCACATCACACGGCATATGATGCAAGAACAAGTTAGACATCCTCTAATTGTTGTTGCAAGCTTTTATGTGGCTGCTATAGGTTTCTAGTAAGAACGTTTCTTACCTACGCCAAAACCACAACGTGATATGCCAATTGCTATTTACCCTTCATAAGGACCCTTTTCATCGAATCCTATCCGACTAAAGTGGGAGAGATAGACACCCGCTAGCCACCTTATGCAACTAGTGCATGTAAGTCGGTGGAACCTGTCTCACGTAAGCGTACGTGTAAGGTCGGCCCGGGCCGCTTCATCCCACGATGCCGCCGAATCAAGATAAGACTAGTAACATCAAGTAAATTAACAAAATCGACGCCCACAACAACTTGTGTTCTACTCGTGTATAGAAACTACGCATAAACCTAGCTCTGATACCACTGTTGGGGATCATTGCAGAAATTAAAAAAATTCTACGCATCACCAAGATCAATCTATGGAGAGACTCGCAACGAGAGAGAGGGGAGTGCATCTTCATACCCTTGAAGATCGCGATACAGAAGCGTTGCAAGAACACGGATGAAGGAGTCATACTCGCAACGATTCAGATCGCGGTTGACTCTGATCTAAGCGCCGTACAACAGCGCCTCCGCGTTCAACACACGTGCAACACGGGGATGTCTCCTCCTTCTTGATCCAGCAAGGGGGAAGGAGAAGTTGGGGAAGAACTCCGGCAGCACGATGACGTGGTGGTGGAGCTTGCAGTTCTCCAGCAGGGCTTCGCCAAGCTCAACTGAGGAGGAGGGGTTATTGGAGAGGGGGAGGGCTGCGCCTTGGATGAGGTGCTGCTGCCCTCCCACCTCCCCTCTATTTATAGGGCGAAGGGGGAAGGGGGCCGGCCCCTCTAGATGAGATCTAGAGGGGGGACGGCGGCCAAGGGGAGGGGGCTTGCCCCCGAAGCCAAGGGGGCACCCCCTTTAGGGTTTCCCCCAAACCCTAGGCGCATGGGCCCTAGGGGGGATGGCGCCCAGCCCGCTTAGGGGAAGGTTCCCTTCCACATACAGCCCATAGGGCCCTCCGGGGCAGGTGGACCCTCTACCCGGAACCCCTTTCGTGGTCCCGGTACAATACCGGCAAACCCCCGAAAACTTCCAATGACCGTATGATGACTTCCCATATATAAATCTTCACCTCCGGACCATTTTGGAACTCCTCGTGATGTCCAAGATCTCATCCGGGACTCCGAACAACATTCGGTAACCACATACTATTTCCCATAACAACTCTAGCGTCACCGAACCTTAAGTGTGTAGACCCTACGGGTTCGGGAATCATGCAGACATGACCGAGATAGCTCTCCGGCCAATAAACAACAGCTGGATATGGATACCCATGTTGGCTCCCACATGTTCCACAATGATCTCATCGGATGAACCATGATGTCGAGGATTCAAGCAATCCGGTATACAATTCCCTTTGTCAATCGGTACGTTACTTGCCGGAGATTCGATCGTCAGTATCCGAATACCTCGTTCAATCTCGTTACCAGCAAGTCACTTTACTCGTTCCGTAATGCATGATCCCGTGACTAACTACTTAGTCATATTGAGCTCATTATGATGATGCATTACCGAGTGGGCCCAGAGATACCTCTCCGTTATACGGAGTGACAAATCCCAGTCTCGATTCGTGCCAACCCAACAGACACTTTCGGCGATACCTGTAATGCACCTTTATAGCCACCCAGTTATGTTGTGATGTTTGGTACACCCAAAGCATTCCTACGGTATCCGGGAGTTACACAATCTCATGGTCTAAGGAAATGATACTTGACATTAGAAAAGCTTTTAGCAAACAAACTACACGATCTTGTGCTATGCTTAGGATTGGGTCTTGTCCATCACATCATTCTCCTAATGATGTGATCCCGTTATCAATGACATCCAATGTCCATAGTCAGGAAACCATGACCATCTGTTGATCAACGAGCTAGTCAACTAGAGGCTCACTAGGGACATGTTGTGGTCTATGTATTCACACATGTATTACGATTTCTGGTCAATACAATTGTAGCATGAACAATAGACAATTACCATGAACAAGGAAAGATAATAATAACCATTTTATTATTGCCTCTAGGGCATATTTCCAACAAGAACTGCTTCTCGACCTGTTTGTTCTCCTTCTCCTCAGCCCTATATCCTCATGCCGCCCAGCGCGAGGAACTTCTCGTACTCACGACACTCAGGGAAGTTCAGTGTCGCCCCTTCCTTAAAGAACTTTACCGCCATGGCATCATAGGCGCGCGCCACTAACTCCGGGGTGTCCCAATGGCCAAGCTTGTAGAGGAATTGCCCTTCCTAATGGTGGCATAGTACTTATTTCCCTTTGGTCGCACACCACGTAACTTTGGATCCATCTATAACGGTGCATATATAAATAACAAGTTAGTAAAAATTGGGCATATTAACGAGTACCTGCCAAACCTGCAATCTACATTGTAATAAAACATACGCTACATCTACACTAAAATAATAGTCTACAACTACACTAAATTTTGTCACTACAAGTACACTACATAGAACTACAATAAAAGCAGAGTAGCTAAAATCATATACTATAATCTTACACTAAAATTGTACACTACTCTTACACATAAAATTCTACAGTATTCTTACACTACAACTACATAAAAATCTAGACGACGAATTGTACAATACTACTATTACACTAAGAATTCTACACTACAACTATACAAAAATCTACACCACGAATTCTACACTACAAGTACATAAAAATATACACTATGAATTCTACACTGCTACTATTATACTAGGAATTCTAAACTAATATGACTATTACACTACACTACTCTACGTAGAACTCATCAGCGACAATGAGGATGGTGAGGCGTTATGGGTGGAGATGACCGGGCGGCAGGCAGAGATGGAGCCGACAATGAATGATGAGGGCGGGCCAAGGGTGGAGGCAGAGCTGACGGTAATGGGGATGGCGACGGTTGAGGTAGAGACGACGGGGACAGCAGGGTGGAGGCGGAGGCGATGGTGACAGGGCCGACGGGATGGAGGCGGAGGCAACGGCGACTGGGGCGTCACGGTGGAGGCGGAGGCGACGGTAACAGGGGCGGTGGCGGTGGAGGCGACGATTTGGGGAGGGTGGGGATAGAACAAGAGAGAGGTGTTGGGCGTTAATTTTAATCCTGGGGCGGCAGGGTAATTGCTAGTGTTGGCCTACGTTGCTAATGTCATTGCTATTATTTTTAATTTTTATTAATTTTTCTTTTTTATGTTTATGCTTTAAACACATTGTTTTTTATATTCATATAGATATTTTGTTTACCATTTTATTGTTTTATTTTCCTACTATTTATTATATTATTAGTTTTATATTATATAATATTAATTATTTTGTGTAACTTTGTAAATATACAAGACCAATAATTAGAACACAACATCAATCTCATTAATCCGGCCTACATACATAATAGTTGAAGGATGAAAATAATAACAAATATATATAACTTCTACTATATATACTACTCTTGATCCAGATTAAGAACATTATCAGTGAAAGGACTCCCACGAGAAAAAATGTTGCCACCGGTCCAGCTGGGAGAACAAGGCAAAGCATAACACTAGCTAAAAGTGCATAGTGAAGCATCTTGAATTTTTTAATTTGGCCACGCATCACATCAGTCTTGAGCTGCATCTCCTCTATTTGTTGTCTTAGTGGTCCAATGGAGTATTCGAGCAACTCGGTCACATACTTCTGCACGAGGTCAACCCATATACATGTGTAGCAATATTTCATCCATAACGCCTGTGGATCACAATATGCACACACATATTCATGTGAGCGACACTAACTAGACGATATATAGAGTTGAATTATGCGAATTAGCAGAAATAGATCAAGAGGTATTTTCTGTGTTATTACCTTTCCATGGTTAGCGCAGATGTAGAACTCTCGCTCTGGGTTCCATTCCATGTGTGAAATATGTTTATCAGTAGGGCGTCGACAGCCGCAAAGCAGCACAGGTGCCCTCGGTCGATTCCCAGCAGCTTTGACGCCGGTGGCACATCTGCCGGATCGAACAGGCGTCTCACTGCAGCGGAATGATTCACCGGACAAGGCCGCCTGCATTGGCCGTGGCGAGCTCATGTCGTGGCCAACAGGGCCAATAGAGACTTCGACCAAGGGGGAGGAGTCCCAAACCTTTGACACGCCCCGCCGACGTGGGCTCGCACGAGGGGCTCGTGCCGATTGAACAAGCTCCGGTGGGTCCATTGTCACCAAAGCAACTAACTAAGAGGGAGTAGAATTTTGTGGAGAATGGAAGTGAATGTATTTGAGAAATAAGGGCTGACAACACTTCTATATATAGGCAAAACTTAGTGTTGGCGCTCCAAACGGTGGCATAACAACACTACGGTAAGTATCTATGGCGTTTTTATAAATCGCATGCTAGCATTATTTTGTAACTGGTCATGATAGCTAGGCCCACATATTACTGGCGTTACAATAAATAGGCACACCAGCGCTACCAAGTTATAGTTGACGTGCCAATTTGGCCTACGCCAGCATTATTTGAAAAAAATAAAATAATGCTGGCATTGATGGAAAATGGCGCGCCACCAATGAAAGTTTTGGCTAGCCGTTTTTCCACTAGTGATGTGTCTAGTATGGAAGATATTGAGAATTCTCGATCGTAGCATTGACAGGAAAAGCATGCCTCTCAAAATAATTTTATCTCTCTAATTTAAGCTTTGAGCTCTGGCACCTGTGCAAATCTCTGCTTCTCTCTGCGAAGGGCCTATCTATTTTACTTTTATGCAATTTTTATTTTTAATTTGAGTCTCCATCTTCTTTTATAAAGCACCAACTGGAGAGCATTATTGTCATGCTTGTGCATTGGTATAGCTAATATTGAGTGTGTTTCATGAATGGATCAATGATTGAGCATAATGGGTATAGGGATAACTTTTTTAGCGTTGATGTTATGGAAGACATGGTTGCTTGTTGGCATGCTTGAGTATTTATGTCTTCATGTGAAATTATAGACTATTGATTTGAATTATTCAAGTCCAAATATCCATGCAACAAAAGAAAAGATTTTACGATGAATATGATAGGTAGCATTCCACATCAAAAATTCTGTTTTTTATCATTTACCTACTCGAGGACGAGGAGGAACTAAGCTTGGGGATGCTTGATACGTCTCCAATCTTGGATGCTATTATAGTATCAATCTTCGATGTTTAATATACACTCGCAAGCAATTATATATCTTTTTTGGGACTAACCTATTAACTTAGTGCCCAATGTCAGTTGTTGTTTTTTGCTTGTTTTTGGTTTTCCAGAATATTAGTACCAAACGAAGTCCAAATGCGATGAAATCCTTTGGAGATTTTTTTTGGACATAAGAGACCCTGGAAGTTTCGGGAGAGGAGCAGAAGATGGAGCAGTGCCCCACGAGGCACCAGGGTGCGTCCTACGGGGGTGGGCGCGCCCTGGTGGCTCATGGGACACATGTAGCTCCGTTTGACCTAACTCCGCCTCTATAAATTCTCTAAAATCGGGAAACCACCAGAGAAATCCATGAAATACTTTTTCCACCGCTGCAAGTCTCTGTTCTCGTGCGATCCCATCTGTAAGCTTTTTTCGACACTTTGCCAGAGGGGGAATCAATCATGGAGGGACTCTACATCTACCTTGCTACCCTTCCGATGATGTGTGAGTAGTTTACCACAGACCTACGGGTCCATAGTTAGTAGCTAGATGACTTCATCTTTCTCTTTGATCTTCAATACAATGTTCTCCTTGATGTTCTTGGAGTTCTATTCGATGTAATCACTTTTTGCGGTGTGTTTGTTGGGATCATATGAATTGTGAGTTTATGATCAGATTATCTATGAATATTATTTGAGTTTCCCTGAACTCTTTTATGCATGATTGTTATATCTTGGTATTTCTCTATAATCTATTGATTTGGTTTGGCCAACTAGATTGATTTTTCTTGCAATGGGAGAGGTGCTTTGTAATGGGTTTCATCTTGCGGTGCTCAATCCTGGTGACAGAAGGAGACATGAAACGTATTGTATCATTGCTATTAAGGATAAAAAGATGGGGTTTATTCATCCATGAGTTTACTTTGTCTACATCATGTCATCTTGCTTAAGGCATTACTCTGTTCTTTATGAACTCAATACTCTATATGCATGCTGGATAGCGGTCGGTGTGTGGAGTAATAGTAGTAGATGCAAAATCGTTTCGGTCTACTTGTATCCGATGTGATGCCTATATACATGATCATTGCCTTGGATATCGTCATGATTATTCTCTTTTCTATCAAATTCCCAACAGTAATTTTTGTGCCCACCATATGCTATTTTCAAGAGAGAAACCTCTACTGAAAACTATGGCCCCGGGGTCTATTTTTATCATATACTAAAAATCCTACAAATACCTTGCTGCAATTTTACTTTATTTGTTTTTTTGTATTTTCGTTCTATCTATCTATCTATCTATCTATCTATCTATCTATCTATCACTACATAATTTAATCTTGCAAATAACCATCGAGGGCTTCACAACCCCTTGTTTGCGTTGGGTGCAAGGATTTGTTATCTTGCGCGCAGGTGCCGTTAACGAGGTTTTTCTTGGTTGTCCTACTGGATTAATAACCTTGGTTTCATAACTGAGGGAAATACTTATCTCTACTACGCTGCATCATCCCGTCCTCTTCGGGAAAATACCAACACAGCTCACCACACAACTCACAAATAGAAGTGGCCTCCATTACGAGGAGGGAGTAGCTCACCCTCCGGGATGAGGGTATGTACAAGTAGCTATGTGTTTGATCTCTCTCTCTCTCTCTCTCTCTCGTGTTATGGATTTGGCACGATCTTGATGTACCACGAGCTTTGTTAATATAGTTGGATCATATGTTGTTCTTTCCTCTCTATCTTTGTTGTGATGAATTTAGTCTTTCCCTTTGAGGTTTCATTATTATCAGATTGAATAGTTTGGATTTGATAAAACTTGATGTATGTCTCGCATGTGGATACCCATGGTGACAATGGGGTATTCTATTGAGTCACTTGATGTATGTTTTGGTAATCAACTTGCGGATTCCCGAGGTGAAATTGGGGTAATCTAGGCACATAGGTTGTCACACGTTTTCATCATACTTTCTCTGATAGAAACTTTGGGGTAATCCTTGAAGTTCTTTGTGTTGGATTTAATATTATGAATTTGAAATTGTTCGATGCATATTGAATAATCAACTCACGGATACTTGTGGTGACATTGGAGTATCTAGGTGACATTAGAGATGATTGATGTGTATCATATGGTGTTACCATAGTGTGAACTCAAGGGCTGTTTGTGACACTTATAGGGATGGCTCAATAGATTCATCAGGGAGATAAATTTGAGGTGGTTTGCTACCTATAAAAATTCCATCTTATGTTCTCCGCTATTTATAAGAACTTTGGAGTGATTCTTTGTCACACATTGAGGATGGTTATATGATTCAATTATGTTCGCAAAGTTGAGAAATTGCACTAGTGAAACTATGAACCATAGGCTTTGTTTCTCAGCGTTGATATACTTATTTGCTCGTTGTTGGCTATTTGTTACCTTGCTGTTTTTATTACTTCAGATTACAAAAACCTATATCTACTATCCATACTACACTTGTATCACTATCTCTTCGCCGAACTAGTGTGCCTATATAGTTTACCATTGTATTGGGTGTGTTGGGTACATAAGAGACTCTTTTTTATTTGATTGCAGGATTGTTTGAGAGACACCCTCTTCATCCTACACCTCTCATAGATTGATAAACCTTAGGTCATCCACTTGAGGGAAATTTGCTACTGTCCTACAAAACTCTGCGCTTGGAGGGCCAACTGAGTCTATGAGTATAAAGTTGCGTAGTAGACATCAAGCTCTTATATGGCGTCATTGATAGGAAGGTGAGTGCTTGAAGGTATATCTTTAGATATTGCAATTGAATCTTTTTGTTTCTTATTTATTCATTAGTTTGGGTTATAAAAGAGAAGTATAAAAAATGGAAGTGAAGTTACATCAAATTCATGTTTATGAAGTCTTCATTTAAAATGATGGATTGGAAAATTGCGCCATAGTGTTAGAAGAAAAATTCAATAAAATGATTGGAATTAAATCCTTGAATGATAAGGATGATTGCAATGTTGCTAGTATGAATTCTCTGAATATCCAGGAATGAAATTGTTCCATAAGCTTGGGGATGCTATGTTTGATGAAGATGATATTTTTAGCCCCCCCCCCAAGTTTTGTTGAGAAAATTTATTATGATGATAGCATGCCTCCTATTTATGATGATTATATTGATGAAAGTGGGTTTGGAAGAGTGTCAACTCTAGGTAGTAATGATCCCACTATTTTGGAGGGTGTTGAATCATATTGTAATAATGATAAAAGTGGGTTTGGGGAGGTCATGACTTTATTTAATGATGATTCCACTATTTTGGAATAGGTTGCAGTTGATCATGACAACAAAGTTGCTATCTATGATGATTATTGTGATGACATGTATGCTATAAAGAATAGTGATAACCATGAAACTTGTCATCATGATTTTAATTTTCAATTGGATTATGCCAACAAAGTTTCATATGATAGTTATTTTGTTGAGTTTGCTCCCACTACTATTGATGAGAATAAAGTTTCTTATGTGGAGAGTAATAAATTTTCTATGCTTGTGGATCATGAAAAGAATGCTTTATGTAATATTTACATTGTGAATTCATTCATGATGCTACTGCAAATTATTATGAGAGAGGGCCATATGCTTTTACATATCTCAACAACATTAAGTTTCCTATCTTTATGTTGAAAGTTTTAGAGTCATGTTTGTTTTGCCTTCCTATGCTAGTTGATTCTTGCTCCCGTAAGTTCTTTGCTCACAAAACCCCTATGCCTAGGAAGTGTGTTAGGCTTAAATGTGTTTGCCATATGTTTCATGATGCTCCCATTATGTTTGAATTCACCACTTTTATGTAAGCATCATTAGAATCATCATGCCTAGCTAAAAAGGCACTAAAAAGCGCTTGTTGGGGGACAACCCTAAAGCATCTCACAAAGTTCTGTTAAGTTCTGTGTGATTGAAGTTTTCAAGTTTTCGGTGAGATATCGACATGAGAAGAAGAGAGTGGCAAGACCTTAAGCTTGAGGATTCCCAAGGCACTCCAAGGTAATATTCAAGAAAGAACCAAGCAACTAAGCTTGTGGATGCCCCGGAAGTCATCCCCTCTTTCGTCTTGAACATTATCAGTAACCTTACTTGGAGCTATATATTTATTCATCACATGATATGTGTTTCGCTTGGAGCATCTTTTCATTTTTCTTGCTATTTGAATAAAATCTCTGTAATCTTGAATGAGAGAAAGTCCTCACATAGCTACTTAATTGTTTGACTACTCATTGATCTTGACTTATATCTTTTGGAGTAGTTTGTCATTCATTCTCGTGCTTCACTTATATCCTAAGAGAAAATGTTTGAATGAATTGAATAGCATAAATCTTAAATTATATTGTTACATATGCTTAGCAATATTTCACATTTGGTTTACAAAGTCAAATCTATTGAAGTTGGACAATCACAATATTAGTCATGCAAGCAATTCATGCAAGATAGTATATGGAAGAGAACTTTCACATACAAATATATTATCTTAGACATCTTTTATGATTGTGAATATCCATTAATTATTTTCAGCCTTGATGAAATTAGTTGAATTTGGACAAGGAAGACAATGTAATGAGTTATGTTTGGGTATATTTGCATATAATTTATATTGTTATGGATCCTCCAACATGTGGTGCTTGTTTAAAATCTTTTGCTAGGCAAAATTTCTGTACTAAGCGAGAATACTACTTGTGCATCCCAAATCCTTAAGACAAGTTTCTTCCATGAGTGTCCACCATAGCTACCTATATACGGTATTACCCTACCGTTCCATGTAAATTTGCATGTGCCGTCTCTAAAACCTTCAAATAATCATCTGTTTTGTGTGCCCGTGCTGCTCATGGAGTTACGGGGAGGTCAGTATCTTCCATGCTAAGTTGGTTATTCTCATGATGGGTGTTTATTCACTTTTTCTTGCACGATAGAGGCTGGTAATCGGGATGCCCAGTCCCTTAAATAAAAAGAAAATAATATAAAATAAAATAAAAGCTCCCCCTGGAAAGTTGAAAGTTTGGAGGGCACCTGCGAATTCGGCTAGCCATGGCTTGTGTTTGAATGGTTGAGGGGGAGTTAAAATTTTCATTTCTGCATGGGAACTGCTAATAATGTGTTTAGCATGGAAAATATTGAAATGCTTTGTCATGTCGTTGACAGGAAAGGCACACCACTCTAAATGTATTCATCTCTATTTTAAGCAATGATCTATGGCACCTCTACAAATCTGTGCTTCCCTCGGCGAGGGGCTTATCTTTTACTTCTCTATCAATTTTATTTTTTTGAGTCAACTTCTCATTCCAACCTATTCTCTAGTTTGCAAGCGTCATGTGGTGGGGAAAGATCCAAACACATATATCCAGTCAAATATATTTGATCATGAATTATTATTGTTGACAATTATCTCTATGATAAATAAGTTGGGAGGAGAAACATTAAGCCCCTATCTTTCTCTGTGTTCGATGGATCATATTTGTTCTAAACATTTGCTTTGAGAATTAGCAATAATAGAAGACTATATGATAATTAAGTATGTAGAGCTCTTACTTAGGCTTTGTTGAAAATAAGATGCATTTAAATTGTTTGGTGACTAAGAACATAGCTTGTTAAGTTTCAAGAGAATATATTGTTTAAACCATAACATGTGAATTGATTGCTATTTTATCATGATGGTTTTTATGAGAAAGAGTTTTTGTTATGATGTTAGGAAAACTGTTTTAAATTATCATTGATCAAACTTATGTACTATGCTAGCATTCACACTTCATAATTATTTCTTTTATCATTTACCTACTCGAGGACAAGCAGGAACTAAGCTTGGTTTTGTTGATACGTCTCCAATGTATATATTATGAAGTATTCATGCCATGTTTACAACAATTTTATATGGTTTTGGTGCACTTTTATATGATTTGAATGAAACTAACCCGGACTGACACTGTTTTCAGCACCACTATCATGTTGTTATTTTAGTGCAAAATAAAAGTTCCGGGATTGGGCTAAAACTTTCTGGTGATTTTTTATGGACAAGGAGAGACCCCTGAAGGCTGAGAGGTGGACCAGACAAAGTCTAGGCGAGCAAAGAGCTCAGGGGTGCACCCTGGGGGGTAGGGAGTGCCATCTGAGCTCGTCGGTCCCTCATGGGTCCCCTGACATGAAATCGGCACCAAAAATTCCTATAAATATAGAAAACCCAAGAACGAAACCTAGAACTTCCACGCCGCCACAACAAGCCTCTGTACTGAAGATATCTCATCTGGATGCCTTTTTAGGCACCCTGCCGGAGGGGCAAATCATCACCAAAGGCCACTTCATCATACCGACAGTCTCCATGACGAGGAGGGAGTAGTTCACCCTCAGGGTTGAGGGTATGTACCAGTAGCTATGTGTTTGATATATATATATATATATATATATATATATATATATATATATAGGGTGGGTCTATTATGATAACACCTTTAAGAGTCTTATTATGATAACACCGGAGCTTATTCTGATAACACCCGACCCACCTGTAGCTACAAACTAACCACGACCAAACTGCGGACGCAAAGAAAAAACCAAAACAGAACCCACCCCGCCTTATCTTCTCCTCCACCCCTCGCTCTCCCTGTGCTCCACACCCGCATCCCACCGCATCGCCGCCTCCTTGTGCCGTCGGACCACCTTCACCCACGCTGTCGGACTACCTCCCTGCCCGCGCTGCCGTACCACCTTCATTCCCCGCGCCGCCTAGCCACCATCTTGGCCCGCACCGCCGCCCTACCTCCTTGCCCGCGCCGCCGCGGTGCCGTCCCAACGACCTCCTACCTCCCACCCCGCGTCGGCCCCTCCCTGCGATGTCGCCGGCCATGTGCCTACACCACCGCCAGCGCCCTGGTCCCGCCCAAGCCTGCCACTACTTCCTCCCCGACGTGGCCAGACCCGATCCTCTTCGACCACACCTCCCCCGATCCCGCCGATGGGCACTGAAATCACCACATCCACGGCCTTGCCCCCACCTTCACCCACGCTGCCGGACCACCTCCCTGCCCGCGCTACCGTACCACCTTCCTCCCCCGCGCCGCCTAGCCACCATCTTCGCTCGCGCCCTCCTACCTCCTTCCCCCATGCTGCCATGGCGCCGTCCCAATGACCTCCTACCTCCCACCTCGTCGGCCCCTCCCTCCGATGTCCGGCCATGTGCCCACGCACCACTTGGCGCCCTGGTCCCGCCTAAGCCTGCCACTACTTCCTCCCGACGTGGCAGACCCGATCCTCTTGACCACACCTCCCCGATCCCCGCCCGGCACCTGAAATCACCACGTCCACGGCCTTGCCCCCACCTTCTTGATGGCCACCGGATCCATGACGCCCGCTGTTCATGGACTCCGTGGGCGGCGAGATTCCCTGGCCTGCTTCCTAGATCCGGAGGCTCCCGCGATGTGGTCCGTCTCTCCGCCCCGACAAGCTCCGCCCTCATCTCTGGTCCACTGCTCCCGTCAACGAGGTCGCTGCTGCTGCTCTCCGGCTTGGCGCGCGCGAGGTCTAGGTGTTCCTGGAGTGGCCCTGCCCATGGGCGACTGGGATTGGAGCCGTCAGAGCGGCCATCTCCACCGCGGGCACCTCCCCTGTTCTCCATCCCTCTCTTGGGTGCCTCCCCGATGACCCTCACGGTGGCGGCCACTTCCCTGACCAGGGAAGGAGCGACTCCCAGGGCCTCCCTTGCCAACCGTCACGGCTGACGAATGTCTTTGCTAGGACCTCCTCTACGGTCAAACCGGCGAGCCCTATCCTCCCCCACCTCCTCTGGCCGTCTGCAACACCAACTTGAAGTTCAGCGTCGGTGATGCGGACAGATGTGCAGTGCACTTCCACTGATGTGCGTCGTTGTTCGGTTTGCCGGACCACAAACAATGGCTACAATGATGATGCCTGCAGGATGCAGACGCAATCTTTGCTCTTTGTTCTTCGTGCAGGCCCAGAGGTTCAAAACTTTGTTTGCCCTTTTACAGTTCGCTCAATGTGCAGAAGAAAAAGGTTTCTTTTTTTGAAGTTCTCTTTGCTCTTGGTTGTGCCACGATAAAAAAGTGATGCAGTTCGCCCGGTTCACAAATGCATTTTTTGAGGGCTCTTTTCCTGAAGAAAATTTTAGTGAAACAAAAATATGGTAATGCGGTTCACTTGGGTATATGATGTGGTTAACTTGCCATAGTCTCTGCGGTCCACTCTCGTTCGTAAAAAAAATAAAAAAACAACGAAAATTCGTATGAGAAAAATTACGTCTGACAAAAGAAATTATGCAGCTCGCTGCCCGTCCGATGCAGTGCGGTGTTCATTCTAAAGCAGTGCGGTCATCCTTTTGATGTTGTTTTAATCTCGTAAGTGCAAAAAAATTGTTACGCAAGCGAAGAAAAGTAATGTGGTTCACTTCTTGATAGTGTTGTGGTTCATTTACGCCCGATGTGAAGTGCCCTCTACTTTCTCGTCCTTGGAAAAATTACGTTTGAATAAAATAAATCATGCAGTTCTCTAACATGTCTGATGCAGTGTGGTTCTTCGTCCGATGTAGTGCGGTTTTCAGTCGGATGAAGTACCCACGTCGATTTGGGTGTCGTGAAAAACAGAGTGTCTGCATTTCGATAAATTCGAAATTTCTCTTAAACCGTAAAGAATTATAGAGAGTGTTCTACATGAAAGAGTTGCTTATTGTCGATATCTTTCCAACGGCGTATCGTTTGAATCATTCCGACTAGCGGTTTGCAAAAATCTCGCCAAAAACGGCCACCGCCACTTGTCCTCCACCGCACGATTTTAAAAATTAACTTAAAACCATAAGGAATTTCAAAAATATTTCAACATATGAAAGTTGTGCCTCGTCCATAGCTTTTCAACTATATATTACACGCCTCGTTTCGACAAACGGTTAAAAAACCAGAGCGAAAACAGTACCGAAAATTTGAAAAAATTTGAAAAACAGAATTCCGCGATTTAGTAAATTTGAAACTGCTCTTAAACCGTAAAGAATTAGAGAAAAATTATATATGAAAAAGATGCGCCTTGACGATATCTATCCAACGGCTTATTATTTGCGTCATTCCGATGAGCGGTTTAGAAGAAATCGCGGAAAAACGCTCGCTGCCACTCATCATGGGCCGCACCATTTTCAAAACTGCTCTTAAACCGTGTGGAATCTCGAAAAGTGTTCAACATGTCGAAGTTGCGCCTAATCCATAGCTTTTCAACGGTATAATACACGCCTCATTCCGATAAACGGTTAAAAAATTAGAGCGAAAACAATACCGAAAAAATAACGCGTGCAGTTTTTTCCGACGAGAAGTTCACTCGTGTGAGTACTGCAGCACACTTGGTTCAAAGAATGACGTGCACTTGTGTTCACCGTGCAGTGCGGAAGTGGTGTGCAGAATAGTTATTCTGCTAATATTAGCAGAATAGACCGTCCGTATATATATATCGTTCTTGATTTGGCACGATCTTGATGTACCACGAGCTTTGTTAATATAGTTGGATCATATGGTGTTCTTCCATCACTATATTTATTGTGATGAATTGAGTCTTTCCCTTTGAGGTTTCATTATTATCGGATTGAATATTTTGGATTTAAGAACACTTGATGTATGTGTTGCATGCGGATAGCCGTGGTGACCATGGGGTATTCTCTTGAGTCGCTTGATGTATGTTTTGGGAATCAAGTTCCAGATTCCCGAGGTGACATTGGGGTATTCTAGGCACATAGGTTGATACACGTTTTCATCCTACTTTGTGTGATAGAAACTTTGAGGTACTATTTGAAGTTCTTCGTGTTGGATTGAAAATTATGAATCTAAAATCGTTTGATGCATATTGAAAAATCAACTCATGGATACTTGTGGTGACATTGGAGTGTCTAGGTTACATTAGAGTTGATTGACGTGTATCATATGGTGTTACCGTAGTACGAATTCTAGGGCTGTTTGTGAAACTTATGGGGATGGCTCAATAGATTGGTCGGAAATATAACTTTGAGGTGGTTTGCTACCTACAACAATTCCATCTTATGTTCTCCGCTATTGATAAGAACTTTGGAGTGATTCTTTGTCGCACATTGAGGGATGCTTATATGATTCAATTATGTTAGCACTGTTGAGAGATTGCACTAGTGAAAGTATGAACCTTAGGCCTTGTTTCTAAGCATTGGTATATCATTTTGCTTGTTGTTTGCTACTTGTTACCTTGTTGTTTTTATTATTTCAGATTACAAAAACATATATCTACTATCAATACTACACTTGTATCACCATCTCTTCGCCAAACTAGTGCACCTATACAAGTTACCATTGTATTGGGTGTGTTGGGGGCACAAGAGACTCTTTGTTATTTGCTTGCAGGGTTATTTGAGATAGACCATTTCCCACAGATTGATAAACCTTAGGTCATCCACTTGAGGGAAATTTGCTACTGTCCTACAAAACTCTGCCCCTGGAGGCCCAACCGAGTCTACAATAATAAAGTTGCATAGTAGACATCAGTGCCATATGTGGATCATGATTTTCAAGAGGCATCCAACGAGCCCAATAACGTCCAAAAGCGTTCGTAGAAAAATGTCGACCAAAATACAAAACTACCACTACAAAGAAAGACACATCCGTGACATTTTGGGCCGAACGAAATTTTTTCTGTCATGCTTATGACACTTCTATGACGATAGTTGTGACAAAATCACGTATCATCATAGAAGTGGCGAGCTCCTTGAAAGTGCAACTAATCTCGGAGTGGATTTGGTAATTCATAACAACATATAGCTCATTGAACTAATATCCATTCAAGTTAAATATTTTGGAAAGTTCAATGATTGGAATGGCATGGACTAGAGATGTGGACCCTTCAAAATGCGAAGGACGAAGATTGGCAAAAGCTCAAGACTCTTCATTTTCATTTTAGTGATCCAAGATCACATTGAGTCCATAGGAAAGCCAATACTATTAAAAGGGGATGAGGTGTTTCTTAATGGTCTACTTGCTCAAAGTGCTTAGTGATATTGCTCCAAAACCCTCAACCACTTCCTCATTTCCACATATGTCCAAAAACCAAAGTCAAACTCGGGCCCACCGATTTGATCTATCCGGTGCCACCGAGTTCATTTGACATAGCCACTGCCAGAAACCCTAGACAATTCGGTCTCACCGATACGGATCTCGGTCTCACCGAGATGGCATTGCAAACTCTCTGTTTCCCTTCTAACGTTTTGGTCTCACCCAAATGAGTGATCGGTCCCACTGAGTTCGCATTGCAAACTCTCTGTTTCCCTTCGTAACGTTTCAGTCTCACCGAAATGAGCGATCGGTCCCACCAAGTTTGCCTGACCAACTCTCTGTTTGCTCATTGATGAAATCAGTCTTCTCGAGTTCATGCAATCGGTCCTACCGGGATGAGATTTTGCCCTAGCCCTAGCACATCGGTCCCATTGAGTTGATCATGTTGGTCCCACCGAGATTCCTAATGTTCACATTTTGAACTAAATCGGTCTCACCGAGTTCATCTATTCGGTCTGACCGAGTTGGGTCAAA
Source organism: Aegilops speltoides (assembly GCA_021437245.1). Taxonomy (NCBI): domain Eukaryota; kingdom Viridiplantae; phylum Streptophyta; class Magnoliopsida; order Poales; family Poaceae; genus Aegilops; species Aegilops speltoides. The sequence goes on from CM038142.1 coordinate 467,795,576, forward strand.
TGTGTATAACGGTTGGATTTTGTGTGGAGGCTATATATACCCTCCACCCCATATCCATTTGAGAGAGAGCTATCAAAACGCGCCTAAACTTCCACTACTCATTTTCTGAGAGAGAAGCACCTACTCATGTGTTGAGACAAAGACATTCTAATCCTACCACTCGAATCTTGATCTCTAGCGTTCCCCAAGTTGCTTTCCACTCAAATCTTCTTTCCACCATAGCAAATCTGTGTGAGAGAGTTGAGTGTTGGGGAGACTATCATGTGAAGCACAAGATCAAGGAGTTCATCATCAACATGCCATCTATTACCTTTTGGAGAGTGGTGTCTCCTAGATTGGTTAGGTGTCGCTTGGGAGCCTCCGACAAGATTGTGGAGTTGAACCAAGGAGTTTGTAAGGGCAAGGAGATCGCCTACTTCGTGAAGATCTACCCCTGTTTGGCAAGACCTTCGTGGGTGATGGACATGGTGGGATAGACAAGGTTGCTTCTTCGTGGACCCTTCGTGGGTGGATCCCTCCATGGACTCGCGCAACCGTTACCCTTCGTGCATTGAAGTCTTCATCAACGTGGATGTACAATAGCACCACCTATCGGAACCATGCCAAAAATCTCCGTGTCTACATTGCATTTGCCTTCTCAAAACCCTTCCCTTTACCTTCATATGCAATGTTTTACTTTCCGCTGCTACACTCTTAGAATTGCATGTCTAGGTTGATTGCTTGACTTGTGCTTAGACAAGACTTAAAATTGGGAAAATGCTAGATTTTTATTTGGTCAAGTAGTCTAATCACCCCCCTCTAGACCTACTTTCGATCCTACACTTCTACTTCTATGACAAAAAATCATGACAGAAAATGGGATTTTCGTCCCGGGCGGGCTGGAGAAGCAGCTGCATGACATTCTTTGTGCTAAAGGCCCCAAGGTATCACACCCCGAGTATGTTGATTTCAATAGTGATGAAGATGATTTTCTAGGTGATGATGATTTACTTGTTGACAACACTAGTGATGAAAACTATGATGAAATTGCTATTAATCATGCTAATCAAGATGAAACGAATGACAATGATAAGAAGGAGATTGAGCATCTAACTAAAGAACTAAACACTCTTAAGTAAGCTCATGAAACTACTTTAGAGGATCATCGAGAGCTTTTATAGACTCATGAGAAGCTACGCTTTGAGAAGCTCAATTTAGAGCAAGAGCATGGGTTCTTAAAAGAAATCAATGATGATCTTCGAAAGAAAAGTTCTTCTTACATTGCCGAGCATTGGCTCTTGTCTACTTACATGCCACAAGTAAAATGTAGCAACAAGAGCAAGAAAGATTCTTCTTCTAGTAGTAACAATAATCGTGCTAAATCCAATATTTTTGCTTCTAGTAGTTCTCTTGATTCCACTAGTGATTCTCTTAGCCAAGTTACACTTGATCAAGAAAATACCTTATGGAAGGGAATTATAGAGAAAGGTGTTTACAAGAGCCTTGCCAGAAGTAGGCAATTTGAGAAATTGTACGCAAGCAAGGAAGGCACCGGAAGAATCAAGGTGTTGGTTTTGAACGAAAGTTCACCAATGGAGTTGAGTGGGAAGAAGATCAATACCCCAAGACGAAGTTTGTTCCTCAACAAGAGAAGTATGACCCTACTTCTTTCAAGGGAACACACGCTCAAGATGATCTTCCACCACAAGACCACAAGCTAAAAGGCAAGGACAAGCTTCAAGAGGAGATTGATGCATTTGAAGAAGCTCCTAAGGCCTTGGTCAAGTGGGTTCCCAAGACTCCGTCAAGTTCTACTTCATCAAGTACGACTACAACTCCAAGGATTCCCATCAAGTTGATGTGGGTCCCAAAGAAAAAGAACTAGAGAGTTCTTGAGGGTGACTCCGCCAACATACTTCACTCATATTCATTTTGGCAAGGACAAGTGCAATCAACTTCCATATCTTGCACTAGTTCAAGGAGTCACAAACCCTCTTGTTGGTAAGTCAAGGGACAAGGTAACAAATGCTTCCATGGACATCATCATATGTGTACTTCACTCTATTTCTATGGATATCCTTGTTTGTTCCTTGTGGAACTAACCCATGTAGGTATTGAAAGGGCAACTGACTTCAATGGATTGCTCCAAATGATCTACATCAACATTGAGCATCCACATCTTCAACATCTACATGAAGTCATCATCGACAAAACCCAAGGTTAGTTCATCCCTCTAAGGGGGGTTATCACATCTAGGGGGATCTTTTCTCTGAGAATTGAGCTAAAGCAACTCTAATGGTGTGAACACAACAATGCTTTACGTAAAAGTGGTAACACCACTTGTGCTCAAACGATGAGTATGACCTATGATCAAATGTTCTCATTTGACTCCTAAGTCAATATACTCATATTTAGATTACCTAGTCATCGCCAATTGCTTGATAGATGCTAGAGTGTTTGTGCATGCTTTGCCACATATTTCATTTGCTATCTTATTATGTGAGCATGTTGGTTGCATAATTTTCTCCATTCGAGGACATCCAGTTGTTCCCTTGATTGATTGGTTTTTTATTTTTGCCAAATGGATGGACAAGAATGCCTAAGTACTCCCTCTAGCTATCTATGCTTTTCTCGTCTCAATCTCTATTCATGCTACATCGCAAAGCTTGAACAAGTCGAATTCGGACCCTCTAGGTGAGGAGCACTCGGAGCCACCGATGCATCAAGGGCTTAAACTTCCAAAACCTCTTAATACATCTCGGTTAGACCAACTCATCCACTCGGTCTCACAGAATTCATTAAGTTGATCTAGGTTTTCACCTCGGCGCAACCAATTTAACCAATTCGGTCACACCGAGTTGCAGTAAATGCTAGCAGTTTTGCATCTCGGTGCCACCGAGTCGTTCCACTCAGTCACATCGATAGTGACTAGGTATATATACCGTGGGTTGAAAATTTGGAAACTCCTCCAAACCACTCGTTCGCACCTCCCAGCTCTGCACCCCTTGGTCTCCGGATCATCTCCATCGTCGCCAGTGCCCTCATGCCACTGGTCTCCGTCGCCTTCAATGGAAATCTCACCGCTTTTGTCGCCGTAGCGAGTTCATCACCAAGTTTGGGTACGAACTCGACCTCTTTCTGCGTTCCTTTTTACGATTATTGCACAATGATCATTGCCATTATTCTTACCATGAATGAGTTCAATCTATACACCGAAAAGTTCCATTAGAATAGATTCGATGCAAAAACTTAGGGTTAGGTCTCCTCCGAACTCATCTCAGACCGACCGATCTAAGGATCTCGGTCTCACCGATTTGGCTCAGGCCATTGCACAAGTACAAATCGGTCTGACCGAAACATACTAATCGGTGTGACCGAAATCACTCACTCTTTGAAACCCTAGAATCTTAGAGTCACCGAACTGCATTTCGGTCTGACCAAAGTTGCAGGATTAGATTCTCTTGCTGCTTCGATGTCACCGAGTTTGTCATATCGGTAGCTCTGAAATGCTCTCTGCAGAAAGCTAAAGTAAAGTTTTTGTCTCAGTTTTTTTAAATAGTTGTGCTTTGTGATGCTTATCCACTCTACCTATACCTGTATATTCACAAGGTCAGTTTCAGATATGTCAGAGGGCAGTGATAGTCAGAATAGGTCTGAGGATCAGGTGAATCTCAGTGAGGGCACTTGTCCCTCCAATAACAGTTATGATGATGGTAGCAGAAGCACTCCAAGCAACTTTCCTAAGGCTGCTACTAGGCAAAGAAAGAAGAGAACCTCAGATTCAGAGGATGAGGGTTTTGCTATTGATGAGTAGGTGACCTCAAAGAAGAAAGTGCTCAAGAAGGAGTATGCTGCTGCTGCCACAAAGCCTGGTATGAAGAACAAAGCTCCTTCCAAGAGGAAGCCCATGTCAGAAGCCAGAGCCTCCACTCAGGAAACCATGGAGTTCACACTTGAACCAAGAGAGGAAGAGGTTGTTGGAGGAAATAAGAGGAAGGAGAGAGTCAAGAAGACTATGGCCAGAGTAATTGGCAAACCTTTTGTGATGAGAGATTCTGAAGAGGAGGAGGAGGAAGTGGCTGTTGCACCTCCACCAAAAACTCAAAAGCTCATTGGGGATGCTATAAGATCAGGGGATGCTCCATCTAAGCCCAAGTCTGCCCCCAAGTGTCCAACTCAAGCTCAAGCTCCAAAACCTTCTTCACCCAAGAGATCCATCAGAAACATCCCTGTGACTGAGAAGAACAAGGCCCTAGTGCTAGAGGTTCAAGAAGAGGAAGAATCCAAAGTGCTTAGAAAGTTGAAGCCAAAGATTCCAGATCATGATGACAATCATCCTGTTGCTGAAAACATGAAGGAAAGGAAGGATGCTGGTCTGAGATTGTGGAGACAGAATAATCCAGATGCCACCAAGAGAAGGATTGCTATAGATTATCGTTTTCACACTAAGGAACAACATGACTTCTATGAGACAGTCTTGTTGGACAGGAAGCCCATAGTGTGTGACATGAGATGGGTTGACTGGACATACATTGATAATAATGAGGACTACTTTCCAGGAGTGCACGAGAGCTTCAGAATGAATGAAGTTGACAAGTTTGTTGTTCAGAAGTTGACAAAGTGGAATGATGAAATGATTATGCAATTCTACTCCACTCCTCATTTCTATCCAGATGGCAAGATTGTCTGGATGACAGAAGGAACCAGCTATCAATCTTCAATTTCTGAATGGGCCAAGTTGATCAATGCCCCCCAGGAGGATGAGAATAACATAGATGTATATGCCAAACCAGGGAAGGATCACAACTCCATGGCAAATATGTACAAGGAAATTCCTGATAAAAACTTGGACACTCACAAGCTTGGGTCTATATACTATCTGCTGTCAGGTTTTACCACCATCAACACCATCCCGAGGAACACTCTATTGGCCAAGTCAGGAGATCATAGGATGATCTGTGGTCACTCAGTCAACTTGCTTCATATGTTTGTTGTGCCATAGAAATTTAAAGTGACAACTTTGATTGTTGAAAAAGTGAAGAGAACTGCAGCTAATTAGAAGAGATCATGTGGATATGCTCCTCATATACATATGCTAATCAACTCCAAGATGGGAACAGGGACATATCTTCTAGACAAAGAGCATCTTCCCCTGAGGCCAGAATTTGAGGACAATGAGGTTGTCATGGATGCATCTCATCCAACTTGTGCATAAGACCAAGAGAGAGAGAGAGAGAGAGAGAGCAAAGGCTGCTAAAGCAGTAAAAACAGCTAGTGTACCAGATGCTTCAGAAGTGATGCTCAAGACCAAGCAAGACCAACTCAGTTATCTGCTTGAGGCTACTGTGAGGATTGGGAAGGGCTTGGCCACCCTGACTCAGAATCAAGAAAGTCTTGAGAGGATCATTGAAACCAAATTCCATGATCTAGATGTGAAGGTTACAGAGATCCAATCTACTGTCGAGAAGCTCCAGGAAGAGGTTGAGGATAGGAGTGACAAACCAACCACTGTTGCTTTTCAGAAAGTGCCAAGGGCAGAAAGGTCTACAGCTGTGCTAGTTGTCAGAGACTCTAGGACTACCATTTCAGCACCTGCATCAACTGCCTCAGTCATACCTCCAGTTTCAACTCCACCAGCTCCACAGACGTCAGCTGAAGCTTTTGCAGACGGACTCCTCTCCATGCCTTCTACGCACACCAGAGCAACCAGCTAGACGACCTCTTCAGGAGCTCTCGGATATCGTGCCTAGAGTGCCGCATAGCACTATAAGCTTTTTGGTAACTTGTTGCCAAAGGGGGAGAAAGTGTATAGATCATTAGGCTGAGAGAGAGAGAGAGAGAGAGTTTTGTCCTTTTGTTGCCTCTCTTCCTACTTTGATCATTTGCTTTGATCGTTTCTGTCGGGGGTTTGGTGCGACATATGCCAAAGGATGGCTAATCATGGTGGGGGATAGTAAGACATCGCCGGTTGCTACGTCTTGAGCTTGCGTTGGTTTTCCTCGAAGAGGAGAGGGTGATGCAGCAAAGTGTAGTGTAAGTATTTCCCTCAGTTTTGAGAACCAAGGTATCAATCCAGTAGGAGGCTCCTCAAAAGTCCCACGCACCTACACAAACAAACTGAGAACTCGCAACCAACGCAATAAAGGGGTTGTCAATACCTTCACGGCCACTTGTGAAAGTGAGATAGTATGATAAGATAAATATATTTTTGGTATTTTGTAAGATAGATGCAAAAAGTAAAGATGCAAATAAAGTAGATGGAAAGCAAATATGATAAGAGATAGACCCGGGGGGCCATAGGTTTCACTAGAGGCTTCTCTCAAGATAGCATAAGTATTACGGTGGGTGAACAAATTACTGTCGAGCAATTGATAGAAAGGCGCATAGTTATGAGATTATCTAGGCATGATCATGTATATAGGCATCACGTCCATAACAAGTAGACCGACTCCTGCCCGCATCTACTACTATTACTCCACACATCGACCGCTATCCAGCATGCATCTAGAGTATTAAGTTCATAAGAACAGACCAATGCATTAAGCAAGATGACATGATGTAGAGGGATAAGCACATGCAATATGATATAAACCCCATCTTGTTATCCTCGATGGCAACAATACAATACGTGTCTTGCAAACCTTTCTATCACTGGGTAAGAACACCGCAAGATTGAACCCAAAGCTAAGAACTTCTCCCATGGCAAGAAAGATCAATCTAGTAGGCCAAACCAAACTGATAATTCAAAGAGACTTGCAAAGATAACTCAATCATACATAAAAGAATTCAGAGAAGATTCAAATATTATTCATAGATAAACTTGATCATAAACCCACAGTTCATCGGATCTCGACAAACACACCGCAAAAAGAGTTTACATCGAATAGATCTCCACAAGAGAGGGGGAGAACATTGTATTGAGATCCAAAAAGAGAGAAGAATCCATCTAGCTAGTAACTATGGACCCATAGGTCTGTGGTAAACTACTCACAACTCATCGGAGCGGCAAGGATGTTGATGTAGAGGCCCTCCGTGGTTGCTTCCCCCTCCGGCAGAGTGCCGACAAGGGCTCCAAGATGGGATATCACGGATACAGAAGGTTACGGCGGTGAAAATTGTGTTTCGTGGTGCTCCTGGATGTTTTCGGGGTACGTAGGTATATATAGGAGGAAGAAGTACGTCGGTGGCACTGAATAACGAGAGAGGGGGCGCCCCCTGGGGCGCCCTCCTATCTCGTGGGGCCCTCGGAGCTTTCTTGACTTGCACTCCAGGATCTCCGGATCATATTTGTTCCAAAAATAACGCTCCCGAAGGTTTCATTCCATTTGGACTCCATTTGATATTCCTTTTCTTCGAAATGCTGAAATAGGAAAAAAAACAGCAATATGGGCTGGGCCTCCGGTTAGTAGGTTAGTCCCAAAAATGATATAAATGTGTAAAATAAAGCCCATAACATCCAAAAGGGGTAATATAATAGCATGGAACAATAAAAAATTATAGATACGTTGGAGACGTATCACCGGTGCTTGGAAAACGGGATAAGACGTAAACATGTACACCGACGCATCTTACCCAGGTTCGGGGCTCTCCTAGGAGAAAATACCCCTAGTCCTGCTCGGCGGGGTCTCCGCGTGATCACTAGATCAACAAGTAGCTACAAGTTTGCTCCTTCAGCTGTCTGGCTAGAGGAGGAAGAAGAGCAAGGCTAGCTCTACCACTATAAGAAATATGTCAACTAGTGACCTTCTGTCAGTGACCCTGGAAGAATTGGTCATAGATCTATGACCATTTCACACCAATTGGTCAAAAGCTGTTCGGGGGGCTCCAAACCCTAAACCATTGCGACCATTTTGGTCAGAAAGGTCGTAATTTCCTTACACGAAATGGTCACTAAGCAAACAGTGCTAGTCCACTGCCTTATTTCCAGTTGTTAATGACCAATATAGATGGTCATAGCCTTGTAGATTGTGGTGGGTTGTGATGACTAGGCGCCATCTCATCAGTTTTGCCTATGTGTCATGTCCATGTGGCAGTTTTTGCCCTAGGTTGTGAAGCAACCTATATTTCTGTTATTCCAAAAATTCCCAAAAAATTCTTATAAATGTTTTGGATCATATCTTCATCAAATATGTCAAAAACATTCCTTGCCTAGTTCAAAAATAATTCAAAAATATTAATTTTCCTATTCTGTTCAGAGCAGCACTTTGTGAAGGAAGTACCACTTTGGCATGTCCAAATGGTATCCATTTTCTACAATGCTTTCCTTTGCCCAAATAACCATCCTCCACCAAATGCCAGCTCAATCCATTCATTATTTTGAGCCCAACTTCAGCATTCGTATTTTTGTCCAGTGTGGTACTTTGTAAAGCAAGTACCACCTAGACTCCTCCTTTTGAGGTGAAATTTGTGAAGATGGTCTTCTTAGTAACTGATCATCCTCAGCCAAAACTCACGCCTATTAGCCATGTGCATTTCCCATACCGCAAATCAAACACTTGGCTACTTATTCATGTTTGAGCATCGATCGTTCTCCTCGTGAGAATCTTATGTTGTGATTTTCTTCCTAGCACCTACCTGGGGAGTGCCCAACCCACTAGACATGCCTAGGCCGCCCAGAACACATGGCAACGTCACGGTCACGCGGTGACCACGCGGCGGGCATGCGAGCTTACGCGCTCTAGAGTTGGGCCCCTCGGCCACCGTCCAAACCTCGATGTCTCGCCATCAAACCATGTATTTCTGATTAAATAGATACTTATTTACCTAGAAATGATTTTTGGAAAAAATAAAGAGCAAACTATGAGGCAGATGCAGTTCAAATTTGACCCGCTTCCAGCTGAATCGACGGGAATTTGTCTTTTTCACCAGAGGTGGATCGAAAATTTTGACACCCAACCATTTTGTCAATTGTGCATTATATATGGCCTAGTATTTTATAAAATTGATTAGGTCCAATTTTGCAATAATTATTTGGTAGTTCCTTCACAAAAAACCCTCCTTTTGGGAACTCAGAAAATGAAAAATGAATTTTCCGTGCAAAGAAAATGAAAACTTCCTTAGCCAAAATTGTTTGGAATTCAAAGATGCACCCTCGTGCACAATATGAGATCATTTGAACAAACTATGCCACGAATGTGGCCATAAGATTGATCATTTGGCTTCAAAGCCATGAATCTTCACGCATAATAGCTCATTTCTGAGAACACTTTTTTAAAATAATTACCGTATTACAAGTTTATTATTCTTCCTGGAAACTCGGTCACATATCATGACACAATGCGAAGGTTTTCCAATTTTTTGATTTGTTTTGAATTTTTTATGCCCGTTTCAAAATGCGGTCAAAACAGCGGGAATGACCGTTCCTAGCTAGTGGTTGAATCTTGGAATTTTTTTGGTGTTTATATGATTAAATAGATACTTATGTACCTAGAAATTATTTTTGGAAAAAAATAAAGAGCAAACTATGAGGCAGCTACAGTTCAAATTTGACCCGCTTCCAGCTAAATCGGCAGAAATTTGTCTTTTGCACGTGAGGTGGATCAAAACTTTTTACACCCAACCATTTTCTCAATTGTGCATTATATATGGCCTAGTATTTTATAAAATTGATTAGGTCCAATTTTGCAACAATTATTTGGTACTTCCTTCACAAAAAAACCTCCTTTTGGGCACTCGGAAAATGAAAAATGAATTATCCGTGCAAAGAAAATGAAAACTTCCTTAGGCAACATTGTTTGGAATTCCAAGATGCACCCTTGTGCACAATATGAGATCATTTGAACAAACTATGCCATGAATGTGGCCATAAGATTGATCATTTGGCTTGGAAGCCATTGATCTCCATATGTGATAGCTCGTTTCTGAGAACACTCTTTTAAAATAATTGCCTTATTACAAGTTTGTTATTTTTCCTGGGAACTTGGCCACATATAATGACACAATGCGAAGGTTTCCCATTTTTTTGATTTTTTTTGAATTTTTCATGCCCGTTTCAAAATGCGGTCAAAACGGCGGGAATGACCGTTCCTAGCTAGTGGTTGAATCTTGGATTTTTTTTGGTCTTTATATGATTAAATAGATACTTCTGTACCTAGAAATGATTTTTGGAAAAAAATAAAGAGCAAACTACAAGGCAGCTATAGTTCAAATTTGACCCGCTTCCAGCTAAATCGGCGGAAATTTGTCTTTTTCACGTGAGGTGGCCAACCATTTGGTCAACTTTTTACACCCAACCATTTGGTCAATTGTGCATCAATTATGGCCTAGTATTTTATAAAAATAATTTGGCCCAATTTTGCAACAATTATTTGGGAGGTCCTTCACAAAAAACCTCCTTTTGGGCACTCGAAAAATGGAAAATTGATTTTTCATCCAAAGAAAATGAAAACTTCCTTAGGCAATATTGTTTGTCATTCCAATATGCACCCTTGTGCACAATATGAGATAATTTGAACGAACTATGCCATTCCAAAATGCACCCTTGTGCGAAAAACACAAGAGAAACATATAGAAAAACACAACTACATAAGCTTGAAAAAGTATTTGATGTGCTCCACATGTGCTATATATGATTGTGAATTATAAAATTGATGTGCTCCAAATTTGCAACAAATATTTGCTAGGTTCTTTATAAAAATATCATTTTGGACACTCGAAAAATGATTCTCTTACAAAAAACTCATATCTTAGAACACTTTTTTAATGATATTAACAATATTCCAAGTTTGTTATTTTTACTGAAAAGTAGTTCACATTTGGTGACACAATGCGAAGGTTTTTTATTTCCATATTTTTATAAATTTCTTAGGTAGTCAAATAACAGACATGATTCAAAATCTTATTTTCAATCGATTATGACCAATTTAAATGGTCTTAACATCATCAAAGGGGATACTCTGTTCTGATTGGTCTAAAATCAGCTCACGCGGATCATGGCTTAAGCACCGTCGGATGCGCACGGATCCAACGCCAGCCCACACCCCCCTCGTCGCTCTCATCCCCTCCCGAATCACCCCGTATCCCTCTCATCCTCGTCCACCCACGAAACCCTAGCCCCCTTCTCCCAATCGCCGCCGTCGCCCAGATCCAATCCAAGTCAGAGCCCCCGGCCTCCATCTCCATTCCTGCGCGCGTCGGCCACCTCCCTCCGGCGGAGCTCGACCCCCACCCCCAAGCACTGATGCTCCACCCTCTCCCGCGCCCCTCGATCCCAGATCCCCATCTCCAAGTCACCCTCTCCCTCCCTCAGATCTTGATCCGCCGCCGCCCACCATCGACGACCCTCACCATAGATGAGATCGAGCTCCTCCCTCCCTCCCGTTCTCCCCTAGACTTATCCACTCCGAGCCAACCAACCACCCACAGAGAGTTCCAGGGTGGGTTTAGGGTAGCCGTAGAGATGCTGTGGTCCAGATCGTGGGGTGGTGACCCGGCGGCCGGAGAGCGGACTGCTGGGTGTCGCTCCAGCTGCTCTCTCTCTGTCAGCGCCACTCCTCCGCCCCACGGTGGTGACCCGAAGCCGTTGCCAACGGTCGGCGCGGTCCGTGATGCATCCACGGGAGTCGACATCCAGGACCGAGGACGCGGGCTGCACAAGCATGGCATTCCGGTGGAGGTGAGCCAGCCCACGACAGCCGATGGGTTCAAGGAGGCGAGCGTGGTGCGCGACGGGTACCACCTACTTCCTCCGCTGCCGCGCCACCCGTCGCCGATCGGGTCGAGATGGCGTCTGCTGGCAGAGTCCGGCGATCGGCAGCTGTTCGCCTCCCAGCGGTGAATGGGCTGGTGGCGTCGGCGCCGACAGGAGGGCGAGCAGGTGGCGGAGGGGCTTGCGATGGCAGGGACGCCTACGACTACGACCACGCCAAGGCACCAAGCCTTCTCCTTCTGCTCGCGGATACTAGGGAGCTTCCCGCAAAGGTACGTGCTCGCTGTAAATTGGTGCTAGATGCCATGTGCGCCTCAAGTGAGTTCCAGTTGGTGTTGATGCCGCCTGCACTGCACAATAATTTGCCTGTCGTGGGCCTGACGGCCTTTCAGATAATTTTGCAGGGCCTTTTGTTACTCTGCAAGTTTGTGGTGCTGATTGATTTATTTTTTCAAATACTTCAGACGTGTAGTACCAAATAGATGGTTAATTCTTGCATTAGACAAATATTGATGATAGTGTAATTTGGAAATAATTGTATGTCAACTTCTGCAATCCATATGGTAGAATGCCGAGGGTATTATTGTTGCTAAAATATTGATGATCGAGCTCCTCCCTCCCTCTCCAATGTTGCATTGCATCTCTACACTTGCATAATTTACGAGGGTGTATTTGGTCTGGGGCTCCATTAAAAAGGGAAGCATAAATATTCTGTCTGCCACCAAATTCTTTGTGGCTTTCTGTACTGCAAACATAGGACCGGGATGTTATTTGTGTGAGCAATCAGAAGGAAGCAATAAAACATGCTGTCTTGTGTACATTTCACCATCCGTCGATCATTTTTTATATCATCATCTTATTAACGTGACCAAAACTTACTCTTGTTCTTGCCCTTGCAGATCGGCGATATTATGCGGCGGCCAAAGCGAGCTCTCTGAGCTTTGCCCATGGCGGCAGCTGCGTGATCGAAATTAGCTTCAGTTTTGCTAGGATGTGTAATTGTGTTTGTAGATACAAGATTGATATGTTGATCTTCTTTATTCTGATGTGGTAGTAGAAATAAGATAGACAGATTGGACAATGTTATGGCTTTGATTTTCCTAGGTTGTAGTTTGTTCCATATCGTGTTAGGTTGTATTGTATAATCTGCATTATAAGTGTGGTTTCTAATGTGCTTATGCTAGATTAATGCATCAACGACATGTTACAAACCTTGAGCGAGAACCTATGACATCTCATTTTAAATGGTAATCATTGTTCTTAAAATGCTACTGCTTGATTTCATACAAGTATGTGCCCCAACCGCTGTATAGTTGTATCCATATTTGTTTTGTACAAGTATATGACGAGCTGATGAACCAGCTACATACCCACTATTTCGCATACCCACCGTATACTCATTATCTCTGCATATGTTTCCAACTCCTTTGCTTCTTTTTCTTTATCACCTTATCCAACATTGTAGATTCCTGTATTGATGCATGCCAACTATGAAAAGATCTTGTATTAAGCTTTAGTTGGCTGTTAATTATGTTGTGTTAGTTGCTGACTAACAACGGCCTATGTCGGCCGGGCATTAGAAACACAATCTGTCTATATGCAATCTAACTTGCAGTGTGTGTGTGGCATGCAAGGAGGTGGCAATCAGGTGAACAACATATGCCTAGAAGACCTCTGGCCCAGCTCAACTCCATCTCCATGCACCTCGGCGAGATCGTCGGTAATGGACGCCGCTTGCCTCGTATCATTCTTTCTGGATAACATTCTAGTGTGGCAACATTTAGTAATTTACAGCTCCCTGTTCATTCTACTGCACACTATTCAGTTATTATCTAAAATACACAATTCAGTTAACTTATACTTTATCTTTTAGATTTGTAGCTTCAAACCTGGAAAAATGGACATGTAGCTTCTACTTTTGAACAAAGTAAAATGCAATGCACATAGATAGACATGCATCATAGGCAGTACTTGTTTCTAAGTTAGCTAAGCATAATCTGTTGTTTAATCCAAATTGTGTTATCAAAAGTTGCACAGAATGTGTTCTGGTCTTGCTCCATGGATCAGTTTTCTCATAAAACTAATGTGCCTGGACAACAGTTTGCTCCACTAATGCTATATCTCTCTCATTGTAGGATGGCAAGTTGTGGCAGCTGGAGCATGTCGCATAAGGGAGAGCAATGAAATCCATTGTACTATTCCGTTAATAAAAGTACATTGTGCTGTTATGATAGTAGCAGATGTGCCATCATTTTCTTATTGTATATTCCTGTGTAAGGAAATGTATTCCTGAGATGATTTTTTGTGTTATGTAAACCAGGGAGATATTTTCTTTTTGTGTTACGTAAACCTGGGAGTTTTCCTAATTTGAATGAAATAATGTTGGATGTATGTGTGTGATTGGGCTAAAGTCTGCTTGGGCCAAACAGGACAAATAACTGGGCTGAAACAGGCCACATACCAACAAGCATTGAACAATTTCAAAAATGAAATGAAAAGTCTTATAGAAAAAAGAAATGGGCTGAAAAAGCTTGAGGGCCTCAAAAACTAACAAGGCTGAATTATTGGGGCTGGCCCATGAAGCCGATAAAAAATTGACAGAAAAATATGTAAAAAGGCCGAATTGTTGGGCTCGGCCCATTAAAACGCCGAATCGGACCGGGCTGAATCTTGTGCCACATCAGCTTGCCACGCTGGATGCCTACGTGGCCTGGGGAGGTTGCTAGTTACCAAAACGAAACAGTAGGCATATTTTGGTCGTAAACGTCTACGACCTTCTCACAGAGAAGGTTGCTATAGTCAGTTAATGACCGCGAGCTTTTGACCTTCTCTTTTTGGTCACAAAAAGGTCGCAAATGAAAAACCATGACCTTTCAGTGACCAATAGTCAAGGTCACAAGTTGACATATTTCTTGTAGTGTACTCCTCTCTCTACGCGTGTGCACTCTCTAAGAAGCTGAACCTTTGCATAGGTGCCGAGGGGGGTTTATATAGGCCTACCCCCAGGGGTACAATGGTAAACAGACTGGGTGTAGGCTCGGGCTTTCAGTGTCTATGGTCGCCGGCTTCTCCACCGGCTGCTGGGGCCCGCCGCATGGTGGGTCCCGCCGGCTGCCGGGCTCTTGGCCGATAGGTAGGGCCCGCCGCTTGTGGGTCTTGTCGGCTGCTCATCACTGTAGCCCTACCTCTGATGACGAGGGCTCGGCCGGGGCATGCTTGGCAACAGTACCGCCACCTCGTGATCGTTCACTGTAGCCACACCTCATCTTATCTGGTTAATAGCGCACAAACTTCAAGGGAAGGGAAGGGCCGGCTGTTGGGAATCGGCCTCTCCCTATGTCGACTGGTCAGAGCTTGGCGCCTTCGGGCATCCCACGGACAGGTAGGGCCCGCCGCCTGCGGGCCGTACCAACAGCCCGTCGTGGGGGTACGACGGCCTTTGCCATGGGTGATGTCATGGGCGGCATGGCAACAGTGCCGCGCCGGGCTAGGGATGGCCGCCCGGTACGCTGCACTGTGGCCATGTCCGCCCTGGATTCGGGGGTGGCAGGCTGTACTATAGCCACGCCCCGTCTCGTCATTGTTATGTGGGTGCAAACTTTGATGGTGCAAGGGTGGCCGCCTGCTAGGGTCGGCCGCGCTGACGGTCTCCTGCTAGGACTCGGCCCACGTCAGGGCCGCCCTTTGGGCCGTGCCGTCTTCCTTTAGTCGGCCGCTTGGACCAGCCGGCCATAAGAAGGCGGCCCCTTGTCTTTGATGCTTGAGGGGCGCAGCCGCCCCGATGTCTTGAAATATCATGCGGAGCGGATAGGGCTACCCGTGGTCATTTACTCCGACAGTAGTCCTCGAAGCTGGTGGAGCGTCGTGGCTGAACGGGCGAGAGTCCTCAGCAGCTTCTTACTCCGAAGAGCCGTCAGCTAGGAGTCGGTCGTGACCTAGCATGCCGTATGGTTATTTCGAAATGCAAAGGCGGGAGCTAGGTGGGACACTTGCAGGGCGTCGAGCCAGCCGTCCGTTGACCACGCGCCACGCGGCGCTAGCTGGCTGGACCAGCCTGCCAGCCCACGCGCGCGACGGGACGTCGCCGCAGGCCAGGGCCCGCCACTACTGGGCCTTGGCACGCACGCGGATCCGCTATGGCCGAGGCGGGCAGTTGGCATTCCGGGGTGCAGTAAATGCGCGCCATTACTGCGCAATAAACGCGGGGTCGTTGGGTCGTGGGCGCAGTTAATCCCACGATCCCCGCGGCCCGCCCCCTCAGCTCCGCCTCCCAGGGCTATAAGTAGGGGGAGGAGGGGAGGGGCAGACATACGTGCGCCCTCCTCTCCCTTTGCCATCTCCTTCTTCCTCTCTCTGCTGCCATCACAGTTCATCGCCGCCGATTCCAGCGGCCCCACAGCGCCCTTGCTCCGCCGCGGGCTCACGCACTCGTCGCCGCACCGCGCTTCCGTCGAGCTCCAAGTACTCATGGTGTGTGAGCGGGCAAGCTCCGGGGCTTGGGATGGCTCCAATGTGCACGAGGATCACCTCGCCTTACTCCACCAAACGCGACGGCTGCCTGGCGTGGGCTATGTAGAGGTACGCCTGTCGCCCAAGAGGGAGATCTTGCCGGCGCCGGAGGAAGGCAAACGCGTCGTCTTCCAGTCCCACTTTCTTCGCGGGTTCGGCCTGCCGACAAGTGGCTTCTTCTGCTCGTTCCTCCAATTCTACCGACTCCAACTGCACCACCTCATGTTAAACACAGTGGTGCTGCTGTAGGCCTTCGTGACTCTGTGCGAAGGTTACCTCGGCATCCTCCCCACCCTCGAGCTCTGGGAGGAGTTCTTCTACACCAAGCTCGGCACTGCCGCCAAGGGGAGGGTGGCACAGTGCGGAGCCTTCATCGCGGTGCGGCGTCCAGGCACCAACAACTGCTTCATGGCCATCAGCTTGACACAGTCCGTCAATCTGTGGGAAAAAAAAATCTTATTTTTACGTCAAGAACATCCACTAGGCGGCGGACTATGTCAGCCTGCCGGCTTATGTAGCCGGCCCGCTGGCTGAGCCCCGCACCAACTGGGCGTTTCGACCAAAGACACTGTCGGCCACCTCCTCCGTCGCCATCTCGCGGCTTAAGGTGATGACGGAGGTGGAAGGTCTCAAGGGGTCGGATATGCTGACCTCCTTCGGGGTGTGCCGAGTGCTCCCCCTCCAAGGCCGGAATCATATGATCAGCCAGATGAGCGGGCACCGAGACCCGTGCCGGATGTGCACTAAGGAGATGCCAGGTGCGAAGGTGGCTCATCTGGTGGACTACATCTCGAACTGCAAACTCCCGGAGGAGGCGTGGCAGTTTGGCAAGCGACCGTACTCCCGTGCCCACCCGCCGCCGGTGGTGAATCCTCAACTCTTTCTTTTTTCTCTTTAGTTGTCGGGTTCTTTTTTGCCGCCTGACCAGTCGGTTATGATGCAGATCTTCACCACCCAGTCAGCAGCTAACGCTCTGGCACAGGGCCACGAGTATCTGCCCGACCGGTCAGTGAGTGATGCAGACGACCCCGACTTGGGGGCGGCCGCCCTAGAAGAAGACAACGCCACGGGTGGCGGTGGCGGAGCAGGCGGCTCTGGAGGTGGAAGCGGCCTCGACGATAGGCCGGATCATGATGAGGATGAGAACGCGCCGCGCCGGCCGCCGGCCGCCGATCAGGCGGGCGCGAGCTCATCAACTGCATCGACTACCCCAGGCTGCGCACCAAAGCACCGAGCCGTCTCGCTGACAATCGGCCGAAGAAATTGAAGAGCTTGGCGGCGGGACCAAGCGGGAGGAGGCCATCGTGAAGGTGGCCCGATTTCAGAAGACCGTGAAGCAGTCCCAGATGGTGTCTGCATATGTGTTTGATTCCTCTCGCGTCCTTTCTTATTTTTCTTCGCAACTTCATTGTGAGTTCTTTTTTTATTTTTCTTGAACAGGGCCCCGCTCACTCTCGAGCGGTCTGGCGCCGCCTCCGTGGTCGGGACGGCGGAGCGCTCCGCGAACACCCGCCGCGTGGACCCGCACGCCGAGCTCCAGGCTGCGACGGAGAGGAACGCAAAAGAGGCACGCGAGGAGAGGGAAGATGCAGAGTGGCAAAGGGTGGAGGCAGCCAAGGCGGCGCAGGAGAAGGCGGACGCGATGGCTAAGGCCTAGGCCGATGCGGCGGCCAAGGACCAAGCGGACGCCGCGGTCAAAGCGCAAGTGGAAGAGGCCGCACGCGGCCAGGCTCCGCAACTCGTCATCCCTCTTCGCTCCGCACCACCCGCACCTGAGATCTCGGCGCCGACTGGAGGAGGCGGCAATGACCATCCGGTCATGGAGAGGGAAGGGGGCGACGGCATGACCCCAGGGGCGGAGATGCCCTCGCCAGCGCCGACCGTCAAGGACCAAGGCTACCGGCCTGACGCACCACCGGCTGGTGGCGAGCTGGCGGCAGGGGCAATCCCCGCGATCCTATCCCTGGCACGCCGGCGTGCGGCAAAGGCGCCTTCGGCGCCACGGTCGCAGGTGGTCGGGGCCGCAAGCGCGTTAGCCCTGGATGTAGAGACCACCAGCGTTGGTTAGCCTGAGTGGACGCCCGGGGACGGGACGGCTGTTCTGAACGCGGCCGCGCAGGACATCCGGGCCCGGCTCCAGGCTCAGGCCACCGCTCTCCAGCATTACACGCAGGAGTTCCTGGCGTCGCGAGCGGCCATCCGGGTATGTTTCTTGTTTTTGTTTCTTGTAATCTTCTATGGGGCCGCGTCAGCGCACCCACTGGGTGTAGTCCCTGAGTTCCGGGCCGGCTGCTGAGCAGGCAGCCTGGAACTTTCAAGTGGGCCCGAGTTCTGACTTGTTTTCTATTCTATTATCTTCGTTGTAGGATTATCACAACATCCGCGCGGCCGCCTTCAACTCCCAGGTCCAGGAGCTGGCTCAGCGGACCGCAGACTTGTCCGAGAGCCGGAGTAAGCACTCCGTCCTCTTTATCTCGCAGGGGCACGTCAGCGCACCCGCTGGGTGTAGTCCCCGAGATTCGGGCCGAATGCTGAGCAGTCAGGCTGGATCTCTCTGGCAACTTCTTGTCTTCTTTCTTGATTATTGACCGTCTTTCTTTGTTGTCTTTGTAGAAGCCAACGCCGCCTTGCAGCAGCAGCTAGGTGAAGCCCAAACAGCGCTGTATGCCAAGGAGGAGGAGTGTGGCAAGGTGGCCCAGGAGCGCGACCGTCTGGTCAAGGTGCTGGCTGACCAGGCGGATCTTCACGAGGCAGCCCTTCAGAAGGCGAAGGACAGTGAGGCCAGTCTCCAGGCCGAGTTCGAGACTCAGTGCTCGAACTGGGCCGACACGGAGAGGGCACCGAACGATAGCTACAGCCGGATGGAGGACATGGTCGATGGTGAGTTGTCTTCTTCTTTCTTTCATCTGCCGATTGCTATATGATCCGGCTTCTAGCTTCATACTTCTTTTTCCTTCTTGCGCAGAGTACTTCCCCAGTCACGCTGTTGCCGCCAGCCAAGCCATCAAAGCTCGCCGCGATGAATGAAGGCAGGCTGGTGTGGAGATCGTGCCCAATGCCCGTTGGTCGCTCGACGAGCTGCTTCTTGCCATCCAGGCTCGTCTCTAGCCGGCTCATCGGATGCTCCGCCGGCTGCAGCGTGTCGGAGCCCAGGCGATCTCCGCCCACTGGCTAGGCGTCCAAACTCCACGCACCCCCAGTTGGACTGCCGACTGGTTGGATGTGGCTGTCGGCCGTTTCGAAGCGTGGAAGGGCTCCTCGGGTCGAGCAGGCGCACGGTGGGCCTTGGAGTTCGTCAAGGCGTGGTATCCTGTCCTAGATCTAGCCTAGCTGGCCACGTTTCGGCAGGAAGCCAATGAAGAGTTGGTGGCGGTGCGGGGTAATCTAATTCAACACATAGCGGCGGCTTCTTCATCCCTAAGATGAACGAAGAAGGTGCTGAGGTGCCGCCGGACTTGTTCAGGCTGAACCTAGATGATGGCAAGGACTCGGTGGAGGAGATCGCCTCCAGCGACGACGGTGAGGACGAGGAGAGCGGGGATGGTAAAGACGGCGCATCAGAGGACGGAGCGGATGGCCAGCCCCAACTCGATCGTGCCTCAAGCAATGAGCTGCGCGCGAGCGCATCAAGTGCTGCTGGAGACGACCAAGCCGATGCTCGCCAGCCAGCTATTCCACTACCCGGCGCCGCCGACTCCACCAACCTGCCGGACCCGCCTGCTACTCCCTTGGCCTATGTGGCTGATTTATCTTTAACTTCTCCTGCTTTGTAGTCTTTTGAACAACGTCGTTAAATTCGCGCAGTTCCACCCACTAAGGGTGTATTCAAACTTGTTGAATTCCGGCTTGAAAGCCTTGCTGTGTAAATATTATCTTGCACGTGTTGTGCTTGCGCCAAATTCTGACTTTTCTTGCTCTTTGTTCCTTTGGCTTTTTCCTTTGCCTCCCTCCCTTGGCTGCCGCCTTGCCAGCCAAGCAGCCGCTCTGCGGACCATGGTTGGGTCAAGTACTTAGCCGTTTGGGAGGAGAAGTACTTCAGCCGCTTAGGATGTAGCAAGGTAAGTAAGAAACCGGCCGGCCGGCTGCTCAGCAGCCAGTTGGCGAGGCGGGAAGACGGCCTATCTTATGTAAATGCTTTTGTCCTTAGCCATTTTTCATGTGGGCATCTTTTCCTGCCTTTGACTCTTGCCAGCCGGACAGTCGCTCTGCGAGCTGTGGTTTGCAGCAAGAAAGGGCTTGGATGCCAGCACATTAGTTGTCCGACTGTAGGTAGCATTGACATAATACAAGGCGGCAAGCCCCCCAGGCCGACTGATCGAACCCGGTGCCAGGCAGAAGAATGAAATAACACATTTATAGGCATAACACTTATCATATAGATAAAAAGGGTAGTCCCTGAGTGCTCCTCGGGGGACCCGATATCTTGCGCTTAATAAAAAAGGTAGCGTGGTACATACTATATCAAATGTAAAACTTCTAAGGAGGTTTGCATTCCATGGGAGCTCTGATTCCTTGCCGAAGTCGTCCCTCTTGTGTGCCCTAGGCTTCTATGCATCAATCAGGTAGTAGGGGTCGTTGCCTAAGGCTTTGCTGATGATGAAGGGGCCTTCCCAAGGGGCCGAGAGCTTGTGCTGGCCGGCTGTCCGCTGGATCAGCCAGAACACAAGGTCTCCCTCTTGAAAGGATCTTGGCTTGACCTTCCGACTGTGGTAGCGGCGCAGGCTCTGCTGGTAGATAGCGGATCGGCTGAGTGCCAACAGCCAGCCCTCTTCCAGCAGAGCCGTCTTCTTGTGCTTCCTTCGCCTCCGCCTCCGTGTACAAGGTGACGCGAGGTGAGTCGAACTCGATGTCAGTTGGGATGACAGCCTCGGCCCCATACACAAGGAAGAAAGGAGTGAAGCCGGTTGACTTGTTCGGAGTGGTATGCAGGCTCCAGAGGATGGCCGGAAGCTCATCGATACAGCAGCCGGCCGAGCGCTCCAATGGATCGACCAGTCGGGGCTTGATGGCGGAGAGGATGAGGCCGTTTTCTCGTTCAACTTGGCTGTTTGACCGCGGATGGGCAACAGACACTAAGTCTAGTTGGATGCCCTACGTTGCGCAGAAACGGGCCAATTCTCCTTTGGCAAAATTTGTGCCGTTGTCGGTGATGATGCTGTGTGGTATGTCGTACTGGACGGTGATATCTGCAACGAAGGTCACGACAGTTGGCCCATTCAACTTCTTGATTGGCTTTGCTTTAATCCACTTGGTGAATTTGTCCGGCGACAAGCAGATGAGTCATGCCGCCGCGTGCTATCTTGAACGGGCCCACCATGTCCAGCCCCCAGACGGCAAAGGGCAAAGTGAGGGGGATGGTCTTGAGTGCAGAAGCCGGCAGGTATTGCTTGGAGCTGAATTTCTGGCACCCCTTGCAATGCTTGACCAAGTACTTGGCATCTTCTAAAGCAGTCGGCCAGAAGAAACCATGGCAGAAAGCCTTGGCAACAAGTGATCTTGAGGCCGCATGGTGGCCGCATTCGCCTTGGTGGATATCTTTGAGGATGGCCATGCCTTTCTCTAGCTTCACGCATCGCTGGAAGACTCTAGTCGTGCTACGCCTGACAAGCTCTCTCTTTACTATCGTGTAGGCTCATGCTCGGTGTTGTACTTGCCGGGCCGAGATCTCCTTAGCCGACAGCTCTCTGTTGACCAGAAAGTGGAGAATGGGCTGCGCTCATGATGGAGCAGCAACTTCTTCTACTGTTAGCACGACCACTGCAACTAGGGAGGTTGGGTTGGGAGGTGGTGGGTTGGAGTCGGCCACCGCCTGCTGTGTCGTTGAAGTCCCCGAGCCGGGCTCTGAAGTCCCTGGGCCGGGTTTGGCTGCAGCAGTCCACGAGCCGCCTGCCGAAGTCCCCAAGCCGACTACTGAGGTCCCCAAGTCGGATCTGACTGTTTGGGGGTAGCTGGCACGAAGATGGAATCTGATTCCGGCAAAGGCTTGATAGACGGCTTGAGGAGGCGCTGAAGGGAGACGCAGGTTGGTATGGCTTCCCGGGTGGAGCCGATTCATGCCAGCGCATCTGCTTGCTCGTTGTCGGCCCGTGGCACATGAAGGAACTCGCACCCTTCAAAATATCCGCTAAGTTGCTGGACGAGGAAGCGGTAGCTTTCCATGTTTGCGTCCTTGTCGTACCAGTTACCGGACGACTGTTGGACCACCAAGTCCGAGTCGCCGTAGCATAGGATCCAGCAGATGCCGACCTCTTTGGCCAGCCGGAGCCCGTGTATGAGCGCCTCGTACTCGGCCACATTATTGGAGGCGGCAAGGTGTATTTGCAATGTGTATCAGAGCTTGTCGCCTTTGGGAGAGGTAAGGACTTTGCCGGCTCCCAGATGGTGTATGGAGCCAGCTCGATGGCCCATTTGGCCACCCGGCCTGATGCATCTCGGCAAGTCGGGCAGTGCAAAAAACCATGATGGGGTGCTCTTGAAAGTATGGCTTGAGCTTCTTGGCGGCAAAGTACACGCCGTAGCACATCTTCTGGTAGTGGGGATAGTTCTGCTTTGAGGCTGACAGCACCTCGCTCAGGTAGTACACTGGTCTCTGGACGAGTTGTGCCTTGCCGTCTTCCGGGCAATGTACCACAATGACTATGCTGACCACCCGGCTGGTTGCGGCGATGCAAAGAAACATGGGCTCTTTGTCAGTTGGAGCCGCCAGGACAGTCGGCGTGGTCAACATCTTCTTCAGTTAGAGAAAGGCCTCATCTGTCTGGTCATTCCACTCAAAGTGAGTGGTTTTCTTCATGAGTTGGTACAGGGGAAGAGCCTTCTCTCCCAGGATGAAGCGACTGAGGATGCCAAGAACCCGGTGAACTTCTAGACGTCTCGCAGTCGGGTGGGTATCTCCATCCTCTTGATGGCTTTGACCTTCACGGGATTGCACTCAATGTCGTGTTCGAAGACCAGGAAGCAAAGGAGCTGGCCGACTGGTACTCCAAAGACACATTTCTCGGGGTTGAGCTTGATTTGAAAACGGCATAGATTTTCAAATGTTTCCTTGAGATCTTCCAGAAGGGTACCGCGCTTCTCCGTCTTCACCACAATATCGTCTATGTAGACGTGGGCATTTCTGCCGAGCTGTTTGAGGAGACACTTCTGCATGCAGCACTGAAAAGTGGCACCTGCATTTCTCTAACCGAATGTCATGGCCAGGTAGCAGAAGGCTCCGAATGGTGTGATTAAGGCAATCTTCAGGCGGTTGGCCGGGTTCAACTTGATCTGGTGGTACCCTGAGTAGGCATCCAAGAAACTGAGCAGCTCGCATCCGGCTATGGAGTCTATTACTTGACCAATCCGAGGCAAGGCAAACGGATCGCTGGGGCAACCTTTGTTGAGGCTTGTATAATCAATGCACATGCGCCACTTGTTGTTCTTGATTAGTACAAGGACTGGATGGGTAAGCCATTCTGGAAATAATACTTCCATAATGAAGCTGGCTGCTAGGAGCCGGGCTATCTCTTCACCAACAATTCTTCTCTTCTTTTCCGACAGTCAGTGAAGGGGTTGCTTGACATGTAGCTTGTTCTCGGCGAAATCCGTTGGAACACTCGGCATATCCTTGTGGGACCATGCAAAGATATCCCGATTCTCACGGAGGAAATCGATGAGCTCGCTTTCCTATTTGCTGTCAAGGGTGGTTCCTATAAGGGCGAACCTCTCCGGGTGGTCCGGGTCCAAGGGTATCTTCTTGGTTTCTTTGGTCGGCTAGAAGGAGCCTTGGGTCTCCGATTCCTTGGGGTCCGGTGACAGGTCCGGCTGCTTGACGGCCATGGCCACAACCCGGTCAAGGAGCTTCTTCTCTGCGGCAATCACAAGGAACTCGGCCAGCCGGCTGCTAGGTGAGGCACGGGCCACCGACTTCTTGTAGTCTCCAACTATGGTGATGATGCCCTTGGTTCCCGGCATCTTCATCTTGAGGTAGGCGTAATGAGGTACTGCCATGAACTTGGCCAGAGCAGGTCGGCCGAGTAATGCATGATAAGGGCTCTCCAAGTCCACTACCTCAAACCAAATTGCTTCGTGGCGGAAGTGATCTTTGTCTCCGAAGAGGACATCTATCTTGATCTTGCCAATTGGTGAGCAGGAAAGTCCGGGCACAATGCCATGGAAAACGGTCCAGCTGGGTTGGAGTTGCTTCACCTTGATGTTCAACTTCTCCATGGTATCGCGATAAAGGATGTTGATGCTGCTGCGGCCATCTATCAGGACTCAGGAGAAGCAAGCAGCTCGCCTCTCTATTGCGAAGGTGGCATCCAACACCAGAGCATAAGAACCCGGGGAAGGCATCACTTCTGGGTGGTTAGCTCGGCTCCAACTAATGGGCTTCTCGGACCAGTGCATGAACTCTGGGACCTTAGAGGCGACAGCGTTGACTTCTTGGTGCTGCTGGCGCTGACTGCACCTATCATCAGCCTGGCTCGTGAAGACAATGTAGGCTCCATGTTCTTCAGGGAATTCATCTTGGATGGCTCCGACTGCTGGACGGGCCATCGGCTGCTGAGGAAGTGGAGGCGACTAGCCAGCAGGCGGAAGAGGCAGCAGCCCTCGCCCTTGGAGATTCGGGTGAGCCAGTGGCACTTCTGGGTGGTGTGATTGGATGGCTTCGCGCCACTCTGGAACTTGCAGGGTGCATCAAGGGTTTACTCATAGGAGAAGGCGGGCTGCCAAGTCGGCCTTCCGCCTTTCTGACGCTTGGGCATGGGCTGCTGAGGGATCGAAGAAGGTGAGAGTGTCTAGAGGGGGGGTGATTAGACTACTCGACAAGATAAAAATTCTGTCTTTTATCAAGGGCAGATTTTGGCAGATTTTGCATAAAACACAAGTCAAGTAGCATACTACACATGCAATTCTAGAGTATGGGCAGCGGAAAGTAAATTGCACAAGTAGTAAAGAGAAGTGGAGAAGATCAAACGCAATTTGGAGACGCTGTGATTTTTCTCGTGGTTCCGATAGGTGGTGCTATCGTACTTCCACGTTGATGGAGACTTCAACCCACGGAGGGTAACGGCTGCGAGAGTCCACGGAGGGCTCCACCCACGAAGGGTCCACGAAGAAGCAACCTTGTCTATTCCATCATGGCCTCACGCCCACGGAGGGCTAGCCTTACTGGGGTAGATCTTCACGAAGTAGGCGATCTCCTTGCCCTTACAAACTTCTTGGTTCAACTCCACATCTCGATGACGGAGGCTCCCAAGAGACACCTAACCAATCTAGGAGGCACCACCTCCAAAAGGTAATAGATGTTGTAGATGATGATGAACTCCTTGCTCTTGTGCTTCAAATGATAATCTCCCCAACACTCAACTCTCCTCACCGATTTGGCTGTGGTGGAAGAAAGGATTGAGTGGAAAGCAACTTGGGAAGGCTAGAGATCAAGCTTCATATGGTGGGAGTGGAGCAACTTGATCTCAACACAAGGGTAGGTAGTTCTCTTCTCGAAATGTAAGGTAGGAGTGGTAGTTCTTTCGATGGCTCTCCACGAATGAAGAGGGGTGGAGGGTATAAATAGCCTCCACACAAAATCCAACCGTTACACACATTTGAGCAATCTCGGTGGGACCGAAGTGGACAACTCGGTGAGACCGATAGTTCAAATAATGTGAGCGTTGGGATTTTCGTGGGACCGAAAATACAATCTCGGTTAGTCCGATTCGTGCAAAGACAAGAGCAAGCCAGGTTCGGTGGGACCGACTTCATCATCTCGGTGACACCGATTTGACGATGAATGTTCTGAAGCTTGGCAACTCATGTTTGGTGAGACCGAGTTCGAATCGGAAAATCCGAGTTTACTAGGGTTTGGCTTATGGCTGAGGTGGTTCATCTCGGTGTGACTGAGTTTGGAATATCGGTGGGACCGAGACTACTTATGAGTGTATATGGCAGTGAAAGTTGCTGATAGTTTAGGAGATGTATCACTAAGCACTTGAGTAACCAGATCATCATCATAACCTCATCCCCTTTTAATAGTATTGGCTTTTCCTATGGACTCAATGTGATCTTGGATCACTAAACCAAAAATGGAGTCTTGAGCTTTTGCCAATGCTTGCCTTAGCATTTTGAGGGTCCACCTCTTGATCCTTTTGCCATGCCAATGTGATTGAATTTCTGAAACATACTTGATAAAAGCATTAGTCCAACCACAAAGTATGTTGTTATTAATTACCAAAACCACCCGGGAGCAAATGTGCTTTCAATCTCCCCTTTTGGTAATTGATGGCAACACACTAAACAAGACATCAAAGCTTATTGAAAGAAAGACAGAATTATCACGAAAGCTTTGACAAACATGTAGTACACAGGCTCCCCTACAAGTGTGCAAGATTTTCATAAATTATGGTTTTGGACTACCACAAGCACACAAGAGAGAAAAGCAAGATGTGCTACATGCAGCTTGGCTATATGCATCGAGCAGATGAAAAGAAGTGAGTGATAATGCATATGTGCATGGTGATTTCTTGCAAACAAGTATTCACAAGCAAGTCACCATCATGCACATTCGCAAGGTGCATATACTTACCTTGAGGTTCCTTGGCATTGTACCAAGAGATAAACTTGGGAAAACAAGGTTAGATAACACAAGAGTATTTCTTCAACCAACTGCAAGAACATCAAGAGTACCAAGCCAGGATGACATGTATAAAGAGTGTCTCATATTGAGCACAAGCTTGAATCAGCAAACATGTCTCCAAACTAAAAGATTTTCAATGAACTCGAGAGATTTTGCTTTCCATAAGGTATCAATTGTGAAGATTCCTCTCCTTTGAGTTTTCTCCAGATCAAGGGGTTTGATGGAAAGAGCAAAATCAAAAGAATGATGCCAAATGAGAATGACGCCAATTGTAATGTCCAATGTGAAACACGGCAAGAAATTCTCTTATAAGGAAAAACATTGAAGCTTTGATGTGATTCTCTCCCCCTTAAGGTAAGATTGCTCTTCTTCTCCCCCTAAATCTTCTCTTCTCCCCCTAAGTCTTCTCCCCCTTTGACATCAAGTGCCGAAAAGGACAGCAAACTAGGAAGGTCAGGGAAGATGGAAAGAAAGAAGTGGGATCCTTAAGAATCACAACAGGGCAAAAGAAAGAACATGCATAGAGAATCATTGAGTGGAGCTGCAGAAGATGATATCCTGAAAGAAAGAAATCGGTGACACCGAATTAAGATGGATCGGTGGGTCCGAAAGTCAGGGACTTAGGGTAGATCCTTTTCGGTTAGACCGAAATATTTAAATCGGTGACGCCGAGTTTAATTCCAAGGAAATACAGAAATAATTCAGCTCACTTTGCGAGGAATGTTTCAAAGGATTTGCAATGAATTTGTGAATGATTTTCGAGGAATCGATCAGAGCCAGAAGGATATTCACAAAGACAGAAGAATAGAAATGAAAAAGATTCCTAGATGAAGTTTTTTTTAATGAAAACTCAATGAGAGAACATAAGGGAAAATAGAAAGACTCCAAAACATATGTACTTCATCTAGATAAGGGTCGGCGACAAGGTCACCTATGTTTGAGTATATTGACTTAGGAGTCAAATGAGAACATTTGATCATAGGTCATACTCATCGTTTAAGCTCAAAATGGGGTTGCCATTTTTCGATTAAGCATTGATGTGTTCACATCTTATGATGCTGCTTGTACTCATGACTTTGAGAAAAGCTCCTTAAAGATGTGAAGAACATACCTTGGGCTTGTTGTTGCTTTGCTCATGTAGGTGAACTTGATGTAGGTGCTCATTGAATGTGAAGTTGGAGCGCCATTTCCACTTGTGTAGTTCATCTTCCTACATGGGTTAGGCAAGCAAGGAAATACTCAAGGATATCCAAGATGACAAGAGTGAAATACTAGATGTATAAGATGTCAAAAAGGATATGTGGAATTTTGTTCCTTGAACTCAACATCCCAAAGGGCTAGATACTTGGTCAATGACAAGATTACTCATGATTTGAGTGTGTGGTAATCTTGTGGAATGTAGATCATCCAAGTACCTGCAAGGAGTTAGATGCAATACAAGGAGGCAAATGTGTCCAAGACATATGATCACCATCATAAGAGAAATATCAAGGATTAGTCAAGTGGGCTCATGCCTTGCATGCATCAATGGAGTTCTCACTCCAAGTTTGAAGCATCAATGATGTTCAACTCACTCCTTAAGCGACAAAACACCTTCTCATCAAGCGGTTTTGTAAAGATATCAGCGAGTTGTTTGTCAGTACGAACATGCTTAAGATTGATGTCACCCTTGTCAATGTGATCACGAATGAAATGGTGACGAACTTCAATATGTTTCGTTCGAGAGTGTTGCACGGGATTGTGTCCAATTTTGATCACACTCTCATTGTCACAAAGCAAGGGAACATGTCTCACATGTATCCCATAATCCTTAAGCGTTTGTGTCATCCATAGCAATTGAGCACAACACGAACCAGCAGCAATATATTCGCTTGGCGGTGGATAATGATATCAATTTTGTTTCTTGGAGGACCAAGATACAAGGGATCGACCAAGAAATTGACACGTACCCGAAGTTGACTTTCTATCAACCCTGTCACCGGCATAGTCCGAGTCGGAATAGCCAACAAGGTCGAAAGAGGCCCTCCTAGGATACCAAATGCCAAAGTTTGGTGTGTGTATCAAATATCTCACAATCCTTTTAACAGCTTTAAGATGACATTCTTTAGTGGCTGCTTGATATCGAGCACACATGCATACACTCAACATTATGTCAGGACGAGAAGCACAAAGATATAGTAGAGAACCAATCATAGATCGGTAAACCTTTTGATCAACGGGTTCTCCATCTTTTGTCAAGTTATTATGTCCACTTGTAGGCATGGGGGTTCTCATACCTTTGCTTTCTTGCATGTTGAACTTCTTGAAGAGATCCTTGGTGTACTTTGTTTGTGAGACAAAGGTACACTCCTTAGATTGCTTGATTTGCAACCCAAGGAAGAATTTGAGTTCACTCATCATGGACATCTCATACTTCTCCGACATGAGCTTTCCAAACTTCTCGCTAAAATGAGGGTTAGTTGAACCAAAGATAATATCATCAACATATATTTGGCACACAAATAGTTCACCATCAACCCTTTTCGTGAACAGCGTTGAGTCTATCTTTCCAATCTCAAAGCCTTTTTCAAGAAGAAAGCTAGTCAAGATTTGTACCAAGCTCTAGGAGCTTGTTTAAGACCATAAAGAGCTTTGTGCAACTTGTAAACATGATTAGGCTTTTGGGATTCACAAACCGGAGGTTGTTTCACAAATACTTCCTCCTCAATTTCACCATTTAGGAAAGCACTTTTGATATCCATTTGATAGAGAGTAATATCATGGTGATTGGCATAAGCAAGAAGAATGCGAATGGACTGCTCTGATACCAATTGAGGGATCGAAGAAGGTGAGAGTGTCTAGAGGGGGGGTGATTAGACTACTCGACAAGATAAAAATTCTGTCTTTTATCAAGGACAGATTTTGGCAGATTTTGCATAACACACAAGTCAAGTAGCATACTACACATGCAATTCTAGAGTATGGGCAGCAGAAAGTAAATTGCACAAGTAGTAAAGAGAAGTGGAGAAGATCAAACGCAATTTGGAGACGCGGTGATTTTTCTCGTGGTTCCGATAGGTGGTGCTATCGTACTTCCACGTTGATGGAGACTTCAACCCACGGAGGGTAACGGCTGCGAGAGTCCACGGAGGGCTCCACCCACGAAGGGTCCACGAAGAAGCAACCTTGTCTATTCCATCATGGCCTACGCCCACGGAGGGCTAGCCTTACTCGGGGTAGATCTTCACGAAGTAGGCGATCTCCTTGCCCTTACAAACTTCTTGGTTCAACTCCACATCTCGATGACGGAGGCTCCCAAGCGACACCTAACCAATCTAGGAGACACCACCCTCCAAAAGGTAATAGATGTTGTAGATGATGATGAACTCCTTGCTCTTGTGCTTCAAATGATAATCTCCCCAACACTCAACTCTCCTCACTGATTTGGCTGTGGTGGAAGAAAGGATTGAGTGGAAAGCAACTTGGGAAGGCTAGAGATCAAGCTTCATATGGTGGGAGTGGAGCAACTTGATCTCAACACAAGGGTAGGTAGTTCTCTTCTCAGAAATGTAAGGTAGGAGTGGTAGTTCTTTCTGATGGCTCTCTCCACGAATGAAGAGGGGGTGGAGGGGTATAAATAGCCTCCACACAAAATCCAACCGTTACACACATTTGAGCAATCTCGGTGGGACCGAAGTGGACAACTCGGTGAGACCGATAGTTCAAATAATGTGAACGTTGGGATTTTCGGTGGGACCGAAAATACAATCTCGGTTAGTCCGATTCGTGCAAAGACAAGAGCAAGCCAGTTTCGGTGGGACCGACTTCATCATCTCGGTGACACCGATTTGACGACAGAAGGTTACAGAAGCTTGGCAACTCATGTTTCGGTGAGACCGAGTTCAGAATCGGAAAATCCGAGTTTACTAGGGTTTGGCTTATGGCTGAGGTGGTTCATCTCGGTGTGACTGAGTTTGGAATATCGGTGGGACCGAGACTACTTATGAGTGTATATGGCAGTGAAAGTTGCTGATAGTTTAGGAGATGTATCACTAAGCACTTGAGCAACTAGATCATCATCATAACCTCATCCCCTTTTAATAGTATTGGCTTTTCCTATGGACTCAATGTGATCTTGGATCACTAAACCAAAAATGGAGTCTTGAGCTTTTGCCAATGCTTGCCTTAGCATTTTGAGCGGTCCACCTCTTCAGTCCTTTTGCCATGACAATGTGATTGAATTTCCTGAAACATACTTGATAAAAGCATTAGTCCAACCACAAAGTATGTTGTCATTAATTACCAAAGCCATCCGGGGAGCAAATGTGCTTTCAGCTGCCCCTCTGGCTGCTAATCTTCGACTGTTGCCACCTGCTGGTTGGTGAAAGCTGGCATCGGGGCTTTGCACTTGTTGTCGTTCTGCTGTGGACGCCGACTGGTGTCTCCAGCCGGGGTACTGGGAGCCGGAGGAAGCACCTTTCCAGATGCGTCCACCTGAAGCTCTGACTTCATAGAGGAGTCAGCAGTGGTGTACTTGTCTGCTATGATCAGCAGCTCGTCGAGTGTAGCCGGCTCGTCACAGAGGAGTCGGTGCTTGAGCAGGGTGCCTTCTCTGCAACCGGCGGTGAAGTACTCTATGGCTTGCACCTCGTGCACCCCTTTGCAGGAGTTGTGCAGTTTGGCCCACCGCATCAGGTAGTCGCGAGTGGACTCGGCAGGGCCTTGGACGCACAGAGAGAGCTGGCGAGGCTTGGGCAGCCGCTTGTAAGTGCTGGTGAAGTTGAGGATGAAGACTTCGGTGAAATCTACCCAGACGTTGTAGGGCTTGAGGCTGTTCAGCCAGGTGCGCGCCGTGCCCTGAAGCAAGAGGGGGACGTACTTCAATGGCAACGCGCTTGTTGCTATTTGCTATGTTGACTGCGGTGGAGTAGTCGACCAGCCAGTCTTCTGGCTTCACGGAGTTGTTGTACTTGTGCATATCTCTTGGGAGCGAGAACCCTTCGGGGAAGGGCTCGTTGCGAATGCGAGGGCCAAAACAAGGCAGACCAATAACATCTTCTTCTTCTAGTGCTTGGGATCGAGCCAAGCGGTCGATCCGATGGCGAGCATCGTTTTCTTCGACGCCTACATGGCGGCCCAGCCCGCCGCTGAGCGTTAGGTGCTCAACAGGCGGTGGGGAAGCATACCTCTCCCTGCGAGGTGGAGGGGTAGGCGGACAATCGTCCCGCCGCTCCACAGCTCGCGGGCGGCCATCTTGGTCGCGCTTAATGGTGAGGCACGTTCGGCTATGGCTAGTAGCCGACTCTTTGTCTCTACGGTCGCTGGCACCGCCTGCTGTGAGCGTCCAGGAGGTCGCGCCGTGCTCTTGGTGGGTGGGAGGGGAAGGATTCTCGGCGCGCACGCCGGCTTCTTGCTGCGCGGCAGCCACGTCGATTAGCTGCTGAATGCGCTCCGTGATGCAACGTTGCTCGTCACCCTCCAGGTGTTCTAGCTCATCTGTTGCCGCCTGGGCAGCACGCAGGTTCTCGATGGGCGTGGCGTAGACTGGGCGGTCGGCCCCCAGCATGCTGGCGAGGGTCGCACTGCACTATCGGACGACGCCCACTCTGCTAGGCTTGCCAGCAGCCGATGTGCCACAAACGTTACGATCGACCTCGCGCTGATAGGCCTCGGTGAGGCGTCTCATAGTGTCCAACCTCTTACCGCTCTCGATGAGTGCGACGCGGCAGGCTTCCAACGTATCGGCGTTGGCGTTGTCCGTGATGGGAACAAACAGGTCCCGCATCATCGTCTGCAGCAGGTCTTGGGCGTCCGCACCGGAGGCTTTGCCATCACAGATGATGATAACCTCAGTGACGGTGCTGTCGCTATTGTCCGCACGAGGGAGTGGGTCGTCGATGACCACCACGTTGGTGGGGAAGGCGTCGAGGGATGCCGTGTCAGAGTCGACAAGCATCGGGTCAGTGGAGCCAATCGACTCTATGTCGAAGGTGGGCTCGTTGGCGATGTCGAGCTTGCCAAGTAGGTCGATGAGGCAGCTCTCAGAGCTGGTTGCGCCTGCGCCTGGCGCGGGCTCGTGAAAGAGGCGAATCTCGCTGATGAGATCAGCGAGGCAGCTCGCCGCGCGAGCGACCTCCACGCCATGCAGTGGGTCGGTGCAAACGCCATCGGGCATGTCGGGCTGGCTGTGCTCTCCCGGGAGGAACAAGGTTCCCGTCCAGAATAGATCTCCGGATGATGGTGCACTTAGCCCCACGGTGGGCGCTAAATGTCGGGGGTTTGGTGCGACATATTCCAAAGGATGGCTAATCATGGTGGGAGCTAGTAAGACATCGCCCGTGCCTGGAAACGGGATAAGGCGTAAACATGTATGCCGACGCATCTTACCCAGGTTCGGGGCTCTCCTAGGAGATAACACCCCTAGTCCTGCTCTGCGGGGTCTTCGCATGATCACAAGAACAACAAGTAGCTACAAGTTTGCTCCTTGAGTTGTCTGGCTAGAGGAGGAAGAAGGGCAAGGCTAGCTCTACTCCTCTCTCTACGTGTGTGTACTCTCTAAGAAGTTGAACCCTTTGCATGGGTGCCTTAGGGGGTTTATATAGGCCTAGCACCCAGGGGTACAATGGTAATCCAGCTGGGTGTAGGCCCGGGCCATCAGTGTCGATGGTCGCCGGCTTCTCCGTCGGCTGCTGGGGCCCGCCGCTTGGTGGGTCCCGCCGGCTGCCGGGATCTTGGCCGACGGGTAGGGCCGGCCGCTTGTGGGTCCTGTCGGCTGCTCATCACTGTAGCCCAACCTCTGATGACGAGGCCTCGGTTGGGGGGTGCGTGGCAACAGTAGCGCCGCCTGGTGGTCATTCACTGTAGCCACGCCCCGTCCTATTTGGTTAATGGCGCACAAATTTCAAGGGAAGGGGAGGGTCGGCTGTTGGGAGTCGGCCTCTCCCATGCCGACTGGTCAGAGCTTGGCACCTTCGGGCATCCCACGGATAGGTAGGGCCCGCCTCCTGCGGGCCGTACCGACAGCCTGTCGTGGGGGTACGGCTGCCTTTGCCATGGGTGATGTCATGGGCGGCATGGCAACAGTGCCGCGCCGGGCTAGGGATGGCCGCCCGGTACGCTGCACTGTGGCCATGTCCGCCCTAGATTCGGGGGTGGCAGGCTGTATTGTATCCATGCCCCGTCTTGTCATTGTTATGTCGGTGCAAACTTTGATAGTGCAAGGGTGGGCTGCCTGCTAGGAGTCGGCTGCGCTGACGGCCGCCTGCTAGGAGTTGGCCCACGTCAGGGCCGCCCTTTGGGCCTTGCCGTCTTCCTATAGTCGGCCGCTTGGACCAGCCGTCCATAAGAAGGCAGCCCCTTGTCTTTGATGCTTGAGAGGCGCAGCCGGGCCCGATGTCTTGAAATATCATGCGGAGCGGATAGGGCTACCCGTGGTCATTTACTCCGACAGTTTTCTTGTTTGATGCATGCTACAATATTTTTGCTTGTTTGTGAGATAGTTTTGTAATCACGTGTTTGGTCATACTATGCCTTGATGTGTGCTTGCTTGATGATATCTATGATACTTGTGTATGATCAATCATGTTTATCCTTGGTGATGAGTGCATGTTCTTTATAGCTTATCATTTTGAGCGCTCCACCAAGATATATGTGACATGCAAGAGAAACCCATGATCCTAATCAATTGTTCATTTGCATTCAAACGCAAATTTAAATAATGCACATATTTTGGGGGAGATCTTGCTTATCACATACTTCTCAAAGTGACGATGTATTTCATTCATATTATCATTTGTTGAAGCTTTGATCTATATGTTGTCATCAATTAGCAAAAAGGGGAAGACTGAAAGTGCAACTAATCTCCGGGTGGTTTTGGTAATTCATAACAACATATAGCTCATTGAACTAATATCCATTCAAGCTAAATATTTCAGAAAGTTCAATGATTGGCATGGCATGAACTAGATGTGAACCCTTCAAAATTCTAAGGACAAAGATTGGCCAAAGCTCAAGACTCTTCATTTTCATTTTAGTGATCCAAGATCACATTGAGTCCATAGGAAAGCTTAAAAGGGGACGAGGTGCTTCTTAATGGTCTACTTGCTCAAAGTGCTTAGTGATATTGCTCCAAAACCCTCAACCACTTTCGCATTTCCACATATGTCCAAAACACAAAGTCAAACTCGGCCCCACCGATTTGATCTATCCGACGCCACTGAGTTCATTTGACATAGCCACTGCCAGAATCCCTAGACAATTCGGTCTCACCGATACGGATCTCGGTCTCACTGAGATGGCATTGCAAACTCTCAATTTCCCTTCGTAACGTTTCAGTCTCACCAAAATGAGCGATCGGTCCCACTGAGTTCGCTTTGCAAACTCTCTATTTCCCTTCATAACATTTCGGTCTCACTGAAATGAGCAATCGGTCCCACCGAGTTTGCCTAACCAACTCTGTTGGGGATATAACTACTGAGTGTAAACCGCCCATGAGGACCCGGTTTATGCTCATCCGTATTGAAGCCCATGAAGGCAAAGAATATGACGTTTTATCATTGAAGCTTCGAGGCCCAGGGCCCAAAGGCGGTTTAGATACCATAAACGTAAACCGGTATGAGATGTATAAACTTGTGTTGTAAGTTAGGAAAGGTGGAAACCGAGCCGGACACGTGTATGAGCCGGCCTCGGTGTTCTGTAAACCGCCGGGCGTCAACCGATGTATATAAAGGGACGACCCGGCGGCGGGTCGGGGACAAGAAACAACAATTCGAGAGATAGGTAAAGCGGATTCGCTCCCCGCTCATCGAGACCCCATCAATTCCACCACAACTGGACCGTAGGCTGTTACCTTCACCGCAAGGGGCCGAACCAGTATAAATTCCCCGTGTCCTTTGTCCGATTTAACCCCTTTTTGCTAATCTCATTGTGATGGCTCCACGACTAAGTCCTCTTACTAGGACATCTGACGTGTTAATTCCATGACAGTTGGCGCCCACCGTTGGGCTATCGCGTGATGGTTTCGAGTTCTTAAAGGGCAACTTTGAAGGACTCAAGGGATACGCGGTTGGCCGGATGACCAAGAGTCGTCGCGGCAAGCTTTACATCGACGATGCAGGATGAGGCCCCGAGGCCGGCTCAATTGAGTACGGGTACCGGGTCCCCTTTGCCGGAATTCACGTTTTCATCGGCAAGATCGGCGAACCGGGCCCTAAGCCGGACATCTCCACCTCTCAGCATGCAAGTCCTGCCCGGGTTCAGCCTGCCAAGAAGCGTGCGTTCATAGGATTCATCCATGGTGTTGGACCTGAACCGATGTCCGACGGTGAGACGGTCATCTACTCAGATGGCGAGTCATCCACTGGCGAAACCGAGTCGCTGTACCAATTGCAAGACGGCCGGATTGGGGGCTATTCTGACGGCGACAGTATTCCGGAGCCCTTTGAACCTCCGAACCGGGTTGCAATCTTCATGGCTGGTACACAGCCCACTTTGCAATCTTCATCTGCAGCAACAATGATTTCCGGATCGGCAGCCGGGATAAGAGGCCCTGCACGCCGACCGACTCAAGTTCTTTTTGGTTTGTTGGATGCTTGGACGACATTGCTGACTGCGACAGTTACCCCGGAGACTCAGGATCAACATAACGCGGAGG
This sequence comes from Aegilops speltoides, assembly GCA_021437245.1. Classification (NCBI taxonomy): domain Eukaryota; kingdom Viridiplantae; phylum Streptophyta; class Magnoliopsida; order Poales; family Poaceae; genus Aegilops; species Aegilops speltoides. The sequence goes on from CM038142.1 coordinate 467,831,957, forward strand.
TTACAAAACTGAGGGATCAGATAAATCAGGTCAAGGAGGACTTGGTGGCTGAGGAAGCCAGGATGACTAAAGAACGGGCCGCTTTAGATGCCCAGTCACAGTAGATCAGGCGCAGAATTGCCGGCTTATGTTGGATCCGAACACGTCAAACGAAGTTCTAAGGAGGAGGCACCGATCTCGTGTGTCACCGGTTTATGAAGGAATGAATCTCTTCAATACACCAGGGTTCAGGCCAAGTGATCAGGCAGCTGTGAACCGGACCGAAGCACCTGGGACCGGAGCTCCGGGTCAGCCACGGGTGATGGACCCGCCTCGACGGACGGATAACCCGCCGCAATACGTACCAACGCCGCCAGGTCACTTCTCTAGCCCTTTGGATAACATGATTGTTGCAGCATCTCGTTTGGCAGCTATTCCGATGGAGGGCGAATCATGGCAGCGATCGAAACGCGACGGGCCAGGGATCTTCAAACCGCCATGGTGCAACAGCAGGCTTATTCATATAGTCGGGACAAGATACATTCAACCCCCTGTCCGAGCAAGAGTTACAACAGGAACATTGACGAACCGGCTATATCAAGCAGTGCGCGGCACCGTGACGCCCCTAGAGGACCTAACCCGACGCACGGTGATACGTCTCCAACGTATCTATAATTTTTTATTGCTCCATGCTACTTTATCTACTATTTTGGACTATATCAGGCTTTATTTTCCACTTTCATATTACTTTTGGGACTAACCTATTAACCGGAGGCCCATCCCAGAATTGCTGTTTTTAGCCTATTTCAGTGTTTCGAAGAAACGGAATATCAAACGGAGTCCAAGCGGAATGAAACCTTCGGGATCGTGATGTTCCAACCGAACATGATCCAGGAGACTTGGACCCTACTCCAAGAAGTGCCAGAGGCGGTCACGAGGGTGGAGGGCGTGCCCCCTACCTCGTGCACCCCCTGATGCTCCACCGACGTACTCCTTCCTCCTATATATACCTACGTATCCCCACATGATCAGAACAGGACCCAAAAACCTAATTCCACCGCCGCAACCTTCTGTATCCATGGGATCCCATCTTGGGGCCTGTTCCGGAGCTCCGCCGGATGGGGCATCCACCACGGATGGCTTCTACATCATCACCATGGCCCCTCCGATGAAGTGTGAGTAGTTTACTTCAGACCTTCGGGTCCATAGCTAGTAGCTAGATGGCTTCTTCTCTCTTTTTGGATCTCAATACAATGTTCTCCCCCTCTCTTGTGAGATCTATTCGATGTAATCTTCTTTTTGCGGTGTGTTTGTTGAGACCGATGAATTGTGGGTTTATGATCCAGTATTATCTATGGAAAAAATTTGATTCTTCTCTGAATTCTTTTATGTATGATTGAATTATCTTTGCAAGTCTCTTCGAATTATCCTTTTTTGGTTTGGCCAACTAGATTGGTAGGTCTTGCAATGGGAGAAGTGCTTACCTTTGGGTTCAATCTTATGTGTCCTTACTCAAGGATGTAAAGAGTTGCAAGGCACGTATTGTATTGTTGCCATCGAGGATAATGAGATTGGGTTTTTATCATATTGCATGAATTTATCCCGCTACATCATGTCATCTTGCTTAAGGAGTTACTCTGTTTTTAACTTAATACTCTAGATGCATGCTGGATAGCGGTCGATGAGTGGAGTAATAGTAGTAGATGCAGAATCATTTCGATCTACTTGTTTTGGACGTGATGCCTATATACATGATCATTGCCTAGATATACTCATAACTATGCTCAATTCTGTCAATTTCTCAACAGTAATTTGTTCACCCACCGTAGAATATCTATGCTCTTGAGAGAAGCCACTAGTGAAACCTATGGCCCCCGGGTATATTCTCATCATATCAATCTCTATCAATTTATTTACTTGCTTTGTTTTTACTTTGCCTTTTACTTTTTACTTTGCATCTATCTACCAAAAATACCAAAAATATTATTTATCATCTCTATCAGATCTCACTGTCGTAAGTGACCGTGAAGGGATTGACAACCCCTAATCGCGTTGGTTGCGAGTTGCTATCATTTTGTGTAGGTACGAGGGACTTGTGCGTGGTCTCCTACTGGATTGATACCTTGGTTCTCAAAAACCGAGGGAAATACTTACGCTACCTTGCTGCATCATCCTCTCCTCTTCGGGGAAATCCAACGCAGTGCTCAAGAGGTAGCAAGATTAATTTCTGGCGTCATTGCCAGGGAGGCTCATGCAAGCAAGTCAACCATACCAAGTACCCATCGCAATCCCTATCTCTCGCATTACATTATTTGCCATTTGCCTCTCGTTTTCCTCTCCCCCACTTCACCCTTGCCATTTTATTCCCCCTTCTTCTGTTTGAACTTTTGTTTGCTTGTGCCTTATTTTTGCTTGCATCTTTGCTTGCTAAAAGTTTATGGATCCTCATCCACTTGCTAATCTCTTTAAGAGATCCAATTATGTTGAACCTATTGCTATTTAGTTGAGTGCACTAGATTATCTTTATGAGGTTTTGCTTGAAATTCGTGAATCTGAAAATTATGATGAAATACTTTATGAAGGAATTCACGATAGATCTTTGAATAAAAAGCATGATTGCAATGATTTTATAAATTCTATTGATGTCAATTGTGCTAATAATATGCAAAACCCTAAGCTTGTGGATGCTAATTTTGCTATGTCTACTACTTGTTGCGATGATCATGATGGGGTGATTCTTCTTATGATCTTGAAAATTTCTTTAAACCCCATGATGAATATGAGATTGATAATAGTGTTTGCAATATTATTGAAAGTGGGTTTGTATAAAGTGTCAACTTTAGATCCCACATATTTGGAGAATGTTCAATCTTATGAAATTTTTGATAAAAGTGGGTTTGGAGAGGTCATGACTTTAGTTAATGTTAATCCCACTATTTTGGAAGAGTGTCAACTTTGCATGCATGTGGATCATGTTGAAAATATTTTATGTGATAGCTATTTTGTTGAATTTGCTTACGATCCCACATGTAGTTATTATGAAAGAGGAAAATATGATCTTAGAAATTTTTGTCTCACTAAATTACCTCTCGTCTCGTTCTTCTTCCTTGCATATGCTAGTTTTTGCTTGCCTTGCAAATTTGTTTGCTTATAATATGCCTATGCATAGGAAGTATGTTAGACTTAGATGTGTTTGTCACGTGTTTCATGATGCTCTCTTTGCGCTTCAAATCTTGTCTTTCATGTGAGCATCATTAAAATTATCAATGCCTAGCTAGGGGCGTTAAACGATAGCGCTTGTTGAGAGGCAACCCAATTTTATTTTGTGTTTTTGTCTTTGCTTCTGTTTAGGAATAAATAATCCATCTACCTTCTGTTTTGATGTGGTTTTATGTTTAATTTAGTGTTTGTGCCAAGTAGAACCTATAGGATAACCTACGATGATAGTTGATTTGATTCTGCTGAAAAGCAGAAACTTTGCACGCACGAATATAATTTTGTTAAATCACAGGAACGTGATTTTGCGTTGATTTGTTGCTGTTCAATAAACAAATCACATGTATGAGGTATTTTCATATTTCATTATGTTTACAACCTTGGTTATAAACTATGACTTCATATTGGGCATTGTAACCCGTCCGGCGGTAAACCGCCAGGATAAGTTTTCCGTTTATAACATGCAGAAAATAGGATTGCATAACACGGATAAAGATCATAAGCACACATTGGTTTTTATGACAAAGTGGCAGTCTCAAGAAAGTGATTATATGGCATCGCAGATCAAATTTTCCAAGCTATGCACGATGGCATAGAAGACCAAGTGTTTTAAACTAGCCTATTACAAGGCGCTTGGACCGCCCAACAAGATAATTGTTTTTCTGCAAAGGACGGTACACAAATGGTAAACCGGCTTCCGGATTATGATTCCTCTTCGGCTTGATGAGAAGTTTGCAGATCACCTTGCGCCGGTTCAACCTCCTCCTCCCCACCCAGTGGTTGGAAGTCAATGGTTGCCCAGTCAATCCCGGATAAAGCTTGGAAGACAGAATCGTCACTTATGAGATTGGACGGTTCAATGTCAGGGGCATAAGTGTGCTTATGGATTGGCGGGATAAGATTCTGCACTTCCTTCACACATGCATCAACCCGTTTGTTGTCCGCATCATAGTTGGACTGGTGGACAGACAAGTCAACTTCTTCAGCCAATTTGCTTGCAAGCGGGTGCATCTCCTTTGCCAAGGCTTGTCCTTTTTACTGAGTCGGGCCTTGGCACTGCAAGTAACAAACAGAGGTTAGTATGATAAACCGGTGCAAGAAAGCAAAAATTAAAATTACTATGCTTACCCAGGGACGGTCTTGAGGGGAGGCATCTGTGTGTTTGATGAGTCACCAGGGGATGAATTGGAAGTGCCCTGATAATTGGAATCAGACGGATTAAGAGGGTATCGGAAGTAACCCGCTTTGGAATAAGATTTGTTAGAAGTACAAGAGACCTCTGCGCAGCGTTTCCGAACAGGTGTGTCCGGTAAACCGGAGGAGGTAACTTGTTGGCCACTGTGTCGAGTCGTGCGACGAGCTTCAGGGTGTTGTGTCTTCAAAGAAAAGTGTGGATCCAAATGAGTGAGAGGATGTGAACGTTTCACTTTCCAGACTACGTGACGGAGTTTTCGTACTGGCACAAGATCTGAATCGGAAGAAAGGGGAATTACCTCTACATGATCAGCATGGCTGGCTTCCGCATCATCCTGGTAATGATCATTGTCAATAAGGTGCATGAAAAATGAGCCAGGGGAATCAAGTTCTACCTCTAATTCTGAGCCATCAACAACTTCGGCCGGATCAGAGGACTCGACAGTTCTCTTCTTTGCTGGTTTCTTTAAGGCCTTGCTCTTAGCACGAGGCGCTCTCACCGGTTTGTCTTGTGGTTTCACCGGTTTGTCTTGACATTTCCTTTTCCAGAACGGGTCATTGCTCTGCAAAGATAAACAGAAGGTCATCAGAAAAGTTTCAACAAGTAGGGCGAATTAAAAACAGAAAGATACAATCCTTACCGCTGGCGGTTTATGGGAGGCATAAAAGGGACCCAGCCCAGTCTTACTGCATTCAGATATCGGTTCATCCAACATCTTTTTGACAGCTTCAGTAATTGCTTCATCACTTAGCTGGACATCAATATGGCGTTGAGGATCTTTTAGCTCTCCTGTGTACTCGCACATTAAACCGGGACGCTGGCTTACGGGCAAGATACTCCACGAAACCTAGCAACAGACAAGATCAATGCCGGTTAAACCATTTGCCATAAAAGCTCGGATCTTAGAAATCTGTGGTGCATATTTAGATTGTTCCTTGGCAGTAAGCCGTTGAGGCAATGGGTGTTCATTACTGAGCCGGTGAGCACGGTAACCCGGCAGAGGATTTTCATCTTCAGGAGTTGTATTCCGGCAGTAAAACCACGTTTGATTCCAGTCCTTGTGGTGGCTGTGGTGTTTGGCGTGAGGAATATTGACTTCTTTCCTTTTCTGAATTGACACCCCGCCAAGTTCAGTATTGGGGCCGTCAGTAAATTCAGTACCGCGGTTCAAGTGGAAGAAGTCTCTCAACAATTCGATGGTCGGTTCTTCTTGTAGATAAACCTCACAAAATACTTGGAAATTGCAGATATTGGACACAAAGTTCGGTCCAATATCTTGAGGGTGGAGTTGGAAACTAGCAAGCACATCCCGGAAAAACTTTGATCCGGGAGGGCTAAACCCTCGGTCCAAATGATGTACAAAGACAACCACTTCTCCATCCTGAGGTTCAGGAGGGTTTTCAGTACCCGGGGCTCTCCAATGGATGGTCTCTTGCTTTGCTAAAGCGGCAGTCACAACATAACTGGTAAGCTGCTCTTCCGTAACCCGGGAGGGAGCCCAATTACAGGAGAAGAACTGTTTGTTCATTTTGGATGAAAAGCTATAAAAGTAGTTCAGATGTCGGATTACGGTTCAAGATTGATATGTATAAACCGGCGTCAGGTCGGGGGAAGGGATCAAATAAGGAAAATATACATGTTAAACCGGATACTGATGCTCCGGTGAAAATGGCGGTTTAAGAGAGGGCTAATGGTACCTGGCGGATTATCAATTTCTAACAGTTAAACCGCCTACAAAGGTGCGCAAGGAACAGATCTGAAATTTTCTTAAGTGTTGCACAAACAGGTTTCACAAGTTGATGTAATAATTTCGGATCTACCGCAGTTCTACAAAAGGGAGAAGTTTTAAACCTAAAGTTCGCGACAGTAGAAGAACGCCTATGCTTGGACGGGATCTCATGCAGTAAAAGTGGTTTCTGAGGGTGACTAGGGGTGCTAAACTACTACTGCATACCTTTCCTATCAGCTTCGAATCTATCTATGAGATCTAGGGGAGGAAAAAGGAAGAACGATGAAGAACACCGATGAACAGCAGAACCCTAATGCAGATCTAACATTTGAAAAGAGGCGTACTTACTAATGCTGCGGGGCAGCGAAGGGGCGTTGCAGTCTATCTGATCAAGAACAGGTTGATGCAGCGGCCTTGTTGATGCAGTGCTCGAAGGACGAAGACGGTGGCGGAGCTCGAGTTCTTCAGGGTCGCAAGGAAGAAGAAGAGAGGAAGAGGCAAGGGGGAGAATGGAAAGGGCCCCCGGCCTTAATTATAATGGCAAAGGGATAAATGACAGGCGCGAGAAAAATCGGATATCAGATACAGCTGTCGCCTCGGCCTTCGGGGATTAACTAATAAAAGAAGTATTTACAGGTTTTTTATACAGAGATGACGTAATGACGATTTGCTGCAATTTTATAAGATGACATCATGGCGGTTTACCAAGCTCCTATGTAGGAGACGTCATGGCGGTTTACAAGGATCATAGGAGGATGTTCAAGGAATTTTTCTAAGTATTGAAGATTGAAATGAATAGGTTCAAATCAATCTGGGGCCTAATATTGGGGATATAACTATTGAGTGTAAACTGCCCAGGAGGGGCCGGTTTATGCTCATCCGTATTGAAGCCCATGAAGACAAAGAATATGGCGTTTTATCATTGAAGCTTAGAGGCCCAGGGCCTAAAGGCGGTTTAGAGCCCATAAATGTAAACCGGTATGAGATGTATAAACTTGTGTTGTAAGTTAGGAAAGGTAGAAACCGAGCCGGACACGTGTATGAGACGGCCTCGGTGTTACAGAAACCGCCAAGGCCAACTTTGTGTATATAAAGGGACGACCCAACGGCGGTTCAGGGACAAGAAACAACAACTCGAGAGATAGGTAAAGCGGATTCGCTCCCTGCTCATCGAGACCCCATCAATTCCACCACAACTGTTGTAGGCTTTTACCTTCACCGCAAGGGGCCGAACCAGTATAAATTCCCCGTGTCCTTTGTCCGGTTTAACCCCTTTTTGCTAATCTCGTTGCGATGGCTCCACGACTAAGTCCTCTTACTAGGACATATGACGTGTTAATTCCACGACAAACTCTTTGTTTGCTCATTGCTGAAATCGATCCCACCGAGTTCATGCAACCGGTCCCACCGAGATGAGGTTTTTCCCTAGCCCTAGCACATCGGTACCACCGAGTTGATCATCTTGGTCCCACCGAGTTTCCTAACATTCACATTTTGAACTAAATCAGTCTCACCGAGTTCATCTATTCGGTCTGACCGACTTGGGTCAAATGTGTGTATCGGTTGGATTTTGTGTGGAGGCTATATATACACCTCCGCCCCCATCTCCATTTGAGAGAGAGCCACGAGAACGTGCCTACACTTCCACTACTCATTGTCTGAGAGAGAACCACCTACTCATGTGTTGAGACCAAGACATTCCAGTCCTACCACTAGAATCTTGATCTTTAGCCTTCCCCAAGTTGCTTTCCACTCAAATCTTCTTTCCACCATATCCAAATCTGTGTGAGAGAGTTGAGTGTTGGGGAGACTATCATTTGATGCACAAGAGCAAGGAGTTCATCATCAACACACCGTATATTACCTTTTAGAGAGTGGTGTCTCCTAGATTGGTTAGGTGTCGCTTGGGAGCCTCCGACAATATTGTGGAGTTGAACCAAGGAGTTTGTAAGGGCAAGGAGATCGCCTACTTTGTGAAGATCTACCCAAGTGAGGCAAGTACTTCGTGGGCGATGGCCATGGTGGGATAGACAAGGTTTCTTCTTCATGGAACCTTCGTGGGTGGAGCCCTCCGTGGACTCACGCAACCGTTACCCTTCATGGGCTGAAGTCTCCATCAACGTGGATGTACGATAGCACTACCTATCAGAACCACGCCAAAAATCTCTGTGTCTACATTGCGTTTGCCTTCTCCAAACCCTTCCCTTTACCTTCATATGCAATGTTATACTTTCCACTGCTACACTCTTAGAATTGCATGTGTAGGTTGATTGCTTGACTTGTGCTAAGTTGCTAAAATCTGCCAAGACTTAAAATTGGGAAAAGGCTAGATTTTTATTTGGTCAAGTAGTCTAATCCCCCCCCCCTCGCTAGACCTACTTTCGATCCTACACTCCTACTTCTATGACAAAAAATGATGACAGAAAATGGGCTTTTCTTCCTGGGCGGGCCGGAGACGCAGCTGCATGACATTCTTTGGGTTCTTTGGGTCGTCCATGATGGAAAAAATCATGGTATAAGCGAGGGCGAGGAAAATATCGGGGAGTTCCTGGTTACGGTGGGTGGTCGGGGCCGAGAGATGCACGAAGGTTTGCGTTTTTCTCTCGTGTACGCGCGTGTGTGCGAGGCGTTCGTTTACTGAACCCGAGCGATTGCACTAGCTACATTACTAATCGCGAGCGATCGATCCCTTGGCTGTTAACTGAACCCGAGTGATTCCTTCGCTACTGCTGCTAACTGAACCGGAGTGATCGATCACTGCTGCTGCTTACTGAAGCCGATCGAGCCCCGGTGCGAGACGTAGCCAGCCGGTGTCGGGTTCCCTCTCAATGAACACTAACCGTTGCTACCGTGTGCACGGTACATAGAACGAGTCAAGACGTGGTGAGTCGAGACGGTTGGTTGGTTGTGGATGAATAGTTCCTGGTGGGGGGTTGGATGAATAGGACCCCTTGATAGTAGGACGTTGTCGCTGGATGAACAGGATCTCGAGGAGGCCGCCGCACCCCAGCTGGTTGGGGGTGGATGAACAAGAACCCGAGGAGGCTCTATGAACAACAGACGGTGGAGGCTAGATGAACAGTAGCCCATTGATGAATAGTAGGAATCTCGGTGGGACTGATGAGATCAACTCGGTGGGACCGATGTGCTAGGGCTAGGGAAAACCCTCATCTCGGTTAGACCGATTTCAGCGATGAGCAAACAGAGACTTGGTCAAGCAAACTCGATGGGACCGATCGCTCCTTTTGGTGAGACAGAAATGTTATGAAAGGGAAACAAAAAGTTTGCAATATGAACTTGATGGGACCTATCGCTCATTTCGACGAGAATATTACGAAGGAAAACAGAGAGTTTGAAAAGCCATCTCGGTGAGACCGAGAGACGTATCGGTGAAACCGAATTGACTAGGGTTTCTAGCAGTGGCTATGTCAACAGAACTCGGTTGTGCCAGATAGATCAAATCGGTGGGGCCGAGCTTGACTTTAGGTTTTGTACATATGTTGAAATGATAAAGTGGTTGAGGATTTTGGAGCAATACCACCAAGCATTTTGAGCAAGTAGACCATTACGCAACACCTCATCCCCTTTTAATACTATTGGCTTTCCTATGGACTCAATGTGATCTTGGATCACTAAAATGAAAATGAGGAGTCTTGAGCCTTTGCCAACATTTGTCCTTAGCATTTTGAGGAGTCCACATCTCTAGTCCATGCCATACCAATCATTGAATTTTCTGAAATATTTAACTTGAATGGATATTAGTTCAACGAGCTATATATTGTTATGAATTACAAAAACCACCAAGGAATTAGTTGCACTTTCAGGGCGCTCTTGTTTCGTTTCCCCCTTGGGGCATAATTCTTGGATGTTTTACACGGGCTCGAGGGACCAATGAACGGCAACTTTGGTGGAGCGGTGCTTCATCCTACACACTGGTGGCGGCGGATCTCGGAGGCATGGAGCAATGGAGACTCGGTGTCTGATGTGTGGCGATGGACTCGCGCAAGAGGATGACACTGTCTGGCGTCGTGGTGGCATCGATGGCAGAGAGGCCTAGCAAGGCCGATGTGTCAGTATCAGCTTTGAAGATGGATCGATGGAAGATGGTGGTGACGGACCTTGCAGCGTGTGCATGTGCTGCCCACTGAGAGTGCACCGGACCGGTGTGTGACCTAGTCCCGGCATTGTGGCATGGATGGGGTATCCGTGTTTAGATGTTAGGCTTTGGTGCGATGTCTGTTTGGTATTCGGCTCAGACATTCGGCACCCCATCATCAAGGGTATAAGAGTAGCGACGGGTGTTGCGAAGATGGAGGCTTCAGGGTTACTAATGTTTTATTTTATAAGGTTATTGTGAATAATTAATAAAATGGCTGCATGTATCAGCCAAATTCAGAGGCCGAGGTATATCCTCCTTTTTCAAAAAAATGTATTTTGTGCATATAGGCTTTGAAGTAGCAGGTCTCAGCCTCCTTGCGGAGAATAACAAAACAGAGCAAGTCGCAAATAAAATGAAGCGAAAGGAGATAATGAACGAGCGGCTGCTCCTGCTACTCTGCCTCTTCCTCTGCATTGTAGTTTCCACAAGGCAGCTCGCCGTCGCTGGCGCAGCTTCTAGTTCCAAGGTTGTGACCAGCCTCCCCGGTTCCAGGGTTGCCTCCCCTTCCACCTCGAGACCGGTACCCATTTCTCACTCATTCTTCGGTCAAGTTTCCTATGCTATTGGAGGTGCCGATGTGCGGGATCTCCTTGTCTCCTTGGTTGACTCCATTATTGGTTATAACCTGCTGATGCTCAATCATAAGGTACGTGGAGGTGGACGAGGACAACGGCACCGAGCTGTTCTACTACTTCGTGGAGTCTGAGGTCGGCGGCGAGAATGCCCCTTTGCTCCTCTGGCTCACCGGCGGCGACCACTGCTCCGTACTTAGTGGCCTCGCATTTGAGATCGGTAAGTTTTGTTTGCGTTTTCAAGTGATGGCTCACATTTACTCTCTACTCTATCATATCATACATGAGATGCATACACATGCGCACTATAACTGCAGGTCCAGTCAAGTTCATTGTAGAGCTCTACAATGGCACCATACCGATCCTGGAAATCAATTCGAACGCATGGACCAAGGTCAGCCAAATTTACACCTTGCAGCTAGGCATATTCAGGTCCAATCTTGGTTCCTGTCTTGACGACACCCATTTGCAGGTGGCACATATCCTCTTCATTGATTCGCCGGTAGGGGCAGGATTTTCCTTTTCCAAAAAACCCAAAGGATACCATGCTGGGGAAGTATCTAGCTCACTGCAGCTCCATGAGTTCCTCATCAAGGTGCTACCAAACCTAATGTGGTCAGGGTTTATCGGCCCACCTTGTTTCTTCGTCTAAAGTAAAGCTTTCCCGAGGAGATCCAACATTCGTTTTACCATTTGCCTAACAACAACTAAAACTTGCATAGGGACTTTTCGGGCCCCAAGGATAATTAATCAACAACCCCCGGGTAGTGCTCGACATGAGTGTTGGCCCACCTACCTAGCAGTTGGTGGTGCCGCCTCGGGGCAACTCGAGGTCTTTTGGCTATTGTCCACATTGCATAGACGGATGAGTCCATAGATAGAGAGCGCGCGGCTCTAGACACGGATCTGACTCATCGGGAGATCTCCTTGGGATGGTTTTCCTTTCTTCGAAGAGCTTGTGCACCGGGATTCCGAGCTTGCTCGGGTTGTCCCAAAATGGAGGATTGTCTCCGCGGATCATGAGAGCTTATCATGGGCTAAGTTGGGACAGCCCTGTAGGTTTTAAACTTTCGAAAGCCATGCCCGCGGTTATGTGGCAGTTGGGAGTTTATAATATCCGGTTGTAGAGAACTTCACACCAGATCCAAAATAAAATACACCAACCGCATGTGTAACCGTGACCATCTCTTTTTGAGTGAGTTCGTGAAAAGAACACGGTGGTGTTATGTTCGAATGTAAGTAGTTCATGATCACTTACTGATCATTACTAGTTTGCGACCATCTGCGTAGTTTCTCATCTTATCCTGTAAGCTAGCCACCATACAAATGCTTAGTCGCTTGCTGTAACCTCACCACTTAGCCTTTCCAGACCCATTGAGCTTTGCTAGTCTTGATACCCATGGTAATGGGGTTGCTGAGTCCTCGTGGCTCACAGATTACTACAAGAACAGTTGCAGGTACAGGTAATGCGATGACCTGACGCGAGTGTGATGCTTGCTTGTTTGAAGTTCTTCTGCTTCTTCTTTGATCAAGGGTTAGGTTCCTGGTCAGGAGCCTGGGATTAGCAGGCTGGATGTCCTTCTTCTTTTTCATTTGATTTTATCTGTAGTCGGATCCTGCTCTTCTATATGATGGTTGCAATGTATTGATGTGTTCATGTTGTAGCTTGTGGCGAGTGTAAGCCTTTATCTCGTATTCTCATCTATTCAGTACATGGTATGTTGTAATGATGTCCACCTTGCTACGCGCTTGAAATGCGGTTGTGCCCCAATCATGAATTCATCACGTGATTGGGATATAATCGCATCTTGGGCACTACAAGTTGGTATCAGAGCCTTACCGACACCAGGATCCCCCTTGATTGATCGAACCGTTGTCGTTCTCAAGTCTAGAGAAAAATAACTATTTTGAGTCTAGTTATATCGGAGAGTAGGATTTCTTTTTACTCTTCGTCCCTTCATCGCTTTGGTGAGAAATAGTGACGTAGGTGTTTTTGTTTCCATTACTCTTCTCCTTTTTCACTCAAATTTTTATAGGATCATGCGGGTATAGTTGGAATCGTTGTGATATCGATGTGATGGGAATTTTGTCTTGGTGCCTCCCGATTGTATGGATTGGACATGGGGAGTTGAGCTCCAAGGTATTTTGTTCACAGTGCTATCATTTCAGTTTCGGAATACCAGAGGATGCCGACATCAAAACGCTCTCATACTTTTCATGGTGGCAAATAGTGTCGTGACTTATCCCCAGTACCGAAGGAGATAGCACGGATGATCTTCCATGACTAGTATAGTTGTGTGTTCGAAGGCCTCAGGTACATGATTTCCGAGGTTTTCTTGGTTATGTGTTGAAGGATGGATACAGTTGGAGTGTAGGATTTGTTAGTTGTGTGAGATATTTGTGCATCCCTGTATCCCCAACACCAGATTGCATAACCAAAAAAATTTAGGAATTCATAGGTGGGAATTCAAGTAGTTACCTAGGATATCTTTTCGATAGATGCACGATATGAGATTGACGTTCGACGTCGAGTGGTCCGCCTGTCCATGGTTGGATTTACAATGTACTCGTTGGGTCTTAAAGAGTCCTTGGCTATGCTGACCCGGGAACGCTGAGGGAATCCTGGATTCGGGGGTCCTCAGGTGTTCGGCCTATTGACATGGGTCGGGCTGATGGGTCGTGAAGACAAGGTAGAAGATCATCTCCCATGTCTGTGTAGGACTCCTGTATGCTTGAACGGCAAGATTGGTGCCCGGATGTACAATTTCCCTCTCTTGCAAACCGGCTTTGTATAACCCTAGGTCTCTCTGGTGTCTATATAAACCTGAGGGTTTAGTCCATAGAGGCTATCACAATCATAATATTCATAGGCTAGATAAGCTAGGGTTTAGCCATTACGATCTCGAGGTAGATCAAATCTTGTAACCCCTATATTCATCGAGTATAATCAAGCAGGACGTAGGGTTTTACCTCCTTAAAGAGGGCCCGAACCTGGGTAAACATTGTGTACCTTTGTCCGTTGTTACTATTGATCCTTAGACACACAGCTGTCCCCCTACCTGAGATCTGCCGGTTTTGACACCGACATTGGTGCTTTCATTGAGAGCTCTGCTGTGTAGTCTCGAAAAAGCGATCTATGGCTCGCCTTGTCATCAATGACAACATCACCTCTGGAAGGAGCCTATCTAGTGAGCAGATCCTCCATCTCGGCGGTTTCATCTTGGGTGGCCGCATGGTTATTAAGCCGATAGCGCCCCCTACGATCGCCAAAAACTGCCTCTGTATCGGTCTCAAGAACTCAGAAAAGATGGATCCAGCAGATGTCTCCTCCTTAAATGGGCTGCTAGATCACATCGCCGCCCTTGGGGTTTCAACGGGTTGTGGTTGGATCGGGCTTAAACCTAAGCAGAGGGAAATTAATCACCCGCCGATCACCCATCTGGTAGCAGTCATCGAGGAATGAGCCGATTACACCTCTCTTCCTATGTTGAGAGCCAAATATGTTCGGGTCTCCGAACCCCTCGAGCCAGATGCCCTCCCTTCGGATGGGACTCCGCGTCCCCCGAACTCTGAATCGGACATAGGATCGGAGGAGTACTTGGATCTCCCCAGCCCCGAACTGTTCATCTCAGAGATTTTGCAAGCTCCAGACACAGATGTGGGTCGGGATTCAAATTTTAGCCCACCCACCCACCACAATCCATATTCTCCAGGCAATTCAGGCCCTCCAGACATATATGACCTGATGTATGTATGGCAGCAACCTCAGGAAACAGTCCATCACTTTTGGGCCATATTCCTACTTGTTAAAAACAAGATAAAAGATTGTTGCGACGATGACATAGTCTCGGTCTTCCATCGCAATTGCGCCAATGAGGGAATTCGCAATTCCCTTGACCGTCGTCACATACAGAGCTTCACAGAGCTATCGCAGGTGGTACAAAAGTACTGTGCAATGGAAAGCACATGGAAGGCCCAAAAAACTCAACTGGAGCCTGCTACCTTTATGTAGTGTGCGGCCCCGGCTAAACGGATACACCCTAGCGAGGCATTCGATTATCAGTCTGTTGGCAGAAAAAAAAACACTCCATTTATGGGATACAGGCTCGTTCTTAATGAACTCCTGGACAAGCCCTATCCGATACATGCGACTCCCAAGTATAGACTCAACTCATAGTCTTCGCGCATGTTGGGTACTCCTGCAGGTAGCAAAGAGTGGGGAGGCCATCCTCGCCACCATCACTCTAGAGAAATACTCTCAGGAGAGGAACGATTTTAACGTCCTCACAGTCTTCAAGACCTTCTCTTCAAATAATCAGTGTAAAAGGCACTCCGTGACCTCGCCGAAGTCCACCAAGTAACAGCACTGAGCCCATGGAACAATGCGGCAATAACCTTCACCGCTGAAGACGAACCAAAGGCCTGGTCAGTCCGAGCACCCGCCGCCCTAGTACTAAACCCAATAGTGGACAATTTTTGACCCACCAAAGTGCTCACGGACGGTGGCAATGGGCTTAACCTCATATTACAAGGACACGGTCGACAAAATGCAGATTGACAGAACATGCATCGAGCAAAGCAGCACCACCTTTAGAGGAATCATCCCCAGTCGAGAAGCATGATGCTCTAGGAAAATTAAATTGGATGTGGTATTCGGCACGCCCGAAAATTACAGGTCTGAAGAGTTGCTCTTCCATGTGGTCCCCTTCAACAACGGACATCACGCTATCCTCGGACGTGACACTTTCTCATGTTTCCAAGCCATACCCCATTACGGGTATATGAAGCTTAAAATGCCAGGACCCAATGGAATCATCACAATCTCGAGTGACCCGGATAAAGCACTCCGTGCCGAAAACAAACCGCATCCTTGGCCCTCGAGGCACTATTCGAAGCCCTAGCGGCCGAAGAGCTAAGCACCCCATGATCCACGATGGACAGGGACTATGTGATTCTCGATAAGAGACCTAAATACACCTCTTTGAAGCCAGCAGATGAAATAGTTAAATTTCAAGTGCACCCGATGGACCCCGGCAAAACAGCCTCTATCAGAGCGTGACTGGATCCGGCAGTGGACGCCGCCTTACGTACATTCTTACATGAAAATTGGTATATTTTTGCCTGACACCCTTCAAACATGCCCGACATCCCACGCAGGCTGGCCGAACACAGCCTAAAAATAATTAAGGGGTTTAAACCCGTTAAGCAGACACTGCGGTGATTTTCCGAACCCAAGCATGAAGCCATGGGAGAAGAGCTAGCCAAACTGTTAGAGGCTGGGTTCATTAGGGAAATCAAACACCCGGATTGGTTAGCCAACCTGGTCATGGTGCCAAAGAAGGAAAAAATCATGGCGCCTTTGTGTCGATTTCAAAGACCTCAATAAGGCTTTCCCTAAAGATCCTTTCCCGTTGCCCCGCATTGACCAGATCATCGATGCGACAGAAGGACACGACTCACTGTGTTTCCTCGATGCTTATTTCGGATACCATCAGATTAAAATGAAGGAATCTGACCAGGCCACAACAGCGTTCATCACCCCGTATGGCCCTTTCTGCTTCACACTATGCCCCTTGGGCTCAAAAACGCTGGTGCCACTTACCAACGTATCATTCAAACATGCCTGGAAAAATAAATCGGCAAAATATTCAAATCATATGTGGACGACGTGGTCATCAAAACCAAACACGTCAAAGCACTAGTGGACGACCTTCGCCTCACCTTCGACAACCTCCGAACATACGACATATGGTTCAATCCGAAAAATGTGTCTTTGGAGTTCCAGCTGAAAAGCTGCTAGGGTTCATTGTTTCCCATAGAAAGAATTGAAGCAAATCCGGCTAATATCCGAGCCTTGTCACAATTGGCTATACCAACAGACCTAAAGCAAGTCCAAAAACTAGTAGGGTGCATGGAGGCTTTAAGACACTTTATCTCTAGATTAAGAGAGAAAGCATTACCACTTTACAGGCTACTTAGACGCACTGATAGCTTCGAATGGATAGATGCTGCCATAGCCGGATTGGAAGAAATCAAGGCCTTACTAGCAGGCAACCCAATCCTAGCTGCCCCAGGTGTTGGCGAGCCTATTTTACTTTATATCTCCGCAACTCACTAGGTAGTAAGGGTTGTACTCGTCATCGAGCGAGGGGAAGAGGGACACAAATTCCCCATTCAAAAGCTAGTTTATTATGTATCAGAGGTCCTCACACCACGCAAATCCTGATACCCCCAATACCAAAAGATAGCTTATACGGTCTCTATGGCATCCTGAAAACTACAACACTATTTTCAAGAGTGTTCGATCACAGTGGCATCTGAAGTACCACTTAATGACATTATCAACAACAGGGCTGCCACTGGCCGCATAGCCAAATGGGCCATTGAACTCCTACCATCCGAAATAACATACAAGCCACGTCGGGCTATTAAATCTCAGGTGCTGGCTGTATTCGTCGTTGAATGGACAGAAGCCGACCTCCCTAAAGACTATAGTTCATACTCCCTGGATTATGTACTTTGATGGCTCTAAAATGCTAGCAGGACTGGGGGCTGGCGTCATCTTGACATCCCCCATCGGGGACACAATCCTGTATGGGTTACAAATCATGAATACGGACTCCAATAATGCAGCCGAATATGAGGCGCTTCAGAACGGTCTTCGCATGGCTGTCTCCATGGGTGTACAACACCTCAAGGTGCGTGGAGATTCTAACCTTGCAATATCCCAGTTCAATGAAGAATTCGATGCAAAAGATCCAATAATGGCGGCATACCGAAATGTCGCATTAAAAATATCAGCACGGTTCGAGGGGCTGGAATTCCATCATGTTGCTCGAGACAGTAACCAGGCAGCCGACATCCTCGCTCGCATGGTGATGACCCGCAAGTATACAGGATAGTTTTAGCCTCTTTCGATAAGTGAGAGTGTCGAACCCAACGAGGAGCTGAAGGTAGAACAAATATTCTCTCAAGTCCTATCGGCCACTGATACGACTCTACCCACGCTTGACGTTCGCTTTACCTAGAACAAGTATGAAACTATAGGTACTTTGTAGGTGTGATAGGATAGGTTTGCAAGATAATAAAGAACAAGTAAATAAAAAGTAGGGGCTGTTTAAATAAAGATGCAACAAATTAAATATAGCGAGTGTGGAAAAGTGGTGGTAGGAGTTGTGAAATTGTCCCTAAGCAATTGACTACTTTACTAGACCGATAGCAAGTTTTATGTGGGAGAGGCCACTGCTAGCATGTCATCCCTGACTTGGAATTCTATGCACTTATGATTGGTACTATTAGGAAGCATCCACAACTACTAATGTTCATTAAGGTAAAACCAAACCATAGCATTAAGATATATTGGTCCCCCTTCAATCCCGTATGCATCAATTTCTATGCTAGGTTGAAGCTTCTGTCACTCTAGCCCTCCAATACATAGTCCTATCAACAAACAACTAACCCTATGGTGTGACCCACGCGCGCGCTCATATGATGGGCACCAAAGGACAGCAACATAACCACAAGCAAATTAAATCAATCCTAGCAATTCATTAACCACCAATAGGACAATGAAAATCTACTCAGACATCATAGGATGGCAACACATCATTGGAAAATAATATGAAGCATAAAGCACCATGTTCAAGTAGAGGGTACAGCGCGTTGCGGGAGAGTGGACCGCTGTAGATAGAGGGGGGAAGGTGATGGATATGTTGGTAAAGATGGTGAGGTGTTGGTGAAGATCGCGGTGATGATGATGGCCCCCGGCGGCGTTCCCGCGCCACCGGAAGCAAGGGGGAGAGAGCCCCCCTTCTTCTTCTTCTTCCATGACCTCCTCCCTAGATGGGAGAAGGGTTTCCCCTCTGGTCCTTGGCCCCCATGGCTTGGGAGGGGCGAGAGCCCCTTCGAGACTGGATCTATCTCTCTGTTTCTGCCTTCTCAGATTCTACCCCTTCACCGTTTCTTAAATATCCGGAGATCCGTAACTCCGATTGGGGTGAATCTTTCGCCCAGATTTTTCTCGTAAAATTAGCTTTCTTGTGCCAAAAGAAGAGCATCAACCGCATTATGGGTGGCCCATGAGAGCCCAGGGCACGCCCAGGGGGGAGGGCGCGCCCCCTGTCTCGTGGCCACCCCGGACACCGTTTCGCGTTGATTCTTCCTCCCAACAATCACAAATATTCCAAAATAATTCTCAGTCCGTTTTTATCCCGTTTGGACTCCGTTTGATATTGGGTTTCTGTGAAACAAAATACATGCAATAGACAGGAACTGGCACTGGGCATTGGATCAATATGTTAGTCCCAAAATAGTATAAAAAGTTGCCAAAAGTATATGAAAGGTGAAGAATATTGGCACGGAACAATCAAAAATTATAGATACGACGGAGACGTATCACATGTGCGCCAAGGGCGGCCCCGTTCCACCTAACACCTTGTGGAAAGGCTCTTTAAGCCATCCGTAGTGTGGCAGGGCGAGAGCAGAGAAGCTAGTACGGACCTGGTCACACCCCCAGCAGCCGAACACAATGCAGATACCATCGGGGGTTCAGATGCCGAAATAACACCCTCTACCCATGAGATCATGGTTGTTATTGCTCCATGGATTGAACCTTTCCTAACCTACCTTAATAGGAAGGAGCTTCCCGACGATCAAAATGAAGACCGTCGCATAGTTCGACGATCTAAAGCCTACAAAGTGCATGAGGGTGAACTATACAAGAAGAGCACTACAGGAGTCCTCCAAAGGTGCATCTCCGAAGAAGAGGGACAACAGCTCTTAGCGGAAATACATGCTAGTTTGGGCGGTCATCATGCCAGATCGGGCTCTCATAAGCAAAGCTTTCAGGGCAGGTTTTTTCTGGCCAACGGCCCGAGCAGACGCACAAGCCTTTGTCCAACGTTGTGTGGGCTGTCAGCTTTTTGCCAACCAAAATCATATGCCTCCCATTGCCTTAAGAACAATCCCCATCACCTGGCTCTTTGCGGTTTGGGGGCTCGATATGGTCGGTCCCCTTAAAGGGGGAAGCCACAAAAATAAATATTTGCTGGTGATGGTAGATAAATTCACTAAATGGATAGAGGCTAAACCAGTAAAAAAACTGAAACAGGGCCCATGATTGACTTTATATCTAGTGTGGTACACCGCTATGGTGTCCCGCATAGTATCATCACGGATAATGGCTCTAATTTCACAGCTGATGAGGTGAAAAACTGGTGTGCTAAGTTGGGCATTAAACTCGACTATGCATCCGTATACCACCCTCAAACAAACTGTCAAGTTGAACGGGCCAATGGCTTGATAATGAGCGGCATTAAGCCCAGACTGGTATGCTCCTTAAAAGAATCAGATAAGCACGGGGTTGAGGAACTCGATTCCGTACTCTGGGGGCTGCGGACCACGCCCAATCGAACGACTGGATACACATCTTTCTTTATGGTGTACGGCGCAAAAGTTGTACTGCCCTGCGACATTATTCATGACTCACCCCGAGTGCGCATGTATGAAGAGGGAGAAGCCGAGCTCAATCCGCGGGATGACCTAGATGGACTCGAAGAGGAGTGCGATGTTGCAAAGACCCATTCCGCATTTTATCAACAATAGGCCAGGCGATACCAAAGCAGAGAAGTGTGGGCTAAGACATATAATGCCGGCGACCTTGTTTTGCGCCTCCCTGAGACGAAAAAGGATCAGCTCAAACCAAAATGGGAGGGCCCCTTCATCATAGATGAAGTCCTTATAGGAGGAGCCTATCGCCTTTGTAATGCATTGGATAATTGCCTTGAGCCGAACCCATGTAATGCCGCTCGGCTCCGAAGATTTTATCCATAGTTTGGTCTCTTTATTTTTTATTTTGGCTAGGTTTATCATTCTCCTCTCCTTCTTGTTTTTTCCTTTTTATACCATTCTGCCGAATTGTTAGGGGTACACATCTTTAAATGTATACACTCCACTATACTTGGGGGCTTCTTTAAAGAAGCTTATTATTAAACGCCTATAGCTTATATTGTCTATGTCGTTTGTTTTATACATCTTTCGCCATTATATGCACCTCTATGACTTAAGTTTTTGCAAAGCTGGGTTGCCTCGCTCCTGTGCTTATACCCTACGTCCCCGATTGTTCGGCTGGGGTGTAAAGGGAGTACCTTTGTGATTGTTACAACCGGATTATCCGGATCTGTACCTCAGACTGGTGAAGCCGAAAGCTAGCGTTCTTAAGGGAATAATTGGTCAGCAAGCAACAATGGGCTGTTTTACAACAAATATGGGATAGGCTGCCTGTAATTCGGATACAAGCCTAGGCATGCATAGTTCAACACGTCGACGCAAGGAAAGGAACCCCTAACGGAACTATTTTCCCTAGAAGATGTTTCTTACATTAAACAATAATATAACATAACTCCTCGAAAAAAAATTTGTCTGTTCGAGCAATATGACCGGATTGCTTGGTTTCCGGACATACTAAATGTTTCTCATTTAACATAGTATCTGGAAACACTCCAACTTGTTGGTTCGGAGGTCAAAGCCGAAGGCCTGCGATGATTTTTTTTGACAAGTTCGGTCGGAGATAAAGTTCGATGATAAATTACATTATTACATAGAATCGAAGGCCTACTCTTTCTCTATGCCATCTATAAGACTATCTAACCTACAGTCTTCTTGCAAATATTTCACAGCTATCATCACCTGGTCATATACCAAGTTTACATGAATTTCTTTTCCGTCTAGTCCGTGAGGTCCAACTCGGGCGATACGATTCGGATTGAGTCCGGTGTAGCATGTCTTCACCATCGCCCATGCCTCTCGTGCACCTTCCCGGCATGACGATGACTTCCATAGCTCGAAACAGTGCCGGGCACCTTTGAACAGGTTTGCCAACCCGTCCATACTTTCTAGAGGGGCATCGGACGGCCATAAGGCTTCGATCATGGACTTCATGGCTTTCCGGGCTCGTTTGTGCACTCTAGACAGTTCTTTTAGAACGTCACCTTGGAATCCGGACACTTCTTCTTCGGGAGGCCCGGTTAATAGACCTGCAAGGACAGCATTATAAGATGTCGTATTATTAGATTATATGAGTCCCCTTGATAGATCAAGGGACATACCGAATATGTCGCCTTTCAACTTTCTGTTCTCTTCTTGCGCGGCCGATAATTGAGCCTTTAAGCTCCTTATATCTTCGGATTGCTTGTTCATTTCCTCCTCCAGTTTATTTCGTTCGCCAGTGGTCATTGGGCTTTCCTTCATTTCCTCTAGTTCTGAGGTGGCATCATTAAGCTGTGTCCGGCTCATTTCAAGCTCCTGAGATAGTGCGTTGTTTTTTTTCTTTAAGAACCTGCGGTCATAATGATCCTTAAATCGGTTAGTCTATACCGCTTCAAGTCTCGGGAGCTACTAGCACATATCTATTAAATTTGTACAAGTTGTCACCTGCATATTTTTTGAAAATAGGTGAGCAACTCCAGTAAGTCCATCCCAGGCGGCCCGGATATATGCGTCCATGGTGCTAAGAGTGGTAAATTCCTGCTCAGTAAAAGCCGGAGGGGAAGGCTCTCTTTCAGGCGTCGATGATTCATCGCACTCTCCACTTCGGAATTGGTGACGGATACGTCATCCGAATCCTCATGAGGTGGATGAGTCGGCGCCGCTTCCGTATGAGCCCTCGTCCTGGTTGACGAGTCTGACGCCGGATTGGCTGAAGCTCGGCTAGCCGGGATCATGGATGCGGCTCGCTGTGTACTCCTCCTGGGATAATAGAAGGGGGAGAAATATGACAATTTGATCTTATGCCTAGGCATATATTAAGAGTAAGGATCAACGACGCTCTCGGTCTCCTTTTGTTTTGAGTGCTCACCCCGTGAAGATGTTGCCGTCCTTAAGGCCGTCCACGACTGGGTTCAGCTCGCTGAGCGCCGATCCTATAAAACATGGTTCAGTGTGATGGGTGAGGTGCAAACAAGGGGTCCTCTCTTTGAAGATGATTTCTGAAAACTTACCTTAACGAAAGGATAAAAGCCAGGGTAGTCGGCTGTAATGGCCACTTCCGAGCTGTCAAGACTCGCTTGATAATAGACTCCATCATCAAACTCCACAAATATATTCGGATCCTCGCCGAAGCTGGGGTCTTCATTGCGAGCATGATCCGCTGGCTGAGGGGAGGGGCCCTGAATGTTTTCGACTACCTTCCTCAATATCTGTCTCAGAAGACTGTCAGAATGGTTAGCACCCCTCGATAACGAGGTAGAACACTACTGATAAAACGATAAACTTACCCTGTCAATAGGGTTATACATGGAAAAACCATCCCGGCAATTTAAACTGAGAAATTATTCTTCCTCTCCCTTGTAAAGATCGGCCATAATGGCAGCCAGAGCGACTGAGGTATCCGGACCCTCGCGCTTATAGTGAGATGAGTCGTCATCCCCGTTGTAACACCATAAAGGGGTCACTCTGGACTAAAGAGCCTGGATGCATCGCTTTACCGCGATAGACATGACTTCAATTATCGAGAGTCCGGAGTGGGCAAGTAATCTGACCTTGCTAACTAACCTCATTACTTCCGCGTTGTCTTCCTGCTTGGGGCTCCGGGGATGCCAATTAAGTACCTTCTTTGAAGGAGCACTGGAGAATTCAGGAAGCCCACGCCGAACTG
This sequence comes from Aegilops speltoides, assembly GCA_021437245.1. Lineage (NCBI taxonomy): Eukaryota > Viridiplantae > Streptophyta > Magnoliopsida > Poales > Poaceae > Aegilops > Aegilops speltoides. Next base: position 467,855,459 of record CM038142.1, read on the forward strand.
GGTCCGGAAGGGGAACATCTTCAATATAGAACCATCCCGAAGACCATTCTTCGGACCCCTTCTTGGGAGTTCCGATGGGGTAGCCTGATCCGGCTATGCGCCACACTTCGGCGCCGCCCACTTAAAATATAGAACCGCCTTGGTGGCGGGGGACAAGGCAGAAGAATTTTCTCCATAGTTCGAAATGAGCCTCGCAGCCTAAGAACAGCTCGCAGAGAGCAACACAACCCGGAATGTGCATGATCGGACCTGGTGTGAGGTTGTGCAGCTGGATCCCATAGAATTCTAACAGACCCCTGAGAAAGGGATGAATCAGGAATCCTAAGCCCCTCGGAAGAAATGAGACGAAGCACACCCTCTCCTCCCCACTGGGATTGGGGTAATTCTCTGCTAATGCGCCATTGCCCATCGAAGCCAAATCCGCCCGTACGGAGACTAGATCTGCGGGAGGGAGATATCCCTGCGTTTGAAGTCGACTCAGTTGGAGATGATACACTGAACAGCTGCGCCAATCACCCTCTTGAGGGCCATGGGGGTGCGAGGAAGAGCTAGGGGCGCTCGTCATGTTTTGGAATTTTTCATGGTTTTGCTCCGATGCTCTTCGCGCGAGGTGGGAGGACATTTGGGGATCTGACCTCCTTTATAGATTCCGCCCATTCTAAGCAATGGGCTTATTGGAAATAAAATAATGGGTCGTTCGCATTCACCTAATGCATGGAAAACGAGGCGGCGACAGGAGGGAGTCATAAAGACGGGGCACAAAAGCCGATACCGGACTGTCATCAATCCGAAGTGTGGAGAAGAACCCGCCTTGCAAAGCCGAAGACATGAGCTGGATACTATATCGTCATTGAAGGCGAGTTCAGGGGCTACTGAGGGAGTCCTGGATTCGGGGGTCCTGAGGTGTTCAGCCTATTTGACATGGGTCGGGCTGATGGGCCGTGAAGACAAGGCAGAAGATCATCTCCCGTGTCCGGGTAGGACTCCTATATGCGTGAACGGCAAGATTGGTGTCCGGATATACAATTTCCCTCTCTTGTAAACCGACTTTGCATAACCCTAGGTCGCTCCGGTGTCTATATAAACCAGAGAGTTTAGTCCGTAGAGTCTATCACAATCATAATATTCATAGGCTAGACAAGCTAGGGTTTAGCCATTACGATCTCGAGGTATATCAACTCTTGTAACCCCTATATTCATTGAATATAATCAAGCAGGACGTAGGGTTTTACCTCCTTAAAGAGGGCCCGAACCTGGGTAAACATTGTTTCCCTTTGTCCATTGTTACCATTGATCCTTAGACACACAGCTCGGGCCCCCCTACCCAAGATCTGCCGGTTTTGACACCGACAGACGCTTCGTATGTCATGTGCATTGCCTTGTACATGATGGTGATGTACGAGCGAGCCCATGTGGGCCCCACCACGAAAATTTCGGATGAAATCTCTATCATATGTTTGTTCCGGCTTATTCTGCAAGCCAAATCCTTTGTTTGGTTTTATTTGTGGTATTCGAGTTGCTTCGAAGTCTAGTGTAGATTCCATACCAGTCCTAAGCAGTGGTCTCATATTTTATGGGAGTGCTAATCCTTCTTGATCATCGAGATCGCCATGTTCATTCTTTTCTAACCGGCGTGCTTCTCTTCAAGTTAGTCCTATCATTTCCATATTTGCTAGATCAATTCTCAGTTCTTCGCAACGGTGTTTGTTTCATCCGTCCCAAGTTGTCTTTGTTATCCCATCATCACATCCTTTACTTCAAGGACTCATATATCTTAATCATTTATCCATTTTATTCATGAGAAGTCTATCCAGTTTTTTTCCTTCACTGTTCTCATCCGGTGTTTCCTCGTGAATATGCTCAAAAGCTTTAAGTTTATCATTCTTCGTTCTTTTTCTTCTCTGGTGGACTAAATTCAAGATTTCGGTGCTGATATTATCGCTTTCCTCGTTTCAAATCCTTTCTCATGCCGGTGCACCTCTTAATCATTCACCTCTCGCTATTCGTTTGTTCCGAAGTGCTGAAGATATCTCAGAAGATTTGTGTTTCCAATCTTAATCCGTTCAACCTATTTCGAGGTTGTTATCTCATTCAAGCCATTTAATTCAACCGGTGCAATCTCTCTTTCAAGCAATCATTTTCAACGGTATTTCTTTTGAGGTGGCCCTAACCCACAGGTCATTTCCCAGGATCATGCATGTCTCTTCTAATTTTTTGAAGTTATTTCTCAAATTCTTTTCAAAAGTGTGACGTAAGAATGGATTCCATCAGTCATATGCCTTCTCCAAGATTGCTTTCAAATTCTTTTCATCGTTGGTTCAATCTTTAATTCTTCATTCCGGAGTGCCTCAACAATTCATGGTGGTTCTCGTCGTCATTCTCAGCTTTGAAGACTGAAGAAGTGTTTCTCTTAAATCTTGTCCATTCCCTTGAAAATGTGCATTGCACGTGCATGCTTACTAGTCACACTAATGAGTAAATGAGCCACTTTTTTTTTTAATGTAAGGCAAACGTTGTCACAGGGATGACTATAGTGAGTAAAATGTAGAATTTGCTCTTGCCAAAAGTATTGGCGTACACGTGACCAGGCCACAATATGAAAAGAATTAAAAGATGCCACATGGGACCAGGCTCACGTGGACTCTGGTTCTTCTGCTACTTATAGCGGCACGTGTTGCACACGTCGAACAATAATAAAGTGGAGATGCTCATCTGTTTGGTGGTTGCCTTGTCCACCTCTCGGGCGCTGGTCTGAACGAAGGAGACGTAAACGTAGATGGTTTAGCGCATCCCAATCAAGCCGCCTTGCAGCAGAACAACTCGAGAGCAAAAAGAAAGCAGCCAAGTTGTACTCTGCAAACTAGGTACGAGTAGTATGATCCGGCGGCTGCTCCTGCTGCTCTGCCAGCTCGCCCTCGCCGCCGCAGCCTCCAGCTCCAAGGTGGTGACCAGCCTCCCCGGGTTCCAGGGCCGCCTCCCCTTCCACCTCGAGACCGGGTACCCATTTTCTCACTCTGTTATTTGCTCAAGTTTCTCTACGCACCCAGGCGGTAGGAGGTGCCGATGTGCGGGATCTCCTTGTCTCCACGGTCGACTCCATTGGTTATAACCTGCTGCTGCTTAATCACAAGGTACGTGGAGGTGGACGAGGACAACGGCACCGAGCTGTTCTACTACTTCGTCGAGTCGGAGGCCGGCGGCGAGAATGACCCTTTCCTCCTCTGGCTCACCGGCGGCGACCACTGCTCCGTACTCAGCGGCCTCGCGTTCGAGATCGGTACATTTTGTCTGCGTTCTCAGGCCATTATTCTCTACGTCATATCATACTGAGATGCATACACATGTCAACCGTAACTGCAGGTCCATTCAAGTTCGTCGTAGAGCCTTACAATGGCACCATGCCGAGCCTGGAAATCAATCCGAATTCATGGACCAAGGTCGTCGCCGGTCATGTTTTGCACTCTGCAGCTAGCCAATTAGCTCATTCCTGTATTGACAATTGCAGGTTGCGCATATCCTCTTCGTTGATTCGCCGGCCGGGGCAGGATTTTCCTTCTCCAGACAACCCAAAGGCTACCATGTTGGGGAAGTGTCTACCTCACTGCAGCTCCATGAGTTCCTCATCAAGGTGCTACTGCTACCTAACTGCTTAGATTTGATTTGTTGGGACGCATTGATTGGCTGCATCCTCCTTACTTGTTGATCCACGTGACCTTGTCCAGTGGATCAGGGACCATCCCAAGTTTCTGTCAAGTCCTCTCTACATCGGGGGAGACTCCTATGCTGGAAAAATTGTACCCTTCATCGCACAAAAGATTTCCGAAGGTACGGACACTTGCTGTATATTTCCACGTATCCTACATCGAGCATGCGTTTATAATTGACTGAATTTGCTGATTTCACCACAAGGTAAACGTGGTAAGCCATCTCAAAATGAAAAAAATAATATTAACTGAGTTAAACTCTATCTTCATGTTTTTCCTAACGGACGGCGTCATCGTTATGCTTTCATCCCTACAGGTAATGAAGTTGGAAGGAGACCCCTTCTTAATCTCAAGGTACCTACCGTAACCCTCACAAGTCTGCTCAAGAGAATATGAAATAATACATATGGCTAAAAACTTGCATATCGTGAAACACGCATCACAAATGTGTACGTGAAGGTGATACATCGTTATCGGTTTTGCTATTAATTATTTATTATTGTGTTTCTATGGTGAGTTTAGGATGGATCACCACTTATGTCACAGGATTTAGTCATTATTGTGTGTGTTTTATGGGGGGTCATTATAGTATAGGCCAACCTGAATATTGCAACCACCCCGAGGCCCCATGTGTCATGTGTCAGGATCGTTGGGATGTACATATTATGGATCCGGTCCAAATCACCAACGCATGCACATCCCAACGATCTATCCACTTATGGGTCCAAACCAAGCGCAAGTAATGTTATGATTAATCTCGTTGCTTTGTTGATTCCTGGTTTTTCTGTCACGTTGGATATGTTGGGTCTGTAGGAGTGCACGTTGCAGGGTGTTGCATGTGCCTTAGATTTCCAGTTTATAGTTTGCTTGTTGCAAATAAAATAGGGTATGTCACGTGTGTATGTGCACACACAGGAATAGTTTGAGTCGTAGTTGTCCTGGTCAGCTTCCGAGCGATCTTCCGTGGGATAGCACGGGCAAATAGGATCGAGCGGAAACTGAGCGATGGAATACGCCACGATCTATTGTACGTGCTACCTAAGAGAATAAGGAACGAGAAAATAGAAAAGACGCAAAGTGTGCGCGTCGCCAAATCTCCTGTGTGTTCGCGTGCGTGAGTGTTCTTCGAGTCCACGAGATTGCGTGCATTTGATTGATCCAGGGGCTAAATTCCCTGACAATTGGCATCAGAGCTTCCGTTTGAGGGAGGCGAACTTGTGGCGGCGGCGGCGAGAGTGGTGAAGAGTGGCGGCGGTGTTCAGAGGCGATGGCGGACGATGAGACACCGAAGGAGGTGCTGGCGGCGGGGAAGTACCAGCCGCCGGGGAAGCGCACGGGCGACAGCTCCTCGGAGGAAGGCGCCTTGGTCGTCCGGAGCGCGGCAAGGATCCCCAATGTCCCCATGCAGTACCCGCAGCTCACGGAATCAAACTACCATCTCTGGGCAGCCAAGATGAAGATCATCATGCGTACATTGGGCATGTGGTCGGCGGTTGAGGGCGACGCCGAGTACGACGAGGAACGAGATATGGGCGCGATGGCAGCGATCTCCCAATCCGTTCCTGATGATGTGATGATGGCGCTCGTCGAGTACAAGACGGCGAAAGAGGCTTGGGCTGCGATTCGCACGATGTGGATCGGCGAGGCGCGCGTGACAGAGGCTCACATAAATCAGCTGATGCGGAAGTTTGACCGCATGCTGATGGATGGCGGCGAGACGATTTCCGCATTCTCTCGCCGGCTGAATGCACTTGTCAGCGAGATCCGTGCCCTAGGAGAGGATCTCCAGGAGAAGACGATCGTCAAGCGGTTGTTTGCTGCTTTTCCTGATCGTTTCTCGCAGATCATCGGGACGATCGAGCAGTGGGGTGACATGAAGACCATGTCTGTGGCTGAGGCAGTTGGCAGATTGCGCGCATTCAAGGAGAATGAGATCGGGCGCCGTGGTGATCGCGGCGACAAGAATGAGCAGCTGATGCTTGTGACCAAGGCGTTGGAGAATCTGTTCGGGAAACAGAAGCTAGGTGGTGAGGGTTCTAGCAGCGGCGGCGGCGGTCGCGATGGCCGTGGGCGAGGGCAGTCCGGATGGGGCGGGCGCGGAGAGCGTGGTGAGCACTCTGAGAACAAGCCCAAGAAGCACCGAAAGTTCGACAAGAGCAAGGTACGGTGTTTCAATTGTGATGAACTTGGTCACTTCAAGTCTAAATGTCCAGAACCAAAGAAAGAGAAGTTGAATCTTGCCCAAGAAGATGATGTTGGGCCAGGCCTGCTAATGATGGAGACACTTGAACTTGTGAAATCTGTAGAGGCAACTTGTGAGGTTGTTTTGCTGAATGAGGAGAAAGTAGTGCCTAAGTTATCAGGTAGTCAGAACACTTGTTGGTACTTAGACACCGGAGCTAGCAATCACATGACAGGCTGCTCTGAAAAATTCAGTGAGTTGGACTGCACTGTATCAGGAAAGGTGAGGTTTGGAGATGGCTCCACCGTTGAAATTTGTGGGAGAGGTTGTATATTGATGAAGTGTCTCTCGGGTGGCCATCGTTTGCTGACAGATGTGTATTTTATACCTCGTTTGAGAAGCAATATCATCAGCTTGGGGCAGCTAGATGAGAATGGCTGCAAGTATGCTGCTAAAAATGGTGTGTTGCAAGTCTGGGATCAAGAAAGGAGTTTGATCGCTCGTGTACTGCGGACTAGAAGCCGTATGTATGTACTGGACATGGAGGATGCTGAGCCGGTTTGCCCAATGACATGTCGTAGTGAGCCTTGGCTGTGGCACGAGCGTTACGGGCATGTGAACTTCAGAACACTTAGTCGTATCTCTCACTCAGGTATGGTGGAGGGAATGCCACCCATTGAGCATGTTGATCAGGTGTGTGACTGTTGCATGCTATCCAGGCAACGTCGTCTGCCATTCCCATAAGCAGCAAGCTATCAAGCAACCGAGCCCTTGCAGCTCGTCCATGGGGATCTCTGCGGCCCCATAAGCCCTGCCACGCACGGCGGTAGAATGTATTTCCTGCTGTTGGTCGATGACATGTCGTGTTACATGTGGATTGTGCTTCTGAAGAGCAAAGATGAAGCGCTCCAGGCAGTGAAAAAATTTCAGGCAGCAGCTGAGCTTGAATCCGGGCACAAGTTGAAGGTTTTGAGGACAGATAGAGGGGGAGAGTTCACCTCAAATAAGTATGCACACTACTGTGATCAGCTGGGACTTAATCACCTCTTGACGGTGATGTATTCCCCTCGGCAAAATGGCGTTGTCGAGAGGCGAAACCAAACTGTAGTTGGTATGGCCAGAAGCTTGTTGAAGAGCATGTCAGTCCCAGGCAAGTTTTGGGGAGAGGCAGTATCTGTTGGAAATATGCCCTAGAGGCAATAATAAAAGTATTATTATATTTCAATGTTCATGATAATTGTCTTTTGTTCATGCTATAACTGTGTTATCCGGAAATCATAATACACGTGTGAACACTTAGACCCCAATATGTCCCTAGTGAGCCTCTAGTCGACTAGCCCGTTGCAGATCAATAGATGGTCATGGTTTTCGACTATGGACATTGGATGTCGTTGATAACGGATCACATCATTAGGAGAATGATGTGATGGACAAGACCCAATCATAAGCATAGCATAAAAGATCGATAGTTCGCTTGCTAGAAGCTTTGCCAATGTCAAGTATCTATTCCTTCGACTATGAGATCGTGCAACTCCTTGTTACCGTAGGAGTGCCTTGGGTGTATCAAACGTCACAACGAATCGGGTGACTATAAAGGTGCATTACGTGTATCTCCGAAAGTATCTGCGGTCGATATGGATCGAGATCGGATTTGTCACTCCGCATGACGGAGAGGTATCTCCGCCCACTCGGTAATGCATCATCATAATGAGCTCAATGTGACCAAGGTGTTGGTCACGGATCATGCATTACGGCACGAGTAAAGTGACTTGTCGATAACGAGACCGAACGAGGTATTGGGATACCGACGATCGAAGTCTCGCAAGTAACGCATCGATCGACAAAGGGAATTGCATGTGGTTTGATAGAATCTCGACATCGTGGTTCAACCGATGAAATCATCGAGGAGCATGTGGGAGCCAACATGGGTATCCAGATCCGCTGTTGGTTATTGCCCGAGAGTCGCCTCGGTCATGTTCTGCGTGTCTCCGAACCCGTAGGGTCTACACACTTAAGGTTGGTGACGCTTAGGGTTAGTAGGAAGACTAGTATGTGAATACCGAATGTTGTTCGAGTCCTGATGAGATCCCGGACGTCACGAGGAGTTCTAAGGGTCCGGAGGTAAAGAATAATATATAGGAAGTGGTGTTTCGCCATCGGAAAGTTTGGGGTTACTGGCAAAAGCACGGACCACCGGAAGGGTCCCGGGTCCACCGGTGGGGCCACCCATCCCGGAGGGCCCCATGGGCCATAGGGGAAGGAACCAGCCCACAGGGGGGCTGGCGCGCCTCAGGCCCACCTCGCGCCTAGGGTTGAAACCCTAGGGGTGGGCGCCCACCGGCTTGGGGGCACTCCACCCTTGCCGCCGCCCCTTGAGATTGATCTCTAGGGGCCGCCACCTGGGGCCTATATAAGGGGGGGGGGCTGCTGTACACATCTCCCAAGGCGCAGCCTCCCTCCCCAACACATCTCCTCCTCCAGAGCTCGTGAAGCCTCGCTTGAGTATCAGATCACCACCATCACCACGCCGTCGTGCTTGCGGTGGTGCCGTCTTCCTCAACCTCTCCTTCCCTTGCTGGATCAAGAAGGAGGAGACGCCGCTCGTCCCGCACGTGTGTTGAACGCGGAGGTGCTGTCCTGCTCAAAGACTTGGCATCGGTGATCCAATCACGCTCGAGTACGACTCCATCATCACCAAGCAAGCTTCGCACGCGATCTACAAGTGGTATGTAGATGCAAACTCTCTCCGCTACTCGTTGCTTAGATGAACTCATAGATGGATCTTGGTGAAACCGTAGGAAAAATTTTAATTTTCTGCAACGCTCCCCAACAAAGGCATCATGAGCTAGGTCTATGCGTAGTTCTCTAATGCACGAGTAGAACACAAATTTGTTGTGGGCGCTGATCTTGTCATCTTACTTGCCCCTACTAGTCTTTTCTTGCTCAACGGTATTGTGGGATGAAGCGCCCGACCAACCTTACACGACGCTTACGTGAGACCGGTTCCACCGAATCGACATGCACTAGTTGCATAAGGTGGCTGGCGGGTGTCCGCTCTCCCACTTTAGTTGCAGCGGATTCGATGAACAGGCCCTTATGAAGGGTAAATAGAAGTTGACAAAATCACGTTGTGGTGATTCAGAGGTAAGAAAACGTTTTGCTAGAACCCAATCGCAGCTACGTAAAAGATGCAACAACAACTAGAGGACGCCTAACTTGTTTTTGCAGCGATTGATCATGTGATATGATATGGCCGAAGTTGTGATGAATGTTGAATTGTGATGTATGAGATCATGTTCTTGTAATAGGATTCACGACTTGCATGTCGATGAGTATGACAACCGGCAGGAGCCATAGGAGTTGTCTTTATTTTTTGTATGACCTGCGTGTCATTGAAGAACGCCATGTAAACTACTTTACTTCATTACTAAACGCGTTAGTCATAGAAGTAGAAGTAGTCGTTGGCGCGACAACTTCATGAAGACACGATGATGGAGATCATGATGATGGAGATCATGGTGTCAAGCCGGTGACAAGGTGATCATGGAGCCCCGAAGATGGAGATCAATGGAGCTTGATGATATTGGCCATATCATGTCACAACTATATATAATTGCATGTGATGTTTATTATGTTTTTACATCTTGTTTACTTAGGACGACGGTAGTAAATAAGATGATCCCTTATAAAAATTTCAAGAAGTGTTCTCCCTAACGTGCACCGCTGCTACAGTTCGTCGCTTCTAAGCACCACGTGATGATCGGGTGTGATGGATCCTTACGCTCACATACAACGGTGTAAGACAGATTTACACAGCGAAAACACTTAGGGTTAACTTGACGAGCCTAGCATGTGCGACATGGCCTCGAACACGGAGACCGAAAGGTCGAACACGAGTCGATGGAAGATACGATCAACATGAAGATGTTCACCGATGATGACTAGTCCGTCTCACGTGATGATCGGACACGGGCTAGTCGACTCGGATCGTAACACTTAGATGACTAGAGGATGTCTAATCTAAGTGGGAGTTCGTAATTTTGATTAAGAACTTTATTATCATGAACTTAGTCTAAAACCTTTGCAAATATGTCTTGTAGATCAATGGCCAACGCTAATGTCAACATGAACTTCAACGCGCTCCTAGAGAAAACCAAGTCGAAAGATGATGGCAAGAACTATACGGATCGGGTCCGGAACCGAGGATCATCCTCATAGCTGCCAAGAAACAAGATGTCCTAGAAGCACCGTTAGGTGATCCACTGTTCTCCCAGCTGCAAGACGATTTGAACGTCGCGCGACTCGCTCGATGATTACTCCCTCGTTCAAGGCGGTATGCTCTACAGCTTAGAACCGGGCTCCAAAAGCGTTTTGAGCATCACGGAGCATATGAGATGTTCAAGAGCTGAAACTAGTTTTCCAAGCTCATGCCCGGTCGAGAGATATGATGTCTCGACAAGTTCTACAGCTTGTAAGATGGAGGAAAACAGTTCACAAGGAGCACATCCTCAAGATATCCGGGTTGCACGCCAGATGACCCAGTTGAACATTAACCTCCCAGATGAGGCGGTCATCGACAGAATCCTCCATCGCTCCCACCAAGCTTCAAGAGCTTTGTGATGAACTACAACATGCAGGGATGGTAAAGACCATTCTCAAGTGTTCTCAATGCTAAAGTCGCAGAGGCTGAAATCGAAAGGAACATCAAGTGTTGATGGTCAATAAGACCACTAAGTTCAAGAAGGGCAAGGGTAAGAAGAACTTCAAGAAGGACGGCAAGGATGTTGCCGCGCCTGTAAGTCTGCTGCCGGAAGAAGTCAAAGAATGGACCCAAGCCCGAGATCGAGTGCTTTTATTGCAGGGAAGGGTCATCGAAGCGGAACGCCCCAAATACTTAGCGGATAAGAAGGCCGCAACACCAAAGGTATATTTGATATACATGTAATTGATGTGTACCTTACCAAGACTGTAGTAACTCCCGGTATTTGATACCGTGCCGTTGCTCATATTTGTAACTCACAGCAGAGTTGCGGAATAAACGGAGACCTGGCGAAGGACGAGGTGACGGCGCGCGTCGGGAATGGTTCCAGAGTCGATGTGATCGCCGTCGCACGCTGCCTCTACATTTACCTACGGATTAGTTTTGAACCTTAATAATTGTTATTTAGTGCCAAGTTTGAGCATGAACATTGTATCTCGGATCTCGCTTGATACGAGATGGCTACTCATTTAAGTCCGAGAATAATGGTTGTTCGATTTATATGAGAGATATGTTTTATGGTCATGTCCGATGGTCAATGGTTTATTCTTAATAAATCTCGAGCGTAATATTACACATGTTCATAGTGTGGATGCGAAAAGATGTAAAGTTGATAACGATAGTCCCACATACTTGTGGCATCGCCGCCTTGGTCACATTGGTGTCAAGCGCATGAAGAAGCTCCATGCCGATGGACTTTAGAGTCTCTTGATTATGAATCGCTTGACACATGCTAACCTTGCCTCTTAGGCAAATGACCAAGACTCCGTTCTCCGGAACAATGGAGCGAGCAACCAACTTGTTGGAAATCATACATACCGATGTGTGCGGTCCAATGAGCGTTGAGGCTCATGGAGGATATCGTTATGTTCTCACTCTCACCGACGACTTGAGTAGATATGGGTATGTCTACTTAATGAAACACAAGTCCGAGACCTTTGAAAAGTTCAAGGAATTTCAGAGTGAGGTGGAGAATCAACGTGACCGAAAGATAAAGTTCCTACGATCGATCGTGGAGGAGAATATTTAAGTCACGAATTTGGCACACACTTAAGAAAATGTGGAATCGTTTCACAACTCACGCTACCGAACACCTCAAATAAACGGTGTGTCCGAACGTCAGAATCGCACTCTATTGGATATGGTGCGGTCTATGATGTCTCTTACCGATTTACCGCTATCATTTTGGGGATACGCCTAGAGACAGCTACATTCACTTTAAATAGGGCACCGCCTAAATCCGCTGAGACGACACCGTATGAATTATGGTTTGGGAAGAAACCTAAGTGTCGCTTCGAAAGTTTGGGGATGCGATGCTTATGTCAAGAAACTTCAACCCGAAAAGCTCGAACCCAAGTCGGAAAATGCGATTCATAGGATACCCTAAGGAAACCGTCGGGTATACCTTCTACTTAAGGTCCGAAGGCAAAGTATTTGTTGCTAAGAACGGATGCTTTCTAGAGAAAGAGTTTCTCTCGAAAGAAGTAAGTGGGAGGAAAGTAGAACTCGATGAAGTACTACCTCTCGAACGGGAAAGTGGTGCCGCAGAAACCATTCTGTAATGCCCACACCCATCAAGAGGAAATCATTGATGATGATCAAGATACTTTGGATCAAGTTACTATCTTGAACTTCAAGGTCCACAAGGACACGCTCCGCACTGAGTGGTACGGCAACCTGTTATGGAAATCATGTTGCTAGACAACAATGAACCTTCGAACTATGAAGAAGCAATGGCGGGCCCGGATTCCAACAAATGGCTTGAGGCCATGAAACCGAGATAGAATCCATGTATGAAAACAAAGTATGGACTTTGACAGACTTGCCCGATGATCGGCGAGCGATAGAAAATAAATGGATTTTTAAGAAGAAGACGGACGCGATGGTAATGTTACCATCTATAAAGCTCGACTTGTCGCTAAGGGTTATCGACAAGTTCAAGGGATTGACTACGACGAGACATTCTCTCCGTAGCGAAGCTTAAGTCCGTCCAATCATGTTAGCAATTGCCGCATACTATGATTATGAGATATGGCGATGGACGCCAAAACGGCATTCCTTAACGGACATCTTAAGGAAGAGCTGTATATGATGCAGCGGAAGGTTTTGTCGATCCTCGAACGCTAACAAAGTATGCAAGCTCCAATGATCCATTTATGGGCTGGTGCAAGCATCTCGAGTTAGAACATTCGCTTTGATGAGATGATCAAAGCGTTTGGGTTTACGCAGACTTATGGAGAAGCCTGTGTTTACAAGAAAGTGAGTGGGAGCTCAGTAGCATTTCTCCTATTATATGTAGATGACATACTCTTGATGGGAAATGATACAAAACCATCGACAGCATTAAGGCCTACTTGAACAAGTGTTTTTCAATGAAGGACCTTGGAGAAGCTGCTTATATATTAGGCATCAAGATCTATAGGATAGATCGAGACGCCTCATAGGTCTTTCACAAAGCACATACCTTGATAAGATTTTGAAGAGGTTCAAAATGGATCAGTCCAAGAAGGGTTCTTGCCTATGTTACAGGTGTGAAATCGAGCTCACTACCACCCACCACGGCAAAAGATAAAGAAGAGATGAGTGTCATCCCTATGCTTCAGCCATAGGATCTATTATGTATGCCATGTGTGTACTGCAGACCGATGTAAACCTGGCCGTAAGTTTGGTTGCAAGATACCAAAGTAATCCCGCAAGGAACACCGGACAGCGGTCAAGAATATCCTGAAGCACCGAAAAGGACAAAGGAAATGTTTCGCTTATGGAGGAGACGAAGAGCTCGTCAGAAGGGTTACGCCGACGCTTAGCTTCGACTCAGATCCGATGACTCTAAGTCACAAACCGGATACGTGTATATGTTGAATGGTGGAGCAAGAAGCTGGTGCAACCGCAAGCGAGCGCCGTGGCGGGATCTACGTGTGAAGCGGAGTACATGGCAGCCTCGGAGGCGCGCGATGAAGCAATATGGGTGAAGGAGTTCATCACCGACCTAGGAGTCATACCCAATGCGTCGGGGCCGATCAAACTCTTCGTGACAACACCGGAGCTATTGCCCTTGCAAAGGAGCCTGTGTTTCACAAGAAGACCAGCACATCAAGCGTCGTTTCAACTCCATCCGTGAAAATGTTCAAGATGGAGACATAGAGATTTGCAAAGTGCACACGGATCTGAATGTCGCAGATCCGCTGACTAAACCTCTCACAGGTAAAACATGATCAACACCGAATTCTATGGGTGTTCGATTCATCACAATGTAACTAGATTAGTGACTCTAGTGCAAGTGGGAGATGTTGGAAATATGCCCTAGAGGCAATAATAAAAGTATTATTATATTTCAATGTTCATGATAATTGTCTTTTGTTCATGCTATAAGCGTGTTATCCGGAAATCATAATACACGTGTGAACACTTAGACCCCAATATGTCCCTAGTGAGCCTCTAGTCGACTAGCCCCCACAGATCAATAGATGGTCATGGTTTTCGACTATGGACATTGGATGTCGTTGATAACGGATCACATCATTAGGAGAATGATGTGATGGACAAGACCCAATCATAAGCATAGCATAAAAGATCGATAGTTCGCTTGCTAGAAGCTTTGCCAATGTCAAGTATCTATTCCTTCGACCATGAGATCGTGCAACTCCGGTTACCGTAGGAGTGCCTTGGGTGTATCAAACGTCACAACGAATCGGGTGACTATAAAGGTGCATTACGGTATCTCCGAAAGTATCTCGCGGTCGACATGGATCGAGATCGATTTGTCACTCCGTATGACGGAGAGGTATCTCTGGGCCCACTCGGTAATGCATCATCATAATGAGCTCAATGTGACCAAGGTGTTGGTCACGGATCATGCATTACGGCACGAGTAAAGTGACTTGTCGATAACGAGACCGAACGAGGTATTGGGATACCGACGATCGAAGTCTCGCAAGTAACGCATCGATTGACAAAGGAATTGCATATGTGGTTTGATAGAATCCTCGACATCGTGGTTCAACCGATGAAATCATCGAGGAGCATGTGGGAGCCAACATGGGTATCCAGATCCCGCTGTTGGTTATTGCCCGAGAGTCGCCTCGGTCATGTCTGCGTGTCTCCGAACCCGTAGGGTCTACACACTTAAGGTTCGGTGACGCTAGGGTTAGTAGGAAGACTAGTATGTGAATACCGAATGTTGTTTGAGTCCGGATGAGATCCCGGACGTCACGAGGAGTTAGGAAGGGTCCGGAGGTAAAGAATAATATATAGGAAGTGGTGTTTCGCCATCGGAAAGTTTCGGGTTACTGAAGAAAGTACGGACCACCGGAAGGGTCCTGGGTCCACCGGTGGGGCCACCCATCCGGAGGGCCCCATGGGCCATAGGGGAAGGAACCAGCCCACAGGGGCTGGTGCGCCCTCAGGCCCACCCGCGCCTAGGGTTGAAACCCTAGGGGGGGGCGCCCACCGGCTTGGGGGCACTCCACCCCTTGGCCGCCCCCTTGAGATTGGATCTCTAGGGGCCGCCACCTGGGGCCTATATAAAGGGGGGGGGCTGCTGTACACATCTCCCAAGGCGCAGCCCTCCTCCCCAACACATCTCCTCCTCCCAGAGCTCGCGAAGCCCTCGCTTGAGTATTGCATCACCACCATCACACGCCGCCGTGCTTGCCGGTGGTGCCGTCTTCCTCAACCTCTCCTTCCCCTTGCTGGATCAAGAAGGAGGAGACGCCGCTCGTCCCGCACGTGTGTTGAACGCGGAGGTGCTGTCCGCTCAAGACTTGGCATCGGTGATCCAATCACGCTCGAGTACGACTCCATCATCACCAAGCAAGCTTCCGCACGCGATCTACAAGTGGTATGTAGATGCAAACTCTCTCCCGTTACTCGTTGCTTAGATGAACTCATAGATGGATCTTGGTGAAACCGTAGGAAAAATTTTAATTTTCTGCAACGTTCCCCAACAGTATCTACAACAGTATATTTGTTGAACCGAGCTGGGACTAAAAGTTTAAATGGCAAGACCCCATACGAAGCTTGGCATGGAAAGAAACCAAATTGTTGAGCATCTGCGAACATTCGGTTGTGTGGCACATGTCAAGAAGGTGGGCAAGCACCTGTCAAAGCTCGATGACCGCAGCTCGCCCATGGTGTTCATTAGATATGAAGCACCATCCAAAGCATATAGGATGTATGATCCGGTTGGAAAGAAGTTGCACATCACTCAGATGTCGTGTTTCAGGAAGAAAGGAAATGGGAGTGGGGCCATGGTGAGTCCCAGGAGAAGTACATCACTCCCAGCTTTGTATTTGAAGTTGCACAACCAGCAGCGGTCAGCGGAGAACCAACAGGTGCAGCAACTCCTATGCCATCCAGAACTGCTGCCACTGCAGAAGAAAATGCTGCCATGGCAGCGTCTCAGACCCCCAAAATGCCTGCCACGGCACCCATTCCTACATCAACGCCCCACTCAGCTGCGACTCCTAGAACGCCTACCACAACAGGGTCTACATCATCATGGAGTACACTGGTTGGGCAACAAGGAAAACGCTTGCTTGAGGAGTTGTATGATGAGACCGATGAGGTAGAGACGTAGTACTCAAACTTGTGTTTGCTCGGAATCGAGGAACCTGCAAATTTTCATGAGGCGAAGAAAGAGAGCAGTTGGCAGCAGTCTATGCAGGAGGAGATGAACTCCATTGAGTAAAATGGCACATGGGTGTTGACTGATTTGCCAAAGGGGCACAAGGCCATTCGATTGAAGTGGGTCTATAAAGTGAAGAAGGACTCTGGAGGTGCTGTGGTGAAGCACAAAGCACGACTTGTTGCGAAAGGATATGATCAGCGACAAGGTATTGTCTTTGATGAAGTGTTTATGCCGGTAGCTCGCATTGAGATCGTGCGTTTGCTTGTGTCCTTGGCAGCTTAGAGAGGGTGGGAAGTTCATCATATGGATGTGAAGTCGGCCTTTCTAAATGGAGATTTGGAAGAGACCGTATATGTTGAGCAACCTTCTGGTTTTGCCAAGAAAGGAAGTGAAAGTAAAGTTCTGAAGCTTAACAAGGCATTGTATGGTTTGCATCAAGCACCCCGGGCATGGAATGCTAAATTGGACAAGACATTGGCAGATTAGGGTTTTGAAAAATGTCCATATGAGCATGCTGTGTACAAGAGGACGAAGGATGGTGCAAGTCTGCTCGTGGGAGTGTACGTGGATGACTTGATCATCACCGGGACAACACAACGGAGATAGAAAACTTCAAGAACCATATGAAGAATATGTTCAGCATGAGTAACTTGGACCTACTCAGTTACTATCTTGGAATTTAAGTGAAGCAAACGCGACAAGGCATCTCGTTGTGTCAATCAGCTTATGCAACAAAAATTCTGGACAAGCGTGGCATGGGAGATTGCAAAGCAACTCAAACTCCTATGGAGCAACGACTGAAATTGAGGAAAGTAAGTGACTCTCCACTAGTTGATTCAACTTCCTATCGAAGCATAGTGGGAAGCTTGAGATACCTAGTGCACACTCATCCGGATGTATGCTATGCCGTTGGGTATGTCAGCCGGTACATGGAGCAGCCGTCTGAAGAACATATGACTGCGGTAAGACATATTTTGAGGTATGTGTGAGGCACTCTGAATCATGGGTGTTTCTATAAGAGAGAGGAGAGGAACCAGCTGAAGTTTGTTGGGTTCAGTGATAGTGATCATGCGGGTGACATCAATAACTGAAAGAGTACCTTGGGTTCCATCTTCTACATTGGTTCAAACCCAATCAGTTGGGTGTCACATAAGCCAAAAATAGTGGCCATCTCCTCATGCGAAGCTGAGTATATCGCAGCAGCATCTGCAGCATGTCAGGGCATATGGCTGGGGCATTTACTTGCTGATTTACTTGGCGAAGATTCAGTTCAAGTTGTGCTCAAGGTGGACAATCAATCTGCGATCTCATTGAGTAAGAATCCTGTCCACCATGATAGAAGTAAACACATAGATCTTCGCTATCATTTCATACGGGATTGTGTTGAATCTGGCAAGATCAATGTTGAGCATGTGAGAATTGAGGACCAGTTGGCTGACATCCTCACAAAGTCTCTTGGGAGACTGAAGTTTCAGGAGATGAAGGAGAAGATTGGGATGAAGGCGCTGGACGATGGGCAACAAGCTTAAGGGAGAGAATGTTATGATTAATCTCGTTGCTTTGTTGTTTCCTGGTTTTTCTATCACGTTGGATATGTTGGGTCTGTAGGAGTGCACGTTGCAGGGTGTTGCATGTGCCTTAGATTTCCAGTTTATAGTTTGCTTGTTGCAAATAAAATAGGGCATGTCACATGTGTATGTGCACGCACAGGAGTAGTTTGAGTCGTAGTTGTCCTGGTCAGCTTCCGAGTGATCTTCCGTGGGATGGCACGGACAAATAGGATCGAGCGGAAACTTAGTGATGGAATAGGCCACGATCTGTTGTACGTGCTGCCTAAGAGAATAAGGAAAGAGAAAATAGAAAAGACGCAAAGTGTGCACGTCGCCAAAAACCTCCTGTTCGTCTCTTGTGTGTTCGCATGCGTGAGTGTTCTTCGAGTCCACGAGATCGCGTGCGTTTGATTGATCCAGGGGCTAAATTCCCTGACAAGTAACACATGTGTATCCTTACAAGTACGTCGACACAAAGAAAACAAATAAGAGGATGGTGTCCTTAGTGTCGCTGTCACGGATGGGGTTGTTGTTGCGCTTGTTTCCAAGAGTTTTTCTATTTTATTTTCGAGTTGTGTCTTCTTTTTATCTCTCGTGCGCTTTGTGTGTGTCGTCTATGAAACTAGTAAGCGAGAAACTTAGACCACAATAAGAGGGAAATAGTTTCTCGAAGAGACGGCATTCTAAATGCAGTATGTGGCAATGAAAGGGAACAATAAATCGACATGCGTGTCTGTTGATGACAACACATGTGCTAGCACCGACTACCGGCTATGCCACATAATAGTGTCTTCGGTGTAGCAAGTAGCAAAGGAAAATATCATTTGAATATGTGTTGTGATGTGTAGTTTTAATTGTCTTGTTACACAAAAGTGAAATCGTTCATAATTTGGATACTCTCACTCCGAAAGTTATTGTACTTCAAATTTTAACTCACAAGATACGCAATAGAAAAAACTTGGTGTCTCTTCCTGTGCGGAAAAGAGCACACGTGTGTCCTTGTGTGGCCACAACCTGCGGGTAAACTTTGATGGGGAGGTACACATTTGGACCGTTAACATAAACAATGTTGAATTTATTATTTTTTGCTTTCAAGCTATGTTTCAAATTTGGATTTTATTTATTTATTTTTGTGACATTGTAAATACATATTATATCTACATCGTAAATAATCTTTAGATATTTTGACAATGTCTAAATTTTGTATAAATTCGCCGGTGCACCGGATGTGTTCTGCTTCCTGCTTCCTGGGTCGCTTTCTTCACGAGATTCCGCATTCTCCAGGATCATTCAAGGATCAAGGACGTCGACTAGGGTGGGGGTGCTTGAATAGGAGATTGCAAGTTTTAATCATTATTTTTATTTTAGGGAATTGCATATATAAATAATACATAAATGACTACCTGAGACGGCCTACATGACGTGGCAACTAGCAAAAAACCCAACAAGACAAAAAAAATGGTCACCACTAAGCAAGTAAAGGAATAAAGTCATAAAAATGACCAAAAGGGCTCATAGTCCATGTTGATTAAAACAGACGTTATAGTCCTTGGAGTAACTCTAATATCTGTGGGAGACGCTTGGCACACTGAGTCAAGAACGACTAGAAAGTTCCAGCCTACTTCTGGTTAAGCTTCGGCCACAATGTACGAGCTCAACCGCCAAGGGTCGGTCTTGACGCAATCTCCGATCTTTACAAATTTTCAGTGCAAATCCAGATCTTTGTTGCTCCCGGTGGAGTCTACTTGTTTGAGACTGCTCCGCTTCACAGATATTAGTTTCAGTCCATGAAATTCCCTTTGGGGCAGTTTCATAGAGGAGTTGTAGCACTACCAAAGAGAGTGTTTGGCTTCCATCTAGCTTCAGCTTCAGAAATTGTCAATTTGGTGAAAAGGATCTATTTGATTGGATGAGGGGGGAGAAACGAATGGGTATCCACTTACTGGTGGCAGTGGTGGGTAATTTCCCCCCAACTCTAGCTTCTAGAGTTTTTTGGAGCACCCTCTTAAGAGCTTCACCAAAAACTGGGAGTTGTACTCGAGATTCTAGTTTTTTGCGGAGCGGCATATCGTGGAGCTACACCGTTTGGCTTGTATTTTCTAGAGCGGAGTTGAATTTTAAGGAGCGGAGCAGTCCCAAACAGGCTTAAATGCCTAGGAATCCCAAAACGCCTAAGCTATAGGTAAGGAAAGTGAGCGGAAACAGATGAACCAAGTATTGTTGCATTTCTTTCTTTATTTGTTAGCGAAAGCAAAACACAGATGAAAATCTTGTAAACAATACGAAATAACATTGCCAAAAAGGAATACAAAGCGAACCAGTTGTGGACACCTATATCAAAGTGAAAGGTTACCGAAACTTAAAAACCCCGACAACCATATAGAAAAATACACCTAAAATAACAAAATTGTTCAAATGCGCACCAGCGAAGTATGCCTAGAGTATGTGAGTGGGAGATGTGTAGTAGGGGGGACAAGGATCACAAGACTAGGGTGGGGGATATTTTTCGTGTGGATAGGAATCGGTGGTTTCCAACGTGTATATGTGCTGGGATGAAATGGCCTATGCCGGTAAGTGTAAATTTCTCCACATATGTTTACTAAAATTCCCTTTTTATTGAAGTTTACTCGAAAACGCTATTTTAGTTCCATTCCATTATAAATATTCATTCCGCTTCTATTATGTAAATTCCATTTCCTACTATGTATTTATGCTCTGTTTTTTTTTTCATGAATAGACAAGAAAAATGCTGCCTAGTTTTCATCCCTAGAAAGAAGCATGTAAACCCACACATTAGGTCTGTTCATGAAACTTAGATAGTACAAAATGCAAATTACAAATATTGTAATCATTGCATTGCTATCCACGTTCATGTATATCAATATATCTACTACTATAATTTAGCAGTTTTAAATTTGGATTTACCACTTCCCTCTTAGTTTCCCCCAAAACGTTGTCGAAGCAATTGGAGCCGTTCATTTCTCACAATACACTGACATCTACCACTCATAATCATCATCGCTACGAATCCAACGGCTAGCATGTGTGGGATTCGCCTCTCCTGCTGTCAGTAGCAGGTCTTCCTCAAGCACCGAACCAGTTGTGCGAACAACCTAGAAGCTAAGAGAATTTCACTTAAAAAAAAGGGAGCTAGGCAATTTTCCAGAAACTTATCGGTCTTCACAAGTGATTATGGGCGGTCCCAATGAATAGATTCTTTTAAAGCAAGTACAATAAGGTGATATAAGTAGACTATAGAGATTAAAATATTATATTTTGATTAGTTGGAGGAGAGAGAAGAGAAGCGGGTTGTAAGTTAGTAGCCAGCTGAGCACGAACCCCAAGACACTTTGTGAGATTTTAAGATGGGCCAACTCTTTACAAAATTGTACATATTTAAAACTTACTATTGTACATGCCGGCTATTAGGTTGGCTCTATATGACATGGCAACTCTTTATAGCTGAGTGTTGGTTGTATTATTAACCATGCTTTTAGCTTGACAGAGCCTGCCATAAAAAAAGGGCTATGGCACAACTCTCCAGGATATTTTGCGGGCAATTGATTTAGGTAGCAGTACCAAGTTACATTCGCAGTACCAAGTACCATTTGCAGAACTTATCACACTCTATTATGCCATCACAATTAAAGATTTGTTCAAGGCATATATTTCTTGATGGAGTAGGAACATTTAGTGTAGTCTGAAGGTATTCAAATTGTCTAATATGTATTTATTCTCCCAAAAAAATTAAAATACTTCATATTGGTATGTAAAAAAGTAAAATACATCCATGCTCCTAAAATTATATATTTAAGGTCCGGTTGGGTCCTATAACTATAAAAATGCACATCTAGATCATAAAAAGCAGAGAAGTGGTCACTGCAGGTCCTACCTTGGTCTGATTTGTCCATGTGGCACATTCATCAGATGTATTTTGCAAAAACTACACATTGCATGTATTCCTAATGAAATGTCTGTGCGCACACATAACTTGTGTGCAACATTCAATGGGGTGCAATACTGCACTCACGCCAACGAACCAGAGATAGAGGGTGAATTAAAGTGTCAGGGTAATTTGACCTTAGAATTTGAATTCCTCAAATTTGCAATGCGGCCTTAGGGGTGTTTGATTGAACTTAAGTTTGCCTTTTGCACTTTGGCTTATTAGCCAAAAAGCACCTATTTATGGGCTTACAAGCCCAATCAGACACCGACTTAGGGTGTGTTTGTTTGGACTCTTTTTACCAACTTCTACAGCTTCTGGGACAAAAGAGCTGGAGCCCAACCAAACATGTCGTTTCAGTACCAGCTCCATGCATCCCTTCCGTGGAGCGCTCCGAAAGAATCGAGCAGAAGCCGCAGCTGGGAAATCGGGCTTTTGTTCCTCGCAACGGGCTCCAAAGTAACCAATGACCAGTTTACCTCCCGCAAAAGCACATACTACGGCACAAATGCCCTCACCGGTTCGGCCTGTTCCCATCGACCCGAGCAGTCCTCTGTTTGTGGCGTCCCCGAACAAAGCCGTCGCCACGGAGACCGTGACTCCCTCCCGACGCCAACCCCGCTGGCCGCCGCCACGGAGATTGTTACTCCCTCCTGCCGCTGACCCCTCTGGCCTCGAACCTCACGACTTCCTCCCTCCCGCTGCCCCGAGCCTCTTGCCGACGGCGCCGCCGTGATGAGTTTCCTCGTCAATCACGGTCGTCGCCACGAGATTCCTCTCTCCCCTCCGTGGCGAATCGAGCAAAGGTGGTTGGATCGATGGTGGTCCATCCGGGGTCAACACCGGGCACGCACAGCTGTTGAGCGTGTCTATGCTTGCTGACAGCCCCCGGGCATTCCTGTGCTTGCCGTCGACGCAGGCCATCCCTGTGCAGGCTCCACATGGTCCTTCCCGGGTCAACGTCGGTGTGCGTTAATGCCTGCGTGTCCAATGTCCATGCTACACGTGTTGTCCAATGTCCATGCGCCAGCTGCTACTTGTCAAATACATTGTCTATATCATCAAACTAGTGTGATTCAATTCAAACATGTGAAAATTGGCCGCCTGCGACAAAAACATCTATTAATCAGGTCATTTATATTTTTAAAACATTACAATCAGCACTAAGCCTAATCACTGACATTTTGGTCATTTCAGCATGTTTCAGCAACAGCTGCAGCTGCTACAACATAACTACCAAACGACCACACCTCAACTCCAACCTTCCAGCCACAGCTAGCAGCTACAAGCCTACAACTGCTCCTTCCAGCCGGAGCCGTTGCAGCTGCAGCCGAAGAAGTTGCAGCCCAAACAAACACCCTTAGACTTCTAGACATAATGAGTAGTTTTAAGATAAGCCTTATGACCTGAAAATGATGAATTGTTAGGGGTCATTTTTATACGTTATATCGTGCAAAGCACGTGTAACTTACTAGTATTAGATGAAGGTACATGACATTTTAACTGGTAATGGTAAAATATGCTAGAAAACTCAACAAAAAATATTCATCCTTTAATTTGGTATGCCATCTTATAATTAATTAAGCATACACGACGGATCTTGATAACTATGCCCAAGAGGATCACGATCAATGGCGTACATATCCCATTTTAGTCGATATGGAACTTTAAAATTATATGGCTAACCTAAACATATCTATCTTTTTGCAGTTTAAATAAGCACACCATGTTAATCAGCTATAGTTTGTTCTGCAAAAAAATATCTCTACTCAGCAACCCGTGCCTCCAATATTTTCATAGCATATGTGTAGAGGACACACAGTTATATGCATATCCTTTTCTTAGCAGTATATACCTGCTTTCGGTAGTGTGTGAGTGTGGTGCTAATATATCTGATGCCACGTTTATGTTCATTTCGTCACCAACAGGGCTATCTATTAGGTAACCCGGCAACAGGTGAAAGGATCGACGAAAGCTCCAAAGTGCCTTTTGCTCACGGATTTGGTATAATATCAGATCAATTATATGAGGTAATTAACCTCGTCTGTATCCATTATCCCGTCAATCTGCTCATACAAACATTTACTCCTTCCATTCCTAAATACTTTAGTACAAAGTTGAGTCATCTATTTTGAAACGGAGGGAGTATAAGTCTTTTTAGAGATTTCACTACAAACTACATACGGATGCATATAGACATACTTATATTTAGGAATGGAAGGAGTATGTCAGAACTGTTGTGATACAAATAGTACTCAAATGGTATAAATTTCTTTCATGCAGACAATATTGGGTCATTGTCAAGGACAAGACTACAAGAATCCTACAAATGTGCTGTGTGCTAAAGCTCTGGGTACTTTCCATAGTGTAAGAACACGCCAGCCAGGATAACTTTTACTCCGTAAATATGAAGTATATGGCCGATCACTGAAGGTTACAGCGGTTCCAAATAATCCAATTGCAGCTCCTCTCCGAAGTTACGTTGCCCCATATTTTGTGGGACAAATGCGTGTATTCATCTGCTGGACCGCACGCGCAGACGGACGACTCGGCTGGTGCTGTCAGGAAGATCTTAAGCGAGGAAGCAGCTGGAATCAAAATGGAGAAACGGCTGAAACATCCGCCAGTCCGTCCTCCACTTGACTGTATTGTAAGTCAGCATCATGCGTGTGCCTCTAGTACCCTGCCCTGTATGTGTTCCCCGTTCAGTGGACTGACCTGATCTGATCATGCATGCATGCCCGATGGATCAGAACTACGCCCACTACCTGTCGTATTTCTGGGCGAACGACGAGCGCACCCGGGATGCCCTCGGCGTCAAGGACGGCACCGTGGACGAGTGGGTGAGGTGCCAAGATGGCGGCGTCCCGTACACCAGGGACATCGCGAGCAGCATCAAGTATCACCGCAACGTCACGGCCAACGGCTACCGCGCTCTTGTATACAGGTCCTCACATTTTTGCCCTGTTACTACTGCATACTGCATACAGCTTAAAGATCGAGTGTCATTCTGATGGGATTTTGTTTGGTGTCCATGGCAGCGGCGACCACGATTCGGTGGTGCCGCACCTCGGGACGCAGGCGTGGGTGAGATTGCTCGGCTTCCCGATCGTTGACGAGTGGAGGGCGTGGCATCTCCATGGCCAGTCTGCCGGGTTCGTCGCCGTCGTCTCCTTCTTGTTGCATGTTCTGTTTATTTCAGTCCCTAACAGTGATTTCTCCGCTTCATTTCTTTCGCACGGGTTTGCAGATTCACCGTAAGTTACTCCAACAACATGACATTCGCGACCGTAAAGGTAAGCAAATTACTTATTGCTCCACCTTCTCTGCCTGTGTTGGTGGGAGGCACAGTTTATTAGAAAACCGCTTCTAAATTGCTGCTCTGGATTTGGTTTTCAGGGAGCCGGTCACACGGCCCCTGAGTACGAGCCTGAGAAGTGCTTCGCCATGTTCAGCCGTTGGATCCTGAATCAACCACTCTAATCTATTGTATTTTGTATTGTGAAAAGGAAAACCATGTACATGTAGAACCTTGTGCATGTAGTTCCCATTGAACAAACATGCACATCCAGGATGCGTTGATGCAAGATGTGAGTTTGTGACTTTGCGTTCGACTCATCTCGCTTGTGTGCGGGTTGAATATCTGATTCTTTTTGTGAGAGGCTGGTTTCTTGAGGTTTTGGCAAGAGACATACGGTCCCAGTCATGTATATGGTAATGTTCAGTCGGTCCCAGTCATGTATATGGTAATGTTCAGTCGTTTGATAAAAGCATGTAGCTGCCATATTGAACCGTATAGACTGTTGTCTTCTACAAATCATTCTGACTTTTTAACAGTATCTTCAGCAGTAGCTTTGATACCTCTAATTTTCATTTTCATTATTGTCTTCCTTCGATTTTATACTTCTACTTTAGGCATATCATTTTCTTGCACAGCATTGGTGTTTGAAAAAATGCCCCCAAATCTTCTCGCAAAATATTGACAAAACATTCTCCATCCAACAAAAATATATTCCCCATTTTGTCGTCCACAGATAAATGTAGACATTTCATTTTTTCTCACTTGGTAAGCAACTACCCTTTCTGTTGCTCTAAAAATCCGCATACAATCACATAGCAAGTCCTTGCAATCTGGACAACAACTATTCAGGAAAATAGAACGGGCTCCGTGCAACTTTGCGGAAAAAGCTTAGGCGTAGTTTATGCAAAAATCAAACTCATTTGGGACCTATTTTCCTCTGATCCAAATGGGCCAAAACTCTGTGGGTATTCCCCTACACCTTTAATGCTCACATCACCCAACTCTCAGCCTCTAATTCTTCAATCTTAAGCTTCTGGCATTTCCTCAAACAATTGGCCGGTAGAAGGATATGTGGCATGTCTCTGACCGCCACTAGCGAGGCCCAACGCTTCCCTCCTGCCGCTACTTCTAGAGCTCAGTGCGATGCCACGAACCATCCACTCTAGTAGTATTCAAGAGATTTTCATACTTTGCATGCCACGAATGATTTTATTTTATTCACCACACTCTTATAGCTAGGCATTTATTTATTTTTCTTTCTTTCTTATTTTGCGGCGAAAAGAGAATTGTATTGGTTGAAAAATCAAAGCAGTCTTGCAAAGTTAGACATTTGTTCCACAAGTAAAGAATCATAATAATTTCGAACTTCTAAACTCACATTTGGAATCCAAGCACAATCCAAAGCAAAGTGTATTGTTTTTCCTTTTCTTTTCATGCCTCTAACCATTCTTGATTAGCCAAAACAGGCCAAAAAATTTTATCATAGGCACCTTTACTTTTGAGAGGTGAAGGACGATGTACAACCGCTAATTTACCTCATGTGTTTTTTTATTTTAAACTGCAAATTTATTTTTGAAGGAATTTTAACTATAAACATTAAATATTATGCATTAGTTTTCCTCCTCATAAAGATATAATGGAGGATGGTCACGTTTGATAAAAGAGTAAGTTCCAATTTTAATATCTAGTTGTACGACAACTAGCTGCATTTTAAAGTCCTGCCACATTTACCTCTTAATTGTGACATTTGTGACAATTTTTCATCCTATTTTACTGTTTTCTAAAACTGAAAAAAAAATCTGTATCCACATGCTAAGGGCAATATGGCAGCCGATTAGGCTTATAACTTGAACGCACATTTGTTAAAGGGGCAACGAATCATGTGAAATTTCAACAAATTCAATAAAAAAAATGAAATTGGGCATGACGTATATGTGCGGCTAGTTGCACCACACTACTCAATACATATCAGATATATCCATAACGAATTTGATATTTGAATTAGTCAACTGGGACGTCACTCGGATATGGGTCCATGCCAGTCTCCACCACAAGGTTACAACTAAGGGGGAAATGAGCCTCTCTTTTTTGACGCCAGACAAACGTTGTCATAGGGAAAAGACTAGGGAGTAAAATGTAGAATTTGCTCTCTCTTTTTTTTTGAGGGAAGGCCATTATGGCTAGCTTTATTAAGATCAAATAATCAGTACATCATCCACTAGTTTAGCTGTGAGGCAACCCAGGGGCTCCTCAGACCAGCTACTCGAAATCTTATTACAAAAGCAATACTGAGCTAGCTCATGAGTCGCTTGATTAGCGGACGGAAACAATGTATAAACTTAACCTTCCCAATAGAAACACTAATATCAACACATTCCACGAAGATTGCTGAAGCAGCATCCCACTAACGTGGCTCACCAATGCAGAAATCTACAACAATGAGAGAATCTGATTCCACTTCTACACGGTGAACTCCCAAGTTGTTTGCAAGAGTTAATCCATAGAGCATCGCCATTGCCTCCATAGTTGCCACATTTGCAGCATGGGGGACATAGACACATTGAGCCGCCAACAGATTACCATCCTTAGCACTGCAGAAGTAGCACCCGCACCCTCATCGTCATGATATGTTGCGTCAACATTAAGTTTGATGAATTTTGGCTCGGGTCTGACCCATTTATGTTCCCCTCCTTCAGGCTTCCGCACACACGAGCGTTGGTAATTACTCGCAATTGCTAACATAGAAACGGGCCATCTTGTAGGGGGTGGAGTAGCTTGATCATGAGTAATTTGCCTTCTGATCCACCATAAGTACCAACACCCTACAGCAAGAATCTGCTTCATATCCAATTGTGGTTTTATATGTGTCGACATTGCCGGTAGTATCAATAGATATTCCATGATGGCCGAGCCTAAACGGTCAATGATGATAGCTTCATTAATAGTATCGAGCATTCCCAGCTTGCTCCAAAACTCCTTGGCATGCATACATTCAAATAGAAGGTGTCGAACATCCTCAGCAGCTTGATGGCAGATTGGACAAGCTCCATTAGATCCAATATGTCTATTAGTAAGTATAGCTTTTAAAGGGATAATTCCATGCAGGACCCGCGAACAAAAAATTTAGACTTTACGTGGGATTTGTAATTTCCATAAAAAACTCCATATAGCCTGGATTTGGGACCCTCCTGGCAGCGCCATAGTGTTTGCATGGGCCCTATATTTTTGTATCCACTGAACATGATACACTGACCGAACTGTGAATAGTCCCTTTCGGTCTGGATGCCACGCAATTAAGTCTTCAAAGGTTTGAAGATTAACAGGAATTTGCATGATTCTGCGAACATATACCGGTATGAATATAGATCTGATTAACTCCTCATCCCACGTATCTGTTATAGGGTCTATCAATTCACTAACCCGTGTTACAATCGTTTGGCCTCTGACAATGATAATTCTTCTATTCAGACTAGCTGGGACCCATGGATCATTCCAAATATTGACCATCTTGCCGGTCCCGATCCTCCAGATATAACCAAGCTTAAAAGTTTCAAGGCCCTTCAGTATACTCTGCGAGGTGAAAGAAGAACCATTCTTTGGAGTAGCCTGCAAAAGGGTTCCATTAGGGAAATACTTGGCCTTAAGAACTCTCGCACAAAGGGATTCTGCACTAGTAATAAGTATCCAACTTTGTTTTGCGAGCATCGCAAGATTAAAGGATTGGAGGTCCCTGAATCTCATACCCCCCCCCCTCATTTTTTGGATAGCACAATTTCCACCAAGAGAACCAATGCATCATCCTATGTTCCTCACCATCACCCCACCAGAACTGAGCAATTAAATTTGTGATCTCCCCAAAGGTAAGCTAAATACTGACATAACAAAACTAGGAAATCCTGAGCCACATACTTCCTTACCACCAGTGGACAGTTGCTTCTCCATCCATCCCCTGAGTCTTTCCTTTATCCTTTCACAAAAGTGTTTTAACAATTGCTCCTAATCCGCCCCCACCATGGCAGGCAAGCCAAGATATTTATCAGATAGAGCCTCCGTATCAATATGAAGCAACTGGCAAATTTCAGTCCTAGATACCACAGGTGTATTAGGACTAAAAATATACTTGATTTTGATAGACTCACCATTTGACCTGAACTTTGGCAGTAGGAATCTAGCACATGCTGTAAGGAAGCTGTATTTAGAACATCTGCGCTCATGAGAATTAGAGAGTCGTCAGCAAATAAAAGGTGTGATACCGATGGTGCATTTTTGCACACTCTAATTCCCTCAATGCCACTAGCCTCTTCTTCAAACTGCAATAGACTAGAAAGCCCTTCCGCACAAAGGAGAAATAGGTAAGGGGAGAGGGGATCCCCCTGCCTAATCCCCCTAGTAGGAGTAAAAATATATGTTTCCTGAGAATTGAATCTCACTTTATACCTCACCGAGTTGATGCACGCCATCATCATATCAATCGAATGCTCATGAAAGCCTAGTTTGTGCATCATAACCCTTAGAAAATTCCATTCAACTCGGTCATATGCTTTTTGCATGTCAAGCTTAACCGAACATAATCCCATTTTCCCCGACCTCTTGTTTTTGATCTTATGAATACATTCATATGCTACCAAGATGTTATCCGTAATCATTCTCCCCGAAACAAAATCACTTTGCGTAGGGGATATAATTTCCGGCAGAATGTTTTTCAAGCGTAGTGCTAACATCTTTGAAAAAAAATTATAAAGGACATTGCATAAGCTAATAGGACGAAACTGAGTAACTAGTTCAGGGGATTCAACCTTGGGGATCATGACAATTATTGTATCATTCCACTCATCCGGAATTTGCCTGGAATTTATTGCAACCAGTACCTCCTGAGTTATTGATACCTCTCCAACGTATCTATAATTTTTGATTGTTCCATGCTATTATATTATCCATCTAGGATGTTTTATATGCATTTATATGCTATTTTATATGATTTTTGGGACTAACCTATTAAGTTAGAGCCCAGTGACAGTTCTTGTTTTTTCCTTGTTTTTGAGTTTTACAGAAAAGGAATACCAAAAGGAGTCCAATTGACGTGCCAATTTTTGATGTTTTTTATGGACCAAAAGAAGCCCCTGGAGTAAAAGAGTTGGGCCAGAAGAGTCCCGAGCCGTCCACGAGGGTGGGGGGCGTGCCCTACCCCCCTAGGCGTGGGCCCCTATCTCGTGGAAATCTCGGAGACCCCCCCCCCCCAGACTTGAGACCTACGCCAAAAATTTCTATAAATACAGAAACCTCCAGAAAATAACCTAGATCGGGAGTTCCGCCGCCACAAGCCTCTGTAGCCACCAAAAACCAATCGGGACCCTGTTCCGGCACCCTGGCGGAGGGGGGATCCCTCACCGATGGCCATCTTCATCATCCCAGCGCTCTCCATGATGAGGAGGGAGTAGTTCACCCTCGGGGCTGAGGGTATGTACCAATAGCTATGTGTTTGATCTCTCTCTCTTTCTCGTGTTCTTAATTTGGCACGATCTTGATGTATCACAAGCTTTGCTATTATAGTTGGATCTTATGATGTTTCTCCCCCTCTACTCTCTTGTAATGGATTGAGTTTCCCTTTGAAGTTATCTTATCAGATTGAGTCTTTAAGGATTTGAGAACACTTGATATATGTCTTGCATGTGCTTATCCGTGGTGACAATGAGATATTCACGTGATCTACTTTATGTATATTTTGGTGATCAACTTGCGGGTTCAATGGCCTTGTGAACTTATGCATAGGGGTTGGCACACGTTTCATCTTGACTCTCCGGTAGAAACATTTGGGTACTCTTTGAAGTACTTTGTGTTGGTTGAATAGATGAATCTAAGATTGTGTGATGCATATCGTATAATCATACCCACGGATACTTGAGGTGACATTGGAGTATCTATGTGACATTAGGGTTTTGGTTGATTTGTGTCTTAAGGTGTTATGCTGGTATGAACTCTAGGATAGATCGAACGGAAAGATTATCTTCGTGTTATTTTACTACGGACTCTTGAATAGATCGATCAGAAAGAATAACTTTAAGGTGGTTTCATACCCTACAATAATCTCTTCGTTTGTTCTCCGCTATTAGTGACTTTGGAGTGACTCTTTGTTGCATGTTGAGGGATAGTTATATGATCCAATTATGTTATTATTATTGAGAGAACTTGCACTAATGAAAATATTGTTGGGGAATGTAGTAATTTCAAAAAATTTCCTACGCACACGCAAGATCATGGTGATGACATAGCAACGAGAGGGGAGAGTGTTCGTCCACGTACCCTCGTAGACCGTAAGCGGAAGCGTTAGCACAACGCAGTTGATGTAGTCGTACATCTTCACGATCCGACCGATCCAAGCACCGAACGTACGGAGCCTCCGAGTTTAGCACACGTTCAGCTCGATGACGATCTCCGGCCTCCGATCCAGCCGAGCTCCGGAGATGAGTTCTCACAAGACGACAGCGTGGTGACGATGATGATGTTCTATCGCGCAGGCTTCGCCTAAACTCCGCGACGATATGACCGAGGTGGAATATGGTGGAGGGGGCACCGCACACGGCTAAGGAACGATCCGTAGATCAACTTGTGTGTCTTTGGGGTGCCCCGCCTCAGATATAAAGGAGCTGGGGAGGAGGCGGCCAGCCCAGAGGGCGCCAAGTGGGGGAGTCCTACTCCCACCGGGAGTAGGACTCCCTTTCCAAGTAGGAGTAGGAGAAGGGGAAAGAGGAGGAAGAGGGAAGGAAAGGGGGGGGCGCCTTCCCTTGTCCTATTCGGACTAGGAGGGGAGGGCCCCTCCCGGCTCCTTCCTCTTCTCCCTCTTGGCCCATGTAGGCCCATTAACCCCGGGGTTCCGTAACCTCCTGCATCTCAGAAATGCCGATTTCACCCGGAACCATTCCGATATCCAAATATAGGCTTCCAATATATCAATCTTTATGTCTCAACCATTCCGAGACTCCTCGTCATGTCCGTGATCACATCCGGGACTCCGAACAAACTTCGGTACATCAAAACTTATAAACTCATAATAAAACTGTCATCAAAACGTTAAGCGTGCGGACCCTACGGGTTTGTCAGGACCCCGACTCAATACCACATCGATCTAGCATGTAACACCTCATATCACTTTGCAGCCTCACGCACGGTATCCCCACGGGTGTCGCCTTACCTTTGCCCAGACCGCTTATGCCTTTTGGCACACGATATGATAGTGTCGCTAGCATCCATATGATAAGGAGCCCTGGCTGACATGGCTAGTCGTAAACCCAAAGTGGCACAAACTTACTGAGGACAGCATCCATGACCCAAAGATCGAACGTGTCGGTCATCGAACGAGTGAATCCAGTCAGTAGCATGGGCTAACAAGACACCGGTGAACCGGGCAGTAGCGGCTAACAGACTCGGTATTCATCGCGTGACATTTCCCGAAGGGATGTACACAGAACGAAGAAGGACACATGCCGGCCAGCCTAAGTGTTCTGGAGCAGTAGCACGCTACCATGGTTGAGTGGAAGCACTAGGAGACATTTCCCGGTAAGAGAGGCTACTAAGGATAAACAACTAGATAGTCAGATCCCACACATAACAATACACATTACACGTACGCATAACATGCAAGTATGTGCTGTACAACATGGCATCACAGCATAACTCAACTACTCATATAGATAAAGGCTCAGAAGAGCCATCATAGCATTTATTGCAACAGGGGTCACAAGACCCATCATACAGAGCATACAAGCAACAAGCGGAAGCATTACATGTCTGGGTACAGACATCTACAAAAGAAAAAGGCTGAAGAGCCTGACTATCTACAACATCCGATCAAGATCGTAGCTGAGGTACAAGCTACTTGTCGAAGTCCACGAGAACACTAGTAAGACCGAAGTCTCCGCTGCAAAAACATACATAAAGCAACATGAGTACAAAGGTACTCAAAGAAGACTTACATCGATCCTATCATACATGCATTTGTATCAAGAGGGTAATGTGGGGTTTAGTTGCAGCAAGCCAGCTTTGACTCAGTGGCTATCCTATTCTACGACTACCAGAACTTCTTTGAGGTGATATGGCGCACACGAGTCCACTAATCACCACACAATACACTGTTATGGATTCATCCCCGTCTCCCTACGAGAAGGCCATCCATAGCACTCACACATGTCTTGAGCATTTTATGTATCCACTTCAAGTTATCTATGTACCATGTAAGCATCCAAGAAGTCCATATCCGCGGACCCGGCTATTCGAATAGATCATGTTAACCCTGCAGGGGTGTACTTCTTCACACACGCTCTCGCCACTTACCGCCATGTACACGTCATGTATCTCGGCAACCTTCAAGCGGAAGCCTGGCGAGGGTGTCGGCCATGACCTGACTAACCACACAAGACTCTAGCCTAGGTTTATCGCCTATTCGGGTTCCATCTGCAAGGAGATCCGGCCGGGGTGTCGCTCACGGCCCCAAACGATGTGAACAGGGTTCCCAAGCCCACCTCGCCGGATGGATCTACGCTTGGTACACCGTGCCACTTGTGCCTAGTCTGTCCCAAGCCCACCTGGCCGGGTGCCACTTGGTAGACTACTAACACTACCTACAAACACCAGAAACTAGTTGCGACTCCTGGACAGAGATCAAGTTGGTCAATAAGTCGAGAGGGCTTGGAACGCCCGGAGCCCAATGTGTGGTAGTATCGAGTCATTGGACAACATACATAGAACTCAGTGCTTAAGGACGGTTCCAGTGAGACAACCCACCATGTACACCTACATGGCCTCTCACCGCTACCTTTACCAAATCGTGTTCACACACTTAACTCTCAGCATCAGAACATATCATGACACTCCAATTCATTCCCAATGAATCAGACCTGACACAACTCTAAGCAATAGCAGGCATAGCATGGTAGGAACACAACATGGCTCAATCAACTCCTACACATGCTAGTGGGTTTCAACTATTTACTGTGGCAATGACAGGTCATGCAGAGGAATGGGTTCAACTACCGCAGCACAAAGTAGCAGATGAATCGCCATTGTCCTAATGCAATAACTGAGAGCAGGAGCGAGAGAGTAGGATTGTATCGGAATGAACAAGGGGGTTTGCTTGCCTGGTAGATCAATAGAGGAGGCACTGCTTCACAGACAGGTACTCTGGAACGGTCTCCGGAGCAAGACCTATCGAGAAGGAACAGTGTCGGCAATCAATACACAAACATATGCAACAATATGATGCATGAACATGGCATGTAGATGTGATGTTGTTTGAGCTAATGCAACTAGTAATCAAATTGAATGAAGTCCATTTGAATCAAATATTCAAATGCATCTCCAAAATAAGCTCCTTATATATGCCATTATATGTTTTCACCTATACAGCAGGTTTAGGTTGGTTTCTCATGCATGAAACTGGTACAGATGGAAAGATTGCATTTTTCTGATAATTTTTCATATATAAATTATTTCAATCTGAGCTACGGTTGAATTTCTATGATTTTTTGAAGTTTGAATCATTTTCTGGAATTTCCTGATTTAAAAGAATTAAACTAATTCCAGAAAATAAATAATGGCGTCAGCCTGACGTCAGCACTGCGTCAGCAGTCAACCTGGGTCAAACCTGACATGTGGGGCCACACGTCAGTGACACAGTGGTTAAGCCCGGGTCAAACCCAAGACCGACTGTGGTTTGACTTGGCCCCGGGGCCCACGGTGGTGGTGGGGTGGCTTAGGCTGCGGGATTAAGCGCTAATGACAGCCACGTCGGCCTCGCCGGAGTTCGGCCGGCGACGACCTCGAACCGCGGCGGATGTTCACCGGAGACGCTGTTCCGGCAGCGGTTCGACGCGCTGAGGGCACCAGAGGAGAGCCCACGCTTGTCCGCATCAATGGAGCAGGTGGGAGGCCGCGGGGGCGGCTGGGCTCGCCGAAACGGAGCTCGCGGCGGCGGCCGGAGTTCGGTGGCTTGCGGGCGCGGCGGTTGAGCTAGCTAGACGGGGCAAACGAGCACGGGGAGGAGGGGGAAACGAAGTAGAGATCACGGCGGATCCAGCGAAGGCGTCAGCGAGCTCGGGGAAGCACTAGTGCGGCCGGAGCATCGTCGGCGATCTCGGGCAGCCGGTGACGAAGACGATGGCGATGGTGGCGCTCCAGGGCCTCCCGAGGCGCGTGGCTTGACGGGGAGGTAGCCGGCGATGTGGCGGAGCTTCTGCGCGTGTCGGAGAGGCGAGGGGGAGGCGGTGGCTACGACGGCGACAAGCTGCGGCGACGGTGGTGTTCGGACGTCGCGCAAGAAAGAGCGAGGGAGAGGAGGGGAGGCCAGGGGAGAGAGACAGAGCGGTGTGGGCGGCGCGTGGCGTCGTGCGGGTCTTCTAGGCGATGAGGGGGAGAAGCAGGAGGTGGCGGGGGACGTGGCCCCGGCCGAACGCGTGGTCGCGCGCGTGCCCCTGTCCTCCTGGCGCGAGGAAGGGATGATGGGCGCGGCCGGTGGGCTGGGCCGGCTGGCTGGGCTGGGCAAAGCCAGCCGTGCCGTGCCAGGCCGCGGGTAAGTCCAGGTAAGTCTTTTCCTCTTTGTTTAACTTTTCTATTTTCTGACATTTGTTTCTGATTTAGTAAAATACTAAATCAATTTATTTTCTTATGCCAATTTTTGTAGGAACTGGTGGCATTATTCCAGAGCTCCTCAACAAATGGCATAATTTTTGGACATATAATATATATATATAACATTTATATATCCAATGCAAATAATTATGCATTAATTCCAAATGCCCAAAATAAATACTTATGAGCTCCCAAAAATAATGGTTTGACTTTTATCTCTGTCCAGTATTTTCAGAGGGCAACATGAGCATTTTCTTGGACCCTTTTGGAGCAATTTTTATATTTGGGTCATTTCCAGAGATGATTCTGAGGGTTTCACAAATCCTCATTTCAAATTTAAATGGAATTTAAACATGATGCACACATGACTAGCTAGCCTTGAGCATACTGGAACTAGGGATGTGACAACTCGCCCCCACTTGAAAGAATCTCGTCCCGAGATTCGGGGGTCGACGGAAAGAAGGTGGGGTACTCCAGTCGAAGACGATCTTCTCGCTCCCAAGTAGCTTCTCTCTCGGAATGATGAGACCACTGAACTTTGAGAAACTTGATGTTATGACGTCGAGTGACATGCTCTGCTTGATCAAGAATGCGAACCGGGTACTCTCTGTATGTGAGGTTATCTTGGAGATCAAGCGTTTCGTGGTCCACTCCGCGGATAGGATCCGAGAAACAACGCCTGAGTTGAGAGACG
Organism: Aegilops speltoides; assembly: GCA_021437245.1. NCBI lineage: Eukaryota > Viridiplantae > Streptophyta > Magnoliopsida > Poales > Poaceae > Aegilops > Aegilops speltoides. The sequence goes on from CM038142.1 coordinate 467,891,841, forward strand.
TGGAAGACATCATGGACTCGAGAAAGATGTGGGGGTAGTTCCAACTGGTAGGCAACCTCTCCTCGTTTAGCGAGAATGCAAAAAGGACCAATGTAACGAGGAGCCAACTTGCCCTTGATACCGAAACGATGGGTACCCTTCAAGGGAGTAACCCGAAGGTAAGCTTTGTCGCCAACTTCATAAGTCATATCCTTATGATGACGATCATACTAGCTCTTTTGACGAGACTGGGCTGTTTTCAAATTCTCACGAATGATGCGAACTTGCTCCTCTGCCTCCTGGATCATGTCCGGTCCAAAGAATTGTCTTTCACCGGTTTCTGACCAGTTCAAAGGTGTTCGACATCTTCGTCCATAGAGAACCTCAAAAGGAGCTTTCTTGAGACTGGATTGATAGCTATTGTTATAAGCAAACTCGGCGAAAGGAAGACATTTCTCCCAATCCATACCGAATGAGATAACGCAAGCTCTAAGCATGTCTTCGAGAATTTGGTTGACCCGTTCCACCGACCACCGATCGAGGGTGGAAAGCGGTACTGAAGGAAAGATGGGTTCCCATGGCAGTTTGGAAACTCTCCCAGAAATGAGAAGTGAAAAGACTGCCACGGTCTGAATTGATCTCTAGTGGAACACCATGAAGTGACACTATTTGAGAAATATATAAGTCAGCGAGCTGACTAGCAGTGATACTCTCTCGAACAGGAAGGAAGTGACCCACTTTGGAGAGATGATCAATGACTACGAAGATAGCATTATTCCCTCTCTTGGTCCTAGGAAAGCCGGTGATGAAATCCATACCAACTTTATCCCATTTCCACTCAGGAATAGCTAAAGGCTGAAGGGTGCCAAGAGGTCTCGATGCTTTCGCTTAACGCGACGACAAACGCCACGATTAGCAATAAACCGAGCGATTTCTCTCTTCATCCTAGTCCACCAGAACCTCTGGCGTAGGTCCTGATACATCTTAGTACTACCGGGATGAATTGTGAGAGGAGATTCATGCGCCTCCTTAAGAATCAATTGTCGCAGATGTTGATTCTTGGGAACCACCAAGCGATTCTCAAAGAAAACAACACCACGATCATCCATAGAGAAACATCCACCAACTCCCTTCTTAATGTTTCTCTTGATCCGGGAAATTCCCGTATCCTGTTTTTGAGCTGCGATAATCCGATCCTCAAGATCAGGTTTCGCCACCAAGGTAGAAAGGAATCCGTGAGGATCTATGTGAAGGTTAAGCTTACAAAATTCCTCATGGAGAAGTGGTTGGCCTTGCTGCAACATAAGATTGTTGCAGTAGGATTTACGACTTAGCGCATCAGCCATGACATTAGCTTTGCCTGGGGTGTAGGTAATCCCTAAATCATAATCTGAGATCAACTCCAACCAACGTCTTTGCCTAAGGTTCAAATCTGGTTGGGTGAAAATATACTTGAGACTCTGGTGATCGGTGTAGATCTCGCAACGTTTACCAAGGAGGTAATGTCGCCAGGTCTTGAGTGCATAGACTACGGCTGCAAGCTCTAGATCATGTGTAGGATAATTCTCCTCATGTGGATGCAACTGTCGAGATGCATAGGCAATCACATGACGATCCTGCATAAGAATGCAACCTAGTCCCTGTCGTGAGGCGTCACAATAGATAACAAAGTCTTTAGTGAAACCGTGGCACAAGTATGGGAGCAGAAGTCGGTGTCTTTTCGGCCTCGAAAACTGTACTCACTGCTTGTGGGGACCACTCAAACTTTTTATCTTTCTTCAGAAGTTCCGTGAGGGGTTTGGCTACTTTGGAGAAGTTTTCAACAAAACGGCGACAATAGCTGGCTAGACCAAGGAAACTCCTAACTTGTTTAACGGTTTCAGGTTGAGTCCAATCGAGAACGGCCTTCACTCTCTCGGGATTGACAGCAATGCCCTTACCAGAGATTACGTGGCCTAGGTAGGTCACTTCTGGCAACCAAAATTCACACTTGGAGAACTTGGCATAAAGGCGATGCTCTCTGAGTTTTTCTAACACAAGTCTAAGATGTTCGGCATGCTCTTCCTCGTTCTTCGAGTAAATAAGAATATCATCGAGGTAAACCACGATTTAACTTATCTAGGTACTCCATGAAGATCGAGTTCATCAAGCGGAGAAGGTAGCTGGGCGTTGGTTAGACCGAAGGACATGACGGTGTACTCGATCGCCATAACGAGTGACAAAGGCTGTCTTGGGGATGTCCCCGTTTCTGATTTTGATTTGGTGGTAGCCTAACCTCAAATCCATCTTGGAGAAGACTGAGGATCCAGCGAGCTGATCATACAGATCGTTGATCCTGGGAAGCGGATATTTGTTCTTTGACCAAATTAACGGGATGGTAATCTACAACCATCCGGTCCGTACCATCCTTCTTCTTGACGAAGAGGACGGGGCAAGCCCAAGGAGAAGAACTAGGACGGATGAAACCCTTTTGCAAGGACTCATCAAGTTGTTTCTTAAGCTCGGCTAGTTCTAAGGGTGCCATCTTGTAAGGTCTCCTAGAGATTGGAGCAGTTCCTGGAATAAGATCTATGACGAACTCTACATCTCTTGTGACGCCCCCGATTCAATCGTACACTAATCATGCACGCAAACGTGTACGATCAAGATCAGGGACTCACGGGAAGATATCACAACACAACTCTAAAACATAAATAAGTCATACAAGCATCATAATACAAGCCGGGGGCCTCGAGGGCTCGAATACAAGTGCTCGATCATAGACGAAGTCACGGAAGCAACAATATCTCGAGTACGACATAAGTTAAACAAGTTTGCCTTAAGAAGGCTAGCACAAACCGGGATACAGATCGAAGAGGCGCAGCCTCCCGCTCGATCCTCCTAAACTACTCCCGGTCGCCGCCGCGGCTGCACGTAGTAGTAGGCACCTCCAGTGTAGTAGTCGCCATCGACGGTGGCGTCTGCCTCGATTTCCAGATCTGGTTGCGACAACCGTAAAGAAAGGAAAGGGGAAAAGGGGAGAAAGCAACCGTGAGTACTCATCCAAAGTACTCGCAAGCAAGGAGCTACACTACATATGCATGGGTATATGTGTAAAGGGCCATATCGCTGGACCGAATCTGCAGAATGCCGTAATAAGAGGGGATAGCTAATCCCGTCAAGACTACGCTCGCAGCCTCCGCCTCGCAAAGCATGTAGAAGAGAGTAGATTGAAGTCCTCCAAGTAGCATCTCCAAGTAGCATCACCAAGTAGCATCTCCAAGAGCATCGCATAGCATAATCCTACCCGCAATCCTCTCCTCGTCGCCTGTTAGAGAGCGATTACCGGGTTGTATCCGCACTTGGAAGGGTGTGTTTTATTAAGTATCCGGTTCTAGTTGTCATAAGGTCAAGGTACAACTCCGGTCGCCCTTTACCGAGGGACACGGCTATTCAATAGATAAACTTCCCTGTGGGTGCACCACATAACCCAACACGCCGATCCCATTTGGCCGACACACTTTCTGGGTCATGCCCGCCTCGAAGATCAACACGCCGCAGCCCCACCTAGGCACAACAGAGAGGTCAACACGCCGGTCTAAATCCTATGCACGCAGGGTGCGGGCCCATCGCCTCGAAAGCACACCGCACGCTATCTGACGACGCCGGTGAGCGCACCTAGCAACCTCCATTACAAAGGAAGTTGCGTTAACGCAGTCCAACCCGGCTAGCGCCGCTCGTCGCCGACGCCAAGAAGGCTTCGCCGATACCACGACGCGGGATACCCATAACTACTCCCACGAGATGGTTAGTGCGATAGACCAAATGGCCGATTCGGATCAAATACCAAGATCTCGTTAAGCGTGTTATTATCCGCGAACGCCGAACAGGCCAGCCCACTGCCTCCTAGGTGGTCTCAACCTGCCCTATCGCTCCGCCACAAAGTGTGATCGGGGCCGTCGGGAACCCAGGCCCACCTCTACCGGATGGAGCCACCGTCCTTTCGGCCCCTCGTCGTAATCACTTGCGGGTACTCAATGAGCTGACCCGACTTTAGTCACCATCTGTATAGTATGTATGTATGTATAGTATATACCCGTGATCACCTCCCAAGTGATCACGGCCCGATAGTATAGCAAGGCAGACTGACAAGAATGTAGGGCCAATGATGAATAACTAGCATCCTATACTAAGCATTTAGGATTGCGGGTAAGGTATCAATGACTGTAGCAACAATGTCAGGCTATGCATCAGAATAGGATCAAAGGAAAGCAGTAACATGCTACACTACTCTAATGCAAGCAGTATAGAGGAGAATAGGCGATATCTGGTGATCAAGGGGGGGCTTGCCTGGTTGCTCTAGCAAGAAGGAGGGGTCATCTTCGGTGTAGTCGAACACACGGACATCAACACCGGTCTCAGAGTCTACCGGAAAGAAGTAACGGGGGGAACACAATAAATAACAGAGCAATCAAATGTAACACAAATAAAGATGCGGCAATATGCGGTGCTAGGGGTGACCTAACATAGTGGTAGGTGATACCGGCGAAGGAGGGAAACATCCGGGAAAGTATCCCCGGCGTTTCGCGTTTTCGGACAGATGAACCGGAGGGGGAAAGTTGTGTGTTCGCTATGCTAGGAATGTGTGTCGGACAAACAGGCTGCGTATCCGGATTCGTCTCGTCGTTCTGAGCAACTTTCATATACAAAGTTTTTCCATCCGAGCTACGGATTATTTTATATTAATTTTTTAAGTTTCAGTTCATTTTCTAGAAATTACTGGATTTAATTTAATTCGAAATTATAATAGTAATTATTTTTGTCTCCTAGTGTTACTCTAGCCTATGAGTATGCCGGTGGGGCCAGTGGGGTGGGTTGACCTAGTCAAAGATTGAATAGTCAAAGGATGAATAGTATAGCCTGGTCCCATATGCCATTGTCTCAAATGTTAATAAAACAACTCACTAATTTAATCAAGGGGGAGTCCCACATTTCATCTACTAGTAGATAACCTAACTACTAATTAATCCTAACTAATTGGACATGGCTGGAAATTAGTCACGGCCGGCCACACACAGAAAACACATACGCACACACACAGAACACATAGCTAGGGGTTACTTTCCTGTTAACACAACAAAGCATTTTGTAATTTTCATAGGATTTAATCCAGCATCGAAAGGATTTAATCTAGTGGCATAAAATGGAGTTTGTCATGTATATTTTCTACTTATATTATTTTTACTCATGTTAGCACTTGATTAGTTGTTGTTTAGGGCTGTCCAGAGAGTTACTCAATGTAATATTGGTAAAGCTAGTTGCATCTCTGATGAGTTAGCAGCAGCAGCAAGACAGCAAGCGGGTGGCTGGACAAGGGTGTGTGGTTGCACGGCGCAGGCCAGGCGAGGCTGGGGCGGCTGGGCCGCAGCGGCAGCGCGCGAGCACGCGCGCGACGTGAGCAGCAGGAAGAGGAGGCAGCAGCGGGAGCCTAGGCGAGGCCACGACGGGCTCGGGCTGTCCAGCGGCCGAGACCACGACGACAAGGCCCAGAGGCGGCTGGGCATGGCCTGACGAGCGCGCCAGCAGCGCGGGCGGGTCGCGGGCGAGCACGAGGCGGGCGCGGGTTGCTCGGGTGAGGCGCGCGGCGGCGGTGGGCGGAGGCGCCCACGACGGGCTTCGGCGACAGAGCGAGGGGAAAAGCGGGGACGGCGGTGGCTCACCCCGGGAGGTCGGGCCTTCGGGGTGGACGGGCGGCGCTTGAGCGACGGTTCCGACGAAGACGACCGGCGGCAGAGGTTGATGGAGGGTTCGATCCGCTGATGGAGAGGGCCTCGGCTTGAGCCGAAGGGCGGAGCCGACGTGGACGACGACGTTGGTCCTCCGGGACGTCTCCGTGAGGCGCGGGATGGATGGAGGCAGCGGGATCGACGGCGCCGCTGGCACCAGAGGCGTTCGGGAGAGAGTGACAGGAGTGAGGGAGGGAGTGGTTGGTGCTAGGGTTAGGAGGGATCGAGGAGGAGCCTGGCGATGTTAAGTAGGGCGAGGGGGCGGATGTGCGCCACGACGCCATGGTGTCCGTGGATGTGCTCCACGATGCCCTGCATGATTGAAGGAGGAGAGATGGGCTGACTGGGTAAGTTGCTAGATGGGCCAAAAGTGCCCAAAGAGCTTAGGTCTTTTGTTTTGTTCTATTGTTTTTTGTTTTATTTTAGTTTTTGTTATTTTAGTTTTTATTAATACCAAGTTAGCACCTAAATTAGTATCATCAAATATATCACTGCCACATTAATTTATTACCCAAGCTAAAATAGTTTCATAATTATTTAATATTTAAAAGTACTTAAATAATACTTTTTGCTACTGTTTTATTCACCTTATAGCATTTAAACATTTTATAAAGGTGTGGTTTCTCCACCATAATTTCGTATGAAATATTTGGTTTACTCCGAACATTTTTAGTTTTAATACTTGAAAACTTTTATTGTTTGCTTGATTTTGAATTTGAATTTGAAACGGTTTCGAACTAACGCGAGATTAGCAACAGTAATCGAAGGGACGTGGCATCATTAGTAGAGAATTACTGTAGCTTAATTATCCGGGCGTCACAATTCTCCTCCACTACAAGAAATCTCGTCCCGAGATTTAAGCGGTGGAGTAAGGGGGAAAGATGCTGGTAGCGAAAAACCTAACGAGTCTTCTCGGTCTTGGTTGCCCTTTTGAAGAGGTTGATCCCTTTCATTGATGTCTTCAGTTCTCTGCTTCAAGTCACCATGATCAAGTCGTCATCCTTTCTTCGGGATCTCCATCGTCCTACGAACGCGACCAAGGGTAAAAACTCCGGAAGAATGCATTTGCACAAAGCTGGGCATCTGACGGTGAACTCAATGGGAAATACACAAGGTACCCCACGAGTTGTATTTCAGTGAATTCGTTGAGTGCAATATACGATTGTACCAAAGTTTCAAACGGGTAGGCAATCCTTCGATGCCTGAAACAGGGCGTGAAAGGGGGCTCAAAGCAACGGGAATGAGTATTGTGTCTGATTCCAGAATTGATGATCTCTCGGAAAGTGGCTCGTGAATTACGCACGAGGCCACGCGCGAGGAACAACCTTGGGAACAGGGGGGTGTACAGGAGAGTTGGGTTCGATCCTGTGGAACTGTGGGTTATGGGCCCACCATGTGGGCTAAAAGTAGAAGGAGCAGTGACATCTTGCACGATCATGTAAGCAAGGCATGTCAGAGAATAACCGGTCTGTTATGTTGACAGCATCGTTCGTACCAAGGGCGAGGGACGAAGAGAACCATTTTCATGCTTGTTGAACGAGGCGGACCAATAGGCAAAGTTCTCGTCCATCTGTGGTTACCAGAATGTTATTAACAATAGTAACAGGGTCTTACTGATAGAGTTGTACACTGAGGTGTTTACATGAGCAGGAGAATATTATTGCTTAGATCATAAAGATCAGAAGAAACGTTAAACCAACCAATGGAAAGGAAAATGTGTTTAAACACATAATTCAAGGGTATATCCTTCCCAAGGACAAGCAGAGCATGATATCCATGACAGGATATAATGTAGAAAACTCTTTAGGTAGGGGAGAAAATTTTCACGACATTATCCATATAGCGGTGTTTGGATAATTGATCAAGAAACATTTAGCATTGGGCTTTAAATGTTCTTGTTGAAAATCGGAGTACCACCGACATGCTTCGAGATAGCATTGTCATGGTCTTCAAGCAAAGGTCAGACTTGGATAGACAAAGGATTCACCAGGAACAACTTATAGAATAAGTCTTACAATTTCCTCATGGAAGAATGGTTAACCTTGTTAAAAAGGAAACCATAACAAGAAGTCCTCCGCCAGTGTGTAGGCATGACATCACCTTATCGGTTCATATAAGGACCAATGTTATGACTCTTGAAAATATCCGAACCATCATATCGACCGAAGTTTCAGATCTGGTTGGGGTCATGATACCTCGCACTCGGGATGCCCGAGAAGGAAGGGTGCAACACAACTCGACGAGATGACATTGTAAGATTCTCGAAATGTACTATGGAAGCGAAGTTCCAAAGCAGGAGTTCATCCTTAAATCAAGGGGAGGGTGACGAGGTGGCTGATGGGCTCAGCGACAATTCATTGAGATTTACAAAAAGGTGGATTTCCACAATAATGTGAACAAGAAGATGACACTTGTCAATTCAAATGATATAATGTTGTATGCTCTAGGAAAACATACACCATCAATCATTAGTTTAAAGGTGTGCCTGAAATATGACCTTAGGCAGCAAGATCAATGTTAGAGTGACGATTCAATAATCAACGGTCCAATAACAAACTGTCGATCGTTAACTTCAAAGCAATAGGGTTGCTAGAAGTACAGAACTCAAACAGTATCTATTGGTATGCTGGTTAAAAACAACACGGGGACCAAGGAAGAATGGTGATGATGAGAAGTATCATCATATCGAGAATTTCTAAGAGGTGGAGCAATCCTCACAACATTCTTAATAGAAAAGACAGTAATACTTCAAGGCAGAACAAAACATTAGCTGGAGAGCAGGTTGTATTCATAATGTGGACAAGCTCGCGATGAAAGGAAGTCAAGGGTGTTGTCGATGATAATAAAATCATCGAGGGCAGGGAGGGTATTTCTCATCATGAACACAGTTAACACCTCGGAAGAAGTCAAAGTGTTGAAGGCGATCCGACACAATTGTCGAGAGATTTCATGAAGGTGTAATTGATCGGCGATGACAACAAGTCAAAGGAATGATGAAGCGAAAGGTTATTGAAACCACTAGTACAATACAAACTTGAAATCAAAGATTGTTGTTCAAGGCGAAATGATATGCCGAGGACGATCGCCGTAAGCTTAGCTATCGTCGAAAGTTGTGCTCCGGGAATAAGGACCAGGTAGCACGGTTAAAATTTAGCATGATAACGATATAGCCGATCAGGCTAGGAATGACTTGATGGAGTATTAAAATTCTCAACAACAAAGTACGGGAGTACTAAATCTTAGTGTTGATTCGATTCACAACCCAGTGTTTTCGGTTGATGACAACCTAGAACCCGTGGAGTGACTATGACGGGGAAAGGTATTACTTCGTCAGAAATTCATAAGATGAAGTGCAATGGGTTGATATCCTTGAGATACCAGGGGGTAATACTCGAAGTAGAGTAGAATAGAAGCTTGACAGGTGAAATGATGTGCAGAAGACAAGTAATTTAACTTGTCCGAGAAACGAGATCAAAGAAGAACAATATGGCAGGAACCACGATTGCAAAAGATCAAATCCCAGATATAAGATGAACTTATACCAAGGGGATAATTAATTTAAGAGAAGCTTCCATGATAAGATCTACATCGTGTCCATGGGCATGAACACAAAGTTCAAGGTCGACTCCCACTTCTTCAATGCCTAACCTATCATTTACTTCTCGTTTTTCGAAGAAGTTGTAGAGCAGAAAATTATCCGTAAAAACACCGAATGGTATGACTCGTGAAAACTTTCGGGTTCACACGGTTTAGAGAAGGCATATGTTCAACCCATAAGGGCTTCTTAGAAAAATGTACCACAAGCTTCGGAGTAGATAATACAAGCTCGAAACTAGAGTATGGTTATCAAAGTAGAGGATACAAATTACCAAAGGCATTATATACCCATGGAAAGGCTCACAAGGTTATTGAATATGAAGGGCGTTGTCAGATAAAATCCAACAAAGGAACCGATGGTCCACAAGGGATCTGATGTGAGCATCGGTACTCAACCAGAGGAAGAAGAATGCACGAGCATCATATTATAGAACATCTGAATAATTCGATGCTTAGATAACAAAGGAATTACGATTTCCAAAACAAAGGATCAGAAGCAGTCGCTCTGATCAAGGATGGATAAGTTGGATAGACCGGAGGCACAATTGACGACAAATAGTTTGGTCGAGAATCAGCTCATGTTCAAAAACGATGTCTGAGCCGGAAGATAATTTAGAAGGGTTGATAGATGATTGTGTGCATTCGCACACATGTTGAATCAATAGGATCAAAATGACAGTGTCAAAAGATACTAGTGAATATTGTCAGATATATGGAAAGCATCCATAATGCTAGTAGACAAGTATTTGCAAAGCAATAAAGCTGCTAAGGATTTTCGGAGGATTGAATAGTATTTCAAAGACTTTTGTGAAATACCTGAACAACTGGGGATGAGCGGATACTCAGAAAGTGCGAGAAATTATTCTTAGGGGTATTCAGGTGGTAAAGAACTGCAAGGTAGTAGGCACAAAATATTCTCAGGGTATCTTGTAATAACAAGATCGACTGGGAATAAAAGTAAGCACGACAAGTGTAAGTATTTATCCATAGGGATATTTCGGTGGAAGGGAATTGCAAAAGCAATAGGCACAAGGTCTCGAGAGAAACTCGGAGAGTAACTTCGAAATCTTCTGGTGCAGTCGGCGATCATCTGAAGTGAGGGGCTCTCCGGGAGAAAGTACTTTCGAGAACCTAAAGTTAGTTTTGTTTTTAGCAAAATCATTTAACCCGAATAGAAGAGAGATTAGAGTCCCAGAGTATAGGTCGGGAAATAAAAGATCCTAACACCACCCGATGGCGACGTGGGCCCAGGGGCCGCACAGCCAAGTTAGTAAAACAATTTTCATCAACTAGACTCAACTTCGGCCAAGGAGTATGGAAAGGGGATTCCTACAGGCAGTCGGCTCTGATACCAACTTGTGACGCCCCCGATTCAATCGTACACTAATCATGCACGCAAACGTGTAACGATCAAGATCGAGGACTCACGGAAGATATCACAACACAACTCTAAAACATAAATAAGTCATACAAGCATCATAATACAAGCCGGGGCCTCGAGAGCTCGAATACAAGTGCTCGATCATAGACGAAGTCACGGAAGCAACAATATCTGAGTACGGACATAAGTTAAACAAGTTTGCCTTAAGAAGGCTAGCACAAACTGGGATACAGATCGAAGAGGCGCAGGCCTCCTGCTCGATCCTCCTAAACTACTCTGGTCGGTCGTCGCCGCCGGCTGCACGTAGTAGTAGGCACCTCCCAGTAGTAGTCGCCATCGACGGTGGCGTGCCTGCCTCGATTCCAAAGATCTGGTTGCGACAACCGTAAAGAAAGGAAAGGGGAAAAGGGGAGAAAGCAACCGTGAGTACTCATCCAAAGTACTGCAAGCAAGGAGCTACACTACATATGCATGGGTATATGTGTAAAGGGCCATATCAAGGACCGAACTGCAGAATGCCGTAATAAGAGGGGATAGCTAATCTCGTCGAAGACTACGCTCGCAGCCTCCGCCTCGCAAACATGTAGAAGAGAGTAGATTGAAGTCCTCCAAGTAGCATCTCCAAGTAGCATCACTAAGTAGCATCTCCAGAGCATTGCATAGCATAATCCTACCCGCAATCCTCTCCTCGTCGCCTGTTAGAGAGCGATCACCGGGTTGTATCCGCACTTGGAAGGGTGTGTTTTATTAAGTATCCGGTTCTAGTTGTCATAAGGTCAAGGTACAACTCCGGTCGTCCTTTTACCGATGGACACGGCTATTCAATAGATAAACTTCCCTGCAGGGTGCACCACATAACCCAACACGCCGATCCCATTTGGCCGACACACTTTCTCGGTCATGCCCGCCTCGAAGATCAACACGCCGCAGCCCCACCTAGGCACAACAGAGAGGTCAACACGCCGGTCTAAATCCTATGCGCGCAGGGTCCGGGCCCATCGCCTCGAGCACACACCGCACGCTATGCGACGCTGCCGGTGAGCGACCTAGCAACCTCCATTACAAAGGAAGTTGCGTTAACGCAGTCCAACCCGGCAAGCGCCGCTCCGTCGTTGACGCCAAGAAGGCTTCGGCTGATACCACGACGTCGGGATACCCATAACTACTCCCACGTAGATGGTTAGTGCGTATAGACCAAATGGCTAGACTCAGATCAAATACCAAGATCTCGTTAAGCGTGTTATTATCCGCGAACGCCGAACAGGGCCAGGCCCACCTGTCTCCTAGGTGGTCTCAACCTGCCCTATCGCTCCGCCACAAAGTAACAGTCGGGGGCCGTCGGGAACCCAGGCCCACCTCTACCGGGATGGAGCCACCTGTCCTTTCAGCCCCCTCGTCAGAATCACTTGCGGGTACTCAATGAGCTGACCCGACTTTAGTCACCATCTGTATAGTATGTATGTATGTATAGTATATACCCGTGATCACCTCCCAAGTGATCACGGCCCGATAGTATAGCAAGGCGATCGACAAGAATGTAGGGCCAATGATGAATAACTAGCATCCTATACTAAGCATTTAGGATTGGGTAAGGTATCAATGACTGTAGCAACAATGTCGCTATGCATCGTAATAGGATCAAAGGAAAGCAAGAACATGCTACACTACTCTAATGCAAGCAGATAGAGGAGAATAGGCGATATCCGTGATCAAGGGGGCTTGCTGGTTGCTCTAGCAAGAAGAAGGGGTCATCTTCGTGTAGTCGAACACACGGACATCGACACGGTCTCGAGTCTAGGAAAGAAGTAACGGGGGGAACACAATAAATAACAGAGCAATCAAATGTAACACAAATAAAGATGCGGCAATATGCGGTGCTAGGGGTGACCTAACATAGTGGTAGGTGATACCGGCGAAGGAGGGAAACATCCGGGAAAGTATCCCCGGCGTTTCGCGTTTTCGGACAGATGAACCGGAGGGGGAAAGTTGTGTGTTCGCTATGCTAGGAATGTGTGGCGGACAAACAGGCTGCGTATCCGGATTCGTCTCGTCGTTCTGAGCAACTTTCATATACAAAGTTTTTCCATCCGAGCTACGGATTATTTTATATTAATTTTTTAAGTTTTAGTTCATTTTCTAGAAATTACTGGATTTAATTTAATTCGAAATTATAATAGTAATTATTTTTGTCTCCTAGTGTTACTCTAGCCTATGAGTATGCCGGTGGGGCCAGTGGGGTGGGTTGACCTAGTCAAAGATTGAATAGTCAAAGGATGAATAGTATAGCCTGGTCCCATATGCCATTGTCTCAAATGTTAATAAAACAACTCACTAATTTAATCAAGGGGGAGTCCCACATTTCATCTACTAGTAGATAACCTAACTACTAATTAATCCTAACTAATTGGACATGGCTGGAAATTAGTCACGGCCGGCCACACACACAGAAAACACATACGCACACTCACAGAACACATAGCTAGGGGTTACTTCTGTTCCCTGTTAACACAACAAAGCATTTTGTAATTTTCATAGGATTTAATCCAGGCATCGAAAGGATTTAATCTAGTGGCATAAAATGGAGTTTGTCATGTATATTTTCTACTTATATTATTTTTACTCATGTTAGCACTTGATTAGTTGTTGTTTAGGGGCTGTCCAGAGAGTTACTCAATGTAATATTGGTAAAGCTAGTTGCATCTACAGTAGTTAGCAGCAGCAGCAGTACAGCAAGCGGGTGGCTGGACAAGGGTGTGTGGTTGCACGGGCGCAGGCCAGGCGAGGCCAGGGGCGGCTGGGGCAGCAGGCAGCAGCGGCGCGAAAGCACGCGCGACATGAGCAGCAGGAAGAGGAGGCAGCAGCGGGAGCCTAGGCGAGGCCACGACGGGCTCTGGGCTGTCCAGCGGCCGAGCACCACGACAACAAGGCGTCAGAGGCGGCTGGGCATGGCTGACGAGCGCAGCGCCTGCAGCGGCGGGTCGCGGGCGAAAGCACGAGGCGGGCGCGGGTTGCTCGGGTGAGGCGAGGCGGCGGTGGGCGGAGGCGGCCACGACGGGGCTTCGGCGACAGGAGCGAGGGGAAAGCGGGGACGGCGGTGGCTCACCCGGGAGGTCGGGGCTTCGGGGTGGACGGGCGGCGCTTGAGCGACGGTTTCGACGAAGACGACCGCGGCAGAGGTTGATGGAGGGTTCGATCCCGTTGATGGAGAGGGCCTCGGCTTGAGCCGAAGGGCGGAGCCGACGTGGGACGACGACGTTGGTCCTCGGGACGTCTCCGTGAGGCGCGGGATGGATGGAGGCAGCGGGATCGACGGCGCCGCAGCACCAGAGGCGTTCGGGAGAGAGTGACAGGAGTGAGGGAGGGAGTGGTTGGTGCTAGGGTTAGGAGGGATCGAGGAGGAGCTGGCGATGTTAAGTAGGGCGAGGGGCGCGGATGTGCGCCACGACGCCATGGTGTCCGTGGATGTGCTCCACGATGCCCTGCCTCTGATTGAAGGAGGGAGAGATGGGCTGACTGGGTAAGTTGCTAGATGGGCCAAAAGTGCCCAAGAGCTTAGGTCTTTTGTTTTGTTCTATTGTTTTTTGTTTTATTTTAGTTTTTGTTATTTTAGTTTTTATTAATACCAAGTTAGCACCTAAATTAGTATCATCAAATATATCACTGCCACATTAATTTATTACCCAAGCTAAAATAGTTTCATAATTATTTAATATTTAAAAGTACTTAAATAATAGTTTTTGCTACTGTTTTATTCACCTTATAGCATTTAAACATTTTATAAAGGTGTGGTTTCTCCACCATAATTTCGTATGAAATATTTGGTTTACTCCGAACATTTTTAGTTTTAATACTTGAAAACTTTTATTGTTTGCTTGATTTTGAATTTGAATTTGAAACGGTTTCGAACTAACGCGAGATTAGCAACAGTAATCGAAGGGACGTGGCATCATTAGTAGAGAATTACTGTAGCTTAATTATCCGGGCGTCACATCTCTGTCAGGTGGAACACCTGGCAGTTCCTCTGGAAAGACATCCGGAAAGTCACGGACTACCGGGATATCTTCAAGGTCTGGAAGAGGGCTGGCATTAAGAGAATAGATTTGGCGCTTTGCAACTCTGGTGGAGACAGTGACTATCTTGCCAGATGGGTGTGTAAGCTGAACGGACCTGGTGTAACAATCAATCTTGGCGTAATAAGCTTTCATCCAGTCCATACCCAAGATTATGTTAATATCTGTAGACTTGAGGGCTATAAGTGATGCAAGGAATACAAGTCTGTCAACAAGGATTTCGTTACCATGGCTTACACTAGAAGTTTGCCATTTGGATCCAGGAGTTTGAATAAGTAGTGGGGAGGGCATGTCACAAAATGAAGGAATGAGACGCTCCAGTATCGAATAGAACCGATGCTGGATGACAGTTGACAAGGAGTGTACCAAGAACGACATCTGGATCATCATGAGCGTCTTTAGCTGAGACATGATGCACAAGTCCAAGTTCAGGGTGAGCTGACCTGGCACTAATCATCTTGCGTGATGGCTTACCATGGCCAACAGACTTCTCGGGCTGGGGTGGAGCAACTCTGGTCTGAGTGCAAATACGGGCAATGTGGCCTGGCTCTCCGCACTTGTAACAAATCTTGGAGGTAGGACGTGGACCCACATTGGCAGCCGGTCCACCAATAGGCCTGGGTGGAGCATACTGCTGAACTGGACAAGGTGCCACATAAGATGGCCTCGGTGTATATCCGGGTGGAAGAGCGGAGTTTGGAACCCAAATCCGATGCTTCTAAGAACCAGAACCGGAGGAAGATCCCAAATCACGGGTGTGCTTACGAGACTCCTTGTAAGTGAGCTGAGCTGTCTCTGCATTAATGGCCTTGTTCACAAGAGCTTGGAATGTATCACACTGATGCAGGTGGAGATCACGACGCAACTTGGGGTCGAGACCCTTCCGGAACCTAGCCTGCTTCTTGGCGTCCGTGGACACCTCTTCTAAAGCATAGCGGGCGAGGTTCTCAAACTCTCTACTGTAAGCATCAACAGCTATCTTACCCTGGGTGAAACTACAGAACTCTTCTCTCTTGCGATCGATGAGGGCTTCAGGAATGTGATGCTCGCGAAAAGCCTCAGTGAAATCTCTCGGTAGGAATCGACCAGGTGGAAGCATAGCCTCATCTTCACCACGTCATGAATGCAGCTTATGAGTGATGCTACGGAGCTATCATCTCGCATCGAGTGGCTCAATAGAATGATGAAAGGTAGGTGGGTGCAAGCGAATGAAGTCATGAATGGTTGCAGACCCTTTGAACTGATGTGCGGTGTTCTCCTCGATACGTGCCAACAAGCAGTTAGACTCACGCTTGTTCCTCTCCATCTCTAACATGAACTCTGTCAACGAAGGCTGGTCGGGAGGATCCTCATCCCTACCATCTCCGTGGTTCTGGCTACGAGCAACAGAACTTCGCTTAGCTGATGACATCCTGAGAAACGAAACCAAGGAGGGAATCAGCATCAACTATAGGCTATAGAATGTAGGACAAGGGAATTAGTAACTCTCGAACTCCTAGGGCAATTCCGGCAGCATAACGGCAGTAAAATGCTCAGAATGAGACATCTTGCTAAAATGGGGTAGTAACATACTCAACATCACCACTCAAGGTTCTGAGATCATACTAAACAGGCTACACTGGAGGTACTCGAAAACTGGAGTATGACTCTGATCAACCAATCCTATGGTACTACGGAGTAGTAACACGTGATCCTGATAGACACAAGAGAAAGCCTAGTTCCTTAACCCCGCAGGAAAGATAGGATGACGCAGATCAGAAGGCCATGAGGTATAAGGAGTAAAAAGAGCCTTACGTTCCTTCCCACAATCAATTCCCTTACATAACTAAAGAATTTCTAGACTCAACTTCGACCAGTTTGGCTTGGTAATCCTACAGGCAATCAGGCTCTGATACCAAAGCTATCAGGACCCCGACTCAATGCCACATCGATCTAGCATGTAACACCTCATATCACTTTGCGGCCTCACGCATGGTATCCCCACGGGTGTCGCCTTACCTTTGCCCGGGACCGTTTAGCCTTTTGGCACACGATATGATAGTGTCGCTAGCATCCATATGATAAGGAGCCCGGCTGACATGGCTAGTCATAAACCCAAAGTGGCACAAACTTACAGGACATGCATCCATGACCCAAAGATCGAACGTGTCGGTCATCATTGAGTGAATCCAGCTGTAGCATCGGGCTAACAGACTCGGTGAACCGGGCAGTAGCGAGCTAACAGACTCGGTATTCATCGCGTGACATTTCCCGAAGGACAGATACAGAACGAAGAAGGACACATGCCGGCCAGCCTAAGTGTTCCGGAGCAGAGCACGCTACCATGGCTCGATGGAAGCACTAGGAGACATTTCCGTAAGAGAGGCTACTAAGGATAAACAACTAGATAGTCGATCCCACACATAGCAATACACATTACACGACGCATAACATGCAAGTATGTGCTGTACAACATGGCATCACAGCATAACTCAACTACTCATATAGATAAAGGCTCAGAAGAGCCATCATAGCATTTATTGCAACAGGGGTCACAAGACCCATCATACAGAGCATACAAGCAACAAGCGGAAGCATTACATGTCTGGGTACAGACATCTACAAAAGAAAAAGGCTGAAGAGCCTGACTATCTGCAACATCCGATCAAGATCGTAGTTGAGGTACAAGCTACTTGTCGAAGTCCACGAGAACACTAGTAATACCGAAGTCTCCGCTGCAAAAACATAAATAAAGCAACATGAGTACAAAGGTACTCAGCAAGACTTACATCAGATCCTATCATACATGCATTTGTATCAAGAGGGTAATGTGGGGTTTAGTTGCCGCAAGCCAGCTTTGACTCAGTGGCTATCCTGTTCTACGACTACCAGAACTTCTTTGAGGTGATATGGCGCACACGAGTCCACTAATCACCACACAATACAATACTATGGATTCATCCCCGTCTCCCTATGAGAAGGCCATCCATAGCACTCACACTTGTCTTGAGCATTTTATAGTATCCACTTCAAGTTATCTATGTACCATGTAAGCATCCAAGAAGTCCATATCCGCGGACCCGGCTATTCGAATAGATCATGTTAACCCTGGAGGGGTGTACTTCTTCACACACGCTCTCGCCACTTACCGCCATGTACACGTCATGTATCTCAGCAACCTTCAAGCGGAAGCCTGGCGAGGGTGTCGGCCACGACCTGACTAACCACACAAGACTCTAGCCCAAGTTTATCGCCTATTCGGGTTCCATCCACAAGGAGATCCGGCCGGGGTGTCGCTCACGGCCCCAAACGATGTGAACAGGGTTCCCAAGCCCACCTCGCCGGATCTACGCTTGGTACACCGTGCCACTTGTGCCTAGTCTGTCCCAAGCCCACCTGGCCGGGTGCCACTTGGTAGACTACTAACACTACCTACAAACACCGAAACTAGTTGCGACTCTGGGACAGAGATCAAGTTGGTTAATAAGTCGAGAGGGCTTGGGCGCCGGAGCCCAATGTGTGGTAGTATCGAGTCATTGGACAACATACATAGAACTCGGTGCTTAAGGACGGTTCCGGTGAGACAACCCACCATGTACTCCTACATGGCCTCTCACCGCTACCTTTACCAAATCGTGTTCACACACTTAACTCTCAAAGATCGTAACATATCATGACACTCCAATTCATTCCCAATGAATCGGACTGACACAACTCTAAGCAATAGCAGGCATAGCATGGTAGGAACACAACATGGCTCAATCAACTCCTACACATGCTAGTGGGTTTCAACTATTTACTGTGGCAATGACAGGTCATGCAGAGGAATGGGTTCAACTACCGCAGCACAAAGTAGCAGATGAATCACCGTTGTCCTAATGCAATAACTGAGAGCAGGAGCGAGAGAGTAGGATTGTATCGGAATGAACAAGGGGGTTTGCTTGCCTGGTAGATCAATAGAGGAGGCACTGCTTCACAGACAGGTACTCTGGAACGGTCTCCGGAGCAGGACCTATCGAGAAGGAACAGTGTTGGCAATCAATACACAAACATATGCAACAATATGATGCATGAACATGGCATGTAGATGTGATGCTATTTGAGCTAATGCAACTAGTAATCAAATTGGATGAAGTCCATTTGAATCAAAGATTCAAATGCATCTCCAAAATAAGCTCCTTATATATGCCATTATATGTTTTCACCTATACAACAGGTTTAGGTTGGTTTCTCATGCATGAAACTGGTACATATGGAAAGATTGCATTTTTCTGATAATTTTTCATATATAAATTATTTCAATCTGAGCTATGGTTGAATTTCTATGATTTTTTGAAGTTTGAATCATTTTCTGGAATTTCCTGATTTAAAAGAATTAAACTAATTCCAGAAAATAAATAATGGCGCCACCGACGTCAAGATCTGTGTCAGCAGATCAACCTGGTCAAACTCGACGTGTGGGGCCACACGCCGGTGACACGATGGTTAAGCTTCGGTCAAACCCCGACCGACGTGGTTTGACTTGGCCCTGGGGCCCACGGTCAGCGGCTGGTGGGGTGGCTTAGGCTGCGGGATTAAGCGCTAATGACAGCCACGTCGGCCTCGCCGGAGTTCGGCCGGCGACGACCTCGAACCGCGGCGGATGTTCGCCGGAGACGCTGTTCCGGCAGTGGTTCGACGCACTGAGGGCACCAAAGGTGAGCCCACGCTTGTCCGCATCTAGGGGAGCAGGTGGAGGCCGCGGGGGCGGCTGGGCTCGCCGGAACAGAGCTCGCAGCGGCGGCTGGAGTTCGGTGGCTTGTGGGCGCGGCGGTTGAGCTAACTAGACGGGGCAAACGAGCACGGGGAGGACGGGAAACGAAGTAGAGCTCACGGCAGATCCAGCGAAGGCGTCAGCGAGCTCGGGGAAGCACTGGTGCGGCCGAAGCGTCGTCGGCAATCTCGGGCAGCCGGTGACGAAGACGATGGCGATGGCGGCGCTCCAGGGCCTCCCGAGGTGCGTGGCTTGACGGGGAGGTAGCTGGCGATGTGGCAGAGCTTCTGCGCGTGTCGGAGAGGCGAGGGGGAGGCGGTGGCTACGACGGCGACGAGCTGCAGCGACGGTGGTGTTCGGACATCGCGCGAGAAAGAGCGAGGGAGAGGAGGGGAGGCCAGGGGAGAGAGACAGAGCGGTGCGGGCGGCGCGTGGCGTCGCGCGGGGCTTCCAGGCGATGAGGGGGAGAAGCAGGAGGTGGCGGGGGACGTGGCCCCGGCCGAACGCTGGTGGTCAGCGCGTGCCCTGTCCTCCCGGGCGCGAGGAAGGGATGATGGCGCGATCACTGGCTGGGCCGGGCTCTTTGGGCAGCTGGGCCGTGCCAGGCAGTATGCCGGGTAAGTCCAGGTAAGTCTTTTCCTCTTTGTTTAACTTTTCTATTTTCTGACATTTGTTTCTGATTTAGTAAAATACTAAATCAATTTATTTTCTTATGCCAATTTTTTTAGGAACTTGTGGCATTATTCCAGAGCTCCTCAACAAATGGCATAATTTTTGGACATATAATATATATATATAACATTTATATATCCAATGCAAATAATTATGCATTAATTCCAAATGCCCAAAATAAATACTTATGAGCTCCCAAAAATAATGGTTTGACTTTTATCTCTGTCCAGTATTTTCATAGGGCAACATGAGCATTTTCTTGGACCCTTTTGGAGCAATTTTTATATTTGGGTCATTTCCAGAGATGATTCTAAGGGTTTCACAAATCCTCATTTCAAATTTAAATGGAATTTAAACATGATGCACACATGACTAGCTAGCCTTGAGCATACCAGAACTAGGGATGTGACAGGGTTCGAGAACTATGTAGACATGACCTAGAACCATTCTCGGTCAATAACCAATAGCGGGACCTGGATGCCCATATTGGTTCCTACATATTCTACGAAGATCTTTATCGGTCAAACCGCATAACAACATACTTTGTTCCCTTTGTCATCGGTATGTTACTTGCCCGAGATTTGATCGTCGGTATCCAATACCTAGTTCAATATCGTTACCGGCAAGTCTCTTTACTCGTTCCGTAATACACCATCTCATAACTAACTCATTAGTTACATGCTTGCAAGGCTTAGGTGATGAGTATTACCAAGAGGGCCCAGAGATACCTCTCCGACAATCGGAGTGACAAAACCTAATCTCGAATTATGCCAACCCAACATGTACCTTCGGAAACACCAGAGAGCACCTTTATAATCACCCAGTTACGTTGTGACATTTGGTAGCACACAAAGTGTTCTTCCGGTATACGGGAGTTGCACAATCTCATAGTTGCAGGAACTTTGTATAAGTCATGAAGAAAGCAATAGCAGTATACTAAACGATCAAGTGCTAGGCTAACGGAATGGGTCATGTCAATCACATCATTCTCCTAATGATGTGATCCCGTTAATCAAATGACAACTCTTTTGTCCATGGCTAGGAAACATAACCATCTTTGATAAACGAGCTAGTCAAGTAGAGGCATACTAGTGACAATATATTTGTCTATGTATTCACACATGTATTATGTTTCCGGTTAATACAATTCTAGCATGAATAATAAACATTTATCATGATACAAGGAAATAAATAATAACTTTATTATTGCCTCTAGGGCATATTTCCTTCAGTCTCCCACTTGCACTAGAGTCAATAATCTAGTTCACATCGCCATGTGATTTAATATCAATATTTATATCTGTATATGATTAACACCCATAGTTCACATCGTCATGTGACCAACACCCAAAGGGTTTACTAGAGTCAATAATCTAGTTCACATTGCTATGTGATTAACACCCAAAGAGTACTAAGGTGTGATCATGTTTTTCTCGTGAGAGAAGCTTAGTCAACGGGTCTGTCACATTCAGAGACGTATGTATTTTGCAAATATTCTATGTCCACAATGCTCTGCATGGAGCTACTCTAGCTAATTGCTCCCACTTTCAATATGTATCCAGATTGAGACTTAGAGTCATTTGGATTGGTGTAAAATCTTGCATCGTTGTAACTTTTTACGACGGGCTCTTTTATCACCTCCATAATCGAGAAACATGTCCTTAGTCCTCACTAAGGATATTCTTGACCACTGTCTAGTGATCTATTCTTAGATCAAAATTGTATTCCTTTGTCAAACTCAGAGCAAGGTATACAATAGGTCTGGTTCACAGCATAACATACTTTATAGAACCTATGACTGAGGCATAGGGAATGACTTTTCATTCTCTTTCTATTTTCTGCCATGGTCGGGTCTTGAGTCTTACTCAACTTCACACCTTTGCATTACAGGTAAGAACCTTTTCTTTGACTGTTCCATCTTGAACTATTTCAAAATCTTGCCAAGGTATGTACTCATTGAAAATCTTATCAAGCGTCTTGATCTATCTCAATAGATCTTGATGCTCAATATGTAAGAAGCTTCACCGAGGTCTTTCTTTGAAAAACTCTTATTCAAGTATCCTTTCATGCTTTTGTAGAATGATTCTACATTATTTCCGATCAACAATATGTCATTCACATATACTTATCAGGAATGTTGTAGTGCTCCCACTCACTTTCTTGTAAATACAAGCTTCACCGCAAGTCTGTATAAAACAATATGCTTTGATCAACTTATCAAAGCGTATATTCCAACTCCGAGATGCTTGCACCAGTCCATAGATGGATTGCTGGAGCTTGCACACTTTGCTAGCATCTTTAGGATTGATAAAACCTTCTGGTTGCATCATATACAACTCTTCTTTAATAAATCCATTAAGGAATGCAGTTTTGACATCCATTTGCCAGATTTCATAAAATGGGGCAATTGCTAACATGATTCGGACAGACTTAAGCATCGATACGAGTGAGAAAATCTCATCGTATTCAACCCCTTGAACTTCTTGAAAACCTTTTGCAACAAGTCGAGCTTAGTGGATAGTAATACTACTATCAGTGTCCGTCTTCCTCTTGAAGATCCATTTATTTAACATGGCTTGCTGATCATCGAGCAAGTCAATCAAAGTCCATACTTTGTTCTCATACATGGATCATATCTCAGATTTTATGGCCTCAAGCCATTTCGCGGAATCTGGGCTCATCTTCGCTTCCTCATAGTTCGTAGGTTTATCATGGTCTAGTAACCTGACTTCCAGAACAGTATTACCGTACTACTCTGGTGCGGATTGTACTTTGGAGGACCTATGAGGTTTTGTAGTAACTTGATCTGAAGTTTCATGATCATCATCATTAGCTTCCTCACTAATTGGTGTACGAATCACTGGAACTAATTTCCGTGATGAACTACTTTCCAATTCGGGAGAAGGTACAAATTACCTTATCAAGCTCTACTTTCCTCCCACTCACTTCTTTCGAGAGAAACTCCTTCTCTAGAAAGGATCCATTTTTAGCAACGAATATCTTGCCTTCAGATCTATGATAGAAGGTGTACCCAACAATTTCCTTTGGGTATTCTATGAAGACGCACTTCTCCGATTTGGGTTTGGGCTTATCAGGATGAAACTTTTTCACATAAGCATCGCAGCCCCAAACTTTAAGAAACGACAACTTGGGTTTCATGCTAAACCACAGTTCATATGTTGTCGTCTCAACGGATTTAGATGGTGCCCTTTTAATGTGAATGCAGCTGTCTCTAATGCATCACCCCAAAACAATATTGGTAAATCAGTAAGAGACATCGTAGATCGCACCATATCCAATAAAGTGCGGTTACGACGTTCGGACACACCATAACGTTGTGGTGTTCCAGGTGGCGTGAGCTGTGAAACTATTCCACATTGTTTTAATTGAAGACCAAACTCAGAACTCAAATATTCATCTCCGCGATCGATCACGTAAACTTTATTTTCTTATTACGATGATTTTTCCACTTCACTCTGAATTTTTGAACCTTTCAACTATTTCGGACTTATGTTTCATCAAGTAGATATACCCATATCTGCTCAAATCATCTTGTGAAGATCGAAAATAATGATACTTGCCACGAGCCTTCATACTCATTGGTCGCATACATCAAGATGTATTATTTCCAATAAGTCAGTAGCTCGTTCCATTGTTCCGAAGAACGGAGTTTTAGTCATCTTGCCCAAAAGTCACGGTTCGCAAACATCAAATGATTCATAACCAAGTGATTCCGAAAATCCATCTTTGTGGAGTTTCTTCATGCGCTTTACACCGATATGACCCAAACGGCAGTGCCACACATAAGTTGCACTCTCATTATTAACTTTGCATCTTTTGGCCTCAATAATATGAATATGTGTATCACTACGATCGAGATCCAACAAACTATTTTCATTGGGTGTATGACCATTGAAGGTTTTATTCATGTAAATAGAACAACAATTATTCTCTGATTTTAAATGAATAATCGTATTGCAATAAACACAATCAAATCATATTCATGCTCAATGCAAACTCCAAATAACATTTATTTAGGTTTAACACTAATCCCGAAAGTATAGGGAGTGTGCGATGATGATCATATCAATCTTGGAACTACTTCCAACACTCGTCGTCACTTTCCTTCAACTAGTCTCTGTTTATTCTCAGAACTCCTGTTTGAGTTACTAATCTTAGCAACCTAACAGTATCAAATACTCAGGGCTACTATAAACACTAGTAAGGCACACATCAATAATCAGATATCAAATATACCCTTGTTCACTTTGCCATCCTTCTTATCCACCAAATATTCAGGCATTTCCGCCCAAAGGACCATTTCCTTTGCAGTGTAAACACTTAGTTTCAGGCTATGGTCCAGCTTTGGGCTTCTTCGCAGGAGTGACAACTTGCTTGTCTTTCCACTTGAAGTTCCTTTCTTTCCTTTGCCCTTCTCTTGAAACTAGTGGTCTTGTCAATCATCAACACTTGATGCTCTTTCTTGATTTCTACCTTCGTCGATTTCAACATCACGAAGAGCTCGGGAATCGTTTTCGTCATCCCTTGCATACTATAGTTCATCACGAAGTTCTAGTAACTTAGTGATGGTGACTAGAGAATTCTGTCAACCACTATCTTATCGGAAGATTAACTCCCACTTGATTCAAGCGATTGAAGTACCCAGATATCGAGCACATGCTCACTAGTTGAGCGATTCTCCTCCATCTTTTAGCTATAGAACTTGTTGGAGACTTCATATATCTCAACTTGGGTATTTGCTGGAAATATTAACTTCAACTCTGGAACATCTCATATGGTCCATGACGCTCAAAACGCCTTTGAAGTCCCGATTCTAAGCCGTTAAGCATGGTGCACTAAACTATCAAGTAGTCATCATTTTGAGCTAGTCGACGCTCATAACTTCGCATCCGCTCCTGCAATAGGTCTGTCACCTAGCGGTGCATTAAGGACATAATTCTTACGTGCAGCAATGAGGATAAACCTCAGATCACGGATCGAATCCGCATCATTGCTACTAACATTTTTCAACACAATTTTCTCTAGGAACATATCAAAAATAAACATATGAAAGCAACAACGCAAGCTATTGATCTACAACATAATTTGCAAAATACTACCAGGACTAAGTTCATGATAAATTTAAGTTCAATTAATCATATTACTTAAGAACTCCCACTTAGATAGACACCTCTCTAGTCATCTAAGTGATCACGTGATCCAAATCAACTAAACCATAACCGATCATCACGTGAGATGGAGTAGTTTTCAACGGTGAACATCACTATGTTGATCATATCTACTATATGATTCACGCTCGACCTTTCGGTCTCCGTGTTCCGAGGCCATATCTGCATATGCTAGGCTCGTCAAGTTTAACTGAGTATTCTGCGTGTGCAAAACTGGCTTGCACCCGTTGTAGATGGACGAGAGCTTATCACACCCGATCATCACGTGGTGTCGGGCACGACGAACTTTGGCAACGGTGCATACTCGGGAGAACACTTCTTAATAATTTTAGTGAGAGATCATCTTAAAATGCTACCGTCAATCAAAGCAAGATAAGATGCATAAAGGATAAACATCACATGCAATCAATATAAGTGATATGATATGGCCATCATCATCTTGTGCTTGTGATCTCCATCTCCAAGCACCGTCGTGATCACCATCGTCGGTGGCGCGACACCTTGATCTCCATCGTAGCATCGTTGTCGTTACGCCATCTATTGCTTCTACGACTATCGCTACCGCTTAGTGATAAAGTAAAGCAATTACTGTATGCGTTGCATTTCATACAATAAAGCGACAACCATATGGCTCCTGCCGATTGCCGATAACCGGTTACAAAACATGATCATCTCATACAATAAAATATAGCATCACGTCTTGACCATATCACATCACAACATGCCCTGCAAAAACAAGTTAGACGTCCTCTACTTTGTTGTTGCAAATTTTACGTGGCTGCTATGGGCTTAGCAAGAACCGTTCTTACCTACGCATCAAAACCACAACGATAGTTTGTCAAGTTGGTGCTGTTTTAACCTTCGCAAGGATCGGGCGTAGCCAGACTCGATTCAGCTAAAGTGAGAGAGACAGACACCCGCCAGCCACCTTTAAGCAAGAGTGCTCGTAACGGTGAAACCAGTCTCGCGTAAGCGTACGCGTAATGTCGGTCCGGGCCGCTTCATCTCACAATACCGCCAAACCAAAGTATGACATGCTGGTAAGCAGTATGACTTGTATCGCCCACAACTCACTTGTGTTCTACTCGTGCATATAACATCAACGCATAAAACCTAGGCTCGGATGCCACTGTTGGGGAACGTAGTAATTTCAAAAAAATTCCTATGCACACGCAAGATCATGGTGATGACATAGAAACGAGAGGGGAGAGTGTTCGTCCACGTACCCTCGTAGACCGTAAGCGGAAGCGTTAGCACAACGTGGTTGATGTAGTCGTACGTCTTCACGAGCCAACCGATCCAAGCACCAAACATACGAAGCCTCCGAGTACAGCACACGTTCAGCTCGATGACGATCTCCGGCCTCCGATCCAGCCGAGCTCCGGAGATGAGTTCCGTCAGCACGACAGCGTGGTGACAATGATGATGTTCTACCGGCGCAGGGCTTCGCCTAAACTCCGCGACGATATGACCGAGGTGGAATATGGTGGAGGGGGCACCGCACACGGCTAAGGAACGATCCGTAGATCAACTTGTGTGTCTTTGGGGTGCCCCCCGCCCCCGTATATAAAGGAGCCGGGGAGGAGGTGGCGGCCCAGAGGCGCGCCAGGGGGGAGTCCTACTCCCACGGGAGTAGGACTCCCCTTTTCCAAGTAGGAGTAGGAGAAGGAGGGAAAGAGGAGGAAGAGGGGAAGGAAAGGGGGGGCGCCGCCCCCTTCCCTTGTCCTATAAGGACTAGGAGGGGAGGGCACGCCCCTCCCTGGCTCCTTCCTCTTCTCCCTCTTGGCCCATGTAGGCCCATTAACCCCCGGGGGGTTCCGGTAACCTCCCGGTACTCCGGTAAAATGCCGATTTCACCCGTAACCATTCCGATATCCAAATATAGGCTTCCAATATATCAATCTTTATGTCTCGACTATTCAGAGACTCCTCATCATGTTCGTGATCACATCCGGTACTTCGAACAAACTTCGGTACATCAAAACTTATAAACTCATAATAAAACTGTCATCGAAACGTTAAGCGTGCGGACCCTACGGGTTCGAGAACTATGTAGACATGACCTAGAACCATTCTCGGTCAATAACCAATAGCGGGACCTGGATGCCCATATTGGTTCCTACATATTCTACGAAGACCTTTATCGGTCAAACCGCATAACAACATACTTTGTTCCCTTTGTCATCGGTATGTTACTTGCCCGAGATTTGATCGTCGGTATCCAATACCTAGTTCAATCTCGTTACCGGCAAGTCTCTTTACTCGTTCCGTAATACACCATCTCATAACTAACTCATTAGTTACATGCTTGCAAGGCTTAGGTGATGAGTATTATCGAGAGGGCCCAGAGATACCTCTCCGACAATCGGAGTGACAAAACCTAATCTCGAATTATGCCAACCCATCATGTACCTTCGGAAACACCAGAGAGCACCTTTATAATCACCCGATTACGTTGTGACGTTTGGTAGCACACAAAGTGTTCTTCCGTATACGGAGTTGCACAATCTCATAGTTGCGTGAACTTTGTATAAGTCATGAAGAAAGCAATAGCAGTATACTAAACGATCAAGTGCTAGGCTAACGGAATGGGTCATGTCAATCACATCATTCTCCTAATGATGTGATCCCATTAATCAAATGACAACTCTTTTGTCCATGGCTAGGAAACATAACCATCTTTGATAAACGAGCTAGTCAAGTAGAGGCATACTAGTGACAATATGTTTGTCTATGTATTCACACATGTATTATGTTTCCGGTTAATACAATTCTAGCAAGAATAATAAACATTTATCATGATACAAGGAAATAAATAATAACTTTATTATTGCCTCTAGGGCATATTTCCTTCAAATATGAACCCTGGGCCTTGTTTCCTAGCATTGCAATATCGTTTGTGCTCACTTTTATCATTAGTTACCTTGCTGTTTTTATATTTTCAGATTACAAAAACCTAAATCTACCATCCATATTGCACTTGTATCACCATCTCTTCGCCGAACTAGTGCACCTATACAATTTACCATTGTATTGGGTGTGTTGGGGACACAAGAGAATCTTTGTTATTTGGTTGCAGGGTTGTTTGATGGAGACCATCTTCAACCTACGCCTCCCACGGATTGATAAACCTTAGGTCATCCACTTGAGGGAAATTTGCTACTGTCCTACAAACTTCTGCACTTGGAGGCCCAACAACGTCTACAAGAAGAAGGTTAGTAGACATCAAGCTCTTATCTGGCGCCGTTGCCGGGGAGGTGAGTGCTTGAAGGTATATCTTTAGATCTTGCAATTGAATCTTTTTGTTTCTTGTTTTATCACTAGTTTAGTCTATAAAAGAAAATTACAAAAAAGTGGAATTGAGGGTGCCTCATATGCTTCATCTTTTTAATTTCTTCCGTAAAAATAAGGATTCCAAAAATTGTGCTCAAGTACTAGAAGAAGAATTACATAGAATGCTTGGCATAAAATATGTGAATGATGAGCATGATTGCAATGTTGTTTGTATGAATTCTTTGAATACCCATGATGCTAATGATATTCAGAGCCACAAGCTTGGGGATGCTATGTTTGATGAATATGATATTTTTTGTCCCCCAAGTTTTGATGAGCAAATTTATTATAATGAAAGCATGCCTCCTATTTATGATGATTATTGTGATGATACGTATGCCATAAATAATAAACATAACCATGAAACTTGTCATTATGATTTTAAAATTGGATTATGTTTCACATGATATTTATTTTGTTGAGTTTGCTCCCACTACTATTCATGAGAAGAAGTTTGCTTATGTGGAGAGTAGTAAAATATATATGCTTGTGCATCATGAAAATAATGCGTTGTGTGATGGTTATATTGTTGAATTCACTCATGATGCTAGTGAAAATTATTATGAGGGAGGAACATATGCTTGTAGGAATTGCAATAATATCAAGTTTCCTCTCTATGTGTTGAAAATCTTGAAGCTATACTTGTTTTACCTTCCCATGCTAGTTGATTCTTGTTCCCATAAGTTGTTTACTCACAAAATCCCTATGCATAGTAAGTGGGTTAGTCTTAAATGTCCTTGTCATATGCTTCATGATGCTCTTGTTATGTTTTAATTCTTATCTTTTATGTGAGCATCATTGTCATCATCATGCCTAGATAGAAAGGCATTAAAGAAAAGTGCTTTTTGGGAGACAACCCAATATTTACCTTTACTGTTTTTGTGTGTCCACATGATTATGATAATGTAGTAATCATGTTTTATAGCTTTTTTTCAATAAAGTGCCAAGTAAGACCTTTAGGATAGCTTACGGTGATAGTTTTGTTGATCCTGCTGAAAATCAGAAACTTTTGCGCCCAGTAAATTAGTTTTGATAATTCACAGAAACATGATTTTGATCTTATTCTTTTTTCTATGGATTGGTACACAAATTTGTCAGGATTTCCTAATTTTGTAGGATGTTTGGAGTTACAGAAGTACTCGAGAGTTACAGATTACTAAAGGCTGTTTTGTTTCTGACAGATTCTGTTTTTTATGTGTTGTTTGCTTATTTTGATGAATCTATGAGTAATATAGGAGGGTATGAACCATAGAGAAGTTGGAATAAAGTAGATATTATACCAATATGAATTTAGAATGAGTTCACCATAGTACCAAAAGTGGTGATTTATTTTCTTATACTAACAGAGCTTACGAGTTTTCTGTTGAGTTTTTTGTTGTGAAGTTTTCAAGTTTTGGGTAAAGATTCGATGGACTATGGAATAAGGAGTGGCAAGAGCCTAAGCTTTGGGATTACCAAGGCACCCCAAGGTAATATTCAAGGACAACCAAGAGCCTAAGCTTGGGGATACCCCGGATGGCATCCCCTCTTTCGTCTTCATTCATCGGTAACTTTACTTGGAGCTATATTTTTATTCACCACATGATATGTGTTTTGCTTGGGGCGTCATTTTGTTTTGCTTGCTGTTTGGATAATATCCCAATATCTGAAATTCTTAAATGTTAGAGAGTCTTCACATAGTTGCATAATTATTTGACTACTCGTTGATCTTCACTGATATCTTTCGGAGTAGTTTGTTATTTGCTCTAGTGCTTCACTTATATCTTTTTAGATCACGGTGGTGGTTTTATTTTGAAGAAATAGATGAACTCTCATGCTTCATTTATATTATTTTGAGAGTCTTAAACAGCATGGTAATTTGCTTTGGTCATAAAATTAGTCCTAATATGATGGGCATCCAAGATAGGTATAGTAAAAACTTTCATATAAAGTGCATTGAATACTATGAGAAGTTTGACTCTTTATGATTGTTTTGAGACATGAGGATGGTGATATCAGAGTCATGCTAGTTGAGTAATTGTGAATTTGATAGATACTTGTGTTAAAGTTTGTGATTCCCGTAGCATGCAAGTATGGTGAACCGTTATGTGATGAAGTTGGAGCATGATTTATTTATTGATTGTCTTCCTTATGAGTGGAGGTCGGGACCGCGCCATGGTTAACTCCTACCAACCCTTCCCCTACGATCATGCGTGTAGTACTTGAAGTAAATATGCCCTAGAGGCAATAATAAAGTTATTATTTATTTCCTTATTTCATTATAAATGTTTATTATTCATTCTAGAATTGTATTAACCGGAAATTGATACATGTGTGAATACATAGACAAATAGAGTGTCACTAGTATGCCTCTACTTGACTAGCTTGTTGAATCAAAGATGGTTAAGTGTCCTAGCCATAGACATGAGTTGTCATTTGATTAACGGGATCACATCATTAGGAGAATGATGTGATTGACTTGACCCATTCCGTTATCTTAGCACTTGATCGTTTAGTATGTTGCTATTGTTTTCTTCATGACTTATACATATTCCTATGACTATGAGATTATGCAACTCCCGTTTACCGGAGGAACACTTTGTGTGCTACCAAACATCACAATGTAACTGGGTGATTATAAAGGTGCTCTACAAGTGTCTCCGAAGGTATTTGTTGAGTTGGCGTATTTCGAGATTAGGATTTGTCACTCCGATTGTCGGAGAGGTATCTCTGGGCCCTCTCGGTAATGCACATCACTATAAGCCTTGCAAGCAATGTGACTAATTAGTTAGTTGCGGGATATTGCATTACATAACAAGTAAAGAGACTTGCCGGTAACGAGATTGAACTAGGTATTGAGATACCGACGATCGAATCTCGGGCAAGTAACATACCGATGACAAAGGGACCAACGTATGTTGTTATGCGGTTTGACCGATAAAGATGTACGTAGAATATGTGGGAGCCAATATGAGCATCTAGGTTCCGCTATTGGTTATTGACCGGAGACGTGTCTCGGTCATGTCTACATAGTCCTCGAACCCGTAGGGTCCGCACGCTTAAAGTTCGGTGACGATTTATATTATGAGTTTATATGTTTTGATGTACCGAAGGTAGTTCGGAGTCCCAGATGAGTTCGGGGTCATGACGAAGAGTCTCGAAATGGTCGAGACGTAAAGATCGATATATTGGACGACTATATACGGACTTCGGAAAGGTTCCGAGTGATTCGGGTATTTTTCGGAGTACCGGATCACCGGGGAGTATATGGGCCTTATTGGGCCATACGTGAATAGAGGAGAGAGGCCAAAAGGAAGGAGGTGCCCCCGCCCTCTGGTCCGAATTGGACAAGGGGTGCAGCCCCCTTATCCTTCTCCCTCTCCCCCACTTTCCTTCTCTCCTACCCCGGAAAGGAAGGGGGAATCCTACTAGGACTTGGGACTCCTAGTGGGACTCCCCACACTTGGCGTGCCCTCCTCTAGGGCTGGCCTCTCCCTCCCTCCTTTATATACGGGGGCAGGAGGGCACCTCTAGACACAACAATTGATCTCTTGATCTCTTAGCCGTGTGTGGTGCCCCCCTCCACCATATTCCACCTCGGTAATATCGTAGCGGTGCTTAGGAGAAGCCCTGCGTCAGTAGCATCATCAACACCGTCATCACGCCGTCGTGCTGATGGAACTCTCTCGCAAAGCTCTGTTGGATCGGAGTTCGTGGGACGTCATCGAGCTGAATATGTGCTGAACTCAGAGGTGCCGTATGTTCGGTACTTGATCGGTCGGATCATGAAGACGTACGACTACATCAACTGTGTTGTGCTAATGCTTCCGCTTCGGTCTACGAGGATACATGGACTATACTCTCCCCTCTCGTTGCTATGTATCACCATGATCTCGCGTGTGCGTAGGATTTTTTTTTGAAATTACTACGTTCCCCAACATTGGTATCAGAGCCTAGTTTTATGCGTAGATGTTATATGCACGAGTAGAACACAAGTGAGTTGTGGGCGATACAAGTCATACTGCTTACCAGCATGTCATACTGCTTACCAGCATGTCATACTTTGGTTCGGCGGTATTGTTGGATGAAGCGTCCCGGACCGACATTACGCATACGCTTACGCGAGACTAGTTCTACCGACGTGCTTTGCACATAGGTGGCTGGCGGGTGTCAGTTTCTCCAACTTTAGTTGAAACAAGTGTGGCTACGACCGGTCCTTGAGAAGGTTAAAACAACACTAACTTGACGAAATATCGTTGTGGTTTTGATGCATAGGTAAGAACGGTTCTTGCTCAGCCCGTCGCAGCCACGTAAAACTTGCAACAACAAAGTAGAGGACGTCTAACTTGTTTTTGCAGGGCATGTTCTGATGTGATATGGTCAAGACGTGATGAGATATAAGTTGTTGTATGAGATGATCATGTTTTGTAACAAAGTTATCGGCAACTGGCAGGAGCCATATGGTTGTCACTTTATTGTATCAATGCAATCCCCCTGTAATTGCTTTACTTTATCACTAAGCGGTAGCGATAGTCATAGAAGCAATAGGTGGTGAAATGACAACAATGCTACGATGAAGATTAAGGTGTCGCGCCGGTGACGATGGTGATAATGACGGAGCTTCGGAGATGGAGATCACAAGCACAAGATGATGATGGCCATATCATATCACTTATATTGATTGCATGTGATGTTTATCCTTTACGCATCTTATTTTTCTTTGATTAACGGTAGCATTATAAGATGATCTCTCAGTAAATTTCAAGGTATAAGTGTTCTCCCTGAGTATGCACCATTGCGAAAGTTCTTCGTGCTGAGACGCCACGTGATGATCGGGTGTGATAGGCTCTACGTTCAAATACAATGGGTGCAAAGCAGTTGCACACGCAGAATACTCAGGTTAAACTTGACGAGCCTAGCAAATACAGATATGGCCTTGGAACACTGAGACCGAAAGGTCGAGTGTGAATCATATAGTAGATATGATCAACATAGTGATGTTCACCATTGAAAACTACTCCATCTCACGTGATGATCGTACATGGTTTAGTTGATTTGGATCACGTGATCACTTAGATGATTAGAGGGATGTCTATCTAAGTGGGAGTTCTTAAGTAATATGATTAATTGAACTTTAATTTATCATGAACTTAGTCCTGATAGTATTTTGCAAATTATGTTGTAGATCAATAGCTCGCGTTGTTGCTTCCCTATGTTTATTTTGATATGTTCCTAGAGAAAAACTATGTTGAAAAATGTTAGTAGCAATGATGCGGATTGGATCCGTGATCTGAGGATTATCCTCATTACTGCACAGAAGAATTATGTCATTGATGCACCGCTAGGTGACGGACCTATTGTAGGAGCATATACAGAAGTTATGAACGTTTGGCAAAGCTCGGTATGATGACTACTTGATAGTTTAGTGCACCATACTTTACAGCTTAGAACCGGGACTTCAAAGATGTTTTGAACGTCATGGACCATATGAGAATTTCAAGCAAATACCCGACTTGAGAGATATGAAGTCTCCAACAAGTTCTATAGCCAAAAGATGGAGGAGAATAGCTCAAGCAGTGAGCATGTGCTCAGATTCTCTAGGTACTATAATCGCTTGAATCAAGTGGGAGTTAATCTTCCAGATAAGATAGTGATTGACAGAGTTCTCTAGTCACCATCACCAAGTTACTAGAACTTCATGATGAACTATAGTATGCAAGGGGTGACGAAAACGATTCCCGAGCTCTTCGTGATGTTGAAATCGATGAAGGTAGAAATCAAGAAAGAGCATCAACTGTTGATGATTGACAAGACCACTAGTTTCAAGAAAAGGGCAAAGGGAAAGAAAGGGAAACTTCAAGTAGAATGTCAAGCAAGTTGTCACTCTCGTGAAGAAGCCCAAAGCTGGACCAAAGCCTGAAACTGAGTGCTTCTACTGCAAAGGAAATGGTCACTGGAAGCGGAAATGCCCTGGATATTTGGTGGATAAGAAGGATGGCAAAGTGAACAAGGGTATATTTGATATACAGGTTATTGATGTGTACCTTACTAGTGTTTATAGTAGCCCCTGAGTATTTGATACTTGTTCGGTTGCTAAAAATTAGTAACTTGAAACAGGAGTTACAGAATAAAAAGAGACTAGTTGAGGGTGAAGTGACGATGTGTGTTGGAAGTGGTTCCAAGATTGATATGATCATCATCGCACACTCCCTATGCTTTCGGGATTAGTGTTAAACCTAAATAAATGTTATTTGGTGTTTGCATTGAATATGATTTGGTCATGTTTATTGCAATACGGTTATTCATTTAAAGTCAGAGAATAATTGTTGTTCTGTTTACATGAATAAAACCTTCGATGGTCATACACCCAATGAAAATAGTTTGTTGGATCTCGATCGTAGTGATACACATATTCATAATATTGACGCCAAAAGATGCAAAGTTGATAATGATAGTGAAACTTATTTGTGGCACTGCCGTTTGGGTCATATCGGTGTAAAGCGCATGAAGAAACTCCATAAAGATGGATTTTTGGAATCACTTGGTTATGAATCATTTGATGCTTGCAAACCGTGCCTTTTGGGCAAGATGACTAAAACTCCGTTCTCCGGAACAATGGAATGAGCTACTAACTTGTTGGAAATAATACATACCGATGTATGTCGTCCAATGAGTGTTGATGCTCGTGGCGGGTATCGTTATTTTCTGACCTTCACAGATGATTTGAGCGGATATGATTATATCTACTTAATGAAACACAAGTCTGAAACAGTTGAAAAGTTGAAAAAATTTCAGTGTGAAGTGGAGAATCATCGTAACAAGAAAATAAAGTTTCTACAATCTGATCGTGGAGGAGAATATTTGAGTGACGAGTTTGGCCTTCATTTAAAAACAACGTGGAATAGTTTCACAGCTCACGCCACATGGAACACCATAGCATAATGGTGTGTCTGAACATCGTAATCGCACTTGAATATGGTGCGATCTATGATGTATCTTACCGATTTACCACTATCATTTTGGGGTTATGCATTAGAGACAGCTGCATTCACTTTAAATAGGGCACCATCGAAATCCGTTGAGATGACGCCTTATGAACTGTGGTTTGGCAAGAAACCAAAGTTGTCATTTCTTAAAGTTTGGGGCTGCAATGCTGTGAAAAGTTTCAACCTGATAAGCTCGAACCCAAATTGGAGAAGTGCGTCTCCATAGAATACCCAAAGGAAACTATTGGGCACACCTTCTATCACAGATCCGAAAGCAAGATATTCGTTGCTAAGATGGATCCTTTCTAGAGAAGGAGTTTCTCTCGAAAGAAGTGAGTGAGAGGAAAGTAGAACTTGATGAGGTAAGTGTACCTGCTCCCTTATTGGAAAGTAGTTCATCATAGAAATATGTTCCTGTGACTCCTACACCAATTAGTGAGGAAGCTAATGATGATGATCATGTAACTTCAGATCAAGTTACTACCAAACCTCGTAGGTCAACCAGAGTAAGATCCGCACCAGAGTGGTACGGTAATCCTGTTCTGGAGGTCATGTTACTTGGCCATGACGAACCTACGAACTATGAGGAAGCGATGATGAGCCCAGATTACATGAAATGGCTTGAGGCCATAAAATCTGAGATAGGATCCATGTATGAGAACAAAGTGTGGACTTTGGTGGACTTGCCTGATGATCGGCAAGCCATAGAAAATGATTGGATCTTCGAGAGGAAGACAGACACTGATAGCAGTGTTACTATCTACAAAGCTTGACTTGTCGCAAAAGGTTTTTTGACAAGTTCAAGGTGTTGAATACGATGAGATTTTCTCACTCGTATCAATGCTTAAGTCTATCCGAATCATGTTAGCAATTGCCACATTTTATGAAATCTGGCAAAATGGATGTCAAAACTGCATTCCTTAATGGGTTTATTAAAGAAGAGTTGTATATGATGCAACCAGACAGTTTTTTCAATCCTAAAGGTGCTAACAAAAGTGTGCAAGCTCCAGTAATCCATTTATGGCCTGGTGCAAGCCTCTTGGAGTTGGAATAAACGTTTTGATAGTGTGATCAAAGCATATGGTTTTATATAGACTTTTGGAGAAGCTTGTATTTACAAGAAAGTGAGTGGGAGCTCTGTAGCATTTCTAATACTATATGTAGATGACATATTCTTGATTGGAAATGATATAGAATTTCTGGATAGCATAAAAGGATACTTAAATAAAAGTTTTTCAATGAAAGACCTCGGTGAAGCTGCTTACTCATTGAGCATCAAGATCTATAGAGATAGATCAAGACGCTTGATAAGATTTTTCAATGAGTACATACCTTGATAAGATTTTGAAGTAGTTCAAAATGGAACAGTCAAAGAAAGAGTTCTTGCATGTGTTACAAAGGTGGGATATTGAGTAAGACTCAAAGCCCGACCACGGCAGAAGATAGAAAGAAAATGAAATTCATTCCCGATGCCTCAGCCATAGGTTCAAAGTATGCTATGATGTGTGATGTCTACTACACAACCTTCTTCTTGTAGACGTTGTTGGGCCTGCAAGTGCACAGGTTTGTAGGACAGTAGCAAATTTCCCTCAAGTGGATGACCTAAGATTTATCAATCCGTGGGAGGCGTAGGATGAAGATGGTCTCTCTCAAACAACCCTACAAAAAAATAACAAAGAGTCTCTTGTGTCCCCAACACACCCAATACAATGGTAAATTGTATAGGTGCACTAGTTCGGCGAGGAGATGGTGATACAAGTGCAATATGGATGGTAGATATAGGTTTTTGTAATTTGAAATAATAAAAACAGCAAGGTAACTAATGATAAAAGTGAGCGTAAACGGTATTGCAATGATAGGAAACAAGGCCTAGGGTTCATACTTTCACTAGTGCAAGTTCTCTCAACAATAATAACATAGATAGATCATATAACAATCCGTCAACATGCAACAAAGAGTCACTCCAAAGCCACTAATAGCGGAGAACAAACATAGAGATTATGGTAGGGTACGAAACCACCTCAAAGTTATTCTTTCGGATCGATCTATTAAAGAGTTTGTACTAGAATAACACCTTAAGACACAAACCAACCAAAACCCTAATGTCACCTAGATACTCCATTGTCACCTCAAGTATCCGTGGGCATGATTATACGATATGCATCACACAATCTTAGATTCATCCAACCAACATAAAATTACTTCAAAGAGTGCCCAAAGTTTCTACCGGAGAGTCAAGAAAACGTGTGCCAACCCCTATGCATAGGTTCAAGCGAGAAACCCGCAAGTTGGTCACCAAAACATACATCAAGTGGCACGTGATATCACATTGTCACCACGGATAAACATGGCAAGACATACATCAAGTGTTCTCAAAGTAAAGACTCAATCCGATAAGATAACTTCAAGAGGGAAACTCAATTCATCACAAGAGAGTAGAGGGGGAGAAACATCATAAGATCCAACTATAATAGCAAAGCTCGTGATACATCAAGATCGTGTCATAGAGAGAACACGAGGGAGAGAGAGATCAAACACATAGCTACTGGTACATACCCTCAGCCCCGAGGGTGAACTACTCCCTCCTCGTCATGCAGAGCGCCGTGATGATGAAGATGGCCACCGATGATGGGTTCCCCCTTCGGCAGGGTGCCGGAACGGACTCTCGAGAGGTTTTTGGTGGCTACAGAGGCTTGCGGTGGCGGAACTCCCAATCTATTTTGATATTCGATGGTTTTAGGGTACGTAGGCATATATAGGCGAAAGAAGTCGGTCAGGAGGTGCTCGAGGGGCCCACGAGACAGGGGGGCGCGCCCTGTAGGGGGCGCCCCCCTATATCCTGGGCTCCTCGAGGGTCTTCTGACTTGATCTCCAAGCCTCTAGGATGATATTCTTCCAAAAAAATCACGATGCCGAAGGTTTCATTCCGTTTGGACTCTGTTTGATATTCCTTTTCTTCGAAATACTGGAACATGCAATAAAACAGCAATATGGGCTGGGCCTCTGGTTAATAGGTTAGTCCCAAAAATGATATAAATATGTAAAATAAAGCCCATAAACATCCAAAAAGGGTAATATAATAGCATGGAACAATAAAAAAGTATAGATACGCTGGAGACGTATCAAGCATCTCCAAGATTAATTCCTGCTCGTCCT
This sequence comes from Aegilops speltoides, assembly GCA_021437245.1. Classification (NCBI taxonomy): domain Eukaryota; kingdom Viridiplantae; phylum Streptophyta; class Magnoliopsida; order Poales; family Poaceae; genus Aegilops; species Aegilops speltoides. Next base: position 467,930,680 of record CM038142.1, read on the forward strand.
CGAGTAGGTAAATGATAAAAACAGAATTTTTGATGTGGAATGCTACCTAGCATAATTCTTCAATGTAAATTTCCTTATTGTGGCATGAATTTTCAGATCCAAATGATTCAAAATAAAAGTTCATATTGATAAAAGAAATAGTAACACTTCAAGCATACTAATCAAAGTAATCATGTCTTCTCAAAATAACATGGCAAAAGAAAGTTCATCCCTACAAAATCATATAGTTAGGCTATGCTTCATTTTCGTCACACAAAGATGTTTCCAACTTCTATACCCCCGATGACAAGCCAAGAAATTGTTTCATACTTAAATAATCTCAAACTTTTTCAGTCCTCACGCAATACATGAGCGTGAGCCATGGATATAGCACTATGGGTGGAATAGAATATGATGATGGGGATTGTGTGGAGAAGACAAAAAGGGAGAATGTCTCACATTGACTAGGATAATCAACGGGCTATGGAGATGCCCATCAATTGATGTCAACATTAGTAGGGATTACCATGCAACAGATGCACTAGAGCTATAAATGAATGCTCAACAAAAGAAAACTAGTGGGTGTGCATCCAACTTGCTTGCTCACGAAGACCTAGGGCATTTGAGGAAGTCCATCGTAGGAATATACAGGCCAAGTTCTATAATGAAAAATTCCCACTAGTATGAAAAAGACAACTTATGAGACTCACTATATGAAAAACATGGTGCTACTTTGAAGCACAATATATGAGACTTACTGCATGAAGAACAAGATGCCACTTTGAAGCACAAGTGTGGAAAAAGAGATAGTAACATTGCCCTTTTTATTTATTTCTTTATTTCTCTTTTTTCTTTTCTTTTCTTTTCTTTTTTTTTATTTGGGCCTTTCTTTTTTTTGGCCTTTCTTATTTTTTTTTCTTTTTTTCTTTGGGCAATGTTCTAATAATGATGATCATCACACTATCATTGATTACAACATATGAATTACAACTCGAAACTAGAACAAGATATGACTCTATATGAATGCCACCGGCGGTGTACCAGGATGGTGCAATGAATCAAGAGTGACATGTATGAAAAATAATGCATGGTGGCTTTGCCACAAATACGATGTCAACTACATGATCATGCAATGGCAATATGACAAAAGTAAAGTATGTCATGAGGATGATGAACGGAACGGTGGAAAGTTGCATGGCAATATATCTCGGAATGGCTATGGAAATGCCATAATAGGTAGATATGGTGGCTGTTTTGAGGAAGATATAAGGAGGTTTATGTGTGATAGAGCGTATCATATCACCGGGTTTGGATGCACCAGTGAAGTTTGCACCAACTCTCAAGGTGAGAAAGGGCAATGCACGGTCCCGAAGAGGCTAGCAATGGCGGAAAGGTAAAAGTGCGTATAATCCATGGACTCAAAATTAGTCAAAAGAACTCATATACTTATTGCAAAAATTTAGAAGTCATCAAAAATCAAGTACTACGCGCATGCTCCTAGGGGGATAGATTGGTAGGAAAAGACCATCGCTCGTCCCCCACCGCCACTCATAAGGATGCACAAGCCAGGTACACTTCATGTTTCAAATTTGTTACACAACTTTAACCATATGTGCATGCTACGGGACTTGCTAACTTCAACACAAGCATTATTTAAATTCATAATCACCCAACTAGCATGACTTTAATATCACTACCTCCCTATCTCAAAACAATTATCAAGTATCAAATTGATCATAGCATCCAATTCACTTCCTATGATAGTTTTTATTATACCCAACTTGGATGCCTACCATTCTAGAACCAATTTTATAACCATAGCAAATACCATGCTGTTCTAAAAGACTCTCAAAAAGATATAAGTGAAGCATGAGAGACTAGCAATTTCTACAAAATATAACCACCGCCGTGCTCTAAAAGATATAAGTGATGCACTAGAGCAAAAGACAAACTACTCCGAAAGATAGTGAAGATCAATGAGTAGTCGAATAATTGTGCAACTATGTGAAGACTCTCTAACATTAAGGAACTTCAGATCTTGGTATTCTAATCAAGAATAAAGCAGCAAGCAAAACAAAATAAAATGACATTGCAAGGATAGCACAACTCATGTGAAGAAGCAAAAACTTAGGCTCAACCGATACTAACCGATACTTGTTGAAGAAAGGTGGGATGCCTACCGGGGCATCCCCAAGCTTAGATGCTTGAGACTTCTTTAAATATTATCTTGGGGTGCCTTGTGGATCCCCAAGATTGAACTTTTGTGTCTCCTTAATTCCTCTCATATCATGGTTTCTCTTTTTATCAAAAGCTTCATCCACAACAAACTCAACAAGAACTCGTGAGATAGGTTAGTATAAACCAATGCAAAACCTTATCATTTTCTACTATAACAAGTAACTAAAATTATTATTCAACATTGAATACTAAATGCATCTGCATATTTAATACTCCTATCCTCAAATAGAATCATTAAACAAGCAAACATATGCAAACAATGCAACCATAACAGCAATCTGTCAAAACAGTATAGTCTGTAAAGAATGCAAGATTCATCATACTTCCCTAACTCCAAAAATTATGAAATAAAATTACCACTGTAGTAAATTTATCAGAGCTCATTATGCAAAAAGTTTCAACATTATATCATTCCCTGACTTTTCTAGGAAATTTTTGCAACAACGGTAAACTTTCTGTTTTCAAACAGCAACATGTATACTAGCAAAATAAGCATGGCAAAGGCTATCCTTGACTTTTTTATTGAAACTAAAGATGCAAAAAATTAATCTAAATAACAGAAATCAAATACTAACAAAATAAAATGACGCTCAAACAAAACACATATCATGTGGTGAATAAAAATATAGCTCCAAGTAAAGTTACCGATGGACGAAGACGAAAGAGGGGATGCCATCCGGGGCATCCCCAAGCTTAGGCTCTTGGTTGTCCTTGAATATTACCTTGGGGTTCCTTGGCAATCCCCAAGCTTAGGCTCTTTCCACTCCTTATTCCATAGTCCATAGAATCTTTACCCAAAACTTGAAAACTCCACAACACAAAACTCAACAGAAAACTCGTAAGCTCCGTTAGTATAAGAAAATAAAACCACCACTTAGGTACTGTAGTGAACTCATTCTAAATTCATATTGGTGTAATACTAATATATACTATATTCCAAGTTCTCTATGGTTCATACCCTCTGATACTACTCATACATTCATCAAAATAAGCAAACAACACATAGAAAACAGAATCTGTCAAAAACAGAACAGTCTGTAGTAATCTGTATCAAACGTATACTTATGGAACTCCAAAAATCCTACCATATTAGGAAGTCCTGAGAAATGTGTGTACCAATCCAGAGAAAAACGAATCAGATCAAGAGCACGTTTCTGTGAATTAACAAAACTAATTTACTGGGTGCAAAAGTTTCTGATTTTCAGCAGGATCAACACAACTATCACCGTAAGCTATCCTAAAGGTCTTACTTGGCACTTTATTGAAACAAAAGCTATAAAACATGATTAATACAGTAGCATAATCATGTGGACACACAAAAACAGTAAGGATAAATATTGGGTTGTCTACCAACAAGCGCTTTTCTTTAATGCCTTTCTAGCTAGGCATGATGATGACAATGATGCTCACATAAAAGATAAGAATTGAAGCATAATGGGAGCATCATGAAGCATATGCCTAGCACATTTAAGCCTAACCCTCTTCCTACGCATAGGGATTTTGTGATCAAACAACTTATGGGAACAATAATCAACTAGCATAGGCAGGTAAAACAAGCCTAAGTTCAAAAATTGAAGCACATAGAGAGGAAACTTGATATTATTGCACCTCCTACAAGCATATGTTCCTCCCTCATAATAATTTTCAGTAGCATCATGAATGAATTCAACAATATAACCAGCACCTAAAGCATTCTTTTCATGATCTACAGGCATAGAAAATTTACTACTCTCCACATAAGCAAGATCCTTCTCATTCGGAATAGTGGGAGCAAACTCAACAAAAATAATTATCATGTGAGGCATAATCCAATTGAAAACTAAAATCATGATGACAAGTTTCATGGTTATCATTATTCTTAATAGCATACAAGTCATCACAATAATCATCATAGATAGCAACTTTGTTCTCATAATCAATTGGAACCTCTTCCGAAATAGTGGAATCATCACTAAATAAAGTTGACACTCTTCCAAATCCACTTTCATGTTCATCACAATAAGATTCAACATCCTCCAAAATAGTGGGCTCACTACTTTCTAAAGTTTACACTCTTCCAAACCAACTTTCATCAATATAATCATCATAAATAGGAGGCATGCTATCATCAAAATAAATATTCTCATCAAAACTTGGGGGACTAAACATATCATCTTCATCAAACATAGCATCCCCAAGCTTGTGGCTTTGCATATCATTAGCATCATGGATATTCAAAGAGTTCATACTAACAACATTGCAATCATGCTCATCATTCAAAGATTTAGTAGCAAGCATTTTAATGCATTCTTCTTCTAGCACTTGAGCCCAATTTTCATTTCCATCATACTCAAGAAAGATATTAAAAAGACGAAGCATATGAGACAAACTTAACTCCATTTTTTTTGTAGTTTTCTTTTATAAACTAAGCTAGTGATAAAACAAGAAACAAAAAGACTCGATTGCAAGATCTAAAGATATACCTTCAAGCACTCACCTCCCCGGCAACAGCGCCAGAAAAGATCTTAGTTGACGGGGTGTGAGTGAGTGCCCTTTACCTAGCCTCCCCGGCAACGGCACCAGAAAAGAGCTTGATGTCTACTACACAACCTTCTTCTTGTAGACGTTGTTGGGCCTGCAAGTGCACAGGTTTGTAGGACAGTAGCAAATTTCCCTTAAGTGGATGACCTAAGGTTTATCAATCCGTGGGAGGCGTAGGATGAAGATGGTCTCTCTCAAACAACCCTACAACAAAATAACAAAGAGTCTCTTGTGTCCCCAACACACCCAATACAATGGTAAATTGTATAGGTGCACTAGTTCGGCGAAGAGATGGTGATACAAGTGCAATACGGACGGTAGATATAGGTTTTTGTAATCTGAAAATATAAAAGAGAGTAGAGGGGGAGAAACATCATAAGATCCAACTATAATAGCAAAGCTCGCGATACATCAAGATCGTGTCATAGAGAGAACACGAGAGAGAGAGAGAGAGAGAGAGAGAGAGAGATCAAACACATAGCTACTGGTACATACCCTCAGCCCTGAGGGTGAACTACTCCCTCCTCGTCATGGAGAGCGCTGGGATGATGAAGATGGCCACCGATGATGAGTCCCCCCCCCCCCGGTAGGGTGCCGGAACGGACTCCCGAGAGGTTTTTGGTGGCTACAGAGGCTAGCGGCGGCAGAACTCCCAATCTATCTTGATATTTGATGGTTTTAGGGTACATAGGCATATCTAGGCGAAAGAAGTCGGTTGGGAGGTGCTCGAGGGGCCCACGAGACAGGGGGCCGCGCCCTGTAGGGGGGGTGCGCCCCCTATCTCCTAGGCTCCTCGAGGGTCTTCTGACTTGATCTCCAAGCCTCCAGGATGATATTCTTCCAAAAAAATAACGATGCCGAAGGTTTCGTTCCGTTTGGACTCTGTTTGATACTCCTTTTCTTCGAAATACTGAAACAGGCAATAAAACAGCAATATGGGCTGGGACTCCGGTTAATAGGTTAGTCCCAAAAATGATATAAATATGTAAAATAAAGCCCATAAACATCCAAAAGGGGTAATATAATAGCATGGAACAATAAAAAATTATAGATACGTTGGAGACGTATCACTGTGTACCAGACCTATTGTATACGTTGCTCTGAATTTGGCAAGGGAGTACCATTTTGATCTAGGAGTAGCTCACTGGACAACGGTCAAGATTATCCTTAGTAAGGACTAAGGAAATATTTCTCGATTATGGAGGTGATAAAAGAGCCCGTCATAAAGAGTTACATCGGTGCAAGCTTTTACACCGATCCAGATGACTCTAAGTCTCAATCTGGATACATATTGAAAGTGGGAGCAATTAGCTATAGTAACTCCATGTAGAGCATTGCAGACATAGAATATTTTCAAAATACATACGGCTCAGAATGTGACACACCCGTTGACTAAACTTCTCTCACGAGCAAAACATGATCATACCTTAGTACTCTTTTGGTGTTAATCACATAGAGATGTGAACTAGATTATTGACTCTAGTAAACCCTTTGGGTGTTGATCACATGACGATGTGAACTATGGGTATTAATCATATACAGATATGAATATTGGTGTTCAATCACATGATGATGTGAACTAGATTATTGACTCTAGTGCAAGTGGGAGACTAAAGGAAATATGCCCTAGAGGCAATAATAAAAGTTATTATTTGTTTCATTATTTCATGATAAATGTTTACTATTCATGCTAGAATTGTATTAACCGGAAACTTGATACATGTGTGAATACATAGACAAACAGAGTGTCACTAGTATGCCTCTACTTGACTAGCTCGTTGAATCAAAGATGGTTAAGTTTCCTAGCCATAGACATGAGTTGTCATTTGATTAATGGGATCACATCATTAGGAGAATGATGTGATTGACTTGACCCATTCCGTTAGCTTAGCACTTGATCGTTTAGTATGTTGCTATTGTTTTCTTCATGACTTATACATGTTCCTATGACTATGAGATTATGCAACTCCCGTTTACCGGAGGAACACTCTGTGTGCTACCAAACGTCACAACAAAACTGGGTGATTATAAAGGTGCTCTACAAGTGTCTCTGAAGGTACTTGTTGAGTTGGTGTATTTCAAGATTAGGATTTGTCACTCCGATTGTCAGAGAGGTATCTCTGGGCCCTCTCGGTAATGCACATCACTATAAGCCTTGCAAGCAATGTGACTAATGAGTTAGTTACGGGATGATGCATTACATAACGAGTAAAGAGACTTGCCGGTAACGAGATTCAACTAGGTATTGAGATACCGACGATTGAATCTCGGGCAAGTAACATACCGATGACAAAGGGAACAACGTATGTTGTTATGCGGTTTGACCGATAAAGATCTTCGTAGAATATGTGGGAGCCAATATGAGCATCCAGGTTCCGCTATTAGTTATTGACCGGAGACGTGTCTCGGTCATGTCTACATAGTTCTCGAACCCGTAGGGTCCACACGCTTAAAGTTCGGTGACGATTTATATTATGATTTATGTGTTTTGATGTACCGAAGGTAGTTCGGAGTCCCGGATTTGATCGGGGACATGACGAGGAGTCTCGAAATGGTCAAGATGTAAAGATTGATATATTGGACGACTATATTTGGACTTCGGAAAGGTTTCGAGCGATTCGCGTATTTTTCGGAGTACCAGAGAGTTACGGGAATTCGCCGGGGAGTATATGGGCCTTATTGGGCTATACGGGAATAGAGGAGAGAGGCCAAAAGGAAGGAGGCGCCCCCCCTCTAGTCCGAATTGGACAAGGGGTGCAACCCCCTTTTCCTTCTCCCTCTCGCCCTCTTTCCTTCTCTCCTACTCCGGAAAGGAAAGGGGAATCCTACTAGGACTTGGGAGTCCTAGTAGGACTCCCCACACTTGGCGCGCCCTCCTCTAGGGCCGGTCTATCCCTCCCTCCTTTATATGCGGGGGCAGGGAGGCACCTCTAGACACAACAATTGATCTCTTAATCTCTTAGCCGTGTGCGGTATGGTGCCCCCCTCCACCATATTCCACCTCGGTACTATCGTAGTGGTGCTTAGGCGATCCCTGCTTCGGTAGCATCATCAACACTGTCATCACGCCGTCGTGCTGATGGAACTCTCTCGCAAAGTTCTGCTGGATCGGAGTTCGTGGGACGTCATCGAGCTGAACGTGTGCTGAACTCGGAGGTGCCATACGTTCGGTACTTGATCGGTCTGATTGTGAAGATGTACGACTACATCAACTGCGTTGTGCTAACGCTTCCGCTTCAGTCTACGAGGGTACGTGGACAATACTCTCCCCTCTCGTTGCTATGCATCACCACGATCTTGCGTGTGCGTAGGATTTTTTTTGAAATTACTACGTTCCCCAACAGTACTTTGTTTTAATAACTTGTAGATTTTTGCAATAAGTATGTGAGTTCTTCATGACTAATGTTGAGTCCATGGATTATACGCACTCTCGCCCTTCCACCATTGCTAGCCTCTCTTGTGCCACGCAACTTTCGCCGGTATTATACACCCACCATATACCTTCCTCAAAACAGCCACCATACCTACCTATTATGGCATTTCCATAGCCATTCCGAGATATATTGGCATGCAACTTTCCACCGTTACGTTTATTATGACACGCTTCACCATTGTCATATTGCTTTGCATGATCATGTAGTTGACATCGTATTTGTGGCAAAGCCACCATTCGTAATTCTTTCATACATGTCACTCTTGATTCATTATCCCGGTACACCGCCGGAGGCATCCACATAGAGTCATATTTTGTTCTAAGATTGTTAAGTTGTAAGTAGATAAAAGTGTGATGATCTTCATTATTAGAGCATTGTCCCATGTGAGGAAAGGATGATGGAAGCAATGATTCCCTCACAAGTTGGGATGAGTCTCCGGACTTTATGAAAAATAAAAGAGGTCAAAGAAGCCCAAACTAAAAAAGAGGCCAAAGAATCCCACCAAAAAATGAGAGAAAAAGAGAGAAGGGACAATGTTACTATCCTTTTACCACACTTGTGCTTCAAAGTGGCACCATGATCTTCATGATAGAGAGTCTCCTATGTTGTCACCTTCATATGCTAGTGGGAATTTTTCATTATAGAACTTGGCTTGTATATTCCAATGACGGGCTTCCTCAAATTGCCCTAGGTCTTAGTGAGCAAGCAAGTTGGATGTACACCCACTTAGTTTCTTTTGATGAGCTTTCATACACTTATAGTTCTAGTGCATCCTTTGCATGGCAATCCCTACTCACTCACATTGATATCTATTAATGGTCATCTCCATAGCCCGTTGATACGCCTAGTTGATGTGAGACTATCTTCTCCTTTTTTGTCTTCCCCACGACCACCATCCTATTCCACCTATAGTGCTATGTCCATGGCTCATGCTCATGTATTGCACGAAGATTGAGTAAGTTTAAGAATACTAAAGTATGAAACAATTGCTTGCCTAAAACCGGGGTTGTGCATGATTGAAATATTTTGTGTGATGAAGATAGAGCATAGCCAGACTATATGATTTTGTAGGGATAACTTTCTTTGGCCATGTTATTTTGAGAAGACATGATTACTTTGTTAGTATGCTTGAAGTATTACTACTTTTATGTCAATATTAAACTTTTATCTTGAATCTTTTGGATCTGAACATTCATGGCACAATAAAGAGAATTAGATTGAAAGTTATGTTAGGTAGCATTCCACATCAAAAATTCTGTTTTTATCATTTACCTACGCGAGGACGAGTAGGAATTAAGCTTGGGGATGCTTGATACGTCTCCAACGTATCTATAATTTTTGATTGTTCCATGCTATTATATCATCCATCTAGGATGTTTTATATGTATTTATATGCTATTTTATATGATTTTTGGGACTAACCTATTAACCTATAGCCCAGTGTCAATTTCTACTTTTTCCTTGTTTTTGAGTTTTACAGAAAAGGAATACCAAACGGAGTCCAATTGACGTGCCAATTTTTGATGATTTTTTATGGACCAAAAAAAGCCCTCGGAGTAAAAGAGTTGGGCCAGAAGAGTCCTGAGCCATCCACGAGGGTGGGGGGCGCGCCCAACCTCCTGGGCGTGGGCCCCAATCTCATGGACGACTCGGAGACCCCCCCCCCCCCAGACTTGAGACCTACGCCAAAAATCTATCTATTATATAATTAAAATAGAAGTCAAAGAAGCCATCACGTTAATCCACATATGCTAAAAAAATAGTATCCATTGATTTTAATTATAACGGTTGAGATAAAAAGATGAACAAAGTTACATAGAACATCTATTGGGTACAATCTGTCACGTACAAATAGATATGTATTTACACTGGAGCCAAACACGATTATATTAATAGGAAAAAAGGGTGTAATCCGACGGGAGCCAAACAGGAATAACAAGGGGGGGAAAGCAGTAGTCCAGTTGGCACACGTAATAGGCACCACCGTGAGCGGGGTGCAATTTGTATTGCCGCCCAAAAGTAAAAAAAAAACATGACATCATCGCTGATGTCATTTATCAATTAATATTGGGTAAGCATCCTAAATACAATAAATTTGTATAGATACGTATGTTTTTAGATTATAGAAGTAAAAAAGGTTCTCATATACATACGTATGTCAAATTCCTTAAATAGTTAATTTTTTATCTATTATATTATTATTAAGACAGTAGAAAAAGAACGGTGGAGATTTAATGCACTAGAATTAAGAGGTTTGAACGATCCAGATTTATCATCATAAACACACCGACGTGGCCATGTTCTAAAAGCAGTTTTTTTTTCCAGGGTTGCTAAAAACAGTCAACCAGACTAAATATATGTCGCATGCAAAAAAAAAATGCTAAATATACGTATACAAGTTGGTTACGTTCCAGCTAAATAAAAGGAGGTCACATGCACGTGTACAAGTTGATACTTTTCTTTTCTTTTGAAAGCATACAATTTGATAGTTAGTTACCAGATTGATTCCTGGCCTGATTGATTTTTGTGGGCAAATCAGTTTTAAGTGTCGTGATCGTATTGGGGCAGGAGATATTGTCCAATCTTATGTAGTACGATGAGGCCGCAAATACGGCAGCCCTCCGGCAACCCAGCGTGGATCTGGGGCGCTCCATGTCTTGATAGCAGGCACTTCGTACTGGCAGGATCCACACCCACCATGAACCTCTGACAGGCAAGAGATTCAGCATGTCATGACAGCATCTCATCGAGTACAAAAGAAATTTAGTGTTCGTTGTGCGTGCAAAGGAGGAAGAGGAGGTAGCGATACTTCTGTGGGATATGGTCGTTAGCCTTTACAACTTTGGCAGGATCCAAATCCACCATGAACCTTCAGCGTGCCATGGCAACATCTAATAGATCACCTAAAGAAGGATCGTGATGCCACAAATCCCAGAAAAAATTCAGACTCCACTGTGGGTGCAAAGGAGGAAAAGGAGAAAGCGATACACTATCGCCTGGGCAAGCGAGAGATCCAACATGTCATGACAGCCTCATCCACCATGAACCTTTAGCATGCCATGACAACATCTGATAGACAACCTAAAGAAGGACTGTGATGCCACAAATCCCAACAAAAATTCAGAGTCAACAGTGGGTGCAAAGGAGGAAAAGGAGAAAGTGGTACTTCTGTGGGCTGGGCAAGCGAGAGATTCAAAATGTCATGACAGCATCTCATCGAGCAGCTAAAGAAAGATCGTGATAGCCAAAATCCCACAAGAAATCGATTGTCCACTCTGCATGTAAAGAAGGAAGAGGAAAAAGCGACAGTTTTGTGGGCTGTGGTGGTTCCTCAGCTCCGCGGAAGCTAAAGTGATACTTCTGTGGACTTTGATCGTTCCTCGCGCTTCAAGGAATCTAAAATGATACTTCTATGGGCTGTTGTCTAGGAGATTGAGGTAGCAATAATCTTAGCATGTTGACCTCTACTCTGCAGAAGCTAATGAGTTTCTGGACTCTATCAGGCTCACACACGAGACTCTCAGAAAAAGAATAAACAAGGTTAGCCTTTTTTTTGCGGAAAAACAAGGTTAGCCTGTTGACTAAACCATTCATAACAAACACAAATTTAACCATGTATCTAGGAGGACTAAATATATTTCATTGTCATCTATAGCTAATATGAAACTGGTGGGATATAATATGATGTTTCATTGCCAAAAAATTGTACATAATTCATACCACATGGCGAACTTATAGAAATAAATAGGGTACAGAGGGCAAAACAAGAAGGGAGTAACGGATCTGAAGATGGACATTCTACACACGCTGCACCTTTTTCCTATAGAGGAACTAATTTAACTGATGAAGAAACCCAATTAACAAAACTCTTCGAAGAAAACAAAAAGCACCTTGTATGTGCAAGGTGCGCATAGTAGAAGCATGCACAGGTATGCCACCGCGTTAACCCAAAAACACAAGTGCAATTGAACAATTAATATAGTTCGGTGGACAAAGGCAAGAAAGATTTATGTATGAATCATCTATTGTTCATATGTAATTACCCAAAAAAATGTTGATGGAAGACGAACACCAAAAGATGTGTACTGGAAGAGGAAAAACTAAGAATTTGTATATTCATATCCAATATTATTAGTTGTGGGTCTAACAGATGGAAGGACAAGGAAGGAAACACGCGTACCAAAATTACTATATTAGCATGTGTGGAAGCATGTCCAGACATGATAATGCACAAAACAACAACAATGATGATGTTACAGTTGTACTATACACTAATGTTAGAATTTAATGTTGGTTTAGATGTTTTAAAAAGTGCAGATCGAATACACAAAACAATTGATTAGAAGATGATAAGGAATAGTTAGAAAAAACGTACCAAGCACTATATTGCATCATGGTAAGATAACATAATGATGTTTGTTTTTAAGTTGTCACATACCAAGTAAGTTACCAAGAACTTAATTTATACAGTAAAAAAATTCAGTGAGTACACTAATATTCCCTCATGGTAAGATAACATAATTAGAACAATCACAAATGAGGTTCCACACTTTGTAGACGATATCTTTTATGTGATTTTACGTTCTATGAGCTACCAACATCTCAATGACAATATAGATACAAAAAGAAATAGAACATCTAGCCGCGCAAATGCGCGGGTTACCCTGCTAGTTCCTATAAATACAGAAACCTCCAGAAAATAACCTAGATCAGGAGTTCCGCTGCCGCAAGCCTCTGTAGCCACACAAAACCAATCAGGGCCCTGTTCCGGCACCCTACCGGAGGGGCGATCTCTCACTGGTGGCCATATTCATCATCCCGGCGCTCTTCATGACGAGGAGGGAGTAGTTCACCCTCGGGGCTGAGGGTATGTACCAGTAGCTATGTGTTTGATCTCTCTCTCTCTCTCTCTCTCTCTCTCGTGTTCTTGATTTGGCACGATCTTGATGTATCGCGAGCTTTGCTATTATAGTTGGATCTTATGATGTTTCTCCCTCTCTACTCTCTTGTAATGGGTTGAGTTTTCCCTTTGAAGGTATCTTATCGGATTGAGTCTTTAAGGATTTGAGAACACTTGATGTATGTCTTGTGTGTGCTTATCTGTGGTGACAATGGGATATTCACGTGATCTACTTTATGTATGTTTTGGTGATCAACTTGCGGGTTCAGTGGCCTTGTGAACTTATGCATAGGGGTTGGCACACGTTTTCGTCTTGACTCTCCGGTAGAAACTTTGGGGCACTCTTTGAAGTACTTTGTGTTGGTTGAATAGATGAATCTGAGATTGTGTGATGCATATCGTATAATCATACCCATGGATATTTGAGGTGACATTGGAGTATCTAGGTGACATTAGGGTTTTGGTTGATTTGTGTCTTAAGGTGTTATTCTAGTACGAACTCTAGGATAGATCGAACGGAAAGAATAGCTTCGTGTTATTTTACTACGGACTCTTGAATAGATCGATCAGAAAGTATAACTTTGAGGTGGTTTCGTACCCTACTATAATCTCTTCATTAGTTCTCCGCTATTAGTGACTTTGGAGTGACTCTTTGTTGCATGTTGAGGGATAGTTATATGATCCAATTATGTTATTATTATTGAGAGAACTTGCACTAGTGAAAGTATGAACCCTGGGCCTTGTTTATTAGCATTGCAATATCGTTTGTGCTCACTTTTATCATTAGTTACCTTGTTGTTTTTATATTTTCATATTACAAAAACCTATATCTACCGTCCATATTGCACTTGTATCACCATCTCTTCGCCGAACTAGTGCACCTATACAATTTACCATTGTATTGGGTGTGTTGGGGACACAAGAGACTCTTTGTTATTTGGTTGCAGGGTTGTTTGAGAGAGACCATCTTCAACCTACGCCTCCCACGGATTGATAAACCTTAGGTCATCCACTTGAGGGAAATTTACTACTGTCCTACAAACCTCTACACTTGGAGGCCCAACAACGTCTACAAGAAGAAGGTTCCGTAGTAGATATCAGTTATTTCCTCTCCAAGAATATGCCAATACTTTTTGAAAAATATAGCATGCAATCCATCAAGGCCAAGGTGCCTTCAGATCTCCAATACTATAAACAGCCTTGCGAACATCTTCTTCGGTGAACGGTGTGATACGTCTCCAACATATCTACTTTTCCAAACATTTTTGCCCTTGTTTTGGACTCTAACTTGCATGATTTGAATGAAACTAACCCGGACTGACGTTATTTTCAGCAGAACTACCATGATGTTGTTTTATGTGTAGAAAAGAAAAAGTTTTCGGAATGTCCTGGAAATCCACGGAGGCACTTTTCAGATTTAATAAGAATTTTTGGCGAAAGAATTAGTGCCAGGGGGCCCACGGCCTATCCACGAGACAAGGGGCAACCCCTAGGGTGCGGCCCCCTATCTCATGGGCCCCCTGGACACCCTACGACCTCAACTCCAACTCCATATATACCGTCTCGGGGAGAAAAAAATCAAGGAGAAAGTTTCATCGCGTTTCACAACACGAAGCCGCCGCCAAGCCCTAATCCCTCTCAAGAGGGCTGATCTGGAGTCCTTCGGGGCTCCAAAGAGGGGGATTCGTCACCGTCGTCATCACCAACCATCCTCCATCACCAATTTCATGATGCTCACCGCCGTGCGTGAGTAATTCCATCGTAGGCTTGCTGGACGGTGATGGGTTGGATGAGATTTACCATGTAATCAAGTTAGTTTTGTTAGGGTTTGATCCCTAGTATCCACTATTTTCTGAGATTGATATTGTTATGACTTTGCTATGCTTAATGCTTGTCACTAGGGCCCGAGTGCCATGATTTCAGATCTGAACCTATTATGTTTTCATGAATATATGTGTGTTCTTGATCCTATCTTGCAAGTCTATAGTCACCTATTATGTGTTATGATCCGACAACCCCGAAGTGACAATAATCGGGATACTTCTCGGTGATGACCATAGTTTGAGGAGTTCATGTATTCACTATGTGTTAATACTTTGTTCCGGTTCTCTATTAAAAAGGAGGCCTTAATATCCCTTAGTTTCCGTAAGGACCCCGCTACAACGGGAGGGTAGGACAAAAGATGTCATACAAGTTCTTTTCCATAAGCACGTATGATTGTTTACGGAATACATGCCTACATTACATTGATGAACCGGAGCTAGTTCTATATCACCCTATGTTATAACTGTTGCATGAGGAATCGCATCCGACATAATTATCCATCATTGATCTGTTGCCTACGAGCTTTTCACATATTGTTCTTCGCTTATTTACTTTTCCGTTGCTACTGTTACAACTACTACAAAAACCCCAAAACATTTATCTTTACTTTTGCTACTGTTACCTTTGTTATCATACCACTTTTGCTACTAAATACTTTGCTGCAGATACTAAGTTATCCAGGTGTGGTTGAATTGACAACTCAACTGCTAATACTCAAGAATATTCTTTGGCTCCCCTTGTGTCGAATCAATAAATTTGGGTTGAATACTCTACCCCCGAAAGCTGTTGCGATCCCCTATACTTGTGGGGTATCAAGACTAATTTCTGGCGCCGTTGCCGGGGAGCATAGCTCTATTCTCTGAGTCACTTGGGATTTATATCTGTTGATCACTATGAAGAACTTGAAAGACGATAGAACTACTATTTTGCCCTCAACTACAAGGGGGGGGGTAAGGAACTGCCATCTAGCCTTGCACTAGATTCTCCTTCTGTTATCAGTAGGCTTGCTACACCTAAACCTACTACTGCTATGAATTCTGATATGTCGCATGTTATTGATGATGCCAGTTCTGCTATGCATGATGTAACTACTTCTGTGCGTGATACTACTTTGCCATTAGGTGAATTTCTTGATGAACAACTTGCTAGATTTAGGGGGAATGAAATTACTGAAGATCCTATTACTGATGATAGTGATGATGAAGGTCCCCCCAATGATTATGTATTACCTGTTGTTCCTAAGGGTTATGTTATGCATGAAACAGCTGCTATGGAAATTCTTGCTTGCAATGATAGAAATGATCTTAAGAAATTATTAGCTAAATGGAAGCAGCAGTCTCTTAATGCTGGAATGAAACCCAATCCTGCTTTTGCTACTTCACCTATCTGTGTTACTGATAAGGATTATGAATTCTCTATTGATCATGATATTATTACTTTAGTTGAATCTGATCCTTTTTATGGCCTTGAATCTGAAACTGTTGTGGCACATCTTACCAAGTTGAATGATATAGCTACCCTGTTTACTAATGATGAGAAGTCTCATGCTACCTCTTGAGCACTGCGTTGGATTTCCCCGAAGAGGAGAGGATGATGCAGTAAAGTAGCGTAAGTATTTCCCTCAGTTTTTGAGAACCAAGGTATCAATCCAAGAGGAGACCACGCACAAGTCCCTTGTACCTACACAAAATGATAGCTACTCGCAACCAACGCGATTAGGGGTTATCAATCCCTTCACGGTCACTTACGAGAGTGAGATCTGATAGAGATGATAAATAATATTTTTGGTATTTTTGATAGATAGATGCAAAGTAAAAACAAAGCAAGTAATAAAGCGATAGAGATTGATATGATGAGAATAGACCCGGGGGCCATAGGTTTCACTAGTGGCTTCTCTCAAAAGCATAGATATTCTACGGTGGGTGAACAAATTACTGTTGAGCAATTGACAGAATTGAGCATAGTTATGAGTATATCTAGGTAATGATCATGTATATAGGCATCACGTCCGAGACAAGTAGATCGAAATGATTCTGCATCTACTACTATTACTCCACTCATCGACCGCTATCCAGCATGCATCTAGAGTATTAAGTTAAAAACAGAGTAACGCCTTAAGCAAGATGACATGATGTAGAGGGATAAATTCATGCAATATGATAAAAACCCCATCTTGTTATCCTCGATGGCAACAATACAATACATGCCTTGATGCCCGTTCTGTCACTGGGAAAGGACACAGCAAGATTGAACCCAAAGCTAAGCACTTCTCCCATTGCAAGAACTACCAATCTAGTTGGCCAAACCAAAAAGGATAATTCGAAGAGACTTGCAAAGATAACTCAATCATACATAAAAGAATTCAGAGAAGATTCAAATATTTTCCATAGATAATACTGGATCATAAACCCACAATTCATCGGTCTCAACAAACACACCATAAAAAGAAGATTCAATCGAATAGATCTCCACGAGAGAGGGGGATAACATTGTATTGAGATCCAAAAAGAGAGAATAAGCCATCTATCTACTAGCTATGGACCCGAAGGTCTAAACTAAACTACTCACAATTCATCGGAGGGGCTATGGTGTTGATTTAGAAGCCCTCCATGGTGGATGCCCCCTCCGGCGGAGCTCCAGAACAGGCCCCAAGATGGGATCTCGTGGATACAGAAGGTTGCGGCGGTGGAATTAGGTTTTTGGCTCCTCTTTTGATCGTTTGGGGATACGTAGGTATATATAGGCGGAAGGAGTACGTCGGTGGAGCAACAGGGGGCCCACGAGGTAGGGGGCGCGCCCAGGGGGGCATGCCCTCCACCCTCGTGACCGCCTCTGGCACTTCTTGGAGTAGGGTCCAAGTCTCCTGGATCACATTCGGTGAGAAAATCACGTTCCCGAAGGTTTCATTCTGTTTGGACTCCGTTTGATATTCTGTTTCTTCGAAACACTGAAATAGGCAAAAAACAACAATTCTGGGCTGGGCCTCCGGTTAATAGGTTAGTCCCAAAAATAATATAAAATTGGAAAATAAAGCCCAATATAGACCAAAACAGTAGATAAAGGAGCATGGAGCAATCAAAAATTATAGATACGTTGGAGACGTATCAGGCATCCCCAAGCTTAATTCATGCTCGTCCTCAAGTAGGTAAATGATAAAAAAGAATTTTTGATGTGGAGTGATACTTTGGCATAATTTCAATGTAAATCTTCTTAATTGTGATATGAATATTCACATCCGAAAGATTCAAGACAAAAGTTCATATTGACACAAAAATAATAATACTTCAAGCATACTAATCAAAGCAATCATGTCTTCTCAAAATAACATGGCAAAAGAAAGTTTATCCCTACAAAATCATATAGTTAGGCTATGCTTCATTTTCGTCACACAAAGATGTTCCCAACTTCTATACCCCCGATGACAAGCCAAGCAATTGTTTCATACTTAAATAATCTCAAACTTTTTCGACCTTCATGCAATACATGAGCGTGAGCCATGGATATAGCACTATGGGTGGAATAGAATATGATGATGGGGATTGTGTGGAGAAGACAAAAAAGGAGAAAGGCTCACATTGACGAGGATAATCAACGGGCTATGGAGATGCCCATTAATTGATGTCAACATGAGGAGTAGGGATTGCCATGCAACGGATGCACTAGAGCTATGAATGCTCAACAAAAGAAAACTAGTGGGTGTGCATCTAACTTGCTTGCTCATGAAGACCTAGGGCATTTGAGGAAGCCCATCGTAGGAATATACAAGCCAAGTTCTATAATGAAAAATTCCCACTAGTATAAAAAGACAACTTATGAGACTCACTACATGAAGATCAAGGTGCTACTTTGAAGCACAAGTGTGGAAAAAGAGATAGTAGCATTGCCCTTTTTATTTATTTTCTTTTATTTTCTTTTTTTGGGCCTTTCTTTTTTTGGGCCTTTTTTGGCCTTTCTTTTTTTCTTTTGGCCTCTTTTTTTTCTTTTTGGGCAATGCTCTAATAATGATGATCATCACACTTCTATTGATTACAACATAAGGATTACAAATCGAAACTTAGAACAAGATATGACTCTATATGAATGCCTCCGGCGGTGTACCGGGATGGTGCAATGAATCAAGAGTGACATGTATGAAAAATAATGCATGGTGGCCTTGCCACAAATACGATGTCAACTACATGATCATGCAATGGCAATATGACAAAAGTAATGTATGTCATGATGAAGATGATGGAAGTTGCATGGCAATATATCTCGGAATGGCTATGGAAATGCCATGATTGGTAGGTATGGTTGCTGTTTTGAGGAAGATAAAAGGAGGTTTATGTGTGATAGAGCGATCGTATCACGGGTTTGGATGCACCGTGAAGTTTGCACCAACTCTCAAGGTGAGAAAGGGCAATGCACGGTACCGAAGAGGCTAGCAAAGGTGGAAAGGTGAGAGTGTGTATAATCCATGAACTCAACATTAGTCAAAAGAACTCATATACTTATTACAAAAATTTAGAAGCCATCAAAAATCAAGTACTACGCGCATGCTCCTAGGGGGATAGATTGGTAGGAAAAGACCATCGCTCGTCCCCGACCGCCACTCATAAGGATGCACAAACCAGGTACACTTCATGTTTCAAATTTGTTACACAACTTTAACCATACGTGGATGCTACGGGACTTGCAAACTTCAACACAAGAATTCTTTGAATTCATAATCACCCAACTAGCACGACTTTGATATTATCACCTCCATATCTCAAAACAATTATCAAGCATCAAACTTATCTTAGTATTCAACGCACTCAAAAGAAAGTTTCACATATCTTGAACACCAAGTATATTAACATTAAGCAAATTACCATGCTATTAATGAAACTCAATATAATCTAAGTGAAGCATGAGAGATCAATAGTTTCTTTAAAACAAATCCACTGCCGTGCTCTAAAAGATATAAGTGAAGCACTAGAGCAAAAATTATCACGCTCAAAAGATATAAGTGAAGCACTATGAGCAAAACTATCAAGCTCAAAAGATATAAGTGAAGCACATAGAGTATTCTAACAAATTCCAATTCATGTATGGCTCTCTCAAAAGGTGTGTACACCAAGTATGATTGTGGTATACTAACAAGCAAAGACGCAAATAATACAAGACGCTCCAAGCAAAACACATATCATGTGGTGAATAAAAATATAGCTCCAAGTAAATTACCGATGGAAGTGGACGAAAGAGGGGATGCCTTCCGGGGCATCCCCGAGCTTTGACTTTTTGGTGTCCTTGGATTATCTTGGGTGTGCCATGGGCATCCCCAAGCTTAGGCTCTTACCACTCCTTGTTCCATAATCCATCAAAAGAATTCACCCAAAACTTGAAAACTTCACAACACAAAACTCAACAGAAATCTCGTGAGCTCCGTTAGAGAAAGAAAACAAAAGACTACTTCAAGATACTGTAATGAACTCATTCTTTATTTATATTGGTGTTAAACCTACTGTATTCCAACTTCTCTATGGATTATAAACTAATTTACTAGCCATAGATTCATCAAAATAAGCAAATAACACACGCAAAACAGAATCTGTCAAAAACAGAACAGTCTGTAGCAATCTGTAACTAACGCAAACTTATGGAACTCTAAAAATTCTACCAAAATAGGAAGTCCTGGAAAATTTCTTTACCGAACAGCAGAAAAAAGAATCAACGCAAAAGCACATTCCTTTGATTTAACAAAATTATATTTGTGCGCGCAAAGTTTCTGTTTTTCAACAGAATCAAATCAACTATCATCGTAGGTTATCCTATAGGTTCTACTTGGCACAAACACTAATTAAAAGATAAAACCACATCCAAACAGAAGGTATATGAATTATTTATTCCTAAACAGAAGCAAAAACAAAAAACACAAAATAAAATTGGGTTGGCTCCCAACAAGGGCTATCGTTTAACGCTCCTAGCTAGGCATAAAAGCAAGGATAGATCTAGGTATTGCCATCTTTGGTAGGCAATCCATAAGTGGCTCTCATGATAGATTCATATGGTAATTTTATTTTCTTTCTAGGGAAGTGTTCCATGACCTTCTTTAAGGGAAATTGGAATTTAATATTCCCTTCCTTCATATCAATAATTGCACCAATTGTTCTAAGGAAAGGCCTACCAAGAATAATAGGACATGAAGGATTGCAATCTATATCAATAACAATAAAATCTACGGCAAATAATTCCTATTGGAAACAATAAGAACATCATTAATTCTTCTCATAGGCTTTTTAATAGTGGAATCCGCGAGATGCAAGTTTAGAGAGCAATCATCAAAATCACGTAAATCTAGCAAATCACACAAAGTTTTGGGAATAGTAGAGACACTAGCACCCAAATCACACAAAGCATGAAAATCATAATATTTAATTTTAATTTTGATAGTAGGTTCCCACTCATCATAGAGTTTTCTAGGGATAGAAACTTTCAACTCAAGTTTTTCTTCATAAGATTGCATCAAAGCATCAACAATGTGTTCGGTAAAGGCCTTATTTTGACTATAAGCATGAGGAGAATCTAGCAAGGATTGCAACAAGGAAATACAACCAATCAAAGAGCAATTTTCATAATTAAATTCCTTGAGATCCAAAATAGTGGGTTTAGCAACATCTAGGTTTTTATTTCTTTCAATCCCACTTTCATCAATTTCATCATCAAGATCTAGAAACTCCGAATTCTTAAAACGCCTTCTAGGTAAAGGAAGATCATATTCAGTGTCATCAAGATTCATATTGCAAAACAAGGATTTAATGGGGGACACATCAATAACTTTTAGATCTTCATCTTGATTTTCATAGGAATTGGAAGAACACGCTTTAATAAAGGCATCTTTGGAAGCACGCATCCTAGTGGTTCTTTCTTTGCACTCATCAATGGAAATTCTCATGGATTTGAGAGACTCATTGATATCATGCTTTGGAGGAATAGATCTAAGCTTTAAAGAATCAATTTCAAGAGAAATTCTATCAATGTTCCTAGCCAAATCATCAACTTTAAGAAATTTCTCTTCAAGCAAAGCATTAAAATTCTTTTGTGAATTCATAAACTCTTTAACACTACTGTCAAATTCAGAGGGAATCTTATTAAAATTTCCATAAGAGTTGTTGTAGGAATTTCCATAATTATTAGAAGGATTACTAGGATAAGGCCTAGGATTAAAATTCCCTCTATAAGGGTTGTTTCCAAAACTATTCCTACCAACAAAATTCACATCCATAGATTCATTATTATTCTCAAGCGAAGTAGATAAAGGCATATCATTGGGATCAAGAGGAGTATTTTTAGGAGCAAACATCTTCATAAGTTCATCCATCTTTTCACTGAAAACATTGATTTCTTCTATAGCATGCACTTTTTTACTAGAAGATCTTTCGGTGTGCCATTGAGAATAATTAGCCATAATATTATCAAGCAATTTTGTAGCATCTCCTAACGTAATTACCATAAACGTGCCTCCCGTGGCCGAATCTAAAAGATTTCTAGAAGCAAAATTCAATCCGGCATAAAAAATTTGTATGATCATCCATAAAATCAAACCATGAGTAGGGCAATTGTGAAGCATCAATTTCATTCTTTCCAAAGATTGGCAATATGCTCATGATCAAGTTGTTTAAAATTCATAATATCGTTCCTAAGAGTGATGATCTTAGCGGGAGGAAAATACTTAGAGATAAAAGCATCTTTGCACTTGTTCCAAGAATCAATACTATTTTTAGGCAAAGACGAAAACCAAACTTTAGCACGATCTCTAAGTGAAAATGGAAATAACTTCAATTTGACAATATTGTTATCCGTATCTTTCTTCTTTTGCATATCACACAAATCAACAAAATTGTTTAGATGAGTAGCGGCATCTTCACTAGGAAGGCCGGCGAATTGATCTTTCATAACAAGATTCAACAAAGCGGTATTGATTTCACAAGACTCATCATTATTAGGAGGAGCAATCGGAGTACTAAGGAAATCATTATTATTGGTATTCGAGAAGTCACACAATTTGGTATTATCTTGCGCCATGGCAACAAGTAATCCAACACACAAGCAAACAGAAAGGCAACTGGGAAAAAGGCAAACGGGAAAGAGAGGATATTGGGAAAGAGAGGGCGAATAAAACGGCCAGGGTGAAGTGGGGGAGAGGAAAACGAGAGGCAAATGGCAAATAATGTAATGCGAGAGATAGGGATTGCGATGGGTACTTGGTATGGTTGACTTGCTTGCGTGAGCCTCATCGGCAACGGCGCCAGAAAATCTTCTTGCTACCTCTTGAGCACTGTGTTGGATTTCCCCGAAGAGGAGAGGATGATGCGAAGAAAGTAGCATAAGTATTTCCCTCAGTTTTTGAGAACCAAGGTATCAATCCAGTAGGAGACCACGCACAAGTCCCTCGTACCTACACAAAACGATAGCTACTTGCAACCAACGCGATTAGGGGTTGTCAATCCCTTCACGGTCACTTACGAGAGTGAGATCTGATAGAGATGATGAATAATATTTTTGGTATTTTTGATAGATAGATGGAAAGTAAAAACAAAGCAAGTAATAAAGCGATAGAGATTAATATGATGAGAATAGACCTGGGGGCCATAGGTTTCACTAGTGGCTTCTCTCAAGAGCATAGATATTCTACGGTGGGTGAACAAATTACTATTGAGCAATTGACAGAATTGAGCATAGTTATGAGTATATCTAGGTAATGATCATGTATATAGGCATCATGTCCGAGACAAGTAGATCGAAACAATTCTGCATCTACTACTATTACTCCACTCATCGACCGCTATCCAGCATGCATCTAGAGTATTAAGTTAAAAATAGAGTAACGCCTTAAGCAAGATGACATGATGTAGAGGGATAAATTCATGCAATATGATAAAAAAACCATCTTGTTATCCTCAATGGCAACAATACAATACGTGCCTTGCTGCCCCTTCTGTCACTGGGAAAGGACACCGCAAGATTTAACCCAAAGCTAAGCACTTCTCCCATTATAAGAACTACCAATCTAGTTGGCCAAACCAAAAATGATAATTCGAAGAGACTTGCAAAGATAACTCAATCATACATAAAATAATTCAGAGAAGATTCAAATATTTTCCATAGATAATACTGGATCATAAACCCACAATTCATCGGCCTCAACAAACACACCGCAAAAAGAAGATTACATCGAATAGATCTCCACGAGAGAGGGGGAGAACATTGTATTGAGATCCAAAAAGAGAGAACAAGCCATCTAGCTACTAGCTATGGACCCGAAGGTCTGAAGTAAACTACTCACACTTCATCGGAGGGGCTATGGTGTTGATGTAGAAGCCCTCCATGGTGGATGCCCCCTCCGGTGGAGCTCCGGAACAGGCCCCAAGATGGGATCTCGTGGATACAGAAGGTTGCGGCGGTGGAATTAGGTTTTTGGCTCCTCTTCTAATCGTTTGGGGATACGTAGGTATATATAGGAGGAAGGAGTACGTCGGTGGAGCAACAGGGGGCCCACGAGGTAGGGGGCGCGCCCTCCATCCTCGTGACCGCATCTGGCACTTGTTGGAGTAGTGTACAAGTCTCATGGATCACGTTCGGTGAGAAAATCACGTTCCCGAAGGTTTCATTCCGTTTGGACTCCGTTTGATATTCTGTTTCTTCGAAACACTAAAATAGGCAAAAAAACAATTCGGGCTGGGCCTCCGGTTAATAGGTTAGTCCCAAAATAATATAAAAGTGGAAAATAAAGCCCAATATAGTCCAAAACTGTAGATAAAGTAGCATGGAGCAATCAAAAATTATAGATACGTTGGAGACGTATCATCTCGCTATTTATATATATCCTTAAGATATTTCCGTTCTCGTTAAAGGTTGATGCTAAGACTTGGTATAATTCTCTTGCTCCTGGTTGTGTGAATAGTCCCCAGGATATGATTTATTACTTCTCTGCTAAATATTTCCCTGCTCATAAGAAACAAGTTGCCTTGCCGGAAATATATAACTTTGTGAAAATAAAAGAAGAGAGTCTCCCACAAGCTTGGGGGAGGCTTCTCAGGTTACTTAATGCTTTGCCTGATCATCCTCTTAAGAAAAATGAAATACTTGATATCTTTATAATGGACTAACCGATGCTTCCAAGGACTACTTGGATAGTTGTGCTGGTTGTGTTTTCAGGGAAAGAACAGTCGATGAAGCTGAAATACTATTGAATAATATGTTCACTAATGAAAATAATTGGACTCTTCCTAAGCCAATTCTCAAGTAATTCTCAAGCAATTGAGCCAACTCCGAGCCTATTCCTAAACCCCTCCAAGAAGAGAGGTGTTTTATTTCTCATCTCAAGATATGCAAGAGGCAAATAAATCAATGAAAGAAAAAGGTATTAAAGCTGAAGATGTTAAGAATTTACCTCCTATTGAAGAAATACATGGTCTTAATTTACCGCCTGAAGAACCACATTGTCTTGATAACCCGTCACAGGTAGTAAAGGTAAATTCTCTCTATAGATATGATAAAGTCGAAGTACCCTATACTAAATTTCATAGCCCATGCTTAGATGAATTTGATGACTTTATGGCTAGACAAGTAATTTTTAATGCTTATGTTGGTAGAGAGTTAAAGAATAATGCTTTCGAGATAGGACGCGTAGGTGATAATCTGGCTAGAGTTAAAGATGAACTCTGCGTTAGCAAATATACTTCTATGGTTGCTACTCAAGCTGAGCAAGTACTTAAAGCTCAAAATGATTTGTTTGATGAATTGAATAATAAAAATGACTTTGCTGTTAGAGTGGCTACTAGAACTGGTAGAATGACTCAGGAACCTTTGTATCCTGAAGGCCACCCTAAGAGAATCGAGCAAGATTCTCAGAGAAATAATTTAGAGGCACCTAGTTCTTCTAAAAAGAAGAAAAATAAAAACGATAGGACTTTGCATGCTTCTAGTGAACCTACTGTAGACACACGAGAATCCCAATGATATTTCTATTTCGATTGAAACACAATCGGTGATGAACATGAACCTAGTGATAATGTAGATGATAATGTTCATGTTGATGCTCAACCTAGCAAAGACAATGATGTAGAAATTGAACCTGCTGTTGATCTTGATAACCCACAATCGAAGAATCAACATTATGATAAGAGAGATTTTGTTGCTAGGAAGCACGGTAAAGAAAGAGAACCATGGGTTCAGAAACCCATGCCCTTTCCTCCTAAACCATCCAAGTCAAAGGATGATGAGGATTTTGAGCGCTTTGCTGAAATGATTAGACCTATTTTCTTACGTATGCGCTTAACTGATATGCTTAAAGTAAATCCTTATGCTAAATATATGAAGGATATCATCACAAATAAAAGAAAGATACCGGAAGCTGAAATTTCCACCATGCTTGCTAATTACACTTTTAAGGGTGGAATACCAAAGAAACTTGGAGATCCGGGTGTACCAACTATACCATGCTCTATTAAAAGAACTGCTTTATGTGATCTTGGAGCCGATGTTAGTGTTAGGGACAATTGCATTTTTACCCCTAGTTGGTTCCTACCCACGGGTTTTGCCCTTACTTTTCGAGCTTGCTCAGTTTTGCCCTTACTTTTTCCATCGAGGTCCCTCGAATGCCCTTTGACCGTTTGACCAAAACTTTGAAAATTCATAACTAATTCATACGAACTCAGAAAAATGCAAATAAGATATCAAAATGTTCAAATGAACATTACCGTTATGAGCATATCATTTGCATTCAGGACAAAAGCATCATTTAAACTACCCGGGGTAATTAATGTTATTAACATTATTAAAATAAATAGGTATAAACAATATTTTTTTCGTGAATAAAAATTATATGCAAATGTAGGTGATGTTTTTGAACATCCTCATACCTTATTTGCATTTTTCTGAGTTCGTATCAACTTGTTATGAAGTTTCCAAATAATGGTCAAAGTCGTTAGAACATTCATAACAAGTTGATACAAACTCAGAAAAATGCAAATAAGTTATCAGGATGTTTAGCAAACATCACCTACATTTGCATGTAATTTTTATTCATGAAAAAATATTGTTTATACCTATTTATTTTAATAATGTTAATAACATTAATTACCTCAGGTAGGTTAAATGATGCTTTTGTCCTGAATGCAAATGATATGCCCATAAAGGTAATGTTTATCTGAACATTTTGATATCTTATTTGCATTTTTCTGAGTTTGTATGAATTAGTTATGAATTTTCAAAGTTTTGGTCAAACGGTCAAAGGGCATTCGAGGGACCTCGATGGAAAAAATAAGGGCAAAACTGAGCAAGCTCGAAAAGTAAGGGCAAAACCCGTGGGTAGGAACCAACTAGGGGTAAAAATGCAATTGTCCCGTAGTGTTATGCCTCTCTCTTTATATCGTAGACTTGAATTGCATAAGTTGACCCCTACTGAAATATCTTTGCAAATGGCTGATAAATCAACTGCTATACATGTCGGTATTTGTGAGGATGTGCCTGTTGTGGTTGCAAATGTCACTATCTTAACGGACTTTGTTATTCTTGATATTCCCAAGGACGATAGTATGTCTATTATCCTTGGTAGACCTTTTCTTAATACTGCAGGGGCTGTTATTGATTGCAACAAAGGCAATGTCACTTTTCATGTTAATGGTAATGAGCATACGGTACACTTTCCGAGGAAACAATCTCAAGTTCATAGCATCAATTCTATTGAAAAAGTTCCAACTATCATTTTTGGAGGTTTTGAATTTCCTCTCCCTATTGTCAAGAAAAAGTATGATATTCTTATTGTTGGGGATTTTCATATCCCCGTTGAGGTAACTTAGTGTTATTCGAAATTTCTCCGGTTCCGTGTTATTCGGAATGAGTTTGTTAACAAGACTTGATCAACCTTGTTAGTGGATTAATTTTGATGATCACGAGATGGATGAAACTAGAAGGCACAACCTTCTGTACCCTCCTTTTACTTTCTGTTATTTAGAATAAATAAAGCTAAAGCAAAAATAGTATTATCCGTCTGTTTTTTGAATTATCCGTGCATTAAAAAATAGTCCGAAAATAAAAGTGCTCCAAATGCCCTGCAAATTTAGTATGATTTTTTCTGGAATATTTGAGGATTTTAGGCACTGAAAAACACTGCAGGAGCGGCAAGCACCAGGCCACGAGAGAGGAGGGCGCCCCCCCCCCTGTAGGACGCGCCCCTTGTCTCGTGGGCCCCTAGTGGCCCCCCTCCACTTATGACAGCACCCACACAATTCATCTTCTACCCAAAAAAATTCCCCATCTAGCTCAAGCCCGAGTTCTAGCTCGTTTTGTTGCGATTTTCAATCTCTTATCTCAAAGCTCCATTCGCAAAACTGCTTTGGGAGATTGTTGCTTGGTATGTGACTCCTCCATTGGTCCAATTAGTTTTTGTTCTACTGCTTTATTCATTGCAAATTTTTGCTGCATAGGTGACCATGTTCTTGAGCTTGCATGTAAATATTTGAGGTCCCAAGCAATTCCAATGCATGATATAGGCTCTAGGCACTTGTAGGAGTAGTTGCTATCAATCTTGTTTAGTTTTATTCACTTTTATTTTGAAGTTACTAAAATTTCAGAAATTTTCAGAAAAAGAAATATGCTTAGAAGAATGTACCAAGGTGGCTCCTCGGCAAAGAAAGGGCCAAGGATTGCTATATGTGAACAAGATGTTAATTTGCCGAGGGACGCAAATGTACGGGCTTGTGAGTGGTCATCCGATGATTTTATGGTCGAAGCAGGCTTCAAGGAGGAATTTGACGCGTATGTGCGTAACGCCGAGCTGGAAGACTTCTTACAAGATAAGTGTCCTCAATATTATCAATTGACTGATTCCTTTGTGCGTAGGTTCGAATATATTTCTGCGCATAATTCTCCTAGTGTTATGTTTGATATTTATGATACAACTTATACCATGGATTTAGAGGATTTCACTGGCGCTTGCAAACTCCTTGATGGGGTAATGTTAATGATCCTCCCAAATCTGAAGTTAGAGATTTTCTTGCTAGTATTATTGTGGGAGAATCGGGGGACGTAACACAAGCTACCATAGGGAGCATTCATTTTCCTGCTATACATTACTTTGCTCTCTTTATTGGTAGATGCATTAATGGTAAGGACGAAGTATGTCACATGTGTGCCCCTGATCTCTGTGTCCTCAAGAGTGCTGTGTCGGGTTATAGAGGTTATAACTTGGGGGCAATAGTTGCACGTAGGTTGCAAAATAATAGTAGAAGGGGAGATATCTTTGGAGGAATTTATGCAACCCGTGTGGCTAATTTTCTTAATATAGCTCCATGAGAGGGGGACATGATTGTACCTCCTATTTATTTGGATAAAGAAACTATGTTTGATCATCATTTTCTTGAGAGGAATGAACAATTCCTCCATTACCGACTAACCTATAACAGACGCAACGTCATCTCTGTTACTCTTCCTGCTCCCTACCTTTTTGATTATCAGGCAAAAGGAAGATATGTTGTCACCAGGGAAGAAGCAACTAAATATGAGAGGGGAATGGAGGCAGCTCGCCAACACGATGCTGCTCAGGAGGCTGTCGCCTCTTCATCTCAGTACTACCCCAACTATTCTTATGGATATCAGCCAGGCGGTCATTGGTATTAGACCAACTTAGGCCAAAAGCCTAAGCTTGCGGGAGTACGTATTTCTCACCGACTTTACATTCATGTTCACACACTAGTCGTCGGTGCTCACACTCTTTCATTGTATTATCTATGCTAGTTTAAATTTCTTTTTCTAGTTTTCTTCTTGTGTGTTTGATAAACCTTTAGAAAAACCAAAAAAATAGTTAGTTTAATTTCCTTGCCTGTAGTAGAAATTAAAATGAAAACCCAAAAAGATTTCTTGTTCTTCTTTTACTTGTTGGGAGCTTTCCTGTGTAACTAGTTTTATTTTCTTTTCTTTCTTTTGGGGGTTGAGAAGACTATATTGAAAATGCTAAGTGGCTCTCTTATGCATGATTGTTTATTTAATTTAGAGCCCATATTACTTGTCTTCTCTCTTGAGTTGAATGCTTGCAGATTCCAGCTTAGTCCAATGCACGTGCACTCTTATTATTATACATATCGTTCGGTCGTGCAAGTGAAAGGCAATAATGACGATATATGATGGACTTATTGGGATGAGAAAAGCTGGTATGAACTCGACCACTTTTGTTTTTGTAAATATGATGATTCATCATTCCTGAGTCAGCTATTATGAAGTAAACACATTTGCAATGACATTTAGAGATTATAGTTGCTTGTGCCATGCTTGATTAGCTATGAGTTATAATGGTTTACCTTGCGTGCCAACATGCTATTAGAATGATTATGATGTGATATGATGGGATGGTATCCTCCTTTGAATGTATTAAGTGACTCGACTTGGCACATGTTCACGCATGTAGTTGAATCAAATCAACATAGCCTTCATGATATTTATGTTCATGGTAGATTATATCCTACTCATGCTTGTACTCGGTGTAAATTAATTTTAATGCATGTTTATGACTGTTGTCGCTCTCTCGGTTGGTCGCTTCGGTCTTTTTCTAGCCTTCACTGCATTTAAGCGGGAATACTGCTTGTGCATCCAAACTCCTCAAACACCAAAGTTGTTCCATATGAGTCCACTATACCTTCCTGTATGCGGTATTTACCTGCCGTTCCAAGTAAATTCGTATGTGCCAAACTCTAAACCTTCAAATGAAATTCTATTTTGTATGCTCGAGCAGCTCATGTTTCAACTAGGGTTGCCTATATCTTCCATGCTAGGTGGGTTATTCTCAAGAGGAGTGGACTCCGCTCCTCATTCACGAGAAAGGTCTGGTAACCAGGATGCCCAGTCCCATGATCCAAAAGGATCAAAGCAAATCAAAATAATTAAACAAAACTCCCCCAGGGCTGTTGTATGTTGGAGGCCCTCGTTGTTTCGAGCAAGCCATGGATTGATGCTTGTTGGTGGTTGGGGGAGTATAAACCTTTACCATTCTGTTTGGGAACTGCCTATAATGCATGTAGTATGGAAGATACAGCCATCTCATAGTTGTTGCGTTGACAGCAAAAGTATACCGCTCAAAATGTTATTAATTCTCTTTTTTAAAATCGAGCTCTAGCACCTCTACAAATCCCTGCTTCCCTCTGTGAAGGGCCTATCTATTTACTTTTATGTTGAGTCATCACCCTTTTTATTAAAAGCACCCGCTGGAGAGCACACTGTCATTTGCATTCATTATTATTGGTTTATATTGGGTATGACTTGACTGGATCTCTTTTACCATGAATTAGTCAGTCCTTGATCTTTAAAGGTGCTCTGCATTTATGTTTTGCGGTCTCAGAAAGGGCTAGCGAGATACCATTTTGTTATATCATGTTATGATTATTTTGAGAAAGTGTTGTTATCCGAGTTTTATTATTATGGCTCGCTAGCTGATTATGTTATTGATATGAGTAATTGTGAGACCTATGTGTTATTGTTAGTATGGTTAGTTCGTAATATTTGCTGAAACTTGAATGCTGGCTTGTCATGTTACAACAACAAGAGCAACAGAGTTTGTAAAAGTTTTTCTTTATCACTTTCAGTTTATCAATTGAATTGCTCGAGAACAAGCAAAGGTTTAAGCTTGGGGGAGTTGATACGTCTCCAACGTATCTACTTTTCCAAACACTTTTGCCCTTATTTTGGACTCTAACTTGCATGATTTGAATGAAACTAACCCGGACTGACGCTGTTTTCAGCAGAACTACAATGATATTGTTTTATGTGTAAAAAGAAAAGTTCTCGGAATGTCCTAGAAATCCACGGAGGCACTTTTCAGATTTAATAAAAAAATTGGCGAAAGAATTAGTGTCAGGGGGCCCACGGCCTGTCCACGAGACAGGGGGCGCCCCCCCCAGGGCGCGGCCCCCTATCTTGTGAGCCCCCTGGACACCCTACGACCTCAAGTCCAACTCCATATATACCGTCTCGGGGAGAAAAAAATCAAGGAGAAAGTTTCATCGCATTTCACGACACGGAGCCGCCGCCAAGCCCTAATCTCTCCCGGGAGGGCTGATCTGGAGTCTGTTCGGGGTCCGAAGAGGGGGATACGTCGCCGTCGTCATCACCAACCATCCTCCATCACCAATTTCATGATGATCACCGTCGTGCATGAGTAATTCCATCATAGGCTTGTTGGACGGTGATGGGTTGGATGAGATTTACCATGTAATCAAGTTAGTTTTGTTAGGTTTGATCCCTAGTATCCACTATGTTCTGAGATTGATGTTGCTATGACTTTGCTATGCTTAATGCTTGTCACTAGGGCCCGAGTGCCATGATTTCAGATCTGAACCTATTATGTTTTCATGAATATATGTGTGTTCTTGATCCTATTTTGCAAGTCTATAGTCACCTATTATGTGTTATGATCCGACAACCCCAAAGTAACAATAATCGGGATACTTCTCGGTGATGACCGTAGTTTGAGGAGTTCATGTATTCACTATGTGTTAATGCTTTGTTCCGGTTCTCTATTAAAAGGAGGCCTTAATATCCCTTAGTTTCCGTAAGGACCCCGCTGCAACGGGAGGGTAGGACAAAAGATGTCATACAAGTTCTTTTCCATAAGCACGTATGATTGTTTACGGAATACATGCCTACATTACATTGATGAACCGGAGCTAGTTCTATATCACCCTATGTTATAACTATTGCATGAGAAATCGCATCCGGCATAATTATCCATCATTGATCCGTTGCCTACGAGCTTTTCACATATTGTTCTTCGCTTATTTACTTTTCTGTTGCTACTGTTACAACAACTACAAAAACCCAAAAACATTTATCTTTACTTTTGCTACCGTTACCTTTGTTATCATACCACTTTTGCTACTAAATACTTTACTGTAGATACTAAGTTATCCAGGTGTGGTTGAATTGACAACTCAACTGCTAATACTCAAGAATATTCTTTGGCTCCCCTTGTGTCGAATCAATAAATTTGGGTTGAACACTCTACCCTCGAAAGCTATTGCGATCCCCTATACTTGTGGGTTATCACGGTGCCATCAACATATCATTCATTTGATTTGTGACTTTAGATTGCACCTTAGCTAGCACTTCGGGACTTGTTTGTTGCACTTCTCATGTGAAAAGGTTAGAAAAATAATTCTAGACATGAGGATTAAGGGTTGCGTTACCTTCTAACCAATTTCCACCTTCACCTTCAAGTTTCTTGATGAAATTTCTTTTCCTTCTAGCTAATGCGAACGCCCGCGGTATTCCGGTCACCGCTAGTTAGCCAGTCGCTCGTGCAAACTGCCTTGCTTGGATCTCCTCTAGTTCCAATAAGTACTCTATTAGTTCCTCCAGCTCTTTCTTTTTCTCCTCATTTTCCGCATTCATCGGCCCGGCCATTACTTTTTCCATGTAGCGCTGAGCTTTATGCAAACACTTTTTGGTTTTTTTAAGACCCGCTGGTCCCAGTCATGAAACTGGGTGTGCGTCATATTAAGTTTCTTATAAATATTTGTTGCCATTGGATCAGAGCCAACTTTCACGCAAGCCTCTGGTACCGTCTCATTAAGAGCATCTTCAACAGCCACGCTAAGCGCCGCGCGCAAAAAACCTGTTTGCCGTGCGCTTGGCATCGCGATTGGTTTTTGGCGCCGCATCAGGCTGGCTCCAAAGCAACAAGACTATAATGCAGCAGACGCGCCGCTCTAGCAGACAAAAAATACAGCAGCAGCACAAGACAAACCACATGTACATTTCAAAGAAGATGAGCAAAAATGATCAAACAAACAAAATAAATCAACAACAAATAGTTCAAAATAAATCATTACAACTCAAATAAATAGTTTATCGTTCAGTACAACAACTAATGCAATAAACACAACAAATAGTTCATGAACAATACAATGTCGAATGCAGATATCATCATGCTCTTTGTCGTCCATGCCATGCCCACCACTCTTCAATTAGATCATTCTGAAGTTCATTGTGCGTTGCGGGACGCCAAATGGCATGATAGGAGGCAACAAAACGGGCTACCCTTTCAGCCCTCCACCGCACTCACACGGGGTGTCCCAAGAGCTCATACTGTGAATAGTCTAAATCTTGACCACGCTCATTCTCGATGATCATGTTGTGCATGATCACACAAGCGTGCATGATGTACCAAAGCATTTTTTGATCCAAAAATCTAGCCGGTCCTCTCACAATAGCAAATTGGGCTTGCAAAATCTCAAATGCTCTCTCCACATCTTTTCTAGCCGCCGCCTGAGCATTGTGGAAATCAAGATTTTTCTTACCTTCCGGTTTTTTCAACGGCTTCACGAAGGTTTGCCACTTTGGATAGATGCCATCCGCTAGATAATAGCCATAGTTGTACGTCGACGCCATTTGCTACAAATCGCATTGTGGCAACTCACCGCTTGCAATCTTATTCATCAGTGGTGACGGTTGACAACATTGATGTCATTCAAAGATCCAGCATTCCAAAGAATGCATGCCAAATCCAAGTCTCCCGATCGCCACCGCTTCAAGGATTATAGTGGAACCCTTTTTTGGCCGTGGAATTGGCCATGCCATGCCTTCGGACAATTCTTCCAACTCCAGTGCATGCAATCTATTGAGCCAAGCATGCCAGAAAGCCGCGCTTTGTTCATCGCCAATAGCCTTGTGGCGTCTTCAGATGGGAGATCTCAAATACTCCTCGCCAAACACTTGCACAATTCCCACCGCAAAGCGCTTGACACACATGATGGCTTGGCTCTCACCCATAGCCAAGTGATCATCAACTAGATCATCGGGATACCGTATGCCAACATACGCAGCGGCCGTCACCTTCGTAAAAGTGCTATGCCCGAGCTCTCCGGCGGTATTCCTCCTTTTTGGAAGAACCGGTCATGGCTCGCTAGTTTCTCCGCAATGCGCTCAACAAGTCGGTGCTCATCCTAAACCGCGATTTAAAATACGACTCGGGTATGTGGGATTCTCCACGAAATAGTTCTTCATCAATCTGTTATGGGCATCAATCCTATCTCTCTAAATTTTCTTCCGACCCATAACCGAACCACCGTGCTTCGGTTTTTTATTGATATGCATAGCTAGGATCATTGCAAGATCCTCCTCCTCTTCCATATCAAATTCTTCTTTGGAAGAATCATACGACGAACTCATCTACAATGTTCAATACTATACTATAAAAACTACAATTCAAAACATGCACCAAATTCATGAAGTTTGAGCAATACATACCTTGTAGGCGTTTTGTCGAACACCTTTTGTGTGGCGCGGCAGCTAGCGCTACGCTGTTCCTGACGACGGAGCGCGCGAGCGCGGCGGGACTAGGAGGATGGGCGAGCGCGGCATGTGAGGATAGGCATGAAGCTCGAACGGTCGCCGGGTCTTGTGGTGGCAAGGCGGCGTGGCCGGACAAAGTGGAAGTGGGAGAGAAGTGTGGGCGCGAAGGCCGAGTGTCTGCGCGCTCAGAAGGGCGTCCAAATACGCCGCTGGTAAGTGTTTTCGATCATGCTACTAACCCGTTATAAGCTACAAGCCGTTTTTCTTGCGCCACGGAAGCGACCGACGCGTTCACAAGCGCTTAAAGCGGCATATTTTATGCGGCACTAGTTTAGCACGGCTGTTGGAGATGCTCTAAACTTCTCTTTCCATAACCAGCGAGCTTCAAACTTATTCTGTTGGCCACTTCCACCCGCAACCGGCTGGGAATAATATTCTGTGTTAACTAACAATGACCGGTGGTCTGAATGGTTAAATTACAGGTTCTCTAATGCCGCATGTGGGAACAAGCTTGACCAAGCCTCATTGACTAGTCCTCTATAGGGTCTTTCTCAGATCCTTCCTCTTTGCCAGGTAAATGGGTATCCCACAAAACCTATGTCACACAAATTACAGTCATCAATAACTTGTTGGAAGGCCTGCGTGTACCTGCTTGGGTCTCGGCTAACCCCCTCTCATGCAAAAATTGTATCTCATTAAGATCACCAATTAGAATCCACGGCGGATCATAACTATGCTGTTGGCAAAAGTATTGGCGTACACATGACCAGGACACAATATGAAACGAATTACTGTAAGATGCCGTGTGGGACCATGCTCACGCGGACCCTGATTCTTCTGCTACTTGTAACGGCACGTGTTGCACTCGTCGAATATTACAAAGTGGAAATGCTCATCTGTTTGGTGGTTGCCGTCGTGTCCACCTCTCGATCGGGCGCTGGTCTGAACGAAGGAGACGTAAACGTAGATGGTTTAGCGCCTCATTCCGGTCAAGCTCCGTCACTGCAGCAGAACAACTCCAGAGCAAAAGGAAAGCAGCCAAGTTGTACTCTGCAATCCAGTACGAGTAGTATGATCCGGCAGCTGCTCCTGCTGCAGCTGCTCTGCCAGCTCGCCCTCGCCGCCGCAGCCTCCAGTTCCAAGGTGGTGACCAGCCTCCCCGGGTTCCAGGGGCGCCTCCCCTTCCACCTCGAGACCGGGTACCCATTTCTCGCTTTCTTCTTCAGCTAAGTTTTGTACGCACCATGGCGGTGGGAGATTATAACCGGCTGGCGGCTGCTGCTTAAGGTACGTGGAGGTGGACGAGGACAAGGGCACCGAGCTGTTCTACTACTTCGTGGAGTCCGAGGCCGGCGGCGAGGATGCCCCTTTCCTCCTCTGGCTCACCGGCGGCGACCACTGCTCCGTACTCAGCGGCCTCGCGTTCGAGATCGGTAAGTCTTGTTTGCGTTCTCAACCGACGACTCGCCGTTACTCTCTACTCCGTCATATCATACATGAGATGCGTACACATGCCAACCGCAACTGCAGGTCCATTCAAATTCGTCATAGAACCTTACAATGGCACCATACCAAGACTGGAAATCAATCCGAACTCATGGTCCAAGGTCGGTCACGTTTATACTCTGCAGTTAATCGTTCAATCCTGATTTCTTTCTTGGCGGTTCAATCCTAATTCCTGCCTTGACGACGCCCATTTGCAGGTGGCACATATCCTCTTCGTTGATTCGCCGGTCGGGGCCGGATTTTCCTTTTCCAAACAACCTGAAGGCTACGATGTTGGGGATGTATCTACCTCACTGCAGCTCCATGAGTTCCTTATCAAGGTGCTACTTAACTGCTTACCAGCTACTCCCATCCATGGTTTTGTTACGATGCATTGACTGGCTATATCTTCCTTACTGTGTTGATTCACGTGACCTTGTCCAGTGGATTAGGGACCATCCCAAGTTTCTATCAAGTCCTCTTTACATCGCGGGAGACTCTTATGGTGGAAAAATTGTACCATTCATCGCACACAAGATTTCAGAAGGTACGGGCACTTGCTGTACATTTCCGCCCATCCAACATTGAGTATGAGTTTATATTTGACTGAATTCACGGATTTAACAACAAGGTAAACGTGGCAAGCCATTTGAAAATAAAAAAATAAATAAAGTATTGGGCTGTGCTAACGCCCAATCGACTCGACGTTAAGCAACAGATCCGCACGATAGTAACCCACCTCCTCTCGCGACCCACACGCTTGATTTCACCGATTTTTTTTCTTCTCTCGAAAACCGTATATGCCAATAGCAAATCGCTAGTGTTTTTTCTGATTTTGGGCTACACAATATAAAAAGAAAATAAAAGTGTTAGAAAGGGACTTGAACCCAGGTCTATTCATTAGACTTTGCACCCGTAACCAACCAATGGGGGGGGGGGGGCACTGCCCCCAGCCTTTGATCAATCCCTGAAGAAAATTTATTTAGGAAGGCTTAGATTAGTCTTTTTTTAGCATTTGGCCCCCTAAACACTGAAGATTTTTGTTTCGTCCCCCGAGTGATCTTCGGCTAGCTCCGCCACTGTAACCAACTAAGCCATCTATAGTTGTTCTCTATTGTATATAGACAAGGTTATTTGAACCTTTCTTTTGTCTGTCATATCAGCAATAATATATATTTTTTTGCTTGGTAACTTTGGCATGATTTGCGTGATAACTATGACTTGAGCAACATGATAACTATACTATGATAAGCCTGATAACTATAATATGAGAAGGTTAATGACTATACCATGAGAAGCATGATAACTTTAGCATGGGGTAGTGGTAACTTCACACTAGGGTATGTTTCGACAAAAACAGTTACCTGGACATGTTTCAGTAACGTTTTTCACATGGATAAAAAGTTATCAATGTGTTGTATGTAAGTTATTGGGTGTCTGGGCGTAAACTACCATGCTATTTGCACTAGGTTATCAGGGCATGTTTCTAGAACTTTTCGCCCAAGGTGAAAAGTTATCAATGCGTTTATATGTAAGTTATCAGGTTAATTGTACGTAAGTTATCATCTTATTTACACAAAAGTTACCGGGGGTATATTTTAACAACTTTTTCACCTCGGATGGTCAAAAAAATGGTATTTTATTTGAACTTGTCAGGAGTCAAGTACTGGGTGAGTTGGCTAGTGTGTTAAGATCTCAATATTGAAGTCTTAAGTTTAATTCTCAGTTTTAGCATGATTTTTTTAGGCTATAGAACTACAATATGGAAACTACTAGCATCAAGATTTGTTTCCAACATCTTTTCACCCAAAAAATTTGGGACATGCGATGTGTGAGTTATCAAGCTATTTGCACAGAAAATGACCGACTGCATCAATGTGCCTCCCTCCACCCGGTCGCCAAATTTACCAAGACTTAGGTACATGAGTTACCAAGTCAGCGACATGTGAGTTACCATGATATTCACATAAAAATTATTGGGGGTATATTTCATCACCTCTATTCGCCAAAGTTACCAGGACTAGATTGCATAAGTTATCATGTTTCCGATGTATGGGTTACCTTGATATTCAGATCAAAGTTACCGGGGGATATTTCATCAACACCCACCCTTACGCCAAAGTTACCAGGACTGAGTTATATAAGTTATCAGATCTGTGGTATGCGAGTTACCCTGATATTCACACACAAGAGTGACCGGAGAGTATCCCCTCTGGTCGGCAAAATTACCGTGGTGTCATCAACTCTAGATGAGTTGGTAAAATAGTCTACTTAAGTGCGGAAAAGATTGGACATTGCATTAATTGTTGTGCGAACGTAGAAGAGTAGACAAGTTAATAAGGTATTGTTGTTTTTTTTCCACTCATTTAATAAGGTATAAAAGTGGTCTAATCTGGCTAAAATAATATGTCAGAGTCTTAGCTTAGCTGGTAGCCTACCGTGGCTGCAACCAACAGGTCCCGTGTTTGATTCCTAGATGCGCCTCTTTTTTATTTTTCACGCACAAGAATGAAAACCGCGCAGGAGAAGCGAATCGAGCGATCGCCGGGTCGTACCGATCTGTTGCTAACGTCCGGTCGACTGGACGTTAGCTTTCTCGTAAAGTTTTAGCTGGGTTCAACTCTATCTTCATGCTTTATTCTATTATACGAACGGTGTCAATACGAACGGTGTCATCTTTATGCCCTTTTTTCTATGTGGGGAGTCATCTTTATGCTTTCATCCCTTCAGGTAATGAAGTTGGAAGGAGACCCCTTCTTAATCTCAAGGTACCTACTCTACCCCTCACAAATCTGGCCAACATACTATGCAGTAATGTATATGGCTAAAAGCATGCATATCATGAAACAAGCATCGCAAAAAAATGTAAGAAGACATGATGTATCATTATCAATTTTGCAATTCAATTATTTTTATTGTGTTTCTATAGTGGGTTTAGGATGGCTTACCTCTCATATCACTAGATTTCATTCATTATTGTATTTGTTTTATGGGGCAACATTATAGTCTAGGCCAACTTTCAAATGGCAACTACCCCGAGCCCCCATGTGTTGGTCTTTAGCTTGTATCGTGGGTCCGGCCCAAGTCGCCAACACATACATATCCCCATGATCTATCACTTGTGGGTCCGACCCAAGCACCTAACACATGCAAATCCACACAAGTATGTATGTCGATAAAGGAAAGAAACAAGAGGATTGTGTCCCCTAACAGTATGTGCCGCTCTCACGGATTTGACAAACATCATCGTATAGTTAAAACAATTACATATTTGGCTTAAAATCTCTATTTCAGTGTAATAAGAAATAGAAAAACCTTCTCTTCCTGTGAAGTCATTGCCTTCATGATATATGCTATCATTCTTGCCAATTCATCACAAGTGTGAGACACGGTGCAGGAAAATGAAGAAAAGATCTTGAATGATGCTTTATGACATGCTCAAGATTAACATACATGTATGAGAAGATATATATAAATCCAAAAGATAAAAATATTATTCTAGGATATTGGAGAGGTCCCGGTTTAGAAAAGAAAGGAAGGAGAAAACCGAAAATCCGTTGGTGCTCCCATGAGCACGCGCTCCTGCGCGCAAACATATTTTTTGAAGTGCCAAAAAAATTCCAACAAAAATTATATGTGTTTTTATCACATCCAAATGCTATATACAAATTTGTAGGTAAAAAGATTAAACATTTTGGCCTGTGCAAAAAAAAACACCAAATGTTACCCTAAATTTGCTTTTTCACCAGCGAAACACCGCT
Organism: Aegilops speltoides; assembly: GCA_021437245.1. Classification (NCBI taxonomy): domain Eukaryota; kingdom Viridiplantae; phylum Streptophyta; class Magnoliopsida; order Poales; family Poaceae; genus Aegilops; species Aegilops speltoides. The sequence continues at coordinate 467,971,125 of CM038142.1, forward strand.
CCTCCGTTTCGCATGAAAATTTTCAAGGATTCTTGCGACACTAACATGAACATCTACAATAAAAAATTAGAATTTTTTGAAAACATTTACTATATTTTTTACTATTTACGCGGGAGCACGCGCTCCCGGGAGCCAAAATGCCATCCTCAAATAAAACAACATTCTTATTTGATGTTTCAATCATTCTACTATTTATCAACTGTAGAACATATCTTCTACAGTCACTATCATGATACAATCCGTGTACCCGAGATAAAAAAAAGTACTCTGAAAGCTGCTAAAGATATGAAAATAATGTTGTACTTAGATACATTGTGTTTATCATGTCGCAGTATCTCAGAATTCATATTAAACTTGCAACTCGAGAAATAAGCAAATCAAATTATGTTATAGATTGTAGTTAATTATTTGAAGATGGGACACAAATTTAGCTCGTTGACACAAGCAATGCTGAATTTGTTGTTTTTATTGCTCGAGCTATGTTTCAAATTTTGATTTGAATTTTTATGACAATGTATATGCATACTATATCTACGTCAGAAATTATCTTTTGATATTTTTGCAACTTCAATAAAAATATTAATCTGTCAGTGCACCGGTTACACCACATGAGATGGCAACTAGCAACAAAAATCTTACTCCCTCCATTCCTAAACATAAATATTTGTAGAGATTTCACTATGGACCGCATACAGATGTATATAGATGCATCTTAGAGTGCGGATTCACTCATTTTGCTATATACATCTATAAAGACTTATATTTAGGAACGGAGGGAGTACAATATAAGAAAAACGCTTACCACTATAAGCAAGTAAAGGAGTAAGTTTACCATAAAATTTAATGGAAGGTTCACCAGGAAACGCCATTCTATCTCCATTCCATGATAAGATATTCATTCTGCTTCTGCTATGTAAATACCATTTACACTATGCTTTTGCTTCTTAGTGGAATGGACGGAAAGTTTCCGCCCAGTTTTCATCCCTAGTTTCCGCCCAGTTTTCATCCCTAGAAAAAAGGATATAAACCCACACGTTAGCTCTGTCCATAAAACATAGATACTACAAAATGTAAGTTAAAAATTGTAATATTTGCATTGCTATTTCTGCTCATCTCTGTCAATCGATTATATTAAGGTACATGATGTTTGAACTGGTAAAAGGTAAAAGAGTAATGCTACATCTATAGAGAGTTACTTAAAGATTGTACGTACAAACTAATATGGAGAATTGTGATAGGTTGGTAATAGGGGGATGATGGGGCCCACCTCACTTAAAATCGGGGGGGGGGGGGGTGTTAGTTTGGAAGGTTAAGTAAACCTTTGTAAGTCTTTGTAGGTGTAGCATTACTCGGGTAAAATATGCTAGAAAACTCAACAGAAAGTAGACATCCTTAAATTTGGCAGGTACCTTTTAATTAATGAAGCATAGACGACGGATCTTCATAACTATGCCTAAGTGGACCACGGTCAATGTTGTACATATGCCATTCTAGCCGATAGATATCTAAAACTATAACTAACCTAAACATATCTACACTTTTGCAGTTTAAATAAGCACACCATGTTAAACGGCTCTACATAGCTCTGCAAAAAAATCTCTACTCAACAACCCGTGCCTCCAATATTTTCGTAGCATGTGTAGAGGACACATTTATATGTTTGTCTGTGGTAGTGTGAGTGTGGTGTCAATATATTTGATGCCATATTTATATTCATTTTTCGTCACCGATAGGGTTATCTAGTAGGTAACCCGGTAACAGGTGAACGTATTGACGAAAGATCCAAAGTGCCTTTTGCTCACGGATTTGGTATAATATCAGATCAATTATATGAGGTAATTAACCGTCCATCTGCTCATACAATTGTGTCAAAACTGTTGTTGTTACAAATAATACTCATAGTATAAATTTCTTTCATACAGATGATATCGGGGCATTGTCAAGGACAAGACTACAAGAATCCTACAAACGTGTTGTGTGCTAAAGCCCTGGGTACTTTCAATAATGTAAGAACACCCATTTATTCCATAAATATGAACTACTCCCTCCGATTCAAAATAAGTGTGTCGTGGTTTTAGTTCAAATTTAAACTAAAATCACGACACTTATTCTGGATCAGAGTGAATACTATCTAACCAACTACTGAAGGCTATAGCGGTTCTAAATAATCCAATTGCAGCTCCTCTCTGAAGTTATGTCGCCGCATATTTTGTTGATCAAATGCGTTTTTTCATCTGCTGGACCGCATGCGGAGATGGACGATTCGGCCGGTGCTGGTAGAAAGATCTTAAGCGAGGAAGCTGGAATCAAAGTGGGGAAACGGCTAAAACATCCGCCAGTTCGTCCTCCACTTGACTGTATTGTGAGTGAGCATCATGCATACACCTCTACCCTATATGTGTTCCACTTTCATTGGACTGACCCGATCATGCGTTACCCGATGGATCAGGACTACGCCCACTACCTATCGTATTTCTGGGCGAACGACGAGCGCACCCGAGACGCCATCGGCGTCAAGGACGGCACCGTGGACGAGTGGGAAAGGTGCCAAGATGGCGGCGTCCCGTACACCAAGGACATCCTGAGCAGCATCAAGTATCACCGGAACGTTACAGCCAACGGCTACCGCGCGCTTGTATACAGGTCCTGACATTTTGCACTGTTACTACTGCATAATAAACTATACGTAGGATCGGTTGGAGTGAGCCAGCTGAAAGATTTTTCGATAAAGGGTGATTTTATTATCTTAAAATGTAGCATCAAAGCCAGCTGAAATTCTGCTAGGATTTTGTTTGGTGTCCATTGCAGCGGCGACCACGATTCGGTGGTGCCGCACCTGGGGACGCAGGCGTGGCTGAGGTCGCTCGGCTTCCCCATTGTCGACGAATGGAGGGCGTGGCATCTCCATGGCCAGTCTGCCGGGTTCGTCATCGTTTCATTTTGGTTGCATGCTCTGTTTACTTCACTCACTGACAGTAATTCATCTGCTTTCTTTTCACTGGTTTGCAGATACACCATAACTTACTCCAACAACATGACATTCGCAACCGTAAAGGTAAGCAAATTACTCCCCCTTCTCTGCGTGTGTTGGTGGTGGGATGCTCTAGTTTAGTAGACCATCGGTTCTAAATTGCTGCTCTGGTTTTGGTTTTCAGGGAGCCGGTCACACGGCGCCTGAGTACGAGCCTGACAGGTGCTTCGCCATGTTCAGCCGTTGGATACTGAATCAACCACTCTAGTCTGCTGTATTCTCCATTGTCAAAAATAAACCCTGCACATGTAGATGTAGTTCCCACAAAACAAACATGCAGATGCAGGATGTGTTGATGCTAGATGTGAGTTCGTGACTTTGCATTGGACTCATCTCCCTGGTGCGCGGGTTGAATATCTGTTTTTCTCTTTTCTTTTAAGAACTGGTTTCTGGAGGTTTTGGCAAGAGACATACGCTTCTAGACATATGTATGTTGTCCCATGTTCGGTCATTTGATAAGGCATGTAGCTGCCATTTTGCACCGTATAGAATGTTGTCTTCTACAAATCATTCTGATTTTTTAAGAGTGTCTTCAACTGTAGCTTTGATACCTCTATTTTTTTTTCATTATTGCCTTCCATTAATTTTATACTTCTACTTTAGGGATCTCATTTTCAGCCGTCTAGCTCTTTTTTTTCTCTAGAAAGAGCAACTCTCAGCAAATTTGGGCTAGCGTCCGACCTCCTCTCAGCCACGACCTGCCTCTTACCGTCGGTGGAACCGGTTAGCACCGCCCGCTCCCTCATAGCCCTTCCTCACTCTCCGTCACCTTCTACTCACTCACCGGCGCTAAAATCAGCCTTTTTTCTGCCACCAAGGTCCCCTGTGGATGGGAACAGAACCGCTGAACATCAAAGATGTTGTAGAAGACTGACATGCGAGCCCATGCCAGACGACATCACTAGAACAGTCAAGTTGACCGCCGATGTCGTTGCCGCTACATCCGGTCGCATGTGTTACCTTCCAGCCCTGGAATTGTCTCTGCGGATTGTTAAGGAAATCCGTAACTGGTAGCTGCTCGGTCGGCTTGGGAGTAGCGATTAATCGGTGAATCGGCAAATTAACTAGATTAATCGGTCGACCATTAATCGGTAGACTAAACAGTAACCTAGCCAACATATATCTATTTTTTTATGTACTATACCATACTCTCATGCTCTCAGTTATACCAAAAATGTTACAATTTGGTCAAACCCTAGCTACTGAGGAGCGAGAGGGGGATGGGAGGGGTTACGGGCCAAAAATTTGAGCTTTGTTATCCCAGAAGTTAATGGGATAGCAACGAATAATCGGCATGGCAACCTATTACTCGGTCTCACATGCAAGTTAATAGGCCTGACAAGTTAACGTGACGAATATGTGCTATTCGATTCGGTCATCCTACGAGTAGCGATTAACTTGCCCGTTAACCGATTAATTGGATGAATTCTTCAATAGTGGACTACTAGGCAACATACCTGGGGTCCTCTGCCGCCATTCGGCCATAGCTGGAGCTCATCGTCGGTCGTCGTGTCTCCAACCCTGCCCGTGCAGAAGGTGTTTGACACATTACCCCCCAATAACTTTTTCTCTACTGTTTGTTGATTACTGTCTAAACTTGATCATGAAACACTCCAACATGTAGATGAAGAGGTTGTGGGAGCTGTACTTGGACGATTTTGCACTAGAGGAGGATGAAGAAGCTGTTGATTCAAGTTGGTGCCCACTGCGATCATTCGAGAGGAGGATTTTAGGAGACCGGGGCATGGTTCTCGTATTGGTCGCATCCTTCAGGGTCGTCATGATCTAGTGAGGGATTACCTTGCTCTGAATGAAACATATCCCACGAAATATTCTCAGCAGCGATTATGGACGCACCGTGATATCATCAACACCTTTGCAAGAGCTGGGGAGAAACATCATTGCTCGTTTCAATTCAAAAGGAATGCCATAGGAGAAGCAAGTGCAACTCCATTGTTGAAGATTACAACGGCTTTGCGAGTGCTTGCATATGGATGTCCTACTGATGCCATCGATGACAATGTCTGCATCGAAGGAAGATCTCATCCTCGAGTGTGTGCACAAATTTGCCAAAGTCATGATCGAGATATTTGGACCGGTGTACTTGAGGGCATCCACTGATAAAGATACCGAGAGGCTTTTGGAAAAAAAGTGAAGAGAGAGGTTGGCCAGGTATGCTCGGATCCATTGACTGTATGCATTGAACATGGAAGAATTGTCCTACGCCATGGAAATGTTAATGGGCATTGCCATGATCCAACCATCATCCTTGATGTAGTTTGCATCACATGACCTGTGGATTAGGCATTCATACTTCGCTCTCACAATCACCTTAATGTCCTCTAGAGATATCCTCATTTAGCAAGGCTTGTTGCCAGTGATGCTCTACCTTGCAACTGTTTTGTCAATGACCATAAGTACAACATGGGGTAATGAAGGAAATATGCCCTAGAGGCAATAATAAAGTTGTTACTTATATTTCCTTATATCAGGATAAATATTTATTATTCATTCTAGAATTGTACTAACCGGAAACTTAGTACATGTGTGAATACATAGACAAAACATAGTGTCCCTAGTACGCCTCTACTTGACTAGCTCGTTAATCAAGGATAGTTATGTTTCCTAACCATAGACATGTGTTGTCATTTGATGAATGAGATCACATCATTAAGAGAATGATGTGATGGACAAGACCCATCCGTTAGCTTAGCATTATGATCGTTACAGTTTCATTGCTACTTCTTTCTTCATGACTTATACATGTTCCTCAGACTATGAGATTATGCAACTCCCGAATACCAGAGGAACACCTTGTCTGCTATCAAACGTCACAACATAACTGGGTGATTATAAAGATGCTCTATAGGTGTCTCCGAAGGTGTTTGTTGGGTTGGCATAGATCGAGATTAGGATTTGTAACTCCGTGTATCGGAGAGGTATCTCTGGGCCCTCTCGGTAATGCTCATCACTATAAGCCTTGCAAACAATCTAACTAATGAGTTATTTGAGGGATGAAGCATTACAGAACGAGTAAAGAGACTTGCCGGTAACGAGATTGAACCAGGGTGATGATACCGACGACTGAATCTCGGGCAAGTAACATATCGATGACAAAGGGAACAACGTATGTCGTTATGCGGTTTGACCGAAAAAGATCTTCATAGAATATGTAGGAGCCAATATGAGCATCCAGGTTCCGCTATTGGTTATTGATCAGAGATGTGTCTCGGTCATGTCTACATAGTTCTCGAACCCATAGGGTCCGCACGCTTAACGTTCGATGACGATTTGTATTATGAGTTATGTGTTTTGATGACCGAAGTTTGTTCGGAGTCCCGGATGAGATCACGGACGTGACGAGAAGTCTCGAAATGGTTGAGACATAAAGATTGATATATTGGAAGGCTATATTCGGACATCGGAATGGTTCCGGAGAAGTTCGGGTATTTTCCGGAGTATCGGGAGGTTACCGGAACCCCCCGAGGAGTTGATGGGCCTTAGTGAGAAGGAGAGGCAGTGGCCAGGAGGTGGCGCCCCCCCCCCCTCAAGCCCAGTCCGACTTGGACAAGGGGTTGGGGGTGCGGCCCACCTCTTCCTTCCTTCCCCCTTCTCCTTGAGGTGGAATCCTACTAGGACTTGGAGTCCTAGTAGGACTCCCCTCTCCTGGTGCGCCTAGCAAGGGCCGGCCGGCCTCCCCCTCCCTCCTTTATATACGGGGGCAAGGGAGCACCCTAGGACACACCAAGTTAGCCTTAGCTGTGTGCGGTGCCCCTCTCCACAGTTACACACCTCGATCATATCGTCGGAGTGCTTAGGCGAAGCCCTGCACCGGTAACATTATCATCACCGTAACCACGCCGTCGTGCTGACGGAACTCAACCTCATCCTCAATTGGATCAAGAGCACGAGTGACGTCATTGAGCTGAATGTGTGCTGAACGCGGAGGTGCCGTACGTTCGGTACTTAGATCGGTTGGATCGGTAAGACGTTCGACTACATCAACCACGTTACTAAACGCTTCCGCTTTCGGTCTACGAGGGTACGTGGACACACTTGTTGGAGATATGCCCTAGAGGCAATCATGAGTCCTTTGTATTGTCCTTGAACATCATCAATGATATGTATCAATAAGTATGTGACTTGTTTGTGGAACTATGTATTGTATGATTATTGTTCTAATGGTCCCTAGTTGATAAGGTTATGCGGACACATATCCTTGACTAGTATATGACTCAGTTGATGACAATGTTTCACAGGTCATGTGCATGGAGATGCTAAACTGGTAGTATGGGATCGGGGATGGAAATCACCGAGTTGGACAGACCCACTTTGAGACGCAGTGAGATATAGTCCACTGTTAGTCTCAAGTACAATGTCTATGCCATGTCCTAGACCTGAGGTCCTCGCATGTTCTTGGGATGAGGATCGACTCACTTAGGATCTATCAAACGCCATAACTAGGTAGTTATAAAGGTAGCTTTCGTGTGAGTCGTGAAACATGCCGCGAGACATGGTTGACCAAGATGGGATTTGCCCCTTCTATTTGGAGAGATATTCTCTGGGCCCTCTCAAGTGATTATATTCGGAAAGCATGGCCATGTGCTATGTCTTGAGCTTGTGTTGGTTTTCCTTGAAGAGGAAAGGGTGATCCAGCAATAGTAGCATAAGTATTTCCCTCAGTTTTTGAGAACCAAGGTATCAATCCAGTAGGAGGCTCCTCAAAAGTCCCACGCACCTACACAAACAAACAAAGAACTCGCAACCAACGCAATAAAGGGGCTGTCAATCCCTTCACGGCCACTTGCGAAAGTGAGATCTAATAGAGATAGTAATATAAGATAAATATATTTTTGGTATTTTATATTATAGATGCAAAAAGTAAAGATGAAAATCAAAGTAAATTGGAAGCAAATATGATAAGAGATAGACCCGGGGGCCATAGGTTTCACTAGTGGCTTCTCTCAAGATAGCATAAGTATTACGGTGGGTGAACAAATTACTGTCGAGCAATTGATGTAAAAGCTTAATAATTATGAGATTACCTAGGCATGATCATGTATATAGGCATCACGTCCGCAACAAGTAGACCGACTCCTGCCTGCATCTACTACTATTAGTCCACACGTCGACCGACTCCTGCCTGCATCTAGAGTATTAAGTTCATAAGAACAGAGTAACGCATTAAGCAAGATGTCATGATGTAGAGGGATAAACTCATGCAATATGATATAAACCCCATCTTTTATCCTCGATGGCAACAATACAATACGTGCCTTGCAACCCTAACACCGGGTAAGGACACCACAAGATTGAACCCAAAGCTAAGCACTTCTCCCATGGCAAGAAAGATCAATCTAGTAGGCCAAATCAAACTGATAATTCGAAGAGACTTGCCAAGATAACTCAATCACACATAAAAGAATTCAGAGGAGATTCAAATATTTCTCATAGATAAACTTGATCATAAACCCACAATTCATCGGATCTCGACAAACACACCGCACAAAGAGTTTACATCAAATAGATCTCCACAAGAGAGGGGGAGAACATTGTATTGAGATCCAAAAAGAGAGAAGAAGCCATCTAGCTGATAACTATGGACCCGAAGGTCTGTGGTAAACTACTCACAACTCATCGGAGGGGCTATGGTGTTGATGTAGAAGCCCTCCATGGTCGATTCCCCCTCCGGCGGAGCGCCGACGAAGGCTCCAAGATGGGATCTCGCGGATACGGAAGGTTACGGGGGTGGAAATTGTGTTTTGTTGGCTCCCTGGATGTTTTCGGGGTACGTAGGCTTATATAGGAGGAAGAAGTACGTCGGTGGCTGCCCGAGGGGCCCATGAGACAGGGGCGCGCCCTACCCTCTCATGGCCGCCTCGGCTGCTTCTTGACTTGCACTCCAAGTCCTCTGGATCACGTTCGTTCCAAAAATCATGCTCCCGACGGTTTCATTCCGTTTGGACTCCGTTTGATATTCTTTTTCATCGAAATACTTAAATAGGCAAAAAAAACATCAATACAAGTTGGGCCTCCGGTTAGTAGGTTAGTCCCAAAAATGATATAAATGTGTAAAATAAAGCCCATAAGCATCCAAAAGGGGTAATATAATAGCATGGAACAATCAAAAATTATAGATACGTTGGAGACGTATCAAGCATCCCCAAGCTTAATTCCTGCTCGTACTCGAGTAGGTAAATGATAAAAAAGAAATTTTTGATGTGGAATGCTACCTAGCATAATTCTCAATGTAATTTTCTTTATTGTGGCATGAATGTTCAGATCCAAATGATACAAAATAAAAGTTCATATTAACATTAAAATGGTGATACTTCAAGCATACTAATCAAAGTAATCATGTCTTCTCAAAGTAACATGGCCAAAGAAAGTTATCCCTACAAAATCATATAGTCAGGCTGTTGCTCTATCTTTATCACACAAAGTATTTAATCATGCACAACCCCGATGACAAGCCAAGCAATTGTTTCATACTTTAATAATCTCAAGCTCTTTCGACTTTCACGCAATACATGAGCGTGAGCCATGGACATAGCCCTATATGTGGAGTAGAATGGTGGTTGTGGAGAAGACAAAAAGGAGAAGATAGTCTCACATCAACTAGGCGTATCAACGGGCTATGGAGATGCCCATTAATAGATATCACTGTGAGTGAGTAGGGATTGCCATGCAACGGATGCACTAGAGTTATAAATATATGAAAGCTCAACAAAAGAAACTAAGTGGGGGTGCATCCAACTCGCTTGCTCACGAAGACCTAGGGCATTTTGAGGAAGCCCATCATTGGAATATACAAGCCAAGTTCTATAATGAAAAATTCCCACTAGTATATGAAAGTGACAACATATGAGACTCTCTATCATGAAGATCATGGTGCTACTTTGAAGCACAAGTGTGGAAAAAGAGATAGTAGCATTGTCCCTTCTCTCTTTTTCTCTCATTTTTTATTTATTTATTTTTCTTTTTCCTTTTTTTTCTTTGGCCTTTTTTTCTTTTTGGCCTTTTTTTTCTTCCCTTTTTTTTCTTTTTGTAAAGTCCGAAGTCTCATCCCGACTTGTGGGGGAACCATAGTCTTCATCATCCTTTCCTCACTAGGACAATGCTCTAATAATGAAAATCATCACACTTTTATGGATTTACAACTCAAGAATTACAAATCAAAGCTAGAACAAGATATGACTCTATATGAATGCATCGGCGGTGTACCGGGATATGCAATGAATCAAGAGTGACATGTATGAAAATTATGAAGGTGGCCTTGCCACGAATACGATGTCAACTACATGATCATGCAAAAAGCAATATGACAAAAGTAATGCATGTCATATGAACGGAACGGTGGAAAGTTACATGGCAATATATCTCGAAATGGCTATGGAAATGCCATGATAGGTAGGTATGGTGGCTGTTTTGAGGAAGGTATATGGTAGGTGTATGGTACCGGTGAAAGTTGCGCGGCACAAGAGAGGCTAGCAATGGTGGAAGGGTGAGGTGTGTATAATCCATGAACTCAACATTAGTCAAAAGAACTCATGTACTTGTTGCAAAAATCTAGAAGTCATCAAAAAACAAAGCACTACGCGCATGCTCCTAGGGGGATAGATTGGTAGGAAAAGAACATCGCTCGTCCCCGACCGCCACTCATAAGGAAGACAATCAATAAATAAAATTGTGCACCAACTTCATCACAAAGCGGTTCACCATAAGTGCATGCTATGGGAATCACAACCCTCAACACAAGTACTTTTCATAATCACCTCAACTAGCATGACTTTAATATCACTACCTCCATATCTCAAAACAATTATCACTACTAGAAAAAAGCCTTCTAATGGCGCACCGGTTTTGCCTACTAATGGCGCACTACCGGTGCGCCATTAGCATCACGCCACTAGAATTTTTTTCTAATGGCGCTTTGTGCAGCGCCATTAGAATCAGATTCTAATGGCGCATCACTGGTGCGCCTATAAGTATGGCCCACGGTGCGCCATTAGTATCAGTATACTAATGGCACACCACATAGGAGTGCGCCATTAGTAACAATTTGTTTCAAATTTTTTGCAGAATTTTTTAAATTTTTTTTCAAAATTTCCATTTTTTGTTTTTTCTTAATCTCAGTCACTATGGCTTAATCTCGAGTCAATATGCTTAATCTCGTGTCAAATCGCACTCCATGGTCAAACTTCCGAAAGGTCACCCATCCTCACACTACTCCATTTCAAGCACGCTTTAACTTCGAGTTCTATCCAACCCCAAAGAAGACTCACTTCACAAGCACTTGTTGATATATCTAGCATATCAATCCTATTATACCTTGTTGATGTCTAGGACTTTGTTCATGTTCATGACTATGATGAAAATTTTGAAAAATATTTCAAACTTCCGGGTCATATTACATATCATATTTTGAAAAAAAAAACCAAATTTTTTTTGGAATTTTTTTGCCTCTAGATCTTGAAAGCCCTGTAACTTTTTTTCTGTTAGGTTTTTGGAGATTTTGAAAATGTTTAACGGGGTTCCCCCAGTTAAATTCGGATGTAACTTTTCGAGTTGATGATTTTTCATATATAAAACTTTTTAATCCAAGTTCGTATGCAAAAGTTAGGCCCATTTTACAAATTTTCAGAGAGATTTTACAAATAAAGTCGAAATTTATATTTGTAAATTTTCCCAACAACTAGACCACATATCACATGGGAAACTTATTTTCTTTTATTTTTTTGACATTTTTATCATTTTTTTTTAAAAAAAAATTAAAACTGAAAAGGCGGTCCACGGGGGGGTGCATTCGGTGGAAGCTGGGCAAACTACTAATGGCGCACCGTGGGGTGGTGCGCCATTAGTAGTTAAACTAATGGCATACCAACACATGGTGCGCCATTAGTATATAGTAATGGCGCACCACATGTCTGGTGCGCCATTGGTGTCAATTCCATCTATAGCCCTTTTCCTAGTAGTGTATGAAGCATCATATTGATCATAGCATCCAATTCTTTTCTATGATAGTTTTTATTATACCCAACTTGGATGCTCGTCATTCTAGGACCAACTTTATAACCATAGAAAATACCATGATGTTCTAAAAGACTCTCAAAAAGATATAAGTGAAGCATGAGAGACTAGCAATTTATTCAAAATTAAGTCACCACCGTGCTCTGGAAGAAGAGTTGTATATGATGCAACCATAAGGTTTTGTCAATCCAAAGGGTGCTAACAAAGAGTGCAAGCTCCAGCGATCCATTTATGGACTGGTGCAAGCCTCTCGGAGTTGGAATAAACGCTTTGATAGTGTGATCAAAGCATATGGTTTTATACGGAGTTTTGGAGAAGCCTGTATTTACAAGAAAGTGCACTACAAAAAAAAGACACATCCGTGACATTTTGGGCCGAATGAATTTTTTTTCTGTCATACTTATGACACTTCTATGACGATAATTGTGACAAAACCCGGTATCATCATAGATGTGGTGGGCTCCTACTTCTATGACAAAAAATCATGACAGAAAATGGGATTTTCGTCCTGGGCGGGCCGGAGACGTAGCTGCATGACATTCTTTGGGCCGTCCATGACGGAAAAAACATGGTAGAAGCGAGGGCGAGGAAAATTTCAGCCGGTTACGGTGGGAGGTCGGGGGCCAAGCGATGCACGTTTCTCTCATACACGTACGCGCGTGTGTGCGAGGCGTTGGCTCTAACTGAACCCGAGCGAGGCATTGGGCTCTAATCAACCCGAGCGACAGACCGCAGTTACGATAATCGAACCCAAGCGATCGATCGATGGTCGTTAATCGAACCCGATCGAGCGATTCTTCGCCATCGCCGCTAATCAAGCCGATCGATGCCTCTGGATGAACAGTGAGTGTTGCGGGTGGGTGGATGAACAGTGAGCGGTGGGGGTGGATGAACAGGACCCGTGGCGTTGCCTCTAGATGAACAGGACCCCAACCAATCGAGCCGGTTGGGGTTGGATGAATAGGACCCCGTGGAGGGCTGGATGAATAGGACGACCTCGTGGAGGGCTGGATGAACAGTAGATGGTGGAGGGGTGCCCGTGGAGGGGTGGTTGAACAGTAGCCGGTGGAGTAGAGCGCGGTGGAGGCTGGATGAACATGAGCACGTGGAGGCTAGAGGAGGTCGACGGTGGAGATGAACAGTATCCCGTGGAGTCCTGTTTTGCGGTACGCTGATGTCTACTACACAACCTTCTTCTTGCAGACGTTGTTGGGCCTCCAAGTGCAGAGGTTTGTAGGACAAGAGTCGCTACCTCTTGAGCCTCTCGTTGGATTTCCCCAAGAGGAGAGGATGATGCAGCAAAGTAGCATGAGTATTTCCCTCAGTTTTTGAGAACCAAGGCATCAATCCAGTAGGAGGCCATGCACAAGTCCCTCGTACCTACACAAAACAATAACTCCTCGCAACCAACGCAATTAGGGGTTTTGAATCCCTTCACGGTCACTTACGAGAGTGAGATCTGATAGAGATGATAAATAATATTTTTGGTATTTTTGGTATATAGATGCAAAGTGAAAAGTGAAAGGCAAAGTAAAAACAAAGCAAGTAATAAAGTAATGGAGATTGATATGATGAGAATAGACCCGGGGGCCATAGGTTTCACTAGTGGCTTCTCTCAAGAGCATAGATATTCTACTTGGGTGAACAAATTATTGTTGAGCAATTGATAGAATTGAGCATAGTTATGAGTATATCTAGGTATGATCATGTATATAGGCATCACGCCCAAGACAAGTAGACCAAACGATTCTCAAGATCTACTACTATTACTCCACTCATTGATCGCTATCCAAAGATGCATCTAGAGTATTAAGTCAAAACAGAGTAACGCCTTAAGCAAGATGACATGATGTAGAGGGATAAATTCATGCAATGTGATAAAAAACACATCTCGTTATCCTCAATGGCAACAATACAATACGTGCCTTGCTGCCCCTTCTGTCACTGGGAAAGGACACGGATTGAACCCAAAGCTAAGCACCTCTCCCATTGCAAGAACTACCAATCTAGTTGACCAAACCAAACGGATAATTCGAAGAGACTTGCAAAGATAACTCAATCATACCTAAAAGAATTCAGAGAAGATTAAAATATTATTCATAGATAAGCTGGATCATAAACCCACAATTCATCGGTCTCAACAAACACACCGCAAAAAGAAGATTACATCGAATAGATCTCCACGAGAGAGGGGGAGAACATTGTATTGAGATCCAAAAGAGAGAAGAAGCCATCTAGCTACTAGCTATGGACCCAAGGTCGATGTAAACTACTCACACTTCATCGGAGGGGCTATGGTGTTGATGTAGAAGCCCTCCATGGTGGATGCCCCCTCGTGAGCTCCTAATAGGCCCCAAGATGGGATCTCGTGGATCTGAAGGTTGCGGCGGTGGAATTAGGTTTTGGCTCTGCTCGATCATTCGGGGTACGAGGTATATATAGGAGGAAGGAGTACGTCGGTGGAGCAACAGGGGCCCACGAGGCGAGGGCGCGCCCTAGGGGGCACCCCCACCTCGTGACCGCCTCTGTTACTTCTTGGAGTAGGGTCCAAGTCTCTGGATCATGTTCGTGAGAAAATCACGTTCCCGAAGGTTTCATTCCGTTTGGACTCCGTTTGATATTTTGTTTCTTCGAAACACTGAAATAGGCAAAAAACAGCAATTCTGGACTGGGCCTCTGGTTAATAGGTTAGTCCCAAAAATAATATAGAAGTGGAAAATAAATTCGGATGCACTTTTCGAGTAGATGATTTTTCATATATAAAACTTTTTAATCCGAGTTCGTATGCAAAAGTTATGCCCATTTTACAAATTTTCAGAGAGATTTTACAAATAAAGTCGAAATTTATATTTGTAAATTTTCCCAACAACTAGACCACATATCACATGGGAAACTTATTTTCTTTTATTTTTTTGACATTTTTATCACTTTTTTATTTTTTTAAAACTGAAAAGGCGGTCCACGGGGGGGGGGTGCATTCGGTGGAAGCTGGGCAAACTACTAATGGCGCACCGTGGGGTGGTGCGCCATTAGTAGTTAAACTAGTAATGGCGCACCACAACCACGGTGCGCTTTACTAGTTTTGAAAAAAAATTGAAATTTTGTTTGAATTTTTTGAAAAAACTTAGTAATGGCGCACCAATGAGACGACATGCGCCATTACTAGTTAAAACTAGTAATGGCGCACTGTCCACCGGTGCGCCATTACTAACAAAAATTTTATAAATTTTTTTATAATTTTTTTTACTTCTTTTTTCAAAACTTCTAATGGCGCACGGTGGGTGTGGTGTGCCATTAGAAGTTTTGAAAAAATTAAAAAACAATTTTTTTACTAATGGCGCACCGTGGGATGTGGTGCGTCATTAGTATTTGGAAACTAATGGCGTACCAACACATGGTGCGCCATTAGTATATAGTAATGGCGCACCACATGTCTGGTGCGCCATTAGTGTCAATTCCATCTATAGCCCTTGTCCTAGTAGTGTATGAAGCATCATATTGATCATAGCATCCAATTCTTTTCTATGATAGTTTTTATTATACCCAACTTGGATGCTCATCATTCTAGGACCAACTTTATAACCATAGAAAATACCATGATGTTCTAAAAGACTCTCAAAAAGATATAAGTGAAGCATGAGATACTAGCAATTTATTCAAAATTAAGTCACCACCGTGCTCTAAAAATTATAAGTGAAGCACTAGAGCAAAAACTATCAATCTCAAAAGATATAAGTGAAGCACATAGAGTATTCTAGCAAATCCTAATCAAGTAGGCTTCTCCCAAAAGGTGTGTACAGCAAGGATTATTGTGGTAAACTAAAAAGCAAAGACTAATATAATAGACGACGCTCCAAGCAAAACACATATCATGTGGCGAATAAAAATATAGCTCCAAGTAAAGTTACCAATGAACGAAGACGAAAGAGGGGATGACTTCCCGGGGCATCCCCAAGCTTAGGCTTTTGGCTATCCTTGAATATCTTGGGGTGCCATGGGCATCCCCAAGCTTAGTCTCTTGCTACTCCTTATTCCATAGTCCATAAAAGCTTTACCCAAAACTTGAAAACTTCACAACACAAAACTCAACGGGAAATCTTATAAGCTCCGTTAGTGAAGAAAACAAAACCACCACATAAGGTACTGTAATGAACTCATTCTTTATTTATTTTGGTGTTAAACCTACTGTATTCCAACTTCTCTATGGTTTATAAACTATTTTACTAGCCATGGATGCATCAAAATAAACAAACAACACACGAAAAACAGAATCTGTCAAAAATAGAACAGTCTGTAGCAATCTGTAACTAATGCAAACTTCTGGAACTCTAAAAATCAGACAAAAAGTGCAAGTCCTGGATAATTTGTCTATTGATCAGAAGCAAAAAAAATCAACGCAAAAGCATGTTTCTGTGATTTAATAAAACTAAATTCGTGCGCGCAAAGTTTCTGTTTTTAAGCAGAATCAAATCAACTATCATCATAGGTTATCCTATAGGTTCTACTTGGCACAAACACTAATTAAAGATAAAAACACATATAAACAGAAGGTAGATGCAAGATTTATTATTAAACAGGAACAAATACAAAAAACACAAAGAAAATTGGGTTGCCTCCCAACTAGAATGAGGAGAATTAACAACGGATTGCAACAGGGAAATACAACCTTCTAAAGAACAATTATCATAATCAAATTCCTTGAAATCCGAGATAGTGGGTTCAATACTATTTAACGTCATGACCTCTCCAATCCTACTTTTACCAAATTTAGCATCAAGATCTAAAGACTCCGAATTTTTGGGACGCCTTCTAGGCAAAGTTGACTCATCATCAGTCCCATACTTATCAAGATTCATATTGCAAAACAAAGATCTAATAGGAGACGCATCAATAACTTTAAGATCTTCATCGTTATTTTTATGGAAACTAGAAGAACATGCTTTTACAAAGCAATCTTTCTTGCATGCAATCTAGCGGTTCTTTCCTTGCACTCATCAATGGAAATTCTCATTGCTTTGAGAGACTCATTGATATCATGCTTAGGAGAAGAAGATCTAAGTTTAAGAGAATCAACATCAAGTGAAAGTCTATCAACGTTCCTAGCCAAATTATCAACTTTGAGCAATTTTTCTTCAAGCAAAGCATTAAAATTCTTTTGAGAAATCATAAATTCTTTCACACTATTCTCAAAATCAGAGGGCATCTTATTAAAATTACCATAAGAATTATTGTAGGAATTTCCATAATTATTAGAGGAATTACTAGGGAACGGTCTAGCATTAAAGTTTCCTCTATAAGCATTGTTTCCAAAACTATTCCTACCAACAAAATTCACATCCATAGATTCATTATTATTCTCAATCAAAGTAGACAAAGGCATATCATTGGGATCAAGAGGAGTATCTTTAGTAGCAAACAATTTCATAAGATCATCCATCTTTCCACTCAAAACATTGATTTCTTCTATAGCATGCACTTTTTTACTAGAAGATCTTTCGATGTGCCATTGAGAATAATTAGCCATAATATTATCAAGAAGTTTTGTAGCATCTCCTAACGTGGTTTCCATAAACGTGCCTCCCGTGGCCGAATCTAAAGGATTTCTAGAAGCAAAGTTCAAACCGGCATAAAAAATTTGTATGATCATCCATAAATTCAAACCATGAGTAGGGAAATTGCGAATCATCAATTTCATTCTCTCCCAAGATTGGGCAACATGCTCATGATCAAGTTGTTTAAAATTCATAATATCGTTCCTAAGAGTGATGATCTTAGAGGGAGGAAAATACTTAGAGATAAAAGCATCTTTGCACTTGTTCCAAGAATCAATACTATTTTTAGGCAAAGACGAAAACCAAACTTTAGCACGATCTCTAAGTGAAAACGGAAATAACTTCAATTTAACAAATATCGTTATCCGTATTTTTCTTCTTTTGCATATCACACAAATCAACAAAGTTGTTTAGATGAGTAGCGGCATCTTCACTAGGAAGGCCGGCAAATTGATCTTTCATAACAAGATTCAGCAAAACAGTATTGATTTCACAAGACTCAACATCATTAAAAGAAGCAATCAGAGTACTAATGAAATGATTATTATTGGTATTGGAGAAATCACACAATTTGGTATTATCTTGCACCATGGCAACAAGTAATCCAACACACAAGCAAACAGAAAAAGGGAAGCGAAAGAGAGAGGAGGAGATTGGGAAAGAGAGGGCGAATAAAACGGCAAGGGTGAAGTGGGGGAGAGGAAAACGAGAGGCAAATGGAAAATAATGTAAATGCGAGGGAGATGAGTTTTTGATGGGTACTTGGTATGTCTTGACTTGAGCGAAGACCTCCCCGGTAATGGCGCCAGAAATCCTTCTTGCTACGTCTTGAGCTTGTGTTGGTTTTCCTTGAAGAGGAAAGGGTGATGCAGCAATAGTAGCGCAAGTATTTCCCTCAGTTTTTTAGAACCAAGGTATCAATCCAGTAGGAGGATCCTTAAAAGTCCCACGCACCTACACAAACAAACAAAGAACTCGCAACCAACGCAATAAAGGGGTTGATAATCCCTTCACGGCCACTTGCGAAAGTGAGATCTAATGGAGATAGTAATATAAGATAAATATATTTTTGGTATTTTATAATATAGATGCAAAAAGTAACGATGCAAATAAAAGTAAATTGGAAGCAAATATGATAAGAGATAGACCCGGGGGCCATAGGTTTCACTAGTGGCTTCTCTCAAGATAGCATAAGTATTGCGGTGGGTGAACAAATTACTGTCGAGCAATTGATAGAAAAGCGAATAATTATGAGATTACCTAGGCATGATCATGTATATAGGCATCACGTCCGCAAAAAGTAGACCGACTCCTGCCTGCATCTACTACTATTACTCCACACATCGACCGACTCCTGCCTGCATCTAGAGTATTAAGTTCATAAGAACAGAGTAACGCATTAAGCAAGATGACATCATGTTGAGGGATAAACTCATGCAATATGATATAAACCCCATCTTTTTATCCTCGATAGCAACAATACAATACGTGCCTTGCAACCCCTGCTGTCTCTGGGTAAGGACACCGCAAGATTGAACCCAAAGCTAAGCACTTCTCCCATGGCAAGAAAAATCAATCTAGTAGGCCAAACGAAACTGATAATTCGAAGAGACTTGCAAAGATAACTCAATCATACATAAAAGAATTCAAAGGAGATTCAAATATTTCTCGTAGATAAACTTGATCATAAACCCACAATTCATCGGATCTCGACAAACACACCACAAAAAGAGTTTACATCGAATAGATCTCCACAAGAGAGGGGGAGAACATTGTATTGAGATCCAAAAAGAGAGAAGAAGCCATCTAGCTAATAACTATGGACCCGAAGGTTTGTGGTAAACTACTCACAACTCATCAGAGGGGCTATGGTGTTGATGTAGAAGCCCTCCATGGTCGATTCCCCCTCCGGTGGAACACCGGTGAAGGCTCCAAGATGGGATCTCGCGGATACAGAAGGTTACGGCGGTGGAAATTGTGTTTTGTTGGCTCCCTAGATGTTTTTGGGGTACGTAAGCTTATATAGGAGGAAGAAGTACGTCGGTGGCCGCCCGAGGGGCCCACAGACAGGGGGCGCGCCCTACCGTCTCGTAGCTGCCTCGGCTGCTTCTTGACTTGCACTCCAAGTCCTCTGGATCACGTTCGTTCCAAAAATCACGCTCCCGAAGGTTTCATTCCGTTTGGACACCGTTTGATATTCCTTTTCTTTGAAATACTGAAATTGGCAAAAAAACAGCAATACGGGTTGGGCCTCCGGTTAGTAGGTTAGTCGCAAGAATGATATAAATGTGTAAAATAAACCCCATAAACATCCAAAAGGGGTAATATAATAGCATGGAACAATCAAAAATTATAGATACGTTGGAGACGTATCACCATGCGACTTGGGTTAAGTGTTAACCTAGTTCGAGAATCTGTGTCACGGTTTCGAGAAGAGAGGTCGCGCTATCACAAGGGTGACAAGTACTCGCCTTGATCCCAACAACAAATATCATCAAGCAAAAGGAATGATGCATATGGCACATTGTCGAGGTCCGTCAAACGACTTTACGCACACATGGGAGTTGGCACGTTCTGCTAGGAGCCGCTGCCAACTATCGACTCTGGTCGTGTCCATGTGTACGTGAACCTATAGGGTCACACACTTAAGGTGCCGCAGGCCGTATGGATTGGATCCGAGTGGAAATGGACACAGACTCCTAGTGGGCTCAAGTGTTGAGCCCACCTCGGAGGTCTATATAAAGGGGAGTGGACGCACCACTTAGGGTTAATCTCTCCAACCCTCGTTAGCCATCGTCATTCCCCATGCCCATGACATGCAACCGACCTAGCAGTCCACCGCCTGCCGCTGCACCCGGCACGTGTGGATACCTTGGAGGATCGCATCTGCGGCGCTTGGACGAACCAATCGAGGGAACCGCGAGGCACCGTTCGCGGGAGATCACCATTCGTGGGTCTTCGCTGTTTGCGGGAGATCGGCAACAAGAGGAGGAGACAGGACGAGATATTGACTACACGCATCATCAACTCTTTCCACTGCGGTGACTGCGCGTCTAGTGGTAAACCCGATCTCGTAATCTATTTCCAGCAGCATGATCTTGGGTGCGCGGTAGAAAATTTTATTTGGCGCTAGCGTAGCATACCACGTGTTCCAACAGTGGTATCAGAGCCTCCGCTGTGTGGTGATATATTCAATGATATGCATATGAGATATGTAGATCGGTTTAGGGGCAGGTCGATGAGATCGGCCTCGCACGTCAGTGTTAAAGGTTGGTTTCGTGATCTTGTTTCTGTGATCATAACACAAAGGTCGTAACACGAGTTACCCCTATCGGTCAGTATCCGCCATCGGGGTAGACAGTGGAACGTAAATCCAGATGCAGCGCGCAAAGATCAATGAGATTAACCAAATCGGAACATAGATCAACACCATGGAAATGTGATTTCTACAGTGCTGAAATCTGTTGGAGCGGTCTCGATAAAACGGTTGTAACTTTTGCATACGAGCTCCGTTTTTGCTCCACGACCTGTCAAACTGAAGCTAACAAAAAGTTGGATTAGCGGAGAAAACTCGGAACGAGATTTCGGCATTCCGAGATTTCGGTGCTTCTGGCTAGACCAAAATCCGCTTGAAAAATAGAGTTTTGGGAGGTTTTATCTTCGGCGGTAGAACGTCTGACTCATTTTTGAAGGGAATGCTTGTGATTTGGTATAGCCCATAAATGTTGCTTGTGTATTATTGTTTCATGACCTATGTGTCATGATTGAGGCAACCGGCAGGAGCCATATGGTTGTCCCATTATTGTATTAATGACCTGCGTGTCAACATGAGAAGCCATGTGATGTAATTTACATTCAATAGCTATTAGTTTGTAATAGCATAGTATCTTATGTAACACTTGGTGGTTAACACCATGGCGTGGAGATGGAGATCACCCCATGCATGGAGATGGAGATCACCATGGGCAGACCACGCACGTGGAGATGGAGATCACCATCTTATTTGTGAAAAGGGGCTATACCATATCACACATATATATACTGCCTGTGAAAGTTTATCCCTTTTATGCACCCTTCTTTAGAATGCTAGATGTTTTAAGTAGGGTGATCCCTCAAAGAATGTCAAGTATATATGCCTCCCCAATTGCTGCACCTTCACATGTCAAGTATATTTAGTGGTGGGCCTATAAAATTAGGGTGCCACTAGATCTCCTTGATGTGATGGGTTTCTGTCGGACACTTACACGTGAAGCATTGGTTAACTTGTCGTGGCTATCAAAACAGTTTGGGGCCACGAGGCATAGGAGTTGGCGAGGCATGAGATGTCCCAAACAACAAGAGTCGTATGGAGATAAGATTAGCAAGAGTTTCTTACCGAGTGATCTTGTCTTCTAGCGGTGATGCAAAAGCTCACTAGTTGACATGTTGATCTTGGATCTTGAATCACTAAGTATCAACTGAGGGATGTTGATTTTAGTGGGAGTAATGATCTTATTAAAATGTTTAATATGAATTACTCTTCATGATTGCATGTCTTAGTGTTTTGCATATTTCTGTTGTAGATAAATGGCACCACCTACTCAAGTTACCCCTTTGGCATTGAAATCAATCCTGGAAAAAGATAAATTGAATGGAACAAACTTTACCACCGGTATAGAAACACGAGAATTGTTCTTAGGCATGAGAAAAAGGAACAAGTTCTAGAGAATCCGCTTCCAGAGGAACCTGCCGATAATGCTAATGCCACAACCAGAAATGCCTACCATAAACTCGTTGATGAATCAAACAAGATCAGTTGTCTCATGCTGGCTTCTATGAAGCCCAGTCTGCAGCAGCAGTTCGAAAATATTGAGGCTTTCGATATGATCAAGAACCTCAAGAGCATGTTTCCAATGCAGGCTAGGACCGAAAGGTTCAACGTCTGGCGATCCTTGATGGATTGTAAGCTGAAAGAGGGTGATCCACTGAGCCCACATGTAATCAAGATGATCGGATACATGCAAGCTTTGGATCGGTTGGGCTTCCCACTGGAGGACAAGTTGTCCATAGATACAGTTCTGGGTTCTCTTTCGGGTAGCTATGGGTCGTTCATCTCGAACTACCATATGCATGGGATGGAAAAGAAGCTCACTGAATTGTATGGGATGCTCAAATTGGCAGAGCAGGATATCAAGAAAGGTACACATCGTCAAGTGTTGATGGTGTAGAACTTGGCTAAGTTCAAGAAGAGTTGGTGCAAGAAAAAGGCTAAGGAAAAGGGCAAAGAGAAGGAGGCAACTCCAACTGCCGCCGCTACGCCTAATTCAGGGACGGCCTGGGGGGGTATTTTCTTTCATTGCAAGGAACCCGAACACTGGAAAAGGAACCGCAGCAAGTGGCTTGCCGAGAAGGGCAAGAAGACTGGAAGTATGACTTGTTCTTCAGGTACACTTGTTGTATATGTTATAGACATTTATCTTGCTGATGTTTCTAGTAGCTCTTGGGTATATGATACCGGATCAGTTGTTCACATATGCAACTCGATGCAGGGGCTTAGCAGAACTAGGAATGTCGCAAGAGGAGAAGTTGACATACGCGTCGGGAATAAAGCAAGAGTTGTTGCATTGGCCATCGACACTATGCAACTTAATTTACCTTCAGGATTTCTAATGGAACTTGATAATTGTTATTATGTTCCTGCTTTGAGTCGAAACATTATTTCTACCTCATGTTTGATGAGACAAGGTTATGAATTCAGTATTAAAGACAATGGTTGTTCTATTTACTTGAATAATATGTTTCATGGCTTTGCACCCGTTGTGAATGGGTTATTTATCCTGGATCTTGAAGGTGAATCGGTCTATAACATAAATGTCAAGAGGCACAAGCCTAATGAGATAAATCCGACTTACATCTGGCATTGTCGACTAGGACACATTAGTCAAAAGCGCATGAAGAAGCTCCATGATGATGGAATTCTAACTTCGTTTGATTTTGAATCAGTCGAGACATGCGAGTCATGCCTACTCGGTAAGATGACTAAGACTCCTTTTGCAAAGAGTTGCGAGAGGGCGTCCGAGCTGTTGGAACTTATACATAGTGATGTATGTGGACCAATGAGCACGACAACCAGAGGTGGTTTCCAATACTTTGTGACTTTTACCGACGGCTTGAGTAGATATAAATATGTCTACTTGATGAGGCACAATCAGAAATTTTTGAAAAGTTCAAGGAGTTTCAGAACGAAGTGGAAAATCAACTTGGCAATAAAATCAAACTTCTACGATATGATCGTGGCAGTGAGTATATGAGCCAGGAGTTTGACGATCATCTGAAGAGTCATGGAGTAGTCCCACAACTGACTCCCTCGGGTACGCCATAGAGAAATGGCGTGTCAGAACGGTGGAATCGGACTCTGTTAGACATGGTCCGATCAATGATGATTCAGTCGGATTTACCCTTGTCATTTTGCGGATACGCTCTAGAAACTGCAGCTTTCACACTAAACAGGGTGCCTTCTAAGAACGTAGATAAGACACCATATGAGATATGGACAAGAAGAGTCATAGTTTGTCTTTTTTGAAAGTTTTGGGATGTGAAGCATATGTCAAGCGACTCCAGTCGGACAAGCTCACACCCAAATGAGACAAGTGCATATTCGTGGGATATCCAAGGGAAACCTTGGGATATTACTTCTACAACCATGAAGAGGGCAAAGTGTTTGTCGCTCGACATGGAGTTTTCCTTGAGAAAGAGTTTCTCAATCGGAAGGCTAGTGGGAGGACGGTCCGACTCGAAGAAATTCGAGAACCACACGGGGACGTTCCAGTAGGTGATTCCGTCACAATGGAATTAGTCAGGGAACACGTGGTGGAGTCAACGCCGGTTCCATGGAGGTCGGAAAGGTTACACAATTTGCATGACTGCAATGTGTTGTTCTTGGATAATAACAAGCCGACTACATATGTGGAGGCAATGGAGAGCCCTGATTCCGAGTTATGGCTTGAGGCCATGAGATCCGAACTAAAGTCCATGGATGACAATCAAGTTTGGAACTTGGTTGATCTGCCAGATGGTGTTCGACCCATTGAGTGCAAGTTGATCTTTAAGAAGAAAACTGATATGGACAGAAATGTCACAGTCCATAAGGCTCAACTTGTCGCTAAAGGTTATCGACAAGTTCAAGGAGTTTACCACGATGAGACTTACTCACCGGTAGCGATGCCTAAATCAATTTGGATCATTCTTGCTATAGCGGCATATTTCAACTATGAAATATGGCAGATGAATGTCAAAACGGCTTTCCTCAATGGAAATTTAACCGAGGATGTGTATATGACATAGCCCAAGGGTTTTGTCGATCCAAAGAAGTCTAGCATGGTATGCAAGCTTCAGAGATCCATTTATGGATTAAGGCAAGCATCTCGGAATTGGAACATTCATTTTAATGAAGCGGTCAAAGAGTTTGGCTCATCAAGAACGACTGTGATCATTGTGTATTCAAGAAGGTAAGTGGGATCTCAGTTGCATTTCTAATATTATATGTGGATGACATATTATTGATTGGAAATGATGTTCAAATGCTTGAATCTCTTAAGGACTCATTGAAAAATAGTTTTTCGATGAAGGACTGGGAAGAAGCAGCTTATATTTTGGGAATAAAGATCTATAGAGATAGATCGAGAAGGCTTATTGGATTAAGCCAGAGTGCGTATATTGACAAGGTGTTGAAGCGGTTCAACATGCAAGATTCCAAGAAGGGTTTCTTTCCCATGTCACATGGCATTAGTCTTAGCAAGACTCAGAGTCCTTCGACTCCTGATGAGCGAAGACGCGTGGATGGAATTCCGTATGCTTCGGCTGTTGGCTCCATCATGTATGCTATGGTATGTAATCGTCCGATGTTAGCTTTGCTCTTAGCATGGTGGGAAGATACCATGTTGATCCAGGTGAGAGTCACTGGACATCGGTTAAGAATATCCTTAAGTACTTGAGAAGGACTAAGGATATGTTCCTGGTTTATGGAGGTGAGGATGAGCTCGTTGTAAAGAGTTACACCAATGCAAGTTTCCAAACCGATAGGGATGATAGTCGATCGCAATCTGGGTTTGTGTTCATTCTGAATGAAGGAGCAGTGAGCTGGAGGAGCTCCAAGCAAGATACGGTAGCTGATTCTACAATAGAGGCTGAGTACATTGCGGCTTCTCAAGCTGCAAAAGAATGTGCTTGGGTAAAGAATTTCATTTTTGATCTTGGTGTGGTTGAGGGCTCGTCTAAGCCATTGGACCTCTATTGTGATAATAGTGGTGCCATTGTGCAAGTCAAGGAATCACGAAACCATCAAAAAAACCAACACATACTAAGGCGTTTTTAACCTTATTCGCAACATTGTCGAAAGAGGTGATGTAAACATATGCAAAGTGCACACAGATGCAAATGTTGTTGATCCATTGACGAAGCCTATCCCAAGGCCGAAGCATGAGGCGCTCATGAGCTCCATGGGCATATGAAGCCTAAATGATTGACTCTACGGCAAGTGGGAGACTGTTGGAGATATGCCCTAGAGGCAATCATGTGATGATGATATTTCCCTATGTATTCATGAGTCCTTTGTATTGTCCTGGAACATCATCAATGATATGTATCAATAAGTATGTGACTTGATTGTGGAACTATGTATTGTAGGATGATTGTTCTAATGGTCCCTAGTTGATAAGGTTATGCGGACACATATCCTTGACTAGTATACGACTCGGTTGATGACTATGCTTTATAGGTCATGTGCATGGAGATGCTAAATCGATAGTATGGGCTCGGGGATGGAAATCACTGAGTTGGACAGACCCACTTTAAGACGCAGCGAGATATAGTCATCTGTTAGTCTCAAGTACAATGTCTATGCCATGTCCTATACCTAAGGTCCTTGCAAGTTCTCGGGATGAGGATCGACTCACTTAGGGTCTATCAAACGCTACTCCGTAAGTTATAAAGGTAGCTTTCGGGTGAGTCGTGAAACATGCCGCGAGACATGGTTGACCAAGATGGGCTTTGCACCTTCTATTTGGAGAGATATTCACTGGTCCCTCTCGAGTGATCAGATTCGGAAAGCATGGCCATGCAACTTGGGTTAAGTGTTAACCCAGTTCGAGAATATGTATCACTGTTTCGAGAAGAGAGGTCGAGCTATCACAAGGGTGACAAGTACTCGCCTTGAGCTCGACAACAAATATCGTGAGGCAAAAGGAATGATGCATATGACACATTGTTGAGGTTCGTCAAACGACTTTACACACACATGGGAGTTGGCATGTTCTACTAGGAGCCGCTACCAACTATCGACTCTGGTCGTGTCCATGTGTACGTGAACCATTAGGGTCGCACACTTAAGGGGCTGCAGCCCGTACGGATTGGATCCGAGTGGAAATTGACACATACTCCTAGTGGTCTCAGTGTTGGGCCCACCTCGGAGGTCTATATAAAGGGGAATGGACGCACCACTTAGGGTTAATCCCTCCAACCCTTGATAGTCGCCGTCCCACCCCACGCCCATGACGTGTGACCGGACCTAGCAGTCTGCCGCCCGCCGCTGCACCACGCATGTGTGGATACCTTGGAGGCATTGCATATGCGGCGCTTGGATGAACCAATCGAGGGAACCGCGAGGCGCTGTTCGCGGGAGATCACCGTTTGCGGGTCTTCACTGTTCGTGGGAGATCGGCAACAAGAGGAGGAGACGGGCCGAGAGAACGACTACATGCATCACCAACTCTTTCCGCTGCAGTGACTACGAGTCTAGTGGTAAACCCGATCTCGTAATCTATTTCCAGCAGCATGATCTTGGATCTTGTGTAGAAAATTTTATTTTGGTGCTAGCGTGGCATCACGTGTTCCAACAACACTCTCCCATCTCGTTGTGATTCATCTCCTAGATAGATCTTGCGTGATCATAGGAAAATTTTGAAATACTACATTCCCCAACAGTGGCATCCGAGCCAGGTCTATGCGTAGATGTTTTATGCACGTGTAGAACACAAAGAGTTGTGGGCGATAATAGTCATACTGCTTACCACCAACGTCTTACTTTGATTTAGCGGTATTGTTGGACGAAGTGGCCCGGACCGACATTACATGACCGTGTTCATGAGACTGGTTTTACCAACGTGCTTTTGCACATAGATGGCTGGCGGGTGTCTGTTTCTCCAACTTTAGGTGGTTGGCCGGTCCTTGTTGAAGGTTATAATAGCACACTTAACAAAAAATCATTGTGGTTTTGATGCTTAGGTAAGAACTGTTCTTGCTAGAAGCCTGTAGCAGCCACGTAAAATTTGCAACAACAAAGTAGAGGACGTCTCACTTGTTTCTGCAGGGCTTGCTGTGATGTGATATGGTCATGACATGATGTGATATAAATTGTTGTATGAGATGATCATGTTTTGTAACAGAGTTATCGGCAACTGGTAGGAGGCATATGGTTGTCGCTTTATTGTATGAAATGCAATCGCCATGTAATTGTTTTACTTTACCACTAAGCGGTAGCGATAGTCATAGATGCAATACTTGGCGAGACAACAACGATGCTATGATGGAGATCAAGGTGTCGCGCCGGTGACGATGGAGATCATGACGATGCTTCGGTGATGGAGATCATGAGCACAAGATGATGATGGTCATATCATGTCACATATTTTGATTGCATGCAATGTTTATCTTTTATGCATCTTATTTTGCTTAGTACGGCGGTAGCATTATAAGATGATCTCTTACTAAATTTCAAGGTATAAGTGTTCTCCATGAGTATGCATCGTTGCTACAGTTCGTCGTTGTAACACCCCGGATGTATCTTTCCATATTTGTAACTCCAACTCTTGCCATTTTCGGATATGTGCTATGATATTCCCTCCGTGGTTGGGTTTTGTTTTTCATTTTGCATTTTGTTCATGTCATGCATCTCATATCATGTCATCATGTGCATCTCATTTGCATACGTGTTCGTCTCATGATTCCGAGCATATTCCCCGTTGTCCGTTTTGCAATCCGACACTCCTATGTTCCCCGGCGTCCCCTCTTGTCATTTTCCGTGTGCGGGTGTTGAACATTCTCGGAATGGACCGAGCCTTGCCAAGTGGCCCCGGTATAGCACCGGTAGACCACCTGTCAAGTTTCGGGTCATTTGGAGTTCGTTTGGTACTCCAACGGTTAACCGCACCCTCGCAAAGGCCTCTTTTGAGTTGCAGCCCAACACCCCTCCAAAACAGCCCAATAACCCATCTAACTCCCTCCATGCCCTCGGTCGCTCGATCACGATCGTGGGGTAAAACTACACCCCATTTGGACTCTCCTAGCTCCTCTATGCCTATAAATAGACCCTTCCCGAAAATCCGGGCAAACCCTAGCTCCCAGCTCTCTCCCCTCACGGACACGTCCGGACGGCGCCTGACGTCGCCGCCGCGCGCAATCGGGAACGCCACGTGGCCAGCCCGCCTTGCCGCCGCCCGGCCCGCGGCAGCGGGGCCCACCGCAGCATCGCCCCCATGCTTCCTTGCCTGCCCGCCGCCAGCATACTCCCGCCGCCGCCGCCGTCAAATCCCGCCGCCCCTTGCCGCCGCCCGCCGCCCTTCCGCCGCCGCCGCCTTGCCCGCATGCCGCCCACACACGGCCGGCCCGCTTCGGCCGGCCCACCGGCCGCCGGACCTCCTCCGCGCCGCCTCCGGCCACCCGCCCCGCCCGCGCCGCCGCCATCGCGAGCCAGCCACCCCAACCGCCGGCGACCCGAGCTCCTCGAGAGCCGCGCCCGATCCAGATCCAATCGCCGGTTGACTTTCTTCTCCCCCCCCGAAACCACTAAGTCCCTTTTCTGAATTATTTCGTGCATTTTTCCACGCATCACATCTCTGCAACCGTGGCTCCGTTTTGGGCGTATAATATGTCAAAATGTTCGTCTCGAAGAGTACATCATTTCATTCCATTGCATCATTTGCATTTGAGCTCATCTTGATGCCCGAAATGCTGTTGGAAGATAGCTTCAGATCGTTAGTTTCAGAATTTTATCAGTTCGAGCTATTTTGTCATTTTTGCCATGAATTATGTGTGCACCCTATGAACTTGAGTCCTACATGTGAGTTGAACATTGCCATGCCATATTTCCAGGGGTATTTTCCATGTATTTTTGTGAGCTATGTGTTGACTAGAACAAGCATGCAAAGTAGGGATGATGTTATTCCTGATTTCAGGGACTTAGTGATTTCACTAAGTCTTGTCCTGATATTAATTTTATGCCATATGTTCATGTTGTTTCAGAGAGATCTATGCCCTTTTTGAGCATGATCAGTAAGGGTGTTTTGAGCATATGGTTGTGCTATATCCATCCATGCCTTTGTTGGTATTTATGGAGTAGTCTAGCATGTCATTTTCGTGCTCTACTTTTGCTTGAAATTGTTTCCTGGC
The DNA here is from genome assembly GCA_021437245.1 of Aegilops speltoides. Classification (NCBI taxonomy): domain Eukaryota; kingdom Viridiplantae; phylum Streptophyta; class Magnoliopsida; order Poales; family Poaceae; genus Aegilops; species Aegilops speltoides. The sequence continues at coordinate 468,001,161 of CM038142.1, forward strand.
AGACTGTTTGCGTGAGATTCAATTTTCACGAGGTCGGTGTAGTTGATCCGTGTATGCTATGATGTTGTTCTTGCCATGTATAGCTCCTATGCCATGTCTTCTTGATGGGTGTATGCTTAGTTTATCATGAGATGCTCTGTAGTGAGTGCATCGAGCTCACGAACATGCCATGTTGAATCTGTTTTTGCCATGTCCTGATATTTCACTAAGTCTGAAATCTGTTATAAAACTTGCAATGTTTACATGGGTGCCATCATTTCTTAGGGTCCTTTTTGGCTTATGGTCAGTAAGGGACTATTGAAATAGGCTTTGAGTAGAATCATGTCATGCCTTGATTTGCTATTATAAGTTCCTGTAGCATGTTGTTTGCTTGCTCTAAACATGCCTTCCTGATGTTAATTCCTGCCATGTTAGTATTTTCACTAAGTCTGTGAACCTGTTATTTTGAGCACTTTCTCCATGCTTGTTTGAACATGTTATGATGTGATTTAGCCGTAGCTCAGTGTTCCTCTATTGTTAAGCATCTCCTGTAGTTCGTTGCCATATGCTTTGTTTTTATGTTGGGGTGCTGTAGCATAGTTTTGTGTTGCGTGCTAAGTAGCATCGGGCTGTTAAACGCAGTTTTGCGTCATTCTTGTTTTGCTTGTCATTTGCAAACCGTGCATCCGTTTCCGGTGATCCTTATATCGATTTCAACCGAAATCATCTCATCTTTCCAGCGGCATACTTGGTTTGCCAAGTTGATGCCCGGTTCATCATTTTCCTTCCGGAGCATACATATGCATAGCATGTCACATCTCGCATAGCATGTCATGTATTGCATCATATTGCTTGTGCATATGTTCCTTGTTTGATTGTGGTTCCGTTGCTTGTGCTCTTGCTTTGGGTAGAGCCGGGAGACGAGTACGTGAACGAGGAGCCTGTTGAGAACGCCTACGAGGATCAAGCCTTCGACAACTCTGAGAACCTTACAGGCAAGATGACCATACCTTCGATATCACTTCTATCTTTGCTTGCTAGATGCTCGCTCTTTTGCTATGCCTATGCTGCGATACCTACCACATGCTATATCTTGCCACCCATATTGCCATGTCAACCTCTAACCACCCATGTCCTAGCAAACCGCTGTTTGGCTATGTTAACGCTTTGCTCAGCCCCTCTTATAGCGTTGCTAGTTGCAGGTGAAGATGAAGTTTGTTCCTTGTTGGAACACGGATATTTTGGGATATCACATTATCTATTGTTTTAATTAATGCATCTATATACTTGGTAAAGGGTGGAAGGCTCGGCCTTATGCCCGGTGTTTTGTTCCACTCTTGCCACCCTAGTTTTCCGTCATACCGGTGTTATGTTCCTTGATTTTGCGTTCCTTACACGGTCGGGTGATTTATGGGACCCCTTGACAGTTCGCTTTGAATAAAACTCCTCCAAAGAAGGCCCAACCTTGGTTTTACCATTTGCCACCTATACCCCTTTTTCCCTTGGGTTTTCGCGAGCCGAGGGTCATCTTTATTACCCCGGGCGGTGCTCCTCGAGTGTTGGTCCAAACTAGAGCACCGTATGGGACCATTCCTTGGCAACTTGGATTACGTCGGTACTGTGACGCTTAGCTTATCCGGTGTGCCCCGAGAACGAGATATGTGCAGCTCCTATCGGGATTTGTCGGACAATGGAGGTCTTGCTGGTTTAGTTTTACCATTGTCGAAATGTCTTGATGTCTGGGATACCGAGTCGATCGGTGTGTCTTGGGTGAAGGTTTATTCCTTCGATGACCGTGAGAGCTTGTGATGGGCTTGTTGGGATACCCCGCAGGTATTATCTTTCAAAGCCGTGCCGCGGTTATGAGGCAGATGGGAATTTGTTAATGTCGGTTGTAGAAAACCCAAAGTTGACCTTAATTAAAATACATCAACCGTGTATGTTACCGTGATGGTCTCTTCTCGGCGGAGTCCGGGAAGTGAACACGGTGTTGGAGTTATGATTGACGTAAGTAGTCAGGATCACTTCTTGATCGCTAATAGTTTCACGACCGCGCCTTGCTTCTCTTCTCGCTCTCTTTTGCGAAGTAGCCACCATATAAGCTAGTCGCTTGCAGCAGCTCCTCCTTTTTGACACCAGCCTTCCCTTAAGCTTAAATAGTCTTGATCTCGCGGGTGTGAGATTGCTGAGTCCCGTGGCTCATGATTCTACCAAACAGATGCAGTACGGTGATGCCGGTAGCAGATGGCATGGCCGAGCTGAAGTGGGAATACGATGAGGCACTTGGTCGTTACTATGTTTCCTTTCCAGACGATTAGTAGTGGAGCCCAGTTGGGGCGATCGGGGATCTGCGTCGCATGTGGGGTTGTTCTTCTTTTATTTTGGTTCCGTAGTCGGACCTTGATTGTATCTGGATGATGTAATGCTTTATTCATGTATTTGTGTGAAGTGGCGACTGTAAGCCAACTATGTACCTTTTCCCTTATGTATTACATGGATTGTGCGAAGATTACCTCACTTGCGACATTGCTTTCAATGCGGTTATGCCTCTAAGTCGTGCCGACACGTGGGAGCTATAGCCGCATCGAGGGCGCTAAGTTGGTAATCGAGCCATCCCGACCTTAGGAGCCCCCAACGCTTGATCGTTTTAGTGGCCGAGTTGTGTCTAGAAAAAATGTTTTGAGTCATTTAGGATTATATATATCGGAGAGTTTAGGAATTCTTTTTACTCCCGGTCCCTTCGACCTTACGGTGAGGTATCCCGACGAGAGTTTTGACTCTTCTCTTCTCAAATTTCACTAAAAATTTTTTAGGATCACGCTGGTATCTTGGGATCGTTCCGATATTCTTATGATGACAACATTGTCTTGGTTGCCTCGACATTTAGGGGTTGTGGCGGTGTCCCGGGAGTTGAGCTCCGAGGTGTTGTCGTCATAATTTTATCGTTGCGATTCTCGAATACCCGAGTTTAGCACGCCGACATCAAAATCTCTTTTATGCGGTCAGTTGGTGAGATAACCCGCTAACTTGAAGATTGTGGTGAGTACGGAGTATTGCCATGACTCGTATAACGGATGCTTTTCAAGGTTGAGGTACACGATTTCGAAGGTTTCTTGGTTATGTGTTGAAGGATGGATACAATTGGATGTAGGGATTGTTAGCTTGGGTGAGATATATATATATTGCTCCCTGTATCCCCAACACTGATTGCATAACCGGAAAGTTTCGGAGTTTATAGGTGGGATTCAAGTAGCTCTAGCATTTTCTTCCGCAGATATTTGGTTTGTGATTGGGTAATCCTTACCACTTATTTGTTCCATTCATACCTTGTTTTTATTTTCTTTCATCAATATCTCTTATCAAGTGGCTTCTCACCTTAATGGACGGATGTTTACTTTGGAATTCATTCGCTCATCCTGTTGAATGTTTATTGTGAAGACTATATGTTGCAATTTCTATCCGTTGATTCAACTTGTCCATCATCTATCAAGATGCTAACGGATGTCACCCTCTTGAGATGGCTCCACCAACGCCGTAATCCGGAACGCAGTGATGGGAGTCGGCGAACCCTCCACCTCCACCTCCGCCTCCGGAGGCATGGCAAACTTTGATGGCAACCACTAACGCCAACGCCGATTGTTGATCCAGGTGATGCAAGAGCGTAACCAAGGCCAAGGCAACCAAGGGAATCAAGGTCAAGGGCAGTTCTTTCATCACCACGATTTCCTACACTCAACCAGTTCCTTGCCAACCAGCCAAAGTCTTTCGACTTACGTGCCGAGGCCACGACGCCGACGATTGGCTCGTGGATATCAACAAGCATTTTGAATGCAGCAATGTCGGACACGAGGACTACGTCAAGTTCGCGTCTTTTCAGCTTAAGGATCAGCGGTGATTGGTTCCACAATACAAGGATTCTAGAGGTGGTCGAGTGATTACTTGGACTGATTTACGTCGGGATTTTAAAACTCACCATATTCCTTCCGGTGTTGTTGAGAGCAAGCGTGAGGAGTTTCGCAATCTCAAGCAAGGAACATGTCGATGTACGAATACAACATACTGATTTGAAACTTGCTCGTTTTGCTAAACAAGACGTTCTGATGAGAAAAGTATGATCTATCGTTCAGAGGTGGCCTTCGAGAGGATCTGCAGTTATCTCTTGTTCTTTCGAGCCTACTCGGTTTGATCAATTCTATAATATGGCACTCAAGCTAGAAGGTGCTCAGCTCAAGTGTGAGGCTTCAAAGAAGAGAATCGGGGATGCGATTCGGTCTTCTTCCTCCTCTCAAGTGGCAGCAAAGCAGCAAAAGTTCTACCTTCCTCCTCCTCCGTTCCGTCGGCCTTATCGTGGAAGAACTCGGTGGTCGTGGATCTTCCCACCCACCCAACCCAAGCTACGAGAACAAGTCTCAGCCTCAAGCTCCAAGGTCAAATGCTCCTTATCACCGTCCGCTCTCAGAGGTGACTGCAACAAGTGCCAGCAGAAGGTCACTATGCGAACAAATGCCATAACCAAAGCGCCTTCCTCCTCCTCCTCCCGTGAGGTCTTCAAGCAATGCGGTGGTCAAGCATAATCCCAAGTCTGCCAAGGTGAATATGATGAATGCAGCAAGCAAGCGAAGGATTCTTCAGATGTGATAATGGGTAATCTTCCGATTAATGATATTCTGCAAAAGTTTTATTTGATCTTGGTGCATCGCATTGTTTCATGTCTAGATCATTTGTCATAAAGCATGATTTCATTTCGAAATGTTGGAAAAACCCATGGAGTTGTTTCTCCGGCCTCTTCTATGAGGGCTACCACAAGGATTCGGATGTTTCTATCAAGATGGGCGACTACAAGTTTCTATCTAAACCATTTGTTCTTGGTGACTCGGATATTGATCTTATTCTTGGGATGGATGGCTTTCTCAAAGACAAGGCTCAACTTGATTATCTTTGTCGGGAAATTCAATTGACACACCCTTCCGAGGATGTTATCATCTATGCCGCTTCGTGATGAAACCATTGGTTGTTTTCTCTCAATGAGAAGGGCGAATTGGATGCTATCTCTCAAATTCCAGTCGTTTGTGAGTACCAAGATGTCTTTCCAGAAGAGCTTCCGGGTATGCCTCCTCATCGGCCAGTCGAATTCGTTATTGATCTTGAGCCTGGCACTGAACCCGTTTGCAAGCGTCCTTACAAGCTTGGACCCAAGGAGCTGAAAGAATTGAAGAAGCAGCTCGATGAACAAGAGCGTCTGGGTTTGATCAGACCGAGTTCATCTCCATGGGGATGTGGAGTTCTTTTTGTCCAGAAGAAGGATGGCACGGACCGACTTTGTGTTGATTACCGTCCATTGAACAAGAAGACAATCAAGAACAAGTATCCACTTCCCAACATCAATGAGCTATTCGAGCAACTCAAAGGTGCTAAAGTATTCTCCAAGCTTGACCTCCGTATGGGTTATCATCAGATTCGCATTCGTGAACAAGATATTCCCAAGACAGCATTCAGAACAAGCTATGGTTCTTATGAATATACTGTCATGTCTTTCGGCCTTGTCAATGCTCCTCCAACTTTCTCTCGCATGATGAACTTTATCTTCAACCCCTACACAAATGAATTCGTCTTGGTGTATCTCGATGATATTTTGGTCTTCTCCAAGAACAAGCAGGATCATGCCAAACATTTGCGATTGGTGCTCGACAAGCTCAGAGAGCATCAATTCTATGCGAAGTTTTCCAAATGTGAGTTCTGGCTTGATGAAGTTATTTACCTTGGTCATATCATCTCAGCCAAGGGCATCGCTGTTAATCCCGAGAAGGTGTCTTCAATTGTGAATTGGGAACCTCCTCGAATGTCAAGCAGCTCCATGATTTTCTCGGTCTTGCAAGCTATTGCGGAGATTCGTTGAGAACTTCTCCAAGATTGCAAAGCCTCTTTCCAACCTCCTCGAAGCATGTCAAGTATGTCGGGCCTTTGAGTGTGATGTCGCTTTCAACACCCTCAAAGAGAAGCTAGTTACAGCTCTGTCTTGACTCCTCTGATGAATCCAAGCCATTGAAGTTTTACGTGATGCTTCCTTGCAAGGTCTCGGTCTTTGTGTTAATGCAAGAGAAGAAAGTTGTGGCCTATACCTCTCGCCAGTTGAAGCCCAACGAAAAGAACTACCCCACTCATGATCTTGAGTTGGCGGCAGTTGTCCATGCATTGATAACATGGAGACATCTCTTGTTGGGAAGGAAAGTGGACATTTTCACCGATCACAAGAGCCTCAAGTATATCTTCACTCAACCAAACCTCAACCTCAGGCAAACTCGATGGGTCGAAATGATTCAAGAGTACAATCCAAGTATTGAATATACTCCTGGCAAGGCGAATGTGATTGCAGATGCTCGAGCGTAAAGGCTTATTGCAACATCTAATTCTCAAGCCCTTCCAACCGGATCTTTGTGAAGCTTTCCATAAGCTGAATCTTCAAGTTGTTCCTCAAGGATTTCTTGCCAACCTCATAGTCTCTCCTACTTTGGAAGATCAAATTCGTGAGGCTCAACTTCTGGATACCATGGTGAAGAAGGTGAAACGTGGTATTGACAAGGGCATTTCCAAATACAAGTGCTATCGCTTGGATGACAAAGACACTCTTTTCTTCGAGGATCGTATTGTGGTTCCTAAAGGCGATCTGAGAAAAGTCATCATGAATGAGGCACACAATTCCCTCCTATCCATTCATCCTGGAAGTACGAAGATGTACCATGACCTCAAGCAGTCATATTGGTGGACTCGAATGAAGCGAGAAATTGCTCAATTCGTGAATGAATGTGATGTCTGCAGAAGGGTGAAAGCAGAACACCAAAGACCAGCTGGCCTCCTCCAACCTCTTGCTATTCCGGAGTGGAAGTTTGATCATATCGAGATGGACTTCGTGACTGGATTTCCCAAGTCCAAGCGTGGAAATGATGCTATCTTCGTTGTCATTGACAAGCTTACTAAAGTGGCTCATTTTCTTCTGTCAAAGAATCTATCACAGCAGCTCGGTGGCGAGCTTTACACCTCGAATTGTCTCCTTGCACGGTATTCCACAATTGATCTCTTCGACCGTGGAAGCATCTTCACTTCTAAGTTCGGGATTCTTTTGAGAAGGCCATGGGCACCAAAGATTCGTTTCAAAGACAGCTTTTCATCCTCAAACTAGTGGCCAAGTCGGCGAGTCAATCAAATCCTTGAAGATATGCTCGTGGCTTGTGTCATTTCTTTTGGCATGAAGTGGGAAGAATGTCTCCCATATGCCGAGTTCTCTTACAACAACAGCTTCCAAGCGAGTTCGGGCAAGGCCCCATTCGAAATTTATATGGCGAAAGTGCCGTACTCCTCTCAATTGGTCCGAGACAGTGAACGCCAACTTCTTGGCAACGACTTGATCACGAAGTCAAGAAATGTGCAAAGTCATTCGTGAGAATCTTAAAGCCGCATAATCGCGCGGAAGGGCTATTATGATGACAAGCACCGTGATGTGGCTTTTGAAATCGGAGACCATGTCTACCTCCGCGTCTCTCCAATGAAAGGTACTCGTAAACCCGGTATCAAAGGAAGCTTGCCCCTAGATCGTGGGTCCTTTCAAGATCATTGGCAAAAGAGGCGATCTCGCCTATCAACTTGAGCTTCCATCCAACTTTGCAAAACGTGCACGATGTGTTTCACGTGTCACAGCTCCGCAAGTGCTTCAAGATTCCTGAGCGCACTATCAACTTTGAAGAAATTGACCTCCAAGAAGATCTTTCTTATCATGAGCACCCCGTTGCTATTCTTGAAGAAACCGAGCGCAAGACTCGCAACAAGTCAATCAAATTCCTGAAAGTGAAGTGGTCACACCATTCCGACCGAGAAGCCACCTGGGAGCGCGAGGATCACCTCCGTTCCGAATATCCGGAGTTCTTTCAGTCCTAGATCTCGGGACGAGATCCTCTTGTAGTGGTGGAGTGTTGTAACACCCCGGATGTATCTTTCCATATTTGTAACTCCAACTCTTGCCATTTTCGGATATGTGCTATGATATTCCCTCCGTGGTTGGGTTTTGTTTTTCATTTTGCATTTTGTTCATGTCATGCATCTCATATCATGTCATCATGTGCATCTCATTTGCATACGTGTTCGTCTCATGATTCCGAGCATATTCCCGTTGTTCCGTTTTGCAATCCGACACTCCTATGTTCCCCGGCGTCCCCTCTTGTCATTTTCCGTGTGCGGGTGTTGAACATTCTCGAATGGACCGAGCCTTGCCAAGTGGCCCCGGTATAGCACCGTAGACCACTGTCAAGTTTGGGTCATTTGGAGTTCGTTTGGTACTCCAACAGTTAACGCGCCCTCGCAAAGGCCTCTTTTGAGTTGCAGCCCAACACCCTCCAAAACAGCCCAATAACCCATCTAACTCCCTCCATGCCCTCGGTCGTTCGATCACGATCGTGTGGTAAACTACACCCCATTTGGACTCTCCTAGCTCCTCTATGCCTATAAATAGACCCTCACAAAATCCGGGCAAACCCTAGCTCCCAGCTCCTCTCCCGCGCCGGACACGTCCGGACGGCGCGACGCACACGCCGCGCCCGCGCTTAATCGGGAACGCCACGTGGCCCCGCCGCATGCCGCCGCCGCTTCGCCGGAAGGGGGCCCCATGCGCCGCGTCGCCCGCTTCCCACCATATCTTCCGCCGCCGCCCGCCACACGCCGCCGCCGCCGCCTGCCGCCCGTCAAATCCGCCCGCCGCCGCGCCCGCCGCCGCTTCCATGCCGCCGCCCTTGCCATCGCCGCCGCGCCATGGCCGGCCGGCCGGCCGGCTTCAGCCCCGCCATGCCGGACCTCTCCGCCGCCCGGCCACCCGCCGCCGCCGCCATGCATCATCGCGAGCAGCCACCCCAACCGCCGGCGACCGAAGCTCCTCGAGAGCGCGCCGATCAGATCAATCGCCGGTTGACTTTCTTCTCCCCGAAACCACTAAGTCCCTTTTCTCAATTATTTCGTGCATTTTCTCGCATCACATCTCTGCAACCGTAGCTCCGTTTTGGGCGTATAATATGTCAAAATGTTCGTCTCGAAGAGTACATCATTTCATTCCATTGCATCATTTGCATTTGAGCTCATCTTGATGCCCGAAATGCTGTTGGAAGATAGCTTCAGATCGTTAGTTTCAGAATTTTATCAGTTCGAGCTATTTTGTCATTTTTGCCATGAATTATGTGTGCACCCTATGAAATTGAGTCCTACATGTGAGTTGAACATTGCCATGCCATCTTTCCAGGGGTATTTTCCATGTATTTTTGTGAGCTATGTGTTGACTAGAACAAGCATGCAAAGTAGGGATGATGTTATTCCTGATTTCAGGGACTTAGTGATTTCACTAAGTCTTGTCCTGATATTAATTTTATGCCATATGTTCATGTTGTTTCAGAGAGATCTATGCCCTTTTTGAGCATGATCAGTAAGGGTGTTTTGAGCATATGGTTGTGCTCTATCCATCCATGCCTTTGTTAGTATTTATGGAGTAGTCTAGCATGTCATTTTCGTGCTCTACTTTTGCTTGAAATTGTTTCCTGGCAGACTGTTTGCGTGAGATTCAATTTTCACGAGGTCGGTGTAGTTGATCCGTGTATGCTATGATGTTGTTCTTGCCATGTATAGCTCCTATGCCATGTCTTCTTGATGGGTGTATGCTTAGTTTATCATGAGATGCTCTGTAGTGAGTGCATCGAGCTCACGAACATGCCATGTTGAATCTGTTTTGCCATGTCCTGATATTTCACTAAGTCTGAAATCTGTTATAAAACTTGCAATGTTTACATGGGTGCCATCATTTCTTAGGGTCCTTTTGGCTTATGGTCAGTAAGGGACTATTGAAATAGGCTTTGAGTAGAATCATGTCATGCCTTGATTTGCTATTATAAGTTCCTGTAGCATGTTGTTTGCTTGCTCTAAACATGCCTTCCTGATGTTAATTCCTGCCATGTTAGTATTTTCACTAAGTCTGTGAACCTGTTATTTTGAGCACTTTCTCCATGCTTGTTTGAACATGTTATGATGTGATTTAGCCGTAGCTCAGTGTTCCTCTATTGTTAAGCATCTCCTGTAGTTCGTTGCCATATGCTTTGTTTTTATGTTGGGGTGCTGTAGCATAGTTTTGTGTTGCGTGCTAAGTAGCATCGGGCTGTTAAACGCAGTTTTGCGTCATTCTTGTTTTGCTTGTCATTTGCAAACCGTGCATCCGTTTCCGGTGATCCTTATATCGATTTCAACCGAAATCATCTCATCTTTCAGCGGCATACTTGGTTTGCCAAGTTGATGCCAGTTCATCATTTTCCTTCCGAGCATACATATGCATAGCATGTCACATCTCGCATAGCATGTCATGTATTGCATCATATTGCTTGTGCATATGTTCCTTGTTTGATTGTGGTTCCGTTGCTTGTGCTCTTGCTTTGGGTAGAGCCGGAGGCGAGTACGTGAGCGAGGAGCCTGTTGAGAACGCCTCACGAGGATCAAGCCTTCGACAACTCGAGAACCTTACAGCAAGATGACCATACCTTGATATCACTTCTATCTTTGCTTGCTAGATGCTCGCTCTTTTGCTATGCCTATGCTGCGATACCTACCACATGCTATATCTTGCCACCCATATTGCCATGTCAACCTCTAACCACCCATGTCCTAGCAAACCGCTGTTTGGCTATGTTAACGCTTTGCTCAGCCCCTCTTATAGCGTTGCTAGTTGCAGGTGAAGATGAAGTTTGTTCCTTGTTGGAACACGGATATTTTGGGATATCACAATATCTATTGTTTTAATTAATGCATCTATATACTTGGTAAAGGGTGGAAGGCTCGGCCTTATGCCCGGTGTTTTGTTCCACTCTTGCCACCCTAGTTTTCCGTCATACCGGTGTTATGTTCCTTGATTTTGCGTTCCTTACACGGTCGGGTGATTTATGGGACCCCCTTGACAGTTCGCTTTGAATAAAACTCCTCCAGCAAGGCCCAACCTTGGTTTTACCATTTGCCACCTATACCCCTTTTTCCCTTGGGTTTTCGCGAGCAGGGTCATCTTTATTACCCCGGGCGGTGCTCCTCGAGTGTTGGTCCAAACTAGAGCACCGTGGGACCATTCCTTGGCAACTTGGATTACATCGGTACTGTGACGCTTAGCTTATCCGGTGTGCCCGAGAACGAGATATGTGCAGCTCCTATCGGGATTTGTCGGCACAAATGGGAGGTCTTCTGGTTTAGTTTTACCATTGTCGAAATGTCTTGATGTAGGGATACCGAGTCGATCGGTGTGTCTTGGGTGAAGGTTTATTCCTTCGATGACCGTGAGAGCTTGTGATGGGCTAAGTTGGGACACCCTGCAGGTATTATCTTTCAAAGCCGTGCCCATGATGTTATGAGCAGATGGGAATTTGTTAATGTCGGTTGTAGAAAACCCAAAGTTGACCTTAATTAAAATACATCAACCGTGTATGTTACCGTGATGGTCTCTTCTCGTGAGTCCGGAAGTGAACTGATGTTGGAGTTATGATTGGCGTAAGTAGTCGGGATCACTTCTTGATCGCTAATAGTTTCACGACCGCGCCTTGCTTCTCTTCTCGCTCTCTTTTGCGAAGTAGCCACCATATAAGCTAATCGCTTGCAGCAGCTCCTCCTTTTGACACCAGCCTTCCCTTAAGCTTAAATAGTCTTGATCTCGCGGGTGTGAGATTCTTTGAGTCCCTGTGGCTCCAGATTCTACCAAAAGCAGATGTGGTACCGGTGATGCAGTAGCAGATGGCGAATCGAGCTGAAGTGGGAATCTGATGAGGCACTTGGTCGTTACTATGTTTCCTTTCAGACGATTAGTAGTGGAGCCCAGTTAGGCGATCGGGATCTGCGTCGCATGTGGGGTTGTTCTTCTTTTATTTTGGTTCCGTAGTCGGACCTTGATTGTATCTGGATGATGTAATGCTTTATTCATGTATTTGTGTGAAGTGGCGACTGTAAGCCAACTATGTACCTTTTCCCTTATGTATTACATGGATTGTGCGAAGATTACCTCACTTGCGACATTGCTTTCAATGCGGTTATGCCTCTAAGTCGTGCTTCGACACGTGGGAGCTATAGCCGCATCGAGGGCGTTACAGTCGTGCTGAGACACCACGTGATGATCGGGTGTGATAAGCTCTACGTTCACATACAACGGGTGCAAGCCAGTTTTGCACATGTAGAATACTCGGGTTAAACTTGACGAGCCTAGCATATGCAGATATGGCCTCAGAACACTGAGACTGGAATCATATAGTAGATATGATCAACATGGTGATGTTCACCATTCAAAACTACTCCATCTCACGTGATGATCGGACATGGTTTAGTTTATTTGGATCACGTGATCATTTAGATGACTAGAGGGATGCCTATCTAAGTGGCAGTTCTTAAGTAATATGATGAATTGAACTTTAATTTATCATGAACTTAGTCCTGATAGTTATTTTACATGTCTATGTTATTGTAGATCAATGGCCCGTACTCATTGTTCCTTTGAATTTTAATGTGTTCCAAAGAAAGCTAGGTTGATGATGGTAGCAATTACACGGATTGGAGTCGTAACTTGAGGATTATCCTCATTGCTACGAAGAATTACGCTCGAAGCACCGCTAGGTGTACCACCAGCGCCGACAATCGCAGACATTGTGAATGCTGGCGGACACGTGTTGATGACTACTCGATAGTTCGATTGTGCCATGCTTTACTGACTTAGAATCGGGACTTCAAAGGCGTTTTAAGCGTCATGGAGCATATGAGATGTTCCAAGAGTTGAAGTTAATATTTCAAGCAAATGTCCGAGTAGAGAGATATGAAGTCTCCAACAAGTTCTATAGCTGCAAAATGGAGGAGAATAGTTCTATCAGTGAACACATACTCAAAATGTCTGGGTAACATAACCACTTGAATCAGCTGGGAGTTAATCTTCCTGATGATAGTTTCATTGACAGAGTTCATCAATCACTGCCGCCAAGATATAAAGGCTTCGTAATGAACTATAATATGCAAGGGATGAACAAGACAATTTTCGAGCTCTTCGCGATGCTAAAGGCTGTGGAGGTAGAAATCAAAAAGGAGCATCAAGTGTTGATGGTCAACAAGACCACTAATTTCAAGAAAAAGGGCAAAGGAAAGAAGGGGAACTTCAAGAAGAATGGCAAGAAAGTTGCAGCTCAGGAGAAGAAACCCAAGTCTGGACCTAAGCCTGAAACTGAGTGCTTCTACTACAAAGGGATTGTTTACTGGAAGCAGAACTGCCCCAAGTATTTGGCAGATAAGAAGGATGGCAAAGTGAAAGGTATATTTGATATACATGTTATTGATGTGTACCTTACTAATGCTCGTAGTAGCGCCTGGGTATTTGATACTGGTTCTATTGCTCATATTTGCAACTCGAAATAGGGGCTACGGATTAAACAAAGATTTGCTGAGGACGATGTTACGATGCGCGTCGGAAATGGTTCCAAGGTCGATGTGATCGCCGTCGGCACACTACCTCTACATCTACCTTCGGGATTAGTTTTAGATCTGAATAATTGTTATTTGCTGCGAGCGTTAAGCATGAACATTATATCTGGATCTTGTTTGATGCGAGACGGTTATTTATTTAAATCAGAGAATAATTCTTGTTCGATTTATATGAATAATATCTTTTATGGTCCTGCACCTCGCTGAGTGGTCTATTTTTGTTGAATCTCGATCATGGTGATACACATGTTCATAATATTGAAGCCAAAAGATGCAAAGTTGATAATGATGGTGCAACTTATTTGTGGCACTGCCGTTTAGGTTATATTGGTGTAAAGCGCATGAAGAAACTCCATGCTGATGGGATTTTGGAATCACTTGATTATGAATCACTTAGTGCTTGCGAACCATGCCTCATGGGCAACATGACTAAAACTCCGTTCTCCGGAACAATGGGACGAGCTACTGACTTATTGGAAATAATACATACCGATGTATGCGATCCAATGAGTGTTGAGGCTTGTGGCTAGTATCGTTATTTTCTTGCCTTCATAGATGAGTTGAGCAGATATGGATATATCTACTTAATGAAGCATAAGTCTGAAACATTTGAAAAGTTCAAAGAATTTCAGAGTGAAGTGGAAAATCATCGTAACAAGAAAATAAAGTTTCTGCAATCTGATCGTGGAGGAGAATATTTGAGTTACGAGTTCGATCTTCATTTAAAACAATGTGGAATAGTTTCACAACTAACGCCACCTGGAACACCACAGCGTAATGGTGTGTCTGAACATCGTAACCATACTTTATTGGATATGGTGCGATCTATGATGTCTCTTACTGATTTACCGCTATCGTTTTGGGTTATGCTTTAGAGATGGATGCATTCACGTTAAATAGGGCACCATCAAAATCCGTCGAGACGACGCCTTATGAACTGTGGTTTGGCAAGAAACCAAAGTTGTCGTTTCTCAAAGTTTGGGGCTGCGATGCTTATGTGAAAAAGGTTCAACCTGATAAGCTCGAACCCAAATCGGAGAAGTGCGTCTTCATAGGATACCCAAAGAAACTGTTGGGTACACCTTCCATCACAGATCCGAAGGCAAGATATTCGTTGCTAAGAATGGATCCTTTCTACAGAAGGAGTTTCTCTCGAAAGAAGTGAGTGGGAGGAAAGGATAACTTGATGAGGTAATTGTACCTTCTCCTGAATTGGAAAGTAGTTCATCACAGAAATTGGTTCCCGTGATTCCTACACCAATTAGTGAGGAAGCTAATGATGATGATCATGAAACTTCAGATCAAGTTACTCCCTCCATTTTTATATACAAGGCCACTATAGAATATACATTTTGCATCTATACAAGGCCACCAACAATAATCGAGGCAAAATTAATGATATTTTCTCGTACTAGCAACCTGTTTAATAGTTGCATGCATGCAGTCATAATGACAGTCAACTAGTTCCTCCACTCAGCTTTCTTGCATGCATGTGGGGTATTAATGATCCCAGTAAACGAAAAGAAAAGCCGACTTGCAAAGTAGACATTAAATTTTACATTGGTACCTGTAATTTGAGTTTGTGGCCTTGTATATAAAAATGGAGGGAGTACTACAGAACCCCGTAGGTCTTCCAGAGTACGGTCCGCACCAGAGTGGTACGGTAATCCTGTTCTAGAAGTCATGTTACTAGACCATAATGAACCTACGAACTATGAGGAAGCGATGATGAGCCCAGATTCTGCGAAATGGCTTGAGGCCATGAAATCTGAGATGGGAACCATGTATGAGAACAAAGTGTGGACTTTGGTGTATTTGGCCGATGATCGGCAAGCCATAGAAAATAAATGGATCTTCAAGAAGAAGACTAACGCTGACGGTAATGTTATTGTCTACAAAGCTCGACTTGTTGCAAAAGGTTTTCGACAAGTTCAAGGAGTTGACGATGATAAGACTTTCTCACCCATAGTGATGCTTAAGTCTATCCGAATCATGTTAGCAATTGCCACATTTTATGATTATGAAATTTGGCAGATGGATGTCAAAACTGCATTCCTGAATGGATTTCTGGAAGAAGAGTTGTATATGATGCAACCATAAGGTTTTGTCAATCCAAAGGGTGCTAACAAAGAGTGCAAGCTCCAGCGATCCATTTATGGACTGGTGCAAGCCTCTCGGAGTTGGAATAAACGCTTTGATAGTGTGATCAAAGCATATGGTTTTATACGGAGTTTTGGAGAAGCCTGTATTTACAAGAAAGTGCACTACAAAAAAAAGACACATCCGTGACATTTTGGGCCGAATGAAATTTTTTTCTGTCATACTTATGACACTTCTATGACGATAATTGTGACAAAACCCGGTATCATCATAGATGTGGTGGGCTCCTACTTCTATGACAAAAAATCATGACAGAAAATGGGATTTTCGTCCTGGGCGGGCCGGAGACGTAGTTGCATGACATTCTTTGGGCCGTCCATGACGGAAAAAACATGGTAGAAGCGAGGGCGAGGAAAATTTCAGGGAGTTCCCGGTTACGGTGGGAGGTCGGGGGCCGAGCGATGCACGTTTCTCTCATACACGACGCTGCTGCGTGTGTGCGGCGTTAGCTCTAATCGAACCCGAAGCGAGGCATTGGGCTCTAATCGAACCCGGCGATTACCTGCAGCTACGATAAGCGAACCCAAGCGACCGATCAATGGGCGTTAGCGAACCCGATCGGCGATTCTTCGCTCATCGCCGCTAATCAAGTCGATCGATGCCGCCTTTGGATGAACAGTGAGTGTTGCGGGTGGGTGGATGAACAGTGAGCGGTGGGGGTGGATGAACAGGACCCGTGGTGTTGCCTCTAGATTAACAGGACCCCGATCAATCGAGCCGGTTGGGGCTGGATGAATAGGACCCCGTGGAGGGCTGGATGAATAGGAGGACCCCGTGGAGGGCTGGATGAACAGTAGATGGTGCAGGGGTGCCCGTGGAGGGGTGGTTGAACAGTAGCCGGTGGAGTAGAGCGCGGTGGAGGCTGGATGAGCAGGAGCCCGTGGAGGCTAGAGGAGGTCGACGGTGGAGATGAGCAGATATCCGTGGAGTCTGTTTTGCGATGCTGTTGATGTCTACTACACAACCTTCTTCTTGCAGACGTTGTTGGGCCTCCAAGTGCAGAGGTTTGTAGGACAGTAGCTGCTACCTCTTGAGCACTGCGTTGGATTTCCCCGAAGAGGAGAGGATGATGCAGCAAAGTAGCATGAGTATTTCCCTCAGTTTTTGAGAACCAAGGCATCAATCCAGTAGGAGGCCATGCACAAGTCCCTCGTACCTACACAAAACGATAGCTCCTCACAACCAACGCATTAGGGGTTTTGAATCCCTTCACGGTCACTTACGAGAGTGAGATCTGATAGAGATGATAAATAATATTTTTGGTATTTTTGGTATATAGATGCAAAGTGAAAAGTGAAAGGCAAAGTAAAAACAAAGCAAGTAATAAAGTAATGGAGATTGATATGATGAGAATAGACCCGGGGGCCATAGGTTTCACTAGTGGCTTCTCTCAAGAGCATAGATATTCTACGGCGGGTGAACAAATTACTGTTGAGCAATTGAGAGAATTGAGCATAGTTATGAGTATATCTAGGTATGATCATGTATATAGGCATCACGTCCAAGACAAGTAGACCGAAACGATTCTGCATTTACTACTATTACTCCACTCATTGACCGCTATCCAGCATGCATCTAGAGTATTAAGTCAAAAACAGAGTAACGCCTTAAGCAAGATGACATGATGTAGAGGGATAAATTCATGCAATGTGATAAAAAAACATCTTGTTATCCTCAATGGCAACAATACAATATGTGCCTTGCTGCCCCTTCTGTCACTGGGAAGGGACATGGATTGAACCCAAAGCTAAGCACCTCTCCCATTGCAAGAACTAGCAATCTAGTTGACCAAACCAAACGGATAATTCGAAGAGACTTGCAAAGATAACTCAATCATACATAAAAGAATTCAGAGAAGATTAAAATATTATTCATAGATAAGCTGGATCATAAACCCGCAATTCATCGGTCTCAACAAACACACCGCAAAAAGAAGATTACATCGAATAGATCTCCACGAGAGAGGGGGAGAACATTGTATTGAGATCCAAAAAGAGAGAAGAAGCCATCTAGATACTAGCTATGGACCCGAAGGTCTGAAGTAAACTACTCACACTTCATCGGAGGGGCTATGGTGTTGATGTAGAAGCCCTCCATGGTGGATCCCCTCCGGTGGAGCTCCTACGAGCCCCAAGATGGGATCTCGTGGATCTGAAGGTTGCGGTGGTGGAATTAGGTTTTGGCTCTGTTACGATCGTTTGGGGTGCGAGGTATATATAGGAGGAAGGAGTACGTCGGTGGAGCAACAGGGGGGCCACGAGGTAGGGGGCGCACCCTAGGGGGGGCACGCCTCCCACCCTCGTGACCGCCTCTCTTACTTCTTGGAGTAGGGTCCAAGTCTCCTGGATCGCGTTCGGTGAGAAAATCACGTTCCCGAAGGTTTCATTCCGTTTGGACTCCGTTTGATATTCCGTTTCTTCGAAATACTGAAATAAGCAAAAACAGCAATTCTGGGTTGGGCCACCGGTTAATAGGTTAGTCCCAAAAATAATATAAAAGTGGAAAATAAAGCCCAATATAGTCCAAAACAGTAGATAAAGTAGCATGGAGCAATCAAAAATTATAGATACGTTGGAGACGTATCAGGCATCGCCAAGCTTAATTCATGCTCGTCCTCGAGTAGGTAAATGAGAAAAAGAGAATTTTTGATGCAGAGTGATACTTTGGCATAATTTCAATGTAAATCTTCTTAATTGTGGCATGAATATTCAGATCCGAAAGATTCTAGACAAGAGTTCGTATTGACATAAAAATGATAATACTTCAAGCATACTAATCAAAGCAATCATGTCTTCTCAAAATAGCATGGCAAAAGAAAGTTCATCCCTACAAAATCATATAGTTAGGCTATGCTTCATTTTCGTCACACAAAGATGCTCCCAACTTCTATACCCCCGATGTCAAGCCAAGCAATTGTTTCGTACTTAAATAATCTCAAGCTTTTTCAACCTTCACGCAATACATGAGCATGAGCCATGGATATAACACTATGGGTGGAATAGAATATGATGATGCGGATTGTGTGGAGAAGACAAAAAAAAGGAGAAAGTCTCACATTGGCGAGGATAATCAAAGGGCTATGGAGATGCCCATCAATTGATGTCAACATGAGGAGTAGGGATTGCCATGCAACGGATGCACTAGAGCTATGTATGCTCAAAAGAAAACTAGTGGGTGTTCATCCAACTCGCTTGCTCATGAAGACCTAGGGCATTTGAGGAAGCCCATTGTAGGAATATACAAGCCAAGTTCTATAATGAAAATTTCCCACTAGTATAAAAAGACAACTTATGAGACTCACTACATGAAGAACAAGGTGCTACTTGGAAGCACAATATATGAGACTCACTACATGAAGAACAAGGTGCTACTTTGAAGCACAAGTGTGGAAAAAGAGATAGTAGCATTGGCCCTTTTTTTCTTTTTTTTTCTTTGGCCTTTCTTTTTTTTCTTTTTGGCCTTTCTCTTTTTTTCCTTTTTTTGGGACAATGCTCTAATAATGATGATCATCACACTTCTATTGATTACAACATAAGGATTACAACTCGAAACTAGAACAAGATATGACTCTATATGAATGCCTCCTGCGGTTTACCGGGATGGTGCAATGAATCAAGAGTGACATATATGAAAAATAATGCATGGTGGCTTTGCCACAAATACGATGTCAACTACATGATCATGCAATGGCAATATGACAAAAGTAATGTATGTCATTAATATGATGATGGAAGTTGCATGGCAATATATCTCGGAATGGCTATGGAAATACCATGATAGGTAGGTATGGTGGCTGTTTTGAGGAAGATATAAGGAGGTTTATGTGTGATAGAGCGTATCGTATCACGGGGTTTGGATGCACCGGCGAAGTTTGCACCAACTCTCAAGGTGAGAAAGGGCAATGCACGGTACCGAAGAGGCTAGCAAAGGCGGAAAGGTAAAAGTGCGTATAATCCATGGACTTAACATTAGTCAAAAGAACTCATATACTTATTGCAAAAATTTAGAAGTCATCAAAAATCAAGTACTACGCGCATGCTCCTATGGGGATAGATTGGTAGGAAAAGACCATCGCTCGTCCCCGACCGCCACTCATAAGGATGCACAAGCCAGGTACACTTCATGTTTCAAATTTGTTACACAACTTTAACCATACGTGCATGCTACGGGACTTGCAAACTTCAACACAAGAATTTCTCAAAATCACAATTACTCAACTAGCACGACTTTGATATTATCACCTCCATATCTCAAAACAATTATCAAGCATCAAACTTATCTTAGTATTCAACGCACTCAAAAGAAAGTTTCACATATCTTGAATACCAAGTATATTAATATTAAGCAAATTACCATGCTATTGATGACTCTCAAAATAATCTAAGTGAAGCATTAGAGATCAATAGTTTCTTTAAAACAAATCCACCATCGTGCTCTAAAAGATCTAAGTGAAGCACTAGAGCAAAAATTATCACGCTCAAAAGATATAAGTGAAGCACATAGAGTATTCTAGCAAATTCCAATTTGTGTATGGCTCTCTCAAAAGGTGTGTACAGTAAGGATGATTGTGGTAAACTAACAAGCAAAGACGCAAATAATACAAGACGCTCCAAGCAAAACACATATCATGTGGTGAATAAAAATATAGCTCCAAGTAAATTACAGATGGAAGTAGACGAAAGAGGGGATGTCTTCCGGGGCATCCCCTAGCTTTGACTTTTTGGTGTCCTTGGATTATCTTGGGGGTGCCATGGGCATCCCCAAGCTTAGGCTCTTGCCACTCCTTGTTCCATAATCCATCAAAAGAATTCACCCAAAACTTGAAAACTTCACAACCCAAAACTCAATAGAAATCTCGTGAGCTCCGTTAGAGAAAGAAAACAAAAGACTACTTAAAGGTACTGTAATGAACTCATTCTTTATTTATATTGGTGTTAAACCTACTGTATTCCAACTTCTCTATGGATTATAAACTATTTTACTAGCCATAGGTTCATCAAAATAAGCAAACAACACACGCAAAACAGAATCTGTCAAAAACAGAACATTCTGTAGTAATCTGTAACTAACGCAATCTTCTGGAACTCTAAAAATCCTACAAAAATTGGAAGTCCTGTACAATTTGCTTATTGAACAGCAGCAAAAATAATCAACGCAAATGTAAGTTTCTGTGATTTAACAAAATTATATTTTTGCGTGCAAAGTTTCTGTTTTTCAGCAGAATCAAATCAACTTATCATCGTAGGTTATCCTATAGGTTCTACTTGGCACAAACACTAATTAAAAGATAAAACCACATCTAAACAGAGGCTAGATCTAAACATAAGCAAAAACAAAAAACAAAAATAAAATTGGGTTGCCTCCCAACAAGCGCTATCGTTTAACGCCCCTAGCTAGGCATAAAAGCAAGGATAGATCTAGGTATTACCATCTTTGACACTTGGAGAGGAGGATCTCCTTTCTATGGCATTCATTCTTCTATTTAAGTTAAGCACATGGCCATCAATGGAAGAAGTAAGATTAACCACGTTACGGAAATTTGCCTCTAAACTAGACTTCATCTCTTTAATAATTTGATTTTGATAAAAGCACAAGAGAGTAGTTGATTCAACCTTATCATTTATGGGGTGCCCAAATATAGTTTTCATTCTTTCATAGGTATCTATAGCATCCCCTTCAAGATAACCTTCTTCAAATATGGAATCTAAAACTTGTTTCAGGAAGCGGGCAAGCCAACGGATAATTCGAAGAGACTTGCAAAGATAACTCAATCATACCTAAAAGAATTCACAGAAGATTAAAATATTATTCATAGATAAGCTGGATCATAAACCCACAATTCATCGGTCTCAACAAACACACCGCAAAAAGAAGATTACATCGAATAGATCTCCACGAGAGAGGGGGAGAACATTGTATTGAGATCCAAAAAGAGAGAAGAAGCCATCTAGCTACTAGCTATGGACCCGAAGGTCTGATGTAAACTACTCACACTTCATCGGAGGGGCTATGGTGTTGATGTAGAAGCCCTCCATGGTGGATGCCCCCTCCGGCGGAGCTCCGGAATAGGCCCCAAGATGGGATCTCGTGGATACAGAAGGTTGCGGTGGTGGAATTAGGTTTTTGGCTCCTGTTCTGATCATTTGGGGGTACGTAGGTATATATAGGAGGAAGGAGTACGTCGGTGGAGCAACAGGGGGCCCACGAGGCAGGGGGCGCGCCCTAGGGGGGCACCCCCCACCCTCGTGACCGCCTCTGTTACTTCTTGGAGTAGGGTCCAAGTCTCCTGGATCATGTTCGGTGAGAAAAACACGTTCCCGAAGGTTTCATTCCGTTTGGACTCCGTTTGATATTCTGTTTCTTCGAAACACTGAAATAGGCAAAAAACAGCAATTCTGGACTGGGCCTCCGGTTAATAGGTTATTCCCAAAAATAATATAAAAGTGGAAAATAAATTCAGATGTAACTTTTCGAGTAGATGATTTTTCATATATAAAACTTTTTAATCCGAGTTCGTATGCAAAAGTTATGCCCATTTTACAAATTTTCAGAGAGATTTTACAAATAAAGTCGAAATTTATATTTGTAAATTTTCCCAACAACTAGACCACATATCACATGGGAAACTTATTTTCTTTTATTTTTTTGACATTTTTTTAATTTTTTTTTAAACTGAAAAGGCGGTCCACCGGGGGGGGTGCATTCGGTGGAAGCTGGGCAAACTACTAATGGCGCACCGTGGGGTGGTGCGCCATTAGTAGTTAAACTAGTAATGGCGCACCACAACCACGGTGCGCCATTACTAGTTTTGAAAAAAAATATATTTTTTTTTTGAAATTTTGTTTGAATTTTTTGAAAAAACTTAGTAATGGCGCACCATTAATGGACGGGCGCCATTACTAGTTAAAACTAGTAATGGCGCACTGTCACGGTGCGCCATTACTAACAAAAATTTTATAAATTTTTTATAATTTTTTTACTTCTTTTTCAAAACTTCTAATGGCATGCGGTGGGTGTGGTGCGCCATTACTAGTTAAAACTAGTAATGGCGCACCACACCCATGGTGCTCATTAGAAGTTTTGAAAAAATTAAAAAACAAATTTTTTTTACTAATGGCGCACCGTGGGATGTGGTGCGCCATTAGTATTTGGAAACTAATGGCGTACCAACACATGGTGCGCCATTAGTATATAGTAATGGCGCACCACATGCCTGGTGCGCCATTAGTGTCAATTCCATCTATAGCCCTTTTCCTAATAGTGTATGAAGCATCATATTGATCATAGCATCCAATTCTTTTCTATGATAGTTTTTATTATACCCAACTTGGATGCTCATCATTCTAGGACCAACTTTATAACCATAGAAAATACCATGATGTTCTAAAAGACTCTCAAAAAGATATAAGTGAAGCATGAGAGACTAGCAATTTATTCAAAATTAAGTCACCACCGTGCTCTAAAAATTATAAGTGAAGCACTAGAGCAAAAACTATCAAGCTCAAAAGATATAAGTGAAGCACATAGAGTATTCTAGCAAATCCTAATCAAGTAGGCTTATCCCAAAAGGTGTGTACAGCAAGGATTATTGTGGTAAACTAAAAAGCGAAGACTAATATAATAGACGACGCTCCAAGCAAAACACATATCATGTGGCGAATAAAAATATAGCTCCAAGTAAAGTTACCAATGAACGAAGACGAAAGAGGGGATGACTTCGGGGCATCCCCAAGCTTAGGCTTTGGCTATCCTTGAATATCTTGGGGTGCCATGGGCATCCCCAAGCTTAGTCTCTTGCCACTCCTTATTCCATAGTCCATAAAAGCTTTACCCAAAACTTGAAAACTTCACAACACAAAACTCAACAGGAAATCTTATAAGCTCCGTTAGTGAAGAAAACAAAACCACCACATAAGGTACTGTAATGAACTCATTATTTATTTATTTTGGTGTTAAACCTACTGTATTCCAACTTCTCTATGGTTTATAAACTATTTTACTAGCCATGGATGCATCAAAATAAATAAACAACACACGAAAAACAGAATCTGTCAAAAATAGAACAGTCTGTAGCAATCTGTAACTAACGCAAACTTATGGAACTCTAAAAATCAGACAAAAAGAGGAAGTCCTGGATAATTTGTCTATTGATCAGAAGCAAAAAAAATCAACGCAAAAGCACGTTTCTGCGATTTAATAAAACTAAATTCGTGCGCACAAAGTTTCTGTTTTTCAGCAGAATCAAATCAACTATCATCATAGGTTATCCTATAGGTTCTACTTGGCACAAACACTATTTAAAGATAAAAACACATATAAACAGAAGGTAGATGCAAGATTTATTATTAAACAGGAACAAAAACAAAAAACACAAAGAAAATTGGGTTGCCTCCCAACTAGCGCTATCATTTAACGCCCCTAGCTAGGTATAAAAGGGAAGATAGATCTAAGTTGTGCCATCTTTGGCACTAAATTCGTAAGTAGCTCGCATGATAGATTCATAAGGTAATTTGAATTTCTTTCTTGGAAAGTGCTCCATGCCTTTCTTTAATGGAAATTGGAATCTAATATTCCCTTCCTTCATATCAATAATCGCACCAATCGTTCTAAGGAAAGGTCTACCAAGAATAATAGGGCAAGAAAGATTGCAATCTATATCAAGAACGATAAAATCTACGGGCACCAAATTTCTATTTGCAACAATGAGAACATCATTGATCCTTCCCATTGGCTTTTTAATGGTGGAATCCGCAAGCTGCAAATTTAAAAGACCAATCATCAAGATCATGGAAACCTAGAATATCACATAAAGTGTTCGGAATCGTGGAAACACTAGCACCCAAATCACACAAAGCAAAACACTCATGATCTTTAATTCTAATCTTTATAGTAGGTTCCCACTCATCATTAAGTTTTCTAGGTATAGAAACTTCCAAATTAAGTTTTCCATCATAAGATTGCATCAAGGCATCAACGATATGTTTGGTAAAAGCTTTATTTTGACTATAAGAATGAGGAGAATTAACAACGGATTGCAACAAGGAAATACAACCTTCTAAAGAACAATTATCATAATCAAATTCCTTGAAATCCGAGATAGTGGGTTCAATACTATTTAACGTCATGACCTCTCCAATCCTACTTTTACCAAATTTAGCATCAAGATCTAAAGACTCCGAATTCTTGGGACGCCTTCTAGGCAAAGTTGACTCATCATCAGTCCCATACTTATCAAGATTCATATTGCAAAACAAAGATCTAATAGGAGACGCATCAATAACTTTAAGATCTTCATCGTTATTTTCATGGAAACTAGAAGAACATGCTTTTATAAAGCAATCTTTCTTGCATGCAATCTAGCGGTTCTTTCCTTGCACTCATCAATGGAAATTCTCATTGCTTTGAGAGACTCATTGATATCATGCTTAGGAGAAGAAGATCTAAGTTTAAGAGAATCAACATCAAGTGAAAGTCTATCAACGTTCCTAGCCAAATTATCAACTTTGAGCAATTTTTCTTCAAGCAAAGCATTAAAATTCTTTTGAGAAATCATAAATTCTTTCACACTATTCTCAAAATCAGAGGGCATCTTATTAAAATTACCATAAGAATTATTGTAGGAATTTCCATAATTATTAGAGGAATTACTAGGGAACGGTCTAGCATTAAAGTTTCCTCTATAAGCATTGTTTCCAAAACTATTCCTACCAACAAAATTCACATCCATAGATTCATTATTATTCTCAATCAAAGTAGACAAAGGCATATCATTGGGATCAATAGGAGTATTTTAGTAGCAAACAATTTCATAAGATCATCCATCTTTCCACTCAAAACATTGATTTCTTCTATAGCATGCAATTTTTTACTAGAACATCTTTCAGTGTGCCATTGAGAATAATTAGCCATAATATTATCAAGAAGTTTTGTAGCATCTCCTAACATGGTTTCCATAAATGTGCCTCCCGTGGCCGAATCTAAAA
Organism: Aegilops speltoides; assembly: GCA_021437245.1. NCBI lineage: Eukaryota > Viridiplantae > Streptophyta > Magnoliopsida > Poales > Poaceae > Aegilops > Aegilops speltoides. The sequence continues at coordinate 468,026,792 of CM038142.1, forward strand.
GATTTCTAGAAGCAAAGTTCAAACCGGCATAAAAATTTTGTATGATCATCCATAAATTCAAACCATGAGTAGGGCAATTGCGAATCATCAATTTCATTCTCTCCCAAGATTGGGCAACATGCTCATGATCAAGTTGTTTAAAATTCATAATATCGTTCCTAAGAGTGATGATCTTAGAGGGAGGAAAATACTTAGAGATAAAAGCATCTTTGCACTTGTTCCAAGAATCAAATACTATTTTTAGGCAAAGACGAAAACCAAACTTTAGCACGATCTCTAAGTGAAAACGGAAATAACTTCAATTTAACAAATAACAAGATTCAGCAAAACAGTATTGATTTCACAAGACTCAACATCATTAAGAGAAGCAATCAGAGTACTAAGGAAATCATTATTATTGGTATTGGAGAAATCACACAATTTGGTATTATCTTGCACCATGGCAACAAGTAATCCAACACACAAGCAAATAGAAAAAGGCAAGCGAAAGAGATAGGAGGAGATTGGGAAAGAGAGGGCGAATAAAACGGCAAGGGTGAAGTGGGGGAGAGGAAAACGAGAGGCAAATGGCAAATAATGTAAATGCGAGGGAGATGAGTTTTTGATGGGTACTTGGTATGTCTTGACTTGAGCGAAGACCTCCCCGGTAATGGCGCCAGAAATCCTTCTTGCTACGTCTTGAGCTTGCGTTGGTTTTCCTTGAAGAGGAAAGGGTGATGCAGCAATAGTAGCGCAAGTATTTCCCTCGGTTTTTTAGAACCAAGGTATCAATCCAGTAGGAGGCTCCTTAAAAGTCCCACGTACCTACACAAACAAACAAAGAACTCGCAACCAATGCAATAAAGGGGTTGATAATCCCTTCACGGCGACTTGCGAAAGTGAGATCTAATGGAGATAGTAATATAAGATAAATATATTTTTGGTATTTTATAATATAGATGCACAAAGTAACGATGCAAATAAAAGTAAATTGGAAGCAAATATGATAAGAGATAGACCCGGGGGCCATAGGTTTCACTAGTGGCTTCTCTCAAGATAGCATAAGTATTGCGGTGGGTGAACAAATTACTGTCGAGCAATTGATAGAAAAGCGAATAATTATGAGATTACCTAGGCATGATCATGTATATAGGCATCACGTCCGCAACAAGTAGACCGACTCCTGCCTGCATCTACTACTATTACTCCACACATCGACCGACTCCTGCCTGCATCTAGAGTATTAAGTTCATAAGAACAGAGTAACGCATTAAGCAAGATGTCATGATGTAGAGGGATAAACTCATGCAATATGATATAAACCCCATCTTTTTATCCTCGATGGCAACAATACAATACGTGCCTTGCAACCCTAGCATCCACGGGTAAGGACACCGCAAGATTGAACCCAAAGCTAAGCACTTCTCCCATGGCAAGAAAGATCAATCTAGTAGGCCAAAGCAAACTGATAATTCGAAGAGACTTGCCAAGATAACTCAATCACACATAAAAGAATTCAGAGGAGATTCAAATATCTCTCATAGATAAACTTGATCATAAACCCACAATTCATCGGATCTCGACAAACACACCGCACAAAGAGTTTACATCAAATACATCTCCACAAGAGAGGGGGAGAACATTGTATTGAGATCCAAAAAGAGAGAAGAAGCCATCTAGCTAATAACTATGGACCCGAAGGTTTGTGGTAAAATACTCACAACTCATCGGAGGGGCTATGGTATTCATGTAGAAGCCCTCCATGGTCGATTCCCCCTCCGGCGGAGCACCGGCGAAGGCTCCAAGATGGGATCTCGCGGATACAGAAGGTTACGGCGGTGGAAATTGTGTTTTGTTGGCTCCCTGGATGTTTTCGGGGTACGTAGGCTTATATAGGAGGAAGAAGTACGTCGGTGGCCGCCCGAGGGGCCCACAGATAGGGGGCGCGCCCTACCGTCTCGTAGCTGCCTCGGCTGCTTCTTGACTTGCACTCCAAGTCCTCTGGATCATGTTCGTTCCAAAAATCACGCTCCCGAAGGTTTCATTCCGTTTGGACACCGTTTGATATTCCTTTTCTTTGAAATACTGAAATAGGCAAAAAAACAGCAATATGGGTTGGGCCTCCGGTTAGTAGGTTAGTCGCAAAAATGATATAAATGTGTAAAATAAAGCCCATAAACATCCGAAAGGGGTAATATAATAGCATGGAACAATCAAAAATTATAGATACGTTGGAGCGTATCACCATGCGACAGGTTAAGTGTTAACCTAGTTCGAGAATCTGTGTCACGGTTTCGAGAAGAGAGGTCGCGCTATCACAAGGGTGACAAGTACTCGCCTTGATCCCAACAACAAATATCATCAAGCAAAAGGAATGATGCATATGGCACATTGTCGAGGTCCGTCAAACGACTTTACGCACACATAGGAGTTGGCACGTTCTGCTAGGAGCCGCTGCCAACTATCGACTCTGGTCGTGTCCATGTGTAAGTGAACCTATAGGGTCACACACTTAAGGTGCCACAGGCCGTATGGATTGGATCCGAGTGGAAATGGACACAGACTCCTAGTGGGCTCAAGTGTTGAGCCCACCTCGAAGGTCTATATAAAGGGGAGTGGACGCACCACTTAGGGTTAATCCCTCCAACCCTCGTTAGCCATCGTCATTCCCCATGCCCATGACATGCGACCAACCTAGCAGTCCACCGCCTGCCGCTGCGCCCGGCACGTGTGGATACCTTGGAGGCATCGCATCTGCGGCGCTTGGACGAACCAATCGAGGGAACCGCGAGGCACCGTTCGCGGGAGATCACCATTCGTGGGTCTTCGCTGTTTGCGGGAGATCGGCAACAAGAGGAGGAGACAGGACGAGATATCGACTACACGCATCACCAACTCTTTCCACTGCGGTGACTGTGCGTCTAGTGGTAAACCCGATCTCGTAATCTATTTCCAGCAGCATGATCTTGGGTGCGCGGTAGAAAATTTTATTTGGCGCTAGCGTAGCATACCGCGTGTTCCAACAGTGGTATCAGAGCCTCCGCTGTGTGGTGATATATTCAATGATATGCATATGAGATATGTAGATCGGTTTAGGTGCAGGTCGATGAGATCGGCCTCGCATGTCAGTGTTAAAGGTTGGTTTCGTGATCTTGTTTCTGTGATCATAACACAGAGGTCGTAACACGAGTTACCCCTATCGGTCAGTATCCGCCATCGGGGTAGACAGTGGAACGTAAATCCAGATGCAGCGCGCAAAGATCAATGAGATTAACCGAATTGGAACATAGATCAACACCATGGAAATGTGATTTCTACAGTGCTGAAATCTGTTGGAGCGGTCTCGATAAAACGGTTGTAACTTTTGCATACGAGCTCCGTTTTTGCTCCATGACCTGTCAAACTGAAGCTAACAAAAAGTTGGATTAGCGGAGAAAACTCGGAACGAGATTTCGGCATTCCGAGATTTCGGTGCTTCTGGCTAGACCAAAATCCGCTTGAAAAATAGAGTTTTGGGAGGTTTTATCTTCGGCGGTAGAACGTCTGACTCGTTTTTGAAGGGAATGCTTGTGATTTGGTATAGCCCATGAATGTTGCTTGTGTATTATTGTTTCATGACCTATGTGTCATGATTGAGGCAACCGGCAGGAGCCATATGGTTGTCCCATTATTGTATTAATGACCTGCGTGTCAACATGAGAAGCCATGTGATGTAATTTACATTCAATAGCTATTAGTTTGTAATAGCATAGTATCTTATGTAACACTTGGTGGTTAACACCATGGCGTGGAGATGGAGATCACCCCATGCATGGAGATGGAGATCACCATGGGCAGACCATGCACGTGGAGATGGAGATCACCATGCGCTATGAAAAGGGGGCTATACCATATCACACATATATATACTGCCTGTGAAAGTTTATCCCTTTTATGCACCCTTCTTTTGAATGCTAGATGTTTTAAGTAGGGTGATCCCTCAAAGAATGTCAAGTATATATGCCTCCCCAATTGCTGCACCTTCACATGTCAAGTATATTTAGTGGTGGGCCTATAAAATTAGGGTGCCACTAGATCTCCTTGATGTGATGGGTTTCTGTCGGACACTTACACGTGAAGCATTGGTTAACTTGTCGTGGCTATCAAAACAGTTTGGGGCCACGAGGCATAGGAGTTGGCGAGGCATGAGATGTCCCCAACAACAAGAGTCGTATGGAGATAAGATTAGCAAGAGTTGCTTACCGAGTGATCTTGTCTTCTAGCGGTGATGCAAAAGCTCACTAGTTGACATGTTGATCTTGGATCTTGAATCACTAAGTATCAATTGAGGGATGTTGATTTTAGTGGGAGTAATGATCTTATTAAAATGTTTAATAGGAATTACTCTTCATGATTGCATGTCTTAGTGTTTTGCATATTTCTGTTGTAGATAAATGGCACCACCTACTCAAGTTACCCCTTTGGCATTGAAATCAATCCTGGAAAAAGATAAATTGAATGGAACAAACTTTACCACCTGGTATAGAAACCTGAGAATTGTTCTTAGGCATGAGAAAAAGGAACAAGTTCTAGAGAATCCGCTTCCAGAGGAACCTGCCGATAATGCTAATGCCACAACCAGAAATGCCTACCATAAACTCGTTGATGAATCAAACAAGATCAGTTGTCTCATGCTGGCTTCTATGGAGCCCGGTCTGCAGCAGCAGTTCGAAAATATTGAGGCTTTCGATATGATCAAGAACCTCAAGAGCATGTTTCAAATGCAGGCTAGGACCGAAAGGTTCAACGTCTGGCGATCCTTGATGGATTGTAAGCTGAAAGAGGGTGATCCACTGAGCCCACATGTAATCAAGATGATCGGATACATGCAAGCTTTGGATCGGTTGGGCTTCCCACTGGAGGACAAGTTGTCCATAGATACAATTCTGGGTTCTCTTTAGGGTAGCTATGGGTCGTTCATCTCAAACTACCATATGCATGGGATGGAAAAGAAGCTCACTGAATTGTATGGGATGCTCAAATTGGCAGAGCAGGATATCAAGAAAGGTACACATCGTCAAGTGTTGATGGTGTAGAACTCGGCTAAGTTCAAGAAGAGTTGGTGCAAGAAAAAGGCTAAGGCAAAGGGCAAAGAGAAGGAGGCAACTCCAATTGCCGCCGCTACGCCTAATTCAGGGACGGCCTGGGGGGGTATTTTCTTTCATTGCAAGGAACCCGAACACTAGAAAAGGAACCGCAGCAAGTGGCTTGCCGAGAAGGGCAAGAAGACTGGAAGTATGACTTCTCTTCAGGTACACTTGTTGTATATGTTATAGACATTTATCTTGCTGATGTTTCTAGTAACTCTTGGGTATATGATACTGGATCTGTTGTTCACATATGCAACTCGATGCAGGGGCTTAGCAGAACTAGGAATGTCGCAAGAGGAGAAGTTGACATACGCGTCGGGAATAAAGCAAGAGTTGTTGCATTGGCCATCGACACTATGCAACTTAATTTACCTTCAGGATTTCTAATGGAACTTGATAATTGTTATTATGTTCCTGCTTTGAGTCGAAACATTATTTCTGCATCATGTTTGATGAGAGAAGGTTATGAATTCAGTATTAAGGACAATGGTTGTTCTATTTACTTGAATAATATGTTTCATGGCTTTGCACCCGTTGTGAATGGGTTATTTATCCTGGATCTTGAAGGCGAATCGGTCTATAACATAAATGTCAAGAGGCACAAGCCTAATGAGATAAATCCGACTTACATCTGGCATTGTCGACTAGGACACATTAGTCAAAAGCGCATGAAGAAGCTCCATGATGATGGAATTCTAACTTCGTTTGATTTTGAATCAGTCGAGACATGCGAGTCATGCCTACTCGGTAAGATGACTAAGACTCCTTTTGCAAAGAGTTGCGAGAGGGCGTCCGAGCTGTTGGAACTTATACATAGTGATGTATGTGGACCAATGAGCACGACAACCAGAGGTGGTTTCCAATACTTTGTGACTTTTACCGACGGCTTGAATAGATATAGATATGTCTACTTGATGAGGCACAATCAGAAATTTTTGAAAAGTTCAAGGAGTTTGAGCGAAGTGGAAAATCAACAGCAATAAAATCAAACTTCTACGATATGATCGTGGCAGTGAGTATATGAGCCAGGAGTTTGACGATCATCTGAAGAGTCATGGAGTAGTCCCACAACTGACTCCCTCGGGTACGCCATAGAGAAATGGCGTGTCAGAACGGTGGAATCGGACTCTGTTAGACATGGTCCGATCAATGATGATTCAGTCGGATTTACCCTTGTCATTTTGCGGATACGCTCTAGAAACTGCAGCTTTCACACTAAACAGGGTGCCTTCTAAGAACGTAGATAAGACACCATATGATATATGGACAAGAAGAGTCATAGTTTGTCTTTTTTTGAAAGTTTTGGGATGTGAAGCATATGTCAAGCGACTCCAGTCGGACAAGCTCACACCCAAATCAGACAAGTGCATATTCGTGGGATATCCAAGGGAAACCTTGGGATATTACTTCTACAACCATGAAGAGGGCAAAGTGTTCGTCGCTCGACATGGAGTTTTCCTTGAGAAAGAGTTTCTCAATCGGAAGGCTAGTGGGAGGACGGTCCGACTCGAAGAAATTCGAGAACCACACGGGGACGTTCCAGTAGGTGATTCCGTCACAATGGAATTAGTCAGGGAACCCGTGGTGGAGTCAACGCCGGTTCCATGGAGGTCGGAAAGGTTACACAATTTGCATGACTGCAACGTGTTGTTCTTGAATAATAACAAGCCGACTACATATGTGGAGGCAATGGAGAGCCCTGATTCCGAGTTATGGCTTGAGGCCATGAGATCCGAATTAAAGTCCATGGATGACAATCAAGTTTGGAACTTGGTTGATCTGCCAGATGGTGTTCGAGCCATTGAGTGCAAGTTGATCTTTAAGAAGAAAACTGATATGGACAGAAATGTCATAGTCCATAAGGCTCAACTTGTTGCTAAAGGTTATCGACAAGTTCAAGGAGTTTACTACGATGAGACTTACTCACCGGTAGCGATGCCTAAATCAATTTGGATCATTCTTGCTATAGCGTCATATTTCAACTATGAAATATGGCAGATGAATGTCAAAACGCTTTCCTCAATGGAAATTTAACCGAGGATGTGTATATGACATAGCCCGAGGGTTTTGTCGATCCAAAGAAGTCTAGCATGGTATGCAAGCTTCAGAGATCCATTTATGGATTAAGGCAAGCATCTCGGAATTGGAACATTCATTTTAATGAAGCGGTCAAAGAGTTTGGCTCATCAAGAATGGCTGTGATCATTGTGTATTCAAGAAGGTAAGTGGGATCTCAGTTGCATTTCTAATCTTATATGTGGATGACATATTATTGATTGGAAATGATGTTCAAATGCTTGAATCTGTTAAGGACTCATTGAAAAATAGTTTTTCGATGAAGGACTGGGAAGAAGCAGCTTATATTTTGGGAATAAAGATCTATAGAGATAGATCGAGAAGGCTTATTGGATTAAGCCAGAGTGCGTATATTGACAAGGTGTTGAAGCGGTTCAACATGCAAGATGCCAAGAAGGGTTTCTTGCCCATGTCACATGGCATTAGTCTTAGCAAGACTCAGAGTCCTTCGACCCCTGATGAGCGAAGACGTGTGGATGGAATTCCGTATGCTTCGGCTGTTGGCTCCATCATGTATGCTATGGTATGTAATCGTCCGATGTTAGCTTTGCTCTTAGCATGGTGGGAAGATACCATGTTGATCCAGGTGAGAGTCACTGGACATCGGTTAAGAATATCCTTAAGTACTTGAGAAGGACTAAGGATATGTTCCTGGTTTATGGAGGTGAGGATGAGCTCGTTGTAAAGAGTTACACCAATGCTAGTTTCCAAACCGATAGGGATGATAGTCGATCGCAATCTGGGTTTGTGTTCATTCTGAACGAAGGAGCAGTGAGCTGGAGGAGCTCCAAGCAAGATACGGTAGCTGATTCTACAATAGAGGCTGAGTACATTGCGGCTTCTCAAACTGCAAAAGAATGTGCTTGGGTAAAGAATTTCATTTTTGATCTTGGTGTGGTTGAGGGCTCGTCTAAGCCATTGGACCTCTATTGTGATAATAGTGGTGCCATTGTGCAAGTCAAGGAATCACGAAACCATCAAAAAAACCAACACATACTAAGGCGTTTTTAACCTTATTCGCAACATTGTCGAAAGAGGTGATGTAAACATATGCAAAGTGCACACAGATGCAAATGTTGTTGATCCATTGACGAAGCCTATCCCAAGGCCGAAGCATGAGGCGCTCATGAGCTCCATGGGCATATGAAGCCTAAATGATTGACTCTACGGCAAGTGGGAGACTGTTGGAGATATGCCCTAGAGGCAATCATGTGATGATGATATTTCCCTATGTATTCATGAGTCCTTTGTATTGTCCTGGAACATCATCAATGATATGTATCAATAAGTATGTGACTTGATTGTGGAACTATGTATTGTAGGATGATTGTTCTAATGGTCCCTAGTTGATAAGGTTATGCGGACACATATCCTTGACTAGTATACGACTCGGTTGATGACTATGCTTTACAGGTCATGTGCATGGAGATGCTAAATCGATAGTATGGGCTCGGGGATGGAAATCACTGAGTTGGACAGACCCACTTTAAGACGCAGCGAGATATAGTCATCTGTTAGTCTCAAGTACAATGTCTATGCCATGTCCTATACCTAAGGTCCTCGCAAGTTCTCGGGATGAGGATCGACTCACTTAGGGTCTATCAAACGCTACTCCGTAAGTTATAAAGGTAGCTTTCGGGTGAGTCGTGAAACATGCCGCGAGACATGGTTGACCAAGATGGGATTTGCACCTTCTATTTGGAGAGATATTCACTGGTCCCTCTCGAGTGATCAGATTCGGAAAGCATGGCCATGCAACTTGGGTTAAGTGTTAACCCAGTTCGAGAATATGTATCACTGTTTCGAGAAGAGAGGTCGAGCTATCACAAGGGTGACAAGTACCCGCCTTGAGCTCGACAACAAATATCGTGAGGCAAAAGGAATGATGCATATGACACATTATCGAGGTTCGTCAAACGACTTTACACACACATGGGAGTTGGCATGTTCTACTAGGAGCCGCTACCAACTATCGACTCTGGTCGTGTCCATGTGTACGTGAACCATTAGGGTCGCACACTTAAGGGGCTGCAGCCCGTACGGATTGGATCCGAGTGGAAATTGACACATACTCCTAGTGGTCTCAGTGTTGGGCCCACCTCGGAGGTCTATATAAAGGGGAATGGACGCACCACTTAGGGTTAATCCCTCCAACCCTTGATAGTCGCCGTCCCTCCCCACGCCCATGACGTGTGACCGGACCTAGCAGTCTGTCGCCCGCCGCTGCACCCCGCATGTGTGGATACCTTGGAGGCATTGCATATGCGGCGCTTGGATGAACCAATCAAGGGAACCGCGAGGCGCTGTTCGCGGGAGATCACCGTTTGCGGGTCTTCACTGTTCGTGGGAGATCGGCAACAAGAGGAGGAGACGGGCCGAGAGAACGACTACATGCATCACCAACTCTTTCCGCTGCAGTGACTACGAGTCTAGTGGTAAACCCGATCTCGTAATCTATTTCCAGCAGCATGATCTTGGATGCGCGGTAGAAAATTTTATTTTGGCGCTAGCGTAGCGTACCACGTGTTCCAACAACACTCTCCCATCTCGTTGTGATTCATCTCCTAGATAGATCTTGCGTGATCGTAGGAAAATTTTGAAATACTACATTCCCCAACAGTGGCATCCGAGCCAGGTCTATGCGTAGATGTTTTATGCACGTGTAGAACACAAAGAGTTGTGGGCGATAATAGTCATACTGCTTACCACCAATGTCTTACTTTGATTTAGCGGTATTGTTGGACAAAGTGGCCCGGACCGACATTACATGACCGTGTTCATGAGACTGGTTTTACCAACGTGCTTTTGCACATAGATGGCTGGCGGGTGTCTGTTTCTCCAACTTTAGGTGGTTGGCCGGTCCTTGTTGAAGGTTATAATAGCACACTTAACGAAAAATCATTGTGGTTTTGATGCTTAGGTAAGAACTATTCTTGCTAGAAGCGTGTAGCAGCCACGTAAAATTTGCAACAACAAAGTAGAGGACGTCTCACTTGTTTTTGCAGGGCTTGCTGTGATGTGATATGGTCATGACATGATGTGATATAAATTGTTGTATGAGATGATCATGTTTTGTAACAGAGTTATCGGCAACTGGTAGGAGCCATATGGTTGTCGCTTTATTGTATGAAATGCAATCGCCATGTAATTGCTTTACTTTACCACTAAGCGGTAGCGATAGTCATAGATGCAATACTTGGCGAGACAACAACAATGCTATGATGGAGATCAAGGTGTCGCGCCGGTGAAGATGGAGATCATGACGATGCTTCGGTGATGGAGATCATGAGCACAAGATGATGATGGTCATATCATGTCACATATTTTGATTGCATGCAATGTTTATCTTTTATGCATCTTATTTTGCTTAGTACGGCGGTAGCATTATAAGATGATCTCTTACTAAATTTCAAGGTATAAGTGTTCTCCATGAGTATGCATCGTTGCTACAGTTCGTCGTGCTGAGACACCACGTGATGATCGGGTGTGATAAGCTCTACGTTCACATACAACGGGTGCAAGCCAGTTTTGCACATGTAGAATACTCGGGTTAAACTTGACGAGCCTAGCATATGCAGATATGGCCTCAGAACACTGAGACCGAAAGGTCGAACATGAATCATATAGTAGATATGATCAACATGGTGATGTTCACCATTCAAAACTACTCCATCTCACGTGATGATCGGACATGGTTTAGTTTATTTGGATCACGTGATCATTTAGATGACTAGAGGGATGCCTATCTAAGTGGCAGTTCTTAAGTAATATAATGAATTGAACTTTAATTTATCATGAACTTAGTCCTGATAGTTATTTTACATGTCTATGTTATTGTAGATCAATGGCCCGTGCTACTGTTCCTTTGAATTTTAATGTGTTCCAAGAGAAAGCTAGGTTGATGATGGTAGCAATTACACGGACTGGGTCTGTAACTTGAGGATTATCCTCATTGCTACACAGAAGAATTACGCCCTGGAAGCACCGCTAGGTGTACCACCCGCGCCAGCAACTGCAGACATTGTGAATGCCTGGCAGACACGTGTTGATGACTACTCGATAGTTCAGTGTGCCATGCTTTACAGCTTAGAATCGGGACTTCAAAGACGTTTTAAACGTCATGGAGCATATGAGATGTTCCAAGAGTTGAAGTTAATATTTCAAGCAAATGTCCGAGTTGAGAGATATGAAGTCTCCAACAAGTTCTATAGCTGCAAAATGGAGGAGAATAGTTCTATCAGTGAACACATACTCAAAATGTCTGGGTAACATAACCACTTGAATCAGCTGGGAGTTAATCTTCCTGATGATAGTTTCATTGACAGAGTTCATCAATCACTGCTGCCAAGATATAAAGGCTTCGTAATGAACTATAATATGCAAGGGATGAACAAGACAATTTTCGAGCTCTTCGCGATGCTAAAGGCTGTGGAGGTAGAAATCAAAAAGGAGCATCAAGTGTTGATGGTCAACAAGACCACTAATTTCAAGAAAAAGGGCAAAGGAAAGAAGGGGAACTTCAAGAAGAATGGCAAGAAAGTTGTAGCTCAGGAGAAGAAACCCAAGTCTGGACCTAAGCCTGAAACTGAGTGCTTCTACTACAAAGGGATTGTTTATCGAAGCGTAACGCCCCAAGTATTTGGCAGATAAGAAGGATGGCAAAGTGAAAGGTATATTTGATATACATGTTATTGATGTGTACCTTACTAATGCTCGTAGTAGCGCCTGGGTATTTGATACTGGTTCTATTGCTCATATTTACAACTCGAAATAGGGGCTACGGATTAAACAAAGATTTGCTGAGGACGATGTTACGATGCGCGTCGGAAATGGTTCCAAGGTCGATGTGATCGCCGTCGGCACACTACCTCTACATCTACCTTCAGGATTAGTTTTAGATCTGAATAATTGTTATTTGCTGCGAGCGTTAAGCATGAACATTATATCTGGATCTTGTTTGATGCGAGATGGTTATTTATTTAAATCAGAGAATAATTCTTGTTCGATTTATATGAATAATATCTTTTATGGTCCTGCACCTTGCTGAGTGGTCTATTTTTGTTGAATCTCGATCATGGTGATACACATGTTCATAATATTGAAGCCAAAAGATGCAAAGTTGATAATGATGGTGCAACTTATTTGTGGCACTGCCGTTTAGGTTATATTGGTGTAAAGCGCATGAAGAAACTCCATGCTGATGGGATTTTGGAATCACTTGATTATGAATCACTTGGTGCTTGCGAACCATGCCTCATGGGCAACATGACTAAAACTCCGTTCTCCGGAACAATGGGACGAGATACTGACTTATTGGAAATAGTACATACCGATGTATGCGATCCAATGAGTTTTGAGGCTTGTGGCTGGTATCGTTATTTTCTTGCCTTCATAGATGAGTTGAGCAGATATGGATATATCTACTTAATGAAGCATAAGTCTGAAACATTTGAAAAGTTCAAAGAATTTTTGTCGTGGATTTGTCACGGCAGATGTCCTAGCGTAAGGACTTAGTCGTGGAGCCATCGCTACGGGTTTACTTGAAGGGGTTAAAGCGGACACAAAGACACAAGGGTTTTATACTAGTTCGGCCCCTTCGATGAAGGTAAAAGCCTACGTCTAGTTGTGATGGAATTGATGTAGTCTCGATGGCTAGGGAGCAAACAAGCTTCGCCTAGGCTCGAGTTGTGGTTGTCTGTCTTTGAACCGTCACCGGGTCGTCCCCTTATATACACGAGTGACGCCCGTCGGTTCATAGAGTCCCAACCGGTTCATACTCGTATCCCGGTTGGTATCTCTCTATTCCTAACTTACAATACAAGATATACATCAGGCCAGTTTACGGCTACAAGTTCTAAACCGACTACAGGCCTTGGGCCTTTCTCTGCTTATACCACTAACGGAGTTAATCCGGCCCAAGCTGTCCGGTTTACACCTAGTGGTAATATCCCCAACATTAGGCCCCAGATTGATTTGAACTGGTTCATGTCAATCCTTCACAAAGCTTGTATCTTGGACATCTTCTGTTGTTTGGTAAACCGCCATGTCGTCATTACTTCTGGTCACTGTAAACCGGCATGACGTCATCCTGAAATATGATCCTTTATAACGCCTTCTTTAATAGCAGTCCCTGGATCCACGCGCTTGACCTAGCTTGGCTGCCTTATAAATAGGACCGAAGGGTCATTTCTTTCCTCCTTCGCTTCCTCTTCTTCGTCTTCCTCGCCGCTGCTCTTGGAGCTCCACCATCGTCATCGACCTGCTTCGTCCTAGGCGCTGCATCGACCGAACGCATCGAATCTCGCGCCTCTTTCCGCATCTTCTCCATTCCCGGTAAGCTTCTTCCCCTTCTTGACTTAGATCTGTTTTTAGGGTTCCAGCTTCATACCGTGTTCTTCGTGCGTTTCCGTTTATCCTTTTAACTTTGAACCACACTGTGAATCTGTACTGTACTAATAGCGATTCCTACGCATCCGCTGTACTTTCTCATCTTAATCCCATGGATCTTCTGCATATACATCTGCCTCATGGTCCACTTCTGTTTCTACTTTACCTCCGTGAAATATTTTCTGTTTTCTGAAAACCTGCGTTTGATCCGTAGCAATCATGGGATCTTGTGAAACTTGTTTATGCAAACTATCCATAGCTTCAATTATTTCCAAAGCCTAGATTAGGCGGTTTAACTCACCATAGGAAGAAACTGCTAAACCGGCACCGATACACCATTAGTCCCCTTGTTGAACCGCCAGAAACCATCTGATATCATATCACAAGAAACCGATTTATAGACACTGCCTCCGGTTCATCATACCTTAGATCAATCACTTTGTAACAAGCACGCTCTTGAACCGGATCAATTATTTTTGTAGATCTTATCATGGCCAAACAAGTGTATGAATGCAACTGGGTTCCTTCTCGCGTCACCGAGTCACAGCTAAACGATCTGGTCTCGATTGGCGCTTTAGATGACAAAGATACATCCATGGAGGGTCCTCGAGAGGAATGTCCTCCCACACCCCAGAAGGAGAAGTTGTGGTCTTTGCAGATCACTGGCCCGGGCTTCAAACCGCCCGGTTCAAAATTTTACCGGACGTGTTGGCCAATTTCAGCTCCGTCCTCGTGACATTGGCCCCAACTCTGTCACCAATTTATGCCACTTTCAAGTACTATCTGAAGTATACCTGCAAGAGGAACCTTCTGTTGAACTGTTTAGAGACCTCTTCCATCTAAACCGTCGCACTGAATTCACCAACGGCCCCAATACGGAATTGGGTGGCATGGCTATTCAGAAGAGGAAGGAGATCACCTATCCCCACGTCAAACTCCATACTCACCCCAAAGAGTGGAATGCGACTTGGTTTTATTGCAAGGACACTTCTCCAAGATGAAAATCCCTTACGGCTTTCGCCCGAGCGGCTAAGCAACACTCATCCGCTTCTCAAAGATTAAGCGCCAAAACAGAAGCAAATATGCCCATAGAATCGTCCAAGCTCCGGGCCTTTATGGCCAACGGTTTGACTGGAATTGATCTTGCATGCTGCTGGTTATCCTGGGGCATACTGCCTTTGAGCCGGCATTCCGGTTTGATGTGTCAGTATACTGGCAGCATCGACGACCCACTCCGACACACAAAACTCGAACTTTCTGATGATGAAGTTACGGACTCAGTAAAAAGGATGCTGAATGAACCGGAGCACCTCTGTGCTCAAACCGGTCTAGCTCCTTATTGCACCACCAACAAACCACCTGCGGTAAGTTTCTAGTTGCTTTCATCATTAAACCTGTTACTGCTTCATGTGTCCAACATTTAATTACTTCTGATCCAGGGTGATAATCCGTTTTGGAGCAAGAAACTTTCCCAAGACAAAGCGGAGAAAGCAGGGCGGCCAACCCGGCCCAAAACAAAAATTGTCAAGAAATCAGCCCATAAAAGAAAGACCACTGCTTCATCTGACCCGGCCATTGACGATGATGTGGGTAATCCGGAACTTGATTCTCTTGGCTTGCTTTTTACACGCCTTATTGATGATGATGCTTGTCGATGATGTGAAGCCAAGAACGCAGGATTTCTTGAGGTAACTATTCTTTTTCCGATTCAAAAATTTGCCTTTGCCAAAATTTCGCCAGCAAACCGGAAAGTTAATTTTCTCACCCTCTTGCTTATTTGGATCCCAAATTTCTTATGAAGACACAACAACATGAGGCTCGCCGCACAACCCGGCACAGCGGTCAAGTAGTTACCTCTGCCGGTTTACCAAACGGCCCGGTTCGAAAGCGCCGCTCCGAGGTCTCCAACCTTTTATTGCTTTAAATTCCAAAGCGGGTTTCTTCCACAACCTCTTAATCCGTCCGACCGATTATCGTCACTTCCCATTCTCTCTTGGTGAATCTCGCCACTCAGCTACCACCATTGAAGATAGCCATCGGGTAAGCTAAACCGCCACATGCTTCTAATATATTTTGCAATGGATATACTTTTCTCTAACTCTTTGTCTCTTAGAACAAAACCGAAACCAAGCAAGAAGGCCCGTTTGGATAAACGGTGAAGAAGCTGCGCGCTGCACCATGAGAGAGCGCGGATCTTGAAAATTTTGCCTCAAGACATTCCCAATGATCCTCCGGTTCAAGATGAGGTTATTCTCAAGAAAGGCACATCAACGTTTCAATCTCACGACCGCCGCCAAGACTTGCCCAGCTTTGATAAATCTCACGATCCTGCTACCAAAACGGCCGTGCCCACACAAACCGTCGAGTCAAAGATGATGATGTTGTGATTATCGTGTAGGCCGCCGAACCGGGAATCTCGCAACCTTAACCAGCACACCGTGAAAGAGGATTTTTCCACCTTGAATAAAGGAAAGTGGGATGTCGAACTGGAAACATATGCTGCTTTAAGCGCCCAAGACCTTCATTCTGGCTATTTAAACCGGCTTTACACTAGTCGTGACTATGAAGCTGGTTTGGTCAAGTTAATGAGGGACAAGTTTGAGGTAACTCACTCTTTTTCTTACTGTCAGTATATCAGTCCTTGTAGCCCCCAAGGGCCGGTTTGTAATCTTGATCAAACCGGGACTTGACTATATTCCTTAACAACTTTGAAATCCACCTGCGTAGCCCCCAAGGGCCGGTTTAACTGTGCATACTTAAACCAGTACTTCAAGAAAAGCTGCCTTTGAAAACATTGCTAGCTCAAATAGCCATTAGCCCCCAAGTGCCAAGTTAAATGCTTGTATTGAGCTTGGGACTTTGTCATCTAGTAATAATAAAAAATCGAAGGTACATTAGCCCCCAAGTGCCAAGCATATAACTGTGTTGTGTGGTTGGGACTTTGACTGTCTTGAATTCCTGGCTGAATGTACTGTCGATACACAGGCTGAGGTGAAAATCAAAGATGACCGGATTGCCGATTTACAAGAGGCTTTGAAAACCCAGCAGGCCGAAACAGAGAAGGCCAAGAAAGAGTTAACGAGTGCTTTGAACGCTGCTGAACAAGTGAAGGAAAGCTTTAAGAAAGAATAAAGCGGATCGGGCCACCGAGAAGGCTAATTTGATCAAACGGGCGTAAAATGTCAAGCTGCCCTTAAACCGTGGTAGATGATCCGACAGCCGTAAAGCGGCAAGTACACTCTATGACTGCGGCAATCTTTGGTAAGCTTCCTTTGAACAATTGTGATATGTTGCACCTGCTGTACCATTACTCCGGTTTAGAACTAACCGTTTACTGTTTGTAGGCACACGCATTGGGCACTTAGGAAATGATGTGCGGAAGAAACTGAAGGCTGTCTACACCTTAGTAGAACAGTTATATACCGGGCCCAGCAGATCATCACCACAGCCTCACATAACAATCCGCACCTTCCTTGATTCAAGATACTCAACCATCATCTATGCTTCCCGCCCGGATTGAAGAGGTGAAAAATCTGCTGCTCGAACCGAGCCATTAACGCCTTTGATCCAAGCCAAGGCATGGGTACAGACTTTGATCCTCTGGAAGCAGCTCAAGGCTATCCCCGGTGTTAAAGAAGATGGTTCGATTTCAATGAAGAGGATCTACGGGCCATAAATCGTGCAGTACGCCCTCTAGCTTGTCTGCTGGCCGAAGAAGCCGATTTGGAGCATTATCAAGCACAATACAATGCTCAAAACAAGCGAGTGCCTGCCCCAACCTTTGAAGCGGAAAATCTGATCCCTCCAATCCGTAAGCATACTTACGCTCCTGATATTGAACCGTCTTCTCTGATCCACGAAGAGGCTGTTTTCCAAGCGCTAATGGGAATCATTCGACCCTTTGTGGATTTCCAGCCAATGGGTAGAGACGAGGAGGTCAAGCGGCGGAGGATGAAGAGCAGACTTGAACCGTGGCGGTTTAAAATGTTTGTCGTTGGCGGTTTACCCAAAGAACAATGATTTCACTTGGGCACCGTGGTTGCCTTTGTAATAACTTTAGTTAAAACTTTGCGCTTGAATATGCCTTCGTGCATAAGTAGTGAAACTTTTGCTTGATTCATATTTCCGCAACCGTAAAAATTGAACCTCGGTGGCGGTGATACCGCCAAACCGGTTTATGGTATTCAAATAGATATATCAGAATTCCAATGACTATGTGATACAAATACCTGCCGTGTCTGGGCATGAAACTGGCGTAGCCAAACTTGGAGCGGAGGCTTTAAAAACCATGACCGTCTATAAAGCGGGGAGAGAATAACTCCCATATAAACCGTACTGAATCAGCACGAGCCCCCTTGTTATTCAATGATGACCAACAGGAAGAAGGTAAACCGGGCAGATAAACTCCGGCATAAGATTAAACCGTGTTCTGTCAATTTGTCACTGACAATTGAACCGGATAAAAACGTTTGTCGGGTTAAAAACGAAACAAAAAATCAAATACCAATTATGAGAAAATATGGCAACAAAGGCAATATACTCTTTGCAAAAGAAAAGCTTTATTAAGCTGGTCAGATGGCATTACCGTGGTCAGACGCAACCAAGCCCCCCGAAGGCGTAGCAATGGTGCTAGTCGGCCAGGTCCCCAAAAGACTCTTGGCGAGTACGCCGGCCAAGTGGCATGACATTGGTTCAGGTTTGACCAAGCCCCCAAATGACTCTGGCCCTATTGGCCGACCAAGAGGCGTGACCGGTTCAGACGTGACCGTGTCCCCAAATGATCTGGTGGCTTTCGCCTATCAAGAGGTGTTGCGTTGGTTCGGACACGACCAAGCCCCAAGTGATAAAACAAATGTCAAGGGGTAAACCGAGGCCGCTTTAAAAATGTAAACACTCCATGTAACCACGCATGATAAGAAAGACAGAGACCCGCTTTAGCCGAGGCCCCGGTTTTATTATATCAAAGATAATATATACATTGTCATGATATGTACATAAACCGAGCCGATAACTCAAGTGTAGTAAGGTCAAGATGAGCTATATTCCACGGCTGTTGGTCTCCTCCTCGATGTACGTGAGTCTTGACGCCTCGAATATCAATCGATAGTATGATCCGTTGTGTAGATTCTTGTCGACCACAAAAGGTCCTTCCCAAGGTGGGGATAACTTATGCATATCTGTCTCGGTCTTGGATGAGGCGAAGCACCAAATCTCCTTCTTGAAAGGTTCGGTTTTAACCCGCGATCGTGATAACGACGAAGATCTTGCCGGTAATCGCCGAACGAGCAGCTGCCATGTCACGCCTCATCCAATAGGTCCAAAGCGCCCTGCCGTGCCGCCTCGTTGTCCGCTTCAACATAAGCCGCTACACGGGCGAATCGTCTTTGGATATCACCGGGAGAAGCGCCGCCTCGCTCCGTAGACCATGAAAAGCGGTGTATACCGGTGGACCGTTTGGCGAGTATTGATACTCCATAGCACCGATGGTAGCTCCTCAACCCAGCACCCTGGTGTTCTCTCAGAACGGAACGAAGTCGGGTTTGATGCCTCGTAAGATCTCTTGATTAGCTCGTTCTTCCTGCCCGCTGGATGGGGTGAGCCATCGATGACACGCTGCGGATGTGCTCACGCTCACGTAACTCTTTCATAGCACCCTTGGATAAATTAGTACCATTATCGAATGATACTGTGGAAAGCCAAACCGAAAATCACCTTTTGATGAAGCGCACCATTGTTGCCGCATCACACTTTGCCGACAGCTCGCTTCAACCCACTTGGTGAATTTGTCCACCGCCATCAACAGTGGGTCTTCTTATCCTTGGATCGCTTAAATGGTCCGACCATATCTAGCCCCCAAGTTGCAAACGGCCACGTTATTGGGATCATCCTCAATTCTTGCACCGGTACATGAGCACGCCGAAAATTTCGACATCCATCACACCGCTTAACCAAGTCCTCCGCATCAGCGTGTGCGATCAACCGGTAAAAACCGTGACGGAATGCCTTTGCCACGTGGACTTTGAGCGGCGTGATGTCCACAATCCCTTCATGAATTTCTCTTAAGATTTCACAGCCTTCCTCAGGGGAAACACAACGTTGAAACGCCCCTGATACACTGCAATGATGCAACTCACCATTAAGAATCGTCATAGATTTGGAGCGCCGGATTATCTGTCTGGCCAGAATCTCATCTTCTGGCAACTCCCCTCGAGTCATATACGCGAGAAAAGGAATCGTCCAATCCGGAATAGCATGTAATCTGCCACCAACCGAGCCTCCGGATCAGAATAGCCAAACCGCTTCACCGGGGAGCCGGATCGACGGGTTGTGCAAGATGTCCAAAAGACATTAGGCGGACCGGTTTACGCCGAGAACCCAACCGCTTAAAGCGTCCGCGCCGTTCTTCGGCGATCCACATGATCCACTTGATAACCCTTGAAGCAACCTGCGATATTATCCACTTCCCGACGATATGCGGCCATAAGCGGTCCTTAGAGTCCCAAGTGCCGATACTTGCCGAGCTACCAGTCCGAATCACCAAAACACTTAACCCGCTTAAGTTCATCTCCTTAGCCATCCGGAGGCCATGGAGCAAGGCTTCGTACTCAGCTGCATTATTAGTACAAGGGAACATTAAACGGAGAACGAATAAAACTTATCACCCGTGGGGAAGTTAAAACGATCGCAGCCCCGAGCCTTCCAACCGCTGGATCCGTCGAAATGAATAGTCCAATATGTGTGATCCGCTTCTCCTCTGGCGCTTGTAACTCCGTCCGGTCATTAATGAAATCAACAAGTGCTTTTGACTTCACCTTTGTGCGTGGTATATACTTTAGTCCATGCGCCCAAGCTCGATGGCCCATTTGCAATCCGCGATCGCCTCCGGTTCAGATGATATCACCCAAAGGAGCTGAATCGACCATCGTGATAGGGTGCCCTTGGAAATACTGCTTTAGTTTCCGACTGGCCATAAAAACACCGTAGACTAGCTTCTGCCAATGCGGATACCTTTGTTTGGACTCAATAAGTACCTCACTGATATAATAAACCGGCCGCTGAACCGGATATTCCTTGCCTGCCTCCTTGCGCTCTACCACAATAGCCACGCTTACTGCTCGAGCATTGGCTGCCACATATAACAATAGCGGCTCCTTGTCAACCGGAGCCGCAAGAACAGGCGGATTGGCCAATTGCCGCTTTAAATCCTCAAATGCTTCGTCAGCAGCCGGACTCGCATTTAAATTATCATTTTCCTCAAAGATTCGGTATAAGGGAATGGCCTTCTCTCCGAGGCGGCTGATAAACCGGCTCCACGCAGCGATTCTGCCCGCCAGACGCTGAACATCATTGATACACTTCGGTTTAGCCAAAGAAGTAATAGCTTTAATTTTCTCCGGATTAGCCTCAATTCCCCTGTTAGACACCAGAAACCCCAATAACTTGCCTGCCGGAACACCAAAAACGCACTTGGCCGGATTAAGCATCATTTTGTAAATGCGCAAGTTGTCGAAGGTTTCCTTCAAATCGTCCACCAGTGTCTCCTTTTGTCTTGATTTCACCACAATATCATCCACATAAGCATGCACATTGCGGCCGATCTGTGTATGCAAGCAATTCTGCACACACAGCTGGTAAGTAGCCTGGGCGCTTTTGAGCCCAAAAGGCATAGATACATAGCGAAGGCTCCAAAGGGAGTTATAAACGCTGTTTTTCCTGGTCCTTAACCGCCATTTTGATCGATGATATCCGAGTATGCATCCAAAAAACTTAAACGCTCAAATCCTGCCGTGGCATCAATAATCTGATCAATGCGGGGGAGGGCAAAAGGATCCGCTGGACAGGCTTTGTTAAGATCTGTGTAGTCCACACACATACGCCAGGTGCCATTTTTCTTAAGGACCAGCACCGGATTAGCAAGCCACTCTGGATGAAACACCTCAATAATAAAGCCAGCCGCCAAAAGCCTGGCTACTTCCTCTCCAATGGCTTTGCGCCTTTCTTCGTTAAACCGGCGGAGGAACTGTTTCACCGGTTTATACTTAGGATCCACATTAAGTGTGTGCTTAGCGAGTTCCCTCGGTACACCTGGCATGTCAGATGGCTTCCATGCAAAGATATCCCGGTTCTCACGGATGAACTCGATGAGCGCGCTTTCCTATTTGGGATCCAGGTTGGTACTGATAGTGAACTGCTTGGACGAATCGCCTGGCACGAAGTCAACAAGCTTGGTCTCAGCTGCCGATTTAAACTTCAGATCCGATTCATGCTCTGTAGTTGGCTTCTTTAAAGGGGTCATATCTGCCGGATCAACGTTGTCCTTATAGAACTTCAACTCTCTCGTAGGGCAGACAGCCTCCGCATAAGCTGCATCACCTTCCTCACATTCCAAAGCAACTGGCGGCTTCCATGCACCGTTATCGTTCCTTTGTAACCCGGCATTTTGAGCTGTAAGTAGATATAACAAGGTCGTGCCATGAATTTAGCATAAGCTGGCCGCCCAAACAAGGCATGATATGGACTCGGATTTTCACCACTTCAAAGGTTAGCTTTTCGACCGGAATCGTGCTCGTCTCCAAAAGCCACATCCGTGGCTATCTTACCAACAGATAAGCAGATTTGCTCGGTACTACACCATGGAACACCGTATTGGACGATGCGAGATCCTTGTCCGTTAGACCCATGCGACGGAAAGTTTCATAGTATAATATATTAATACCGCTTCCTCCATCCATAAGTACCTTAGTGAATTTATAGCCCCCACCGAGGGTCTACCACCAATGCCACCGTGACCGGATTATCAACCCGGGGATGGTCCTCTCTCCATCCACGATAGGCTGCTCGACCAACGTAAATAACGCGGCAAGGCCGGTTCAACAGAATTTCTCGCCCGCCAGAAGCTTACGATCTCGCTTGTCCAAACTGGTTGTGAAAACATGATACCGCCCACTATTCAACTGCTTTGGTTGGCTCTAATAACCCAGTCTTTATTCTGCTGCCGCCACCCCGATTATTTCGACTATTGTGACCGCCTTGATTAAGCCCACGAACGAAGCTCCATCGACCCGCCCATGGAAACCGGATCTGAACCGCCACCGACCCTGGTCATACCGAAAGCATTGGAATTTTGAACTCTGCATAATATAACAGATCTTTCCAGAGATGGTTCGATGGGGACTCCTTCGTCCCGTGCTTGGGGCAAGGTTGATTCAATAAATAATTCAAACGGCTCGTATAGGATTTTGGCCCCGATTCGCCTTGCCTCTGCGCCGCGGCCCTCTGTCCTGCGCATTAGTGTTGGCTACGAAATCCGGGTTGCCATCGGCCTTGCGCTTGCCTCCGTTTCCATGACCCGCCGGTTTGTACTGCTGCCCCTTGGAGTTGCCGTTCTTCTTTCCCTTCCTCGCTTCATCATCATCGCCTCGGGATCCTTGGTACCGTCCGAATCAGCATACTTCACTAAAGCGCCATGAGGGTTCCCATGTCATTCTGTAACCGCTTCATCCGCCCCAATTTTAATTTTAAAGGCTCAAACCGCGTTTCCTTCTAATGTTAAGATCGCAGAATCAGCGTTGATCCGTTAGAGGAGTGCAAAATCTCGAAACACGGCGTACTCCAACGGGTTGTTGACTCCTTCCTCCTCGGACACAAGCCGCCAGGTCTACTATGGACTTGGGCTGCTTACACGTATCCTTGAAGTTACGATAAACCGGCCCGTAACTAGGCCCATGAGCTGATAGAATTGGGCGGTAAGCTCTTCAACCAAGTACGGGCCGTGCCTTCCAGCATCATGGTGAAGTACTTTGCACATGCGGTCTCATCAACATCTAGCATCTCCATGGCCATCTCATAACTTTCAACCCATGCTTCAGGGGACAGATCTGCGGTGTAATTCGGCACCTTGCGTGGACCCTTAAAATCTTTTGGCAGACGCACATTGCGTAAAGCGGGGATTAAACAGGGCACCCCTAAAGCGGATGCGACTCCTGGTCCGGCGAAGGTAGTAGGGCGAGCCGGTGTATGTTGACCCGCGTCATCCTGTGCTGCTAACTCGGCTTCCCTGCGTGCCCGGGCCCGATCCACCACCTCCTGAGCATCACGAATGCCACCCATCTGGTGATTGCCTCGGGCCGCTTCACGGTCCCGAGCGTTTCTTGATATGGCCGGTTCATCCATACGCCGCTTGTAGCTTCGCTTGACGGGCGAGTGAATCCGATCACGGCTGTATGAATACGCCTCGCTGGATCAGCGCAGTCCGAGAAGCTCCTTAACCCGGCGTGTCTCAACCGCCAGGGGAATCTCCTTCGATCGATAGCCTCCAATCGCGGCGGCGGCCGCAACAAGGTTGTCCATAGGATTGGAGTAATGACCTGGGGGTGTCTGTACCGGCGGAGGAACCATCATGTTCTGCTGCGGAGGCTCCATCAGGCGTGGTTGGACCGTCGCTCCTGCTCCTGGTGCCTCAATCCGGTTTGCCTCCCTGTGCTGGGGCGGGTTACTGGGTCCGGCTCCCGGAGTCTGAAAGAGATTTCTAGGATCAAATCCTAATGGCAGGTGTGATCTATATTTCCGCTTCAACACCTCCTGCGATGCACTCTGGTCAAGCATGAGTTTGTAAGTCTGTGCGTCCAGAGCGGCCCGCTCTGCGGCCATACGCTCCTTCTCTGACGCTAGATCCGCTTTGGCTTGCGTGATCTGCTCTCTCACCTTTGCAATTTCTGCATTATGAGCCTCCTGATCCGCCGGGTTGTCATCCGCCATAAGCGCTGCTAATGCATCAAATAGATCTCGACAGAACTTGAACCGTGGCGGCGCACCGCCTCTCGCCGCCGCCGCCGCTTTGAACGGAAAGCATCGCTGCCGCGTTGAAGAGTGGTTCGCTGCTGCGCATCGCCATGAATACTCCAACCCGGTTGAGGCGGCTTGGGGGTCCGGAATCTCGTCACCGTCGGAACAGCCCTCGATCATATCGCCTCGCTGCTGGTACAATGACTCGGTCTCTCCGTCGAAGATTCATCGCCGAATAAACGACGGTCTCACTACCGTGTTACAACCGCGCCGTGCTCTCCTCCATGGATGACTCCAACGAAGACATGCTTCACGGCTGGTTTAACTCGGGCAGGTCGCGCGACACCGAGCCGCCTCGATGAGGTCGGTGCAGATGTCGGCTCAGCCCGTGCTCCCGATCTTGCCGATGAAAACGTATGCCGCCGAAGGGGACCCGTATCCGCACTCGATTGAATCGCCTCGACCCCATCCGGCGTCGTCGATGTAGATCCGGCCGCGACGACTCTTGGTCATCCGGCCCACGACGTAGCCTTCGAGTCTTTTGAGCTTGCCCTCCAAGATCGTTAAACCATCGTGCGATTGCCCCACGGTGGGCGCCAACTGTCGTGGATTTGTCACGGCAGATGTCCTAGCGTAAGGACTTAGTCGTGGAGCCATCGCTACGGGTTTACTTGAAGGGGTTAAAGCGGACACAAAGACACAAGGGTTTTATACTAGTTCGGCCCCTTCGATGAAGGTAAAAGCCTACGTCTAGTTGTGATGGAATTGATGTAGTCTTGATGGCTAGGGAGCAAACAAGCTTCGCTTAGGCTCGAGTTGTGGTTGTCGTCTTTGAACCGTCGCCGGTCGCCCCTTATATACACGAGTGACGCCCGTCGGTTCATAGAGTCCCAACCGGTTCATACTCGTATCCCGGTTGGTATCTCTCTATTACTAACTTACAATACAAGATATACATCAGGCCGGTTTACGGCTACAAGTTCTAAACCGACTACAGGCCTTGGGCCTTTCTCTGCTTATACCACTAACGGAGTTAATCCGGCCCAAGCTGGCCGGTTTACACCTAGTGGTAATATCCCCAACAATTTCAGAGTGAAGTGGAAAATCATCGTAACAAGAAAATAAAGTTTCTGCAATCTGATCGTGGAGGAGAATATTTGAGTTACGAGTTCGATCTTCATTTAAAACAATGTGGAATAGTTTCACAACTAATGCCACCTGGAACACCACAGCGTAATGGTGTGTCTGAACATCGTAACCATACTTTATTGGATATGGTGCGATCTATGATGTCTCTTACTGATTTACCGCTATCGTTTTGGGTTATGCTTTAGAGACGGCTGCATTCACGTTAAATAGGGCACCATCAAAATCCGTCGAGACGACGCCTTATGAACTGTGGTTTGGCAAGAAACCAAAGTTGTCATTTCTCAAAGTTTGGGGCTGCGATGCTTATGTGAAAAAGGTTCAACCTGATAAGCTTGAACCCAAATCGGAGAAGTGCGTCTTCATAGGATACCCAAAGAAACTGTTGGGTACACCTTCTATCATAGATCCGAAGGCAAGATATTCGTTGCTAAGAATGGATCCTTTCTACAGAAGGAGTTTCTCTCGAAAGAAGTGAGTGGGAGGAAAGGATAACTTGATGAGGTAATTGTACCTTCTCCTGAATTGGAAAGTAGTTCATCACAGAAATTGGTTCCAGTGATTCCTACACCAATTAGTGAGGAAGCTAATGTTGACGGTAATGTTATTGTCTACAAAGCTTGACTTGTTGCAAAAGGTTTTCGACAAGTTCAAGGAGTTGACTATGATAAGACTTTCTCACCCATAGTGATGCTTAAGTCTATCCGAATCATGTTAGCAATTGCCACATTTTATGATTATGAAATTTGGCAGATGGATGCCAAAACTGCATTCCTGAATGGATTTCTGGAAGAAGAGTTGTATATGATGCAACCATAAGGTTTTGTCAATCCAAAGGGTGCTAACAAAGAGTGCAAGCTCCAGCGATCCATTTATGGACTGGTGCAAGCCTCTCGGAGTTGGAATAAATGCTTTGATAGTGTGATCAAAGCATATGGTTTTATACGGAGTTTTGGAGAAGCCTGTATTTACAAGAAAGTGCACTACAAAAAAAAGACACATCCGTGACATTTTGGGCCGAATGAAATTTTTTTCTGTCATACTTATGACACTTCTATGACGATAATTGTGACAAAACCGGTATCATCATAGATGTGGTGGGCTCCTACTTATGACAAAAATCATGATGAAAATGGGATTTTCGCCCTGGGCGGGCCGGAGACGCAGCTGCATGACATTCTTTGGGCCGCCCATGACGGAAAAACATGGTAGAAGCGAGGCGAGGAAAATTTCGTGGAGTTCCTGTTACGGTGGGAGGTCGGGGCCGAGCGATGCACGCTTTTCTCTCACACGCACGCTGTGGCGTGTGTGCGGCGTTCTAATCAACCCGAAGCGAGGCATTGGGCTCTAATCGAACCCGAGCGACATTGCTGCGCAGCTAAGCATAATCGAACCCGAGCGACCAATCGATGGTCGTTAATCGAACCCGATCGAGCGATTCTTCGCCATCGCCGCTAATCAAGCCGATCGATGCCTCTGGATGAACAGTGAGTGTTGTGGGTGGGTGGATGAACAGTGAGAGGTGGGGGTGGATGAACAGGACCCGTGGCGTTGCCTCTAGATGAACAGGACCCCGATCAATCGAGCCGGTTGGGGCTGGATGAATAGGACCCCGTGGAGGGCTGGATGAACAGGACGACCCCGTGGAGGGCTGGATGAACAGTAGATGGTGCAGGGGTGCCCGTGGAGGGGTGGTTGAACAGTAGCCGGTGAAGTAGAGCGCGGTGGAGGCTGGATGAACAGGAGCCCGTGGAGGCTAGAGGAGGTCGACGGTGGAGATGAACAGTATCCCGTGGAGTCCTGTTTTGCGGTACGCTGATGTCTACTACACAACCTTCTTCTTGCAGACGTTGTTGGGCCTCCAAGTGCAGAGGTTTGTAGGACAGTAGCTGCTACCTCTTGAGCACTGCGTTGGATTTCCCCGAAGAGGAGAGGATGATGCAGCAAAGTAGCATGAGTATTTCCCTCAGTTTTTGAGAACCAAGGCATCAATCCAGTAGGAGGCCATGCACAAGTCCCTCGTACCTACACAAAACGATAGCTCCTCGCAACCAACGCAATTAGGGGTTTTGAATCCCTTCACGGTCACTTACGAGAGTGAGATCTGATAGAGATGATAAATAATATTTTTGGTATTTTTGGTATATAGATGCAAAGTGAAAAGTGAAAGGCAAAGTAAAAACAAAGCAAGTAATAAAGTAATGGAGATTGATATGATGAGAATAGACCCGGGGGCCATAGGTTTCACTAGTGGCTTCTCTCAAGAGCATAGATATTCTACGGTGGGTGAACAAATTACTGTTGAGCAATTGATAGAATTGAGCATAGTTATGAGTATATCTAGGTATGATCATGTATATAGGCATCACGTCCAAGACAAGTAGACCGAAACGATTCTGCATCTACTACTATTACTCCACTCATTGACCGCTATCCAGCATGCATCTAGAGTATTAAGTCAAAAACAGAGTAACGCCTTAAGCAAGATGACATGATGTAGAGGGATAAATTCATGCAATGTGATAAAAAAAACCCATCTTGTTATCCTCAATGGCAACAATACAATACGTGCCTTGCTGCCCCTTCTGTCACTGGGAAAGGACACGGATTGAACCCAAAGCTAAGCACCTCTCCCATTGCAAGAACTACCAATCTAGTTGACCAAACCAAACGGATAATTCGAAGAGACTTGCAAAGATAACTCAATCATACATAAAAGAATTCAGAGAAGATTAAAATATTATTCATAGATAAGCTGGATCATAAACCCGCAATTCATCGGTCTCAACAAACACACCGCAAAAAGAAGATTACATCAAATAGATCTCCACGAGAGAGGGGGAGAACATTGTATTGAGATCCAAAATGAGAGAAGAAGCCATCTAGATACTAGCTATGGACCCGAAGGTCTGAAGTAAACTACTCATACTTCATCGGAGGGGCTATGGTGTTGATGTAGAAGCCCTCTATGGTGGATCCCCCTCCGGCGGAGCTCCGGAACAGGCCCCAAGATGGGATCTCGTGGATACAGAAGGTTGCGGTGGTGGAATTAGGTTTTTGGCTCCTGTTCTGATCGTTTGGGGGTACGTAGGTATATATAGGAGGAAGGAGTACGTCGGTGGAGCAACAGGGGGGCCACGAGGTAGGGGGGCGCACCCTAGGGGGGGCACGCCTCCCACCCTCGTGACCGCCTCTCTTACTTCTTGGAGTAGGGTCCAAGTCTCCTGGATCGCGTTCGGTGAGAAAATCACGTTCCCGAAGGTTTCATTCCGTTCGGACTCCGTTTGATATTCCGTTTCTTCAAACACCGAAATAGGCAAAAACAAAGAATTCGGCTGGGCCACGGTTAATAGGTTAGTCCCAAAAATAATATAAAAGTGGAAAATAAAGCCCAATATAGTCCAAAACAGTAGATAAAGTAGCATGGAGCAATCAAAAATTATAGATACGTTGGAGACGTATCAGGCATCCCCAAGCTTAATTCATGCTCGTCCTCGAGTAGGTAAATGATAAAAAGAGAATTTTTGATGCAGAGTGATACTTTGGCATAATTTCAATGTAAATCTTCTTAATTGTGGCATGAATATTCAGATCCGAAAGATTCAACACAAGAGTTCGTATTGACATAAAAATAATAATACTTCAAGCATACTAATCAAAGCAATCATGTCTTCTCAAAATAGCATGGCAAAAGAAAGTTCATCCCTACAAAATCATATAGTTAGGCTATGCGTCATTTTCGCCACACAAAGATGCTCCCAACTTCTATACCCCCGATGTCAAGCCAAGCAATTGTTTCGTACTTAAATAATCTCAAGCTTTTTCAACCTTCACGCAATACATGAGCATGAGCCATGGATATAGCACTATGGGTGGAATAGAATATGATGATGCGGATTGTGTGGAGAAGACAAAAAAAAAAGAGAAAGTCTCACATTGACGAGGATAATCAAAGGGCTATGGAGATGCCCATCAATTGATGTCAACATGAGGAGTAGGGATTGCCATGCAACGGATGCACTAGAGCTATGTATGCTCAAAAGAAAACTAGTGGGTGTTCATCCAACTCGCTTGCTCATGAAGACCTAGGGCATTTGAGGAAGCCCATTGTAGGAATATACAAGCCAAGTTCTATAATGAAAATTTCCCACTAGTATAAAAAGACAACTTATGAGACTCACTACATGAAGAACAAGGTGCTACTTGGAAGCACAATATATGAGACTCACTACATGAAGAACAAGGTGCTACTTTGAAGCACAAGTGTGGAAAAAGAGATAGTAGCATTGGCCCTTTCTTTTTCCTTTTTTTTCTTTGGCCTTTCTTTTTTTTCTTTTTGGCCTTTCTCTTTTTTTCCTTTTTTTGGGACAATGCTCTAATAATGATGATCATCACACTTCTATTGATTACAACATAAGGATTACAACTCGAAACTAGAACAAGATATGACTCTATATGAATGCCTCCGTGATTTGCGGGATGGTGCAATGAATCAAGAGTGACATATATGAAAAATAATGCATGGTGGCTTTGCCACAAATACGATGTCAACTACATGATCATGCAATGGCAATATGACAAAAGTAATGTATGTCATTAATATGATGATGGAAGTTGCATGGCAATATATCTCGGAATGGCTATGGAAATACCATGATAGGTAGGTATGGTGGCTGTTTTGAGGAAGATATAAGGAGGTTTATGTGTGATAGAGCGATCGTATCACGGGTTTGGATGCACCGTGAAGTTTGCACCAACTCTCAAGGTGAGAAAGGGCAATGCACGGTACCGAAGAGGCTAGCAAAGGCGGAAAGGTAAAAGTGCGTATAATCCATGGACTTAACATTAGTAAAAAGAACTCATATACTTATTGCAAAAATTTAGAAGTCATCAAAAATCTAGTACTACGCGCATGCTCCTACGGGGATAGATTGGTAGGAAAAGACCATCGCTCGTCCCCGACCGCCACTCATAAGGATGCACAAGCCAGGTGCACTTCATGTTTCAAATTTGTTACACAATTTTAACCATACGTGCATGCTACGGGACTTGCAAACTTCAACACAAGCATTTCTCAAATTCACAATTACTCAACTAGCACGACTTTGATATTATCACCTCCATATCTCAAAACAATTATCAAGCATCAAACTTATCTTAGTATTCAACACACTCAAAAGAAAGTTTCACATATCTTGAATACCAAGTATATTAATATTAAGCAAATTACCATTCTATTGACGACTCTCAAAATAATCTAAGTGAAGCATTAGAGATCAATAGTCTCTTTAAAACAAATCCTCCATCGTGCTCTAAAAGATCTAAGTGAAGCACTAGAGCAAAAATTATCACGCTCAAAAGATATAAGTGAAGCACATAGAGTATTCTAGCAAATTCCAATTTGTGTATGGCTCTCTCAAAAGGTGTGTACAGCAAGGATGATTGTGCTAAATGTTGGAAATATGCCCTAGAGGCAATAATAAAAGTATTATTATATTTCAATGTTCATGATAATTGTCTTTTGTTCATGCTATAACTGTGTTATCCGGAAATCATAATACACGTGTGAACACTTAGACCCCAATATGTCCCTAGTGAGCCTCTAGTTGACTAGCCCGTTGTGATCAATAGATGGTCATGGTTTCCTGACTATGGACATTGGATGTCGTTGATAACGGGATCACATCATTAGGAGAATGATGTGATGGACAAGACCCAATCATAAGCATAGCATAAAAGATCGTATAGTTCGTTTGCTAGAAGCTTTGCCAATGTCAAGTATCTATTCCTTCGACCATGAGATCGTGCAACTCCGGTTACCGTAGGAGTGCCTTGGGTGTATCAAACGTCACAACGTAATCGGGTGACTATAAAGGTGCATTACAGGTATCTCCGAAAGTATCTGTTGGGTTGACATGGATCGAGCGGGATTTGTCACTCCGTATGACGGAGAGGTATCTCCGCCCACTCGGTAATGCATCATCATAATGAGCTCAATGTGACCAAGGTGTTGGTCACGGATCATGCATTACGATGACGAGTAAAGTGACTTGTCGGTAACGAGACTGAACGAGGTATTGGGATACCGACGATCGAGTCTCGGGCAAGTAACGTACCGATTGACAAAGGGAATTGCATACAGGGTTTGATAGAATCCTCGACATCGTGGTTCAACCGATGAAATCATCGAGGAGCATGTGGGAGCCAACATGGGTATCCAGATCCCGCTGTTGGTTATTGCCCGAGAGTCGTCTCGGTCATGTCTGCGTGTCTCCCGAACCCGTAGGGTCTACACACTTAAGGTTCGGTGACGCTAGGGTTAGTAGGAAGACTAGTATGTGAATACCGAATGTTGTTCGGAGTCCGGATGAGATCCCGGACGTCACGAGGAGTTCCGGAAGGGTCCGGAGGTAAAGAATAATATATAGGAAGTGGTGTTTCGGCCATCGGGAAAGTTTCGGGGGTTACCGGCAAAGTACCGGGACCACCGGAAGGGTCCCGGGGGTCCACCGGGTGGGGCCACCCATCCCGGAGGGCCCCATGGGCCATAGGGGGAAGGGAACCAGCCCACAGGGGGCTGGTGCGCCCCCCTAGGCCCACCCCCTGCGCCTAGGGTTGAAACCCTAGGGGTGGGGGGGCGCCCCACCTGGCTTGGGGGGCACTCCACCCCCTTGGCCGCCGCCCCCCCCTTGAGATTGGATCTCCAGGGGCCGCCACCGGGGCCTATATAAAGGGGGGGAGGGGCTGCTGTACACATCTCCCAAGGCGCAGCCCTCCCTCCCCAACACATCTCCTCCTCCGTAGAGCTCGGGCGGCCATGTCGAATATTGCATCACCACCATCACCACGCCGTCGTCTTTGCCGGTGGTGCCGTCTTCCTCAACCTCTCCTTCCCCTTGCTGGATCAAGAAGGAGGAGACGCCGCTCGTCCCGCACGTGTGTTGAACGCGGAGGTGCTGTCCGCTCAGCACTTGGCATCGGTGATCTGAATCACGCTCGAGTACGACTCCATCATCACCAAGCAAGCTTCCGCACGCGATCTACAAGTGGTATGTAGATGCAAACTCTCTCCCGTTACTCGTTGCTTAGATGAACTCATAGTTGGATCTTGGTGAAACCGTAGGAAAAATTTTAATTTTCTGCAACGTTCCCCAACAAGTGGCATCATGAGCTAGGTCTATGCGTAGTTCTCTAATGCACGAGTAGAACACAAATTTGTTGTGGGCGTTGATCTTGTCATCTTACTTGCCCCTACTAGTCTTTTCTTGCTCAACGGTATTGTGGGATGAAGCGGCCCGGACCAACCTTACACGACGCTACGTGAGACCGGTTCCACCGATCGACATGCACTAGTTGCATAAGGTGGCTGGCGGGTGTCTGTCTCTCCCACTTTAGTTGCAGCGGATTCGATGAACAGGGCCCTTATGAAGGGTAAATAGAAGTTGACAAAATCACGTTGTGGTGATTCGTAGGTAAGAAAACGTTCTTGCTAGAACCCAATCGCAGCCACGTAAAAGATGCAACAACAACTAGAGGACGTCTAACTTGTTTTTGCAGCGATTGATCATGTGATATGATATGGCCGAAGTTGTGATGAATGTTGAATTGTGATGTATGAGATCATGTTCTTGTAATAGGATTCACGACTTGCATGTCGATGAGTATGACAACGGCAGGAGCCATAGGAGTTGTCTTTATTTTTTGTATGACCTGCGTGTCATTGAAGAACGCCATGTAAACTACTTTACTTCATTACTAAACGCGTTAGTCATAGAAGTAGAAGTAGTCGTTAGCGCGACAACTTCATGAAGACACGATGATGGAGATCATGATGATGGAGATCATGGTGTCAAGCCGGTGACAAGGTGATCATGGAGCCCCGAAGATGGAGATCAATGGAGCTTGATGATATTGGCCATATCATGTCACAACTATATATAATTGCATGTGATGTTTATTATGTTTTTACATCTTGTTTACTTAGGACGACGGTAGTAAATAAGATGATCCCTTATAAAAATTTCAAGAAGTGTTCTCCCCTAACTGTGCACCGTTACTACGGTTCGTCGTTTCTAAGCACCACGTGATGATCGGGTGTGATGGATCCTTACGCTCACATACAACGGGTGTAAGACAGATTTACACAGCGAAAACACTTAGGGTTAACTTGACGAGCCTAGCATGTGCAGACATGGCCTCGGAACACGGAGACCGAAAGGTCGAACACGAGTCGTATGGAAGATACGATCAACATGAAGATGTTCACCGATGATGACTAGTCCGTCTCACGTGATGATCGGACACGGCTAGTCGACTCGGATCGTGTAACACTTAGATGACTAGAGGATGTCTAATCTAAGTGGGAGTTCGTAATTTTGATTAAGAACTTTATTATCATGAACTTAGTCTAAAACCTTTGCAAATATGTCTTGTAGATCAATGGCCAACGCTAATGTCAACATGAACTTCAACGCGTTCCTAGAGAAAACCAAGCTGAAAGATGATGGCAGCAACTATACGGATCGGGTCCGAACACGAGGATCATCCTCATAGCTGCCAAGAAACAAGATGTCCTAGAAGCACCGTTAGGTGATCCACTGTTCTCCCAAAGCACGCAAGACGATTTGAACGTCTGGCGGACTCGCTCGATGATTACTCCCTCGTTCAAAGGCGGTATGCTCTACAGCTTAGAACCGGGCTCCAAAAGCGTTTTGAGCATCACGGAGCATATGAGATGTTCAAGAGCTGAAACTAGTTTTCCAAGCTCATGCCCGGTCGAGAGATATGATGTCTCGACAAGTTCTACAGCTTGTAAGATGGAGGAAAACAGTTACATCGGTGAGCACATCCACGAAGATGTCCGGGTTGCACGCTTCAGATGACCCAGTTGAACATTAACCTCCCGGATGAGGCGGTCATTGACAGAATCCTCGATCGCTCCCACCAAGCTTCAAGAGCTTTGTGATGAACTACAACATGCGGGGATGGTAAAGACCATTCTGAAGTGTTCTCAATGCTAAAGTCAGCAGAGGCTGAAATCAGAAAGGAACATCAAGTGTTGATGGTCAATAAGACCACTAAGTTCAAGAAGGGCAAGGGTAAGAAGAACTTCAAGAAGGACGGCAAGGATGTTGCCGCGCCCGTAAGTCTGCTGCCGGAAGAAGTCAAAGAATGGACCCAAGCACGAGATCGAGTGCTTTTATTGCAAGGAAGGGTCATCGAAGCGGAACTTCCCCAAATACTTAGCGGATAAGAAGGCCGCAACACCAAAGGTATATTTGATATACATGTAATTGATGTGTACCTTACCAAGACTCGTAGTAACTCCCGGTATTTGATACCGTGCCGTTGCTCATATTTGTAACTCACAGCAGGAGCTGCGGAATAAACGGAGACTGGCGAAGGACGAGGTGACGATGCGCGTCGGGAATGGTTCCAGAGTCGATGTGATCGCCGTCGGCACGCTGCCTCTACATTTACCTACGGGATTAGTTTTGAACCTTAATAATTGTTATTTAGTGCCAAGTTTGAGCATGAACATTGTATCTGGATCTCGTTTGATACGAGATGGCTACTCATTTAAGTCTGAGAATAATGGTTGTTCGATTTATATGAGAGATATGTTTTATGGTCATGCTCCGATGGTCAATGGTTTATTCTTAATGAATCTCGAGCGTAATATTACACATGTTCATAGTGTGGATGCGAAAAGATGTAAAGTTGATAACGATAGTCCCACATACTTGTGGCACTGCCGCCTTGGTCACATTGGTGTCAAGCGCATGAAGAAGCTCCATGCTTGATGGACTTTAGAGTCTCTTGATTATGAATCGCTTGACACATGCTAACCTTGCCTCTTAGGCAAATGACCAAGACTCCGTTCTCGGAACAATGGAGCGAGCAACCAACTTGTTGGAAATCATACATACCGATGTGTGCGGTCCAATGAGCGTTGAGGCTCATGGAGGATATCGTTATGTTCTCACTCTCACCGATGACTTGAGTAGATATGGGTATGTCTACTTAATGAAACACAAGTCCGAGACCTTTGAAAAGTTCAAGGAATTTCAGAGTGAGGTGGAGAATCAACGTGACCGAAAGATAAAGTTCCTACGATCGATCGTGGAGGAGAATATTTAAGTCACGAATTTGGCACACACTTAAGAAAATGTGGAATCGTTTCACAACTCACGCTACTGGAACACCTCAAATAAACGGTGTGTCCGAACGTCGAATCGCACTCTATTGGATATGGTGCGGTCTATGATGTCTCTTACCGATTTACCGCTATCATTTTGGGGATACGCCTAGAGACAGCTACATTCACTTTAAATAGGGCACCGCCTAAATCCGCTGAGACGACACCGTATGAATTATGGTTTGGGAAGAAACCTAAGCTGTCGTTTCGAAAGTTTGGGGATGCGATGCTTATGTCAAGAAACTTCAACTGAAAAGCTCGAACCCAAGTCGGAAAAATGCGTATTCATAGGATACCCTAAGGAAACCGTCGGGTATACCTTCTACTTAAGGTCGAAGGCAAAGTATTTGTTGTTAAGAACGGATGCTTTCTAGAGAAAGAGTTTCTCTCGAAAGAAGTAAGTGGGAGGAAAGTAGAACTCGATGAAGTACTACCTCTCGAACGGAAAGTGGTGCCGCGCAGAAACCATTCTGCAATGCCCACACCCAATGAAGAGGAAATCATTGATGATGATCAAGATACTTGGATCAAGTTACTCTTGAACTCGAAGGTCCACAAGGACACGTTCCGCACTGTGAGTGGTACGGCAACCCTGTTATGGAAATCATGTTGCTAGACAACAATGAACCTTGAACTATGAAGAAGCAATGGCGGGCCGGATTCCAACAAATGGCTTGAGGCCATGAAACCGAGATAGAATCCATGTATGAAAACAAAGTATGGACTTTGACAGACTTGTTCGATGATCGGCGAGCGATAGAAAATAAATGGATTTTAAGAAGAAGACGGACGCGGATGGTAATGTTACCATCTATAAAGCTCGACTTGTCGCTAAGGGTTATCGACAAGTTCAAGGGATTGACTACGACGAGACATTCTCTCCGTAGCGAAGCTTAAGTCCGTCCGAATCATGTTAGCAATTGCCGATACTATGATTATGAGATATGGCGATGGACGCCAAAACGGCATTCCTTAATGGACATCTTAAGGAAGAGCTGTATATGATGCAGCCGGAAGGTTTTGTCGATCCTCGAATGCTAGCAAAGTATGCAAGCTCCAACGATCCATTTATGGGCTGGTGCAAGCATCTCGGAGTTAGAACATTCGCTTTGATGAGATGATCAAAGCGTTTGGGTTACGCAGACTTATGGAGAAGCTGTGTTTACAAGAAAGTGAGTGGGAGCTCAGAGCATTTCTCCTATTATATGTAGATGACATACTCTTGATGGGAAATGATACAAAACTATGGACAGCATTAAGGCCTACTTGAACAAGTGTTTTTCAATGAAGGACCTTGGAGAAGCTGCTTATATATTAGGCATCAAGATCTATAGGGATAGATCGAGACGCCTCATAGGTCTTTCACAAAGCACATACCTTGATAAGATTTTGAAGAGGTTCAAAATGGATCAGTCCAAGAAGGGTTCTTGCCTATGTTACAGGTGTGAAATCGAGCTCAGCTCTACCACGACCACTGCAAAAGATAAAGAAGAGATGAGTGTCATCCCTATGCTTCAGCCATAGGATCTATTATGTATGCCATGCTGTGTACTGCACCGATGTAAACTCGGCCGTAAGTTTGGTTGCAAGATACCAAAGTAATCCCGCAAGGAACACCGGACAGCGGTCAAGAATATCTGAAGCACCGAAAAGGACAAAGGAAATGTTTTCGTTTATGGAGGAGACGAAGAGCTCGTCAGAAGGGTTACATCGACGCTTAGCTTCGACTCAGATCCGATGACTCTAAGTCACAAACCGGATACGTGTATATGTTGAATGGTGGAGCAAGAAGCTGGTGCAGTTGCAAGCGAAGCGTCGTGGCGGGATCTCGTGTGAAGCGGAGTACATGGCAGCCTCGGAGGCAGCGATGAAGCAATATGGGTGAAGGAGTTCATCACCGACCTAGGAGTCATACCCAATGCGTCGGGGCCGATCAAACTCTTCTCGGACAACACTGGAGCTATTGCCCTTGCAAAGGAGCCCAGGTTTCACAAGAAGACCAGCACATCAAGCGTCGTTTCAACTCCATCCGTGAAAATGTTCAAGATGGAGACATAGAGATTTGCAAAGTGCACACGGATCCGAATGTCGCAGATCCGCTGACTAAACCTCTCTCGCGTGCAAAACATGATCAACACCGTAACTCTATGGGTGTTCGATTCATCACAATGTAACTAGATTAGTGACTCTAGTGCAAGTGGGAGACTGTTGGAAATATGCCCTAGAGGCAATAATAAAAGTATTATTATATTTCAATGTTCATGATAATTGTCTTTTGTTCATGCTATAACCGTGTTATCCGAAATCATAATACACGTGTGAACACTTAGACCCCAATATGTCCCTAGTGAGCCTCTAGTTGACTAGCCCGTTGTGATCAATAGATGGTCATGGTTTCGACTATGGACATTGGATGTCGTTGATAACGGGATCACATCATTAGGAGAATGATGTGATGGACAAGACCCAATCATAAGCATAGCATAAAAGATCGATAGTTCGTTTGCTAGAAGCTTTGCCAATGTCAAGTATCTATTCCTTCGACCATGAGATCGTG
The DNA here is from genome assembly GCA_021437245.1 of Aegilops speltoides. Taxonomy (NCBI): domain Eukaryota; kingdom Viridiplantae; phylum Streptophyta; class Magnoliopsida; order Poales; family Poaceae; genus Aegilops; species Aegilops speltoides. The sequence goes on from CM038142.1 coordinate 468,065,049, forward strand.
TAACTCCGGTTACCGTAGGAGTGCCTTGGGTGTATCAAACGTCACAACGAATCGGGTGACTATAAAGGTGCATTACGGTATCTCCGAAAGTATCATTGGGTTGACATGGATCGAGATCGATTTGTCACTCCGTATGACGGAGAGGTATCTCTGGGCCCACTCGGTAATGCATCATCATAATGAGCTCAATGTGACCAAGGTGTTGGTCACGGATCATGCATTACGGCACGAGTAAAGTGACTTGTCGGTAACGAGACCGAACGAGGTATTGGGATACCGACGATCGAGTCTCGCAAGTAACGCATCGATTGACAAAGGGAATTGCATATGGGTTTGATAGAATCCTCGACATCGTGGTTCAACCGATGAAATCATCGAGGAGCATGTGGGAGCCAACATGGGTATCCAGATCCCGCTGTTGGTTATTGCCCGAGAGTCGCCTCGGTCATGTCTGCGTGTCTCCCAACCCGTAGGGTCTACACACTTAAGGTTCGGTGACGCTAGGGTTAGTAGGAAGACTAGTATGTGAATACCGAATGTTGTTCGAGTCCGGATGAGATCCCGGACGTCACGAGGAGTTCGGAAGGGTCCGGAGGTAAAGAATAATATATAGGAAGTGGTGTTTCGCCATCGGGAAAGTTTAGGGGTTACTGGCAAAATCACGGACCACCGGAAGGGTCCCTGGGTCCACCGGTGGGGCCACCCATCCGGAGGGCCCCATGGGCCATAGGGGAAGGAACCAGCCCACAGGGGCTGGTGCGCCTCAGGCCCACCCCGCGCCTAGGGTTGAAACCCTAGGGGTGGGCGCCCACCGGCTTGGGGGCACTCCACCCCTTGGCCGCCCCTTGAGATTGGATCTCTAGGGGCCGCCACACCGGGGCCTATATAAAGGGGGAGAGGGGCTGCTGTACACATCTCCCAAGGCGCAGCCCTCCCTCCCAACACATCTCCTCCTCCGTAGAGCTCGGCGAAGCCCTGCCGAGTATCTTGCATCACCACCATCACCACGCCGTCGTCTTTGTCGGTGGTGCCGTCTTCCTCAACCTCTCCTTCCCCTTGCTGGATCAAGAAGGAGGAGACGTCGCTCGTCCGCACGCGTGTGTTGAACGCGGAGGTGCTGTCCGCTCAGCACTTGGCATCGGTGATCTGAATCACGTTCGAGTACGACTCCATCATCACCAAGCAAGCTTCCGCACGCGATCTACAAGTGGTATGTAGATGCAAACTCTCTCCCGTTACTCGTTGCTTAGATGAACTCATAGATGGATCTTGGTGAAACCGTAGGAAAAATTTTAATTTTCTGCAACGTTCCCCAACACTAAACTAACAAGCAAAGACGCAAATAATACAAGACGCTCCAAGCAAAACACATATCATGTGGTGAATAAAAATATAGCTCCAAGTAAATTACCGATGGAAGTAGATTTAAAGAGGGATGCCTTCAGGGCATCCCCATGCTTTGACTTTTGGTGTCCTTGATTATCTTGGGGTGCCATGGGCATCCCCAAGCTTAGGCTCTTGCCACTCCTTGTTCCATAATCCATCAAAAGAATTCACCCAAAACTTGAAAACTTCACAACCCAAAACTCAATAGAAATCTCGTGAGCTCCGTTAGAGAAAGAAAACAAAAGACTACTTAAAGGTACTGTAATGAACTCATTCTTTATTTATATTGGTGTTAAACCTACTGTATTCCAACTTCTCTATGGATTATAAACTATTTTACTAGTCATAGGTTCATCAAAATAAGCAAACAACACACGCAAAACAGAATCTGTCAAAAACAGAACAGTCTGTAGTAATCTGTAACTAACGCAAACTTCTGGAACTCTAAAAATCCTACCAAAATAGGAAGTCCTGTACAATTTGCTTATTGAACAGAAGCAAATAGAATCAACGCAAAAGTACGTTTCTGTGATTTAACAAAATTATATTCGTGCGTGCAAAGTTTCTGTTTTTCAGCAGAATCAAATCAACTTATCATCGTAGATTATCCTATAGGTTCTACTTGGCACAAACACTAATTAAAATATAAAATCACATCTAAACAGAGGCTAGATCTAAACAGAAGCAAAAACAAAAAACAAAAATAAAATTGGGTTGCCTCCCAACAAGCGCTATCGTTTAACGCCCCTAGCTAGGCATAAAAGCAAGGATAGATCTAGGTACTACCATCTTTGACACTTGGAGAGGAGGATCTCCTTTCTATGGCATTCATTCTTCTATTTAAGTTAAGCACATGGCCATTAATGGAAGAAGTAAGATTAACCACATTACGGAAATTTGCGTCTAAACTAGACTTCATCTCTTTAATAATTTCATTTTGATAAAGGCACAAGAGAGTAGTTGATTCAACCTTATCATTCATGGGGTGCCCAAATATAGTGTCCATTCTTTCATAGGTATCTATAGCATCCCCTTCAAGAAAACCTTCTTCAAAGATGGAATCTAAAACTTGTTTGAGGAAGCGGGCAAGCCAACATAAAAACTTTTTAGGTAAATTTCAATTTGATATTGTGGTACATAACTAGCCCGAATCCTAAGTAACCTATCCCAAGCATCTTTTAAAGACTCATCAAGTAAATAGCGAAAAATTACAGAGTCATCCTTATCAAAATTATTCAAGCTCTCATTGGAGACCCCGGTGGGTCTTTCTATAGCATCATTATTTATGAGCTTAGAGAGGATAGAGGGGTTGTCCAAGGCACTAGAGCTCGGGAGAAAACACATAGTTCTTTTTTATTCGGCCATGGCAACGGGAAGGCAAACGGAAAAGAGAGAAGGATATTGGGAAAGAGAGGGCGAATAAAACGGCAAGGGTGAAGTGGGGGAGAGGAAAACGAGAGGCAAATGTCAAATAATGTAATGCGAGAGATAGGGATTGTGATGGGTACTTGGTATGGTTGACTTGCTCTTGCGTGAGCCTCCCCGGCAACGGCGCCAGAAATTCTTCTTGCTACCTCTTGAGCACTGCGTTGGATTTCCCCGAAGAGGAGAGGATGCTGCAGCAAAGTAGCGTAAGTATTTCCCTCAGTTTTTGAGAACCAAGGTATCAATCCAGTAGGAGGCCACGCACAAGTCCCTCGTACCTACACAAAACGATAGCTCCTCGCAACCAACGCGATTAGGGGTTGTCAATCCCTTCACGGTCACTTACGAGAGTGAGATCTGATAGATATGATAAATAATATTTTTGGTAGTTTTGGTATATAGATGCAAAGTGAGAAGTAAAAGGCAAAGTAAAAACAAAGCAAGTAATAAAGTAATGGAGATTGATATTATAAGAATAGACCCGGGGGCATAGGTTTCACTAGTGGCTTCTCTCAAGAGCATAGATATTCTACGATGGGTGAACAAATTACTGTTTGAGCAATTGATAGAATTGAGCATAGTTATGAGTATATCTAGGTATGATCATGTATATAGGCATCACGTCCAAGACAAGTAGACCGAAACGATTCTGCATCTACTACTATTACTCCACTCATCGACCGCTATCCAACATGCATCTAGAGTATTAAGTTAAAAATAGAGTAACGCCTTAAGCAAGATGACATGATGTAGAGGGATAAATTCATGCAATATGAATAAAACCCCATCTTGTTATCCTCAATGGCAACAATACAATATGTGCCTTGCTGCCCCTTCTGTCACTGGGAAAGGACACCGCAAGATTGAACCCAAAGCTAAGCACTTCTCCCATTGCAGGAACTACCAATCTAGTTGGCCAAACCAAACGGATAATTCGAAGAGACTTGCAAAGATAACTCAATCATACATAAAAGAATTCAGAGAAGATTCAAATATTATTCATAGATAAGCTGGATCATAAACCCACAATTCATCAGTCTCAACAAACACACCGCAAAAAGAAGATTACATCGAATAGATCTCCACGAGAGAGGGGGAGAACATTGTATTGAGATCCAAAAAGAGAGAATAAGCCATCTAGCTACTAGCTATGGACCTGAAGGTCTGAAGTAAACTACTCACACTTCATCGGAGGGGATATGGTGTTGATGTAGAAGCCCTCCGTGGTGGATGCCCCCTCCGGCAGAGCTCCGGAATAGGCCCCAAGATGGGATCTCGTGGATACAAAAGGTTGCGGCGGTGGAATTAGGTTTTTGGCTCCTATTCTGATCGTTTGGGGTACATAGGTATATATAGGAGGAAGGAGTACGTCGGTGGAGCAACAGGGGGCCCACGAGGCAGGGGGCGCGCCCTAGGGGGGGCGCGCCCCACACCCTCGTGACCGCCTCTATTACTTCTTGGAGTAGGGTCCAAGTCTCCTGGATCACGTTCGGTGAGAAAATCACGTTCCCGAAGGTTTCATTCCGTTTGGACTCCGTTTGATATTCATTTCTTCAAACACTTTGAAATAGGCAAAAACAGCAACTGGCTGGGCCTCCGGTTAATAGGTTAGTCCCAAAAATATTATAAAAGTGCAAAATAAAGCCCAATATAGTCCAAAATAGTAGATAAAGTAGCATGGAGCAATCAAAAATTATAGATACGTTGGAGACGTATCAGGCATCCCCAAGCTTAATTCCTGCTCGTCCTCAAGTAGGTAAATGATAAAAAGATAATTTTTGATGCGGAGTGATACTTTGGCATAATTTCAATGTAAATCTTATTAATTGTGGAATGAATATTCAGATCCGAAAGATTCAAGACAAGAGTTCATATTGACATAAAAATAATAATAATTCAAGCATACTAATCAAAGCAATCATGTCTTCTCAAAATAGCATGGCAAAAGAAAGTTCATCCCTACAAAATCATATAGTTAGGCTATGCTTCAATTTCGTCAAACAAAGATGTTCCCAACTTCTATACCCCCAATGACAAGCCAAGCAATTGTTTCATACTTAAATAATCTCAAACTTTTTCAACCTTCACGCAATACATGAGCGTGAGCCATGGATATAGCACTATGGGTGGAATAGAATATGATGATGGGGATTGGGTGGAGAAGACAAAAAAAGGAGAAAGTCTCACATTGACGAGGATAACCAACGGGCTATGGAGATGCCCATCAATTGATGTCAACATGAGGGGTAGGGATTGCCATGCAACGGATGCACTAGAGCTATGTATGCTCAAAAGAAAACTAGTGGGTGTGCATCCAACTCGCTTGCTCATGAAGACCTAGGGCATTTGAGGAAGCCCATCGTAGGAATGTACAAGCCAAGTTCTATAATGAAAAATTCCCACTAGTATAAAAAGACAACTTATGAGACTTAGTACATGAAGAACAAGGTGCTACTCTGAAGCACAATATATGAGACTCACTACATGAAGAACAAGGTGCTACTTTGAAGCACAAGTGTGGAAAAAGAGATAGTAGCATTGCCCCTTTCTTTTTTTTCTTTTTTTTCTTTGGCCTTTTTTTTCTTTTTGGCCTTTCTCTTTTTTTCCCTTTTTGGGACAATGCTCTAATAATGATGATCATCACACTTCTATTGATTACAACATAAGGATTACAACTCGAAATTAGAACAAGATATGACTCTATATGAGTGCCTCCGGCGGTGTACCGGGATGGTGCAATGAATCAAAAGTGACATGTATGAAAAATAATGCATGGTGTCTTTGCCACAAATACGATGTCAACTACATGATCATGTATATAGGCATCACGTCCAAGACAAGTAGACCGAAACAATTCTGCATCTACTACTATTACTCCACTCGTCGACCGCTATCCAGCATGCATCTAGAGTATTAAGTTAAAAACAGAGTAACGCCTTAAGCAAGATGACATGATGTAGAGGGATAAATTCATGCAATATGGTAAAAACCCCATCTTGTTATCCTCAATGGCAACAATACAATACGTGCCTTGTTGCCCCTTTTGTCACTGGAAAAGGACACCGCAAGATTGAACCCAAAGCTAAGCACTTCTCCCATTGCAATAACTACCAATCTAGTTGGCCAGACCAAATGGATAATTCGAAGAGACTTGCAAAGATAACTCAATTATACGTAAAAGAATTCAGAGAAGATTAAAATATTATTCATAGATAAGCTGGATCATAAACCCACAATTCAACGGTCTCAACAAACACACCGCAAAAAGAAGATTACATCGAATAGATCTCCACGAGAGAGGGGGAGAACATTGTATTGAGATCCAAAAAGAGAGAAGAAGCCATCTAGATACTAGCTATGGACCCGAAGGTCTGAAGTAAACTACTCACATTTCATCAGAGGGGCTATGGTGTTGATGTAGAAGCCCTCCATGGTGGGCGCCCCCTCCGGCGGAGCTCCGGAACAGGCCCCAAGATGGGATCTCGTGGATACAGAAGGTTGCGGTAGTGGAATTAGGTTTTTGGCTCTTGTTCTGATCGTTTGGGGGTACGTAGGTATATATAGGAGGAAGGAGTACGTCGGTGGAGCAACAGAGGGCCCACGAGGCAGGGGGGCGCGCCCAAGGGGGGGCGCCCCCCACCCTCCTGACCGCTACTTCTTGTAGTGGGGTCCAAGTCTCCTGGATCACGTTCCCGAAGGTTTCATTCCGCTTGGACTCCGTTTGATTTTTCGTTTCTTTGAAACACTGAAATAGGCAAAAAAACAGCAATTCTGGGCTGGGCCTCCGGTTAATAGGTTAGTCCCAAAAATAATATAAAAGTGGAAAATAAAGCCCAATATAGTCCAAAACAGTAGATAAAGTAGCATGGAGCAATCAAAAATTATAGATACGTTGGAGACGTATCAGTAGCAAATTTCCCTCAAGTGGATGACCTAAGGTTTATCAATCCGTGGGAGGCGTAGGATGAAGATGGTCTCTCGCAAACAACCCTACAACCAAATAACAAAGAGTCTCTTGTGTCCCCAACACACCCAATACAATGGTAAATTGTATATGTGCACTAGTTCGGCGAAGAGATGGTGATACAAGTGATATATGGATGGTAGATATAGGTTTTTGTAATCTAAAAATATAAAAACAGCAAGGTAACTAATGATAAAAGTTAGAACAAACGGTATTGCAATGGTAGGAAACAAGGCATAGGGTTCATACTTTCACTAGTGCATGTTCTCTCAACAATAATAACATAGATAGATCATATAGCAATCCCTCAACATGCAACAAAGAGTCACTCCAAAGCCACTAATAGCGGAGAACAAACGAAGAGATTATGGTAGGGTAGGAAACCACCTCAAAGTTATCCTTTCTGATCAATCAATTCAAGAGTCCGTAGTAAAATCACATAAAGCTATTCTTTCCGTTCAATCTATCATAGAGTTCATACTAGAATAACACCTTAAGACACAAATCAACCAAAACCCTAATGCCACCTAGATACTCCATTGTCACCTCAAGTATTCGTGGGCATGATTATAGGATATGCATCACACAATCTCAGATTCATCTATTCAACCAATACAAAGTACTTCAAAGAGTGCGCCAAAGTTTCTACCGGAGAGTCAAGACGAAAACGCGTGCCAACCCTTATGCATAGGTTCATTGGCGGAACCCGCAAGTTGATCACCAAAACATACATCAAGTGGATCACGTGAATATCCCATTGTCACCACAGATAAGCACGGCAAGACATACATCAAGTGTTCTCAAATCCTTAAAGACTCAATCCGAAAAGATAACTTCAAGAGGAAAACTCAATTCATCACAAGAGAGTAGAGGGCGAGAAACATCATAAGATCCAACTATAATAGCAAAGCTCACGATACATCAAGATCGTGCCATAGAGAGAACACGAGAGAGAGAGAGAGAGAGAGAGAGAGAGAGAGAGAGAGAGAGAGATCAAACACATAGCTACTGGTACATACCCTCAGCCCCGAGGGTGAACTACTCCCTCCTCGTCATGGAGATCGCCGGGATGATGAAGATGGCCACTGATGAGGGATTCCCCCCTCCGGCAAGGTGCCGGAATGGGCTCCCGAGAGGTTTTGGTGGCTATAAAGGCTTGCGGCGGTGGAACTCCCGATCTATTGTTCGCTTCTATGTTTTAGGGTATATGGGAATATATGGGTGAAAGAAGTCTGTCGGGGGAGCCTCGAGGGGCCCACGAGGGTGGAGGGCGATCCCAGGGGGGTGGGCGCGCCCCCCTATCTCGTGGCTTCCTCGACGCTTCCCTGGCTTGCACTCCAAGTTCCCGGGATTGCTTCTGTTCCAAAAATAACTTTTCCGAACGTTTCATTCTGTTTGGACTCCGTTTGATATTCCTTTTCTTCGAAACACTAAAATAGGCAAGAAAACAGCAATATGGGTTGGGCCTCCGGTTAATAGGTTAGTCCCAAAAATAATATAAAAGTGTATAATAAAGCCCATAAACATCCAAAACAGATAATAAAATAGCATGAATGTTTCATAAATTATAGATACGTTGGAGACGTATCATACGCCACACCCCTCCAGATGAACAGGACCCCCTTTCGACCGTAGCGCTCCAACACAAGTCCGTTTCGTCTGTTTTGCGGTACGCCACACCCCTCCCGATCAACAGGACCCCCGTTTCAACCGTAGGAGGTCCGTTTCCTCCGTTTTGCGGTACGCCAGACCCCTCCCGATGAACAAGATCCTGCTTCGAACGTGGCCGGTCGAACACAAGGTCGTTTCCTCCGTTCTGCGGTATGCCAGGCCTCGTTTCCATCGCCTGTTCCGTCCAAGCCAGTTGGCTCCCACGCATTCCATTGCCTCCCGATGAACACGACGCATTCTGTTGCCTCCCCATGAACACGACAATGACGCAGTTTCTCCGTTTCGACCCAGCCATGTACACGAGCCCTGGCCGTACGTATGCGCGAGTAGGCGTTCGAGGCCCCGCCCATATGTACACATACGTGGCCGTATTTTCTTTCTTGCACACTGGCCATTGTACGTATGTGTACATGCTACGTACGCGCCTCTACTACGACACGTGTGCGCCTCTACATCCACCAGTATGTATGTACACGTTCGCGACCAGAATGACAACGCTACGTACGCTTCGACCAGGTGGGTCCCGACTGTCAGGCACTTCCTTGCGTGCGAAGATGTAGCTGGTGGGTCCCAGCAGTCAGGGGGGCGAATCGTTTTTTTTTTGCCCGGACGCACTTCCTTGCGTGTGAAGATGTACCTGGTGGGTCCCAGCAGTCAGGGGGAAAATTTTTTTTGCGAAATAAAGTGGCCCGTCTGGTGCGTCCCAGCTTTCAGGTGGAGGAATAATTATTTTCCGTGTAATAAGAAGGCACTTCCTTGCTGCGGCCGTGGACCCAGCTGTCAGCCTCTCCACGTACGGTCCACGTCCGATGGAAGCCGTTCCTTGACCATGTTGACCACGCCGCGCCGAGAGCACCACGGCGATGGACGACGCCGAGGCCTAGGAAGAGGACAACGCGGAGCCGGGGAAGACGCGGCAGTGGATGCCCATGTGGAGAGGAGTACGAGGGTTCACTGGTTCGGCTGCGGTGTGAGGCTGTCGTTGCCGCAGAATAACAGGGGGTGTGGGTGAGTGGAGGGATGGCCTGGCTAGCAATGGGAGTAGTAGGGGCGGTGAGGCCTCTGCGGTAGCACAGCCGGCCACGGGAGGCAGGAGCATGAGGCACGACCGGCGCTGGTTTGGGCGGCTGGAGCAAGAAGACCAGAGGTTGAAGAAGCACTACATCCGTTGGATGGACATCGTACGGTCACTGGAGCTAGAATCGTGCATATTGACTAAGTTGACAAAGCTCTCCATCCCCGTCAACTTAGTAGGCCCACAAGTCAGCCTGCCACTATAGTGGGTCCCAGCTAGCAGGGGGAGTATTCATTTTTTATGCGTAATAAGGAGGCACTTCCTTGCATGCGAAGATATAGCTGGTGGGTCCAAGCTATCAGCGGCGGTAACATTTTTTTCGCGAATTACAGAGGCCCTTTCGGTGGGTCCCAGATGTCAGGTGGAGGAATCATTATTTTGCACGTAATAAGGAGGCATTTCCTTGCTTGCGACTGTGGACCCAGTTGTCAGCCTCTCCACGTACAGTCCACTTTAGATGCATGTCGGTCGTTGACCATGTTGACCAGGACGCGCTGAGAGCACCAGGGCGATGGACGACGGCGAGGCCTAGGAAGGGAACGACACGGAGGTAGGGAAGACTCGGCAGTTATTTCCCACACGGAGGGGAGTACGACTATACAAGAGTTTACTGGTTCGTCTGCCGTCGCCAGAGAATAACAGCAGGTGTGGATGAGTAGAGGGATGGCTAGGCCAGCGATGGGAGTATGGTGGGGCGGTGAGGCCTGCATGGCAGCACAGCCTGCCGTGGGGAGGAGGGAGCAGGAAGTCCTGCCGACGCTTGTTTGAGCGGTTGGAGCAGGAAGAGCAGAGATTGAAGAAGCACGACGGCCGTTGGATGGAAATCCAACAGTCACTGCTTGTGCATCAACCTTTTTTTTAGGAAAGCCTCAAATCTGTGGAAAACAGCATACAACCCATCTGCCATTATTTCTAATAATTTACAGACCATTTGCTAATTCTTAAGGTTTTTTTGGAGCCCATATTCTTTTTGTTAGCATTACAGCCCATATTGTGGCCACGGTTAAAAAATTATACGAAATTTTGCATATTTCGGTGCTGTCCGAACTGTTTTTAATCCTGAAATTTCAAGTCACATTCAAAATGATTTTAAAAATAAATGTATATCAATATAAAATCCAACAAATTGTCCACGCATACAAATAAATGCAATTTAAAATCTCGAAATGAAAAAAATGAAATTTGAAACTAATTGCCGGTTTGATGTGTTTTAAAAATGTAGAGCCCATTTCCCATTACTGATAGGCCATTTTCTCGGCCAGCCAAATGAAGCTCTCCTCGTCTTGAAAGTTTTGCAGCCCAACAGGCCTGACAAAGCGACTTACTTGGCAAATCACAAAAAAACTGGGTTGTGGCCGTGGACCCAGCTGCAGCCGTTGACCCAGCTGTCAGCCTCTCCACGTATAGTACTCTTCCGATGGAAGTCGGTCGTTGACCACATTGACCACGCCGCGCCGAGAGCACCAAGGCGGTGGACGACGGCGAGGCCTAGTAAGGGGACGACGCGGAGCCGGGGAAGACGTGGCAGTGGATGCCCACGTGGAGAGGAGTACGAGGGTTCACTGGTTCGGCTGCGGCGTGAGGCTGCCGTCGCCGCAGAATAACAGGGGGTGTGGGTGAGTAGAGGGATGCACTGGGCCAGCAGTGGGAGTAGTAGGGGGCGGTGAGGCCTCCGCGGCATCACAGCCGGCCACGAGAGGCAAGAGCACGCGGCACGACCGACGCTGCTTTGGGCGGCTGGAGCAAGAAGACCAGAGGTTGAAGAAGCACTATGGCTGTTGGATGGACATCGTACGATCACTAGAGCTAGAATCGTTCATATTGACTAAGTTAACAAAGCCATCCGTCCCCGTGAACTTAGTAGGCCCACAAGTCAGCCACCCACTATGGTGGGTCCCAGCTAGCAGGGGGTATTCATTTTTTGTGCGTAATAAGGAGGCACTTCCTTCCGTGCAAAGATATAGCTGGTGGGTCCGACCTGTAAGCGGGGGGGACGTTTTTTCGTGAAATACAGAAGCCCTTCCCACGTATAGTCCACGTACAGTGCGTAATAAGGAGGAAGTTTCCTTGCGTGCGACCATGGACCTCGTGGGTCCCAGCCGTTAGGCTCTCCACGTACAGTCCTCTTCTGATGACTCTCGTATGTTGACCACACCATGCTGAGCGCACCGAGGCGGTGGACGACGGCGAGGCCCAGACTAGAACGACCCGGAGATGGGGAAGACGCGGCAGTGGAGTCGCAGACAGAGAGGAGTGGGAAACATGACTGGTTCGGGTGCGGGGTGGGCCTACACTCGGCAGAGAATAACAGGAGGTGCGGAGTGGAGGGATGGTCTGGCCGTCGGCGGGGTAGCGTTTCACTGAGGAGCGCAAAACAACGTCGCTAGACGCCGAAGGCTGGAGCAGGCGGTCCCGGAAGCGCTGAGGAAGAAGACGAGAGATTGAAGAAGAATGCCGGCCGTTGGATGTAAATCCAACGCCTTCTTAGGCTTCGGCCTACTAGCCCACATGTCAGCCAGTCCATTTGTTTTTTAGTTCATTTGGTGGGCTGGGTGAAACAATGATGTAGCATCTATGCAGCCCGTTTAAATCCCATTTGCATTTTTTCTCGAAATCCGCGGACTTACTGGGCTGGGTGAAAATATCATGTTGGGCTAGACAGAGAAATGTTATAAAAACATAAACACATGATTGCACGTCTATTACTGCATTGGTCAGTAAAATCTTTGCAAGCTTATGTACGCAACCACTAGGAGTTAACTTGCCAAGTTATATATAAACAATTATTATTATTATTTTGTAAGAACTTTCAACTTACGAAATAAAATATCATTTAAATTTGATGAGTTAATAGTACGTGGGGTATTATTGTTTTTTAGGCTAGACGTGGGATAGTTGAGTTGGTTCTAGGGAAAAGTACTGGGAGAAAACTCAATTTACATCGAAAAAGAAAGTGGGAGAAAATTCAGAGACCTACTGGGTCCACCTGAGGAGGGGAATATGTTGGGAGGAAGGAGATTCAAAGCACGGCAGCCGAGTGAACTAGCTTTTTTTAACAGACAAGTGAACTAGTTACATACATAAGCAAATATCCACTAAAAAAAGCAATCAGGTTAATGGGTTCTTAAAAGAAATATTTCAGACAAAACAGATAATTACGACACATAGGCTAATGCATGAAACACTCAGATGATAAAGGTGCTTATAAACAGATAAAGTACAACATCTTGACCTTCCTGGCACGCTTGATCATGACGCTGCGGCTGTCCGTGTACTCGTCGGTTACGGGAAGCAGACACGCCCTCATCTCCAAGATCTGCATGTACATGTCGTAGCATGCATATGCGTCCTTGGCCGCGGAGGTTATGTAGGCTAGATTCAGAGGTACCTCCCACGTGTTCAGGTCCTTGGTATCATTGTCTTCTTTCATGTTGGCGTATCAGGGGTCGATGATGGTCTCGGCGAGGTCAACCACGGAGTCCTTCTCCTGCCTGTTGCTGATGATCTTGTATTGCTTCTGGATGTCGACAAGCTTGTTGCACCAGATGGCCGAATCGTCGCGTTCTTCCTTCTCTCCATCGTAGCGAAGGTGCAGTCGGCGCTGCCGATGACATGGGTGAATGCTCCAGAACCTCTGATGGACCTACAGAAGTGGTAGATGAGAACCTCGTCCCGCACACATACCTGGGCGACGGCGATCCGCTGGTCCCTGTCAGGAGACGAATGGATGGGCACAAGGTCTAGTCCTGCAACCTTATGCTTTCTCGTCCTGTAGGTACTGCTTGAACTCGGCGAGACAGAGCTTCACTGAGTCCGGATCGTTGGCTTACATCACATTCAACTTGGTGCAGCCATAGGACTGAACGGCGAACTCAAAGGGTAACTCCTTGCTGAAGTCCATATCCAGCAGGCTCACCCCTCGGATCGCCATTGGAGTCTCTTCGAGTGAACGAGTGTGTAGGCGGCGGCAGCAGTTCGTTTTTCAGCTCTTGGGGAACTGGATTCAACAGTAAACTGAGTGTGTACAGGCGACAATAGTTACTACCCCTCCCTCGTCCGCTGCATGCCCGGCAGAAGATGCACCCTCGGCGCATTCAAATGCCTCCATCAAGAAACCTACTCCGGCCACGCGTCGGTTGACGAGCGGGTCTGTATTGGTACTGTAATAACAGGAGTTAGTGGTCACTTTACTTAAATTTAATTAGCTTTAACAGAAATTTATACTTAAAACAAGCAATGCATTGGTTAGTTCTATCAGTGCCACGGGATTAACATGCACAACAATTAGAATTATTATTCTCAGGACGCACACGATCAGCACATTTGTCGCACTTTCACAAAGATAATACTACCAAATTTGAACTGTTTGTTATGGTTGTTGTCCTCTGCATCATCATGCCATGTTTCCCAGCTTGCAAGATTCGGAACCAACAAATAAGATCCAAATAATAAGTACAACAAAAATTCCTACACATCTCATTGATTTCCAGCTTGCAGGATTCAGAACCAACAAATAAGATCCAAATAATAAGTACAACAAAGATGCCTACACATCTCATTGATTCCCAGCTTGCAAGATTCAGAACCAACAAATAAGATTCAAATAATAAGTACAAAAAAGATGCCTACACATCTCATTGATTCCCAGCTTGCAAGATTCAGAACCAACCCATTAGAGACTTTTGATAAAGTGAATATCGGGATTAAATGCATCTTCGCTAGCCATGTCATACAATCAAGAACTTGGCGAATGCTCTTGACCGTCACAACATCTGTAGTTGAGTATTCCTATTTGCATAGCACAAGCAAGAAGAGTATGATTTCACTTTAATAGTGGCCTCCTTGAACTCAACCTGCAGCTCCACTAGGATGAGCTCTGCCTAGAGTTGCATGATTCAATTCATGCGCCTTTTTCTGTAGTTCACCTGAAATGAAGCAAAGATTGCATCATTCAGCTAGCAAGAAGTACTTGCTCTCGTGAGCTGGCAGGTTCTTTTTTAGTAGTTGCACTAAAATTGAGGAACATTAAGGTTGGATGTCCGGCTCATGTAAGGTGCAACTATAATTTTCCTATCCTTTTGTGCAGTTCCACTAAAATAAAGTGCCATTATGGTGACAGTGATGGCTCCATCTTGCAAAGGCTAATAAAATGTTGCACGAGATTACCAGCAGAACTTGATGGAGATTTTGGAAACTCCAATCACCATTTTGTGCAGTTCCACCAAAATTGAGAGATGCTGCCCATGTGACATTTTAGTTGAACTGCACAAGACACTCATTCCAATAAAAAGTGTTTTGTGCAGTTCACCAAAAGGTCACAATAACAACAAGGTGAAATGGATATCCCTATCTGCACAAAAAGATATAAAGTAAACAGTTGTTGGTCAATAAGAATATACGAAACATATACAAAATGAAAAGAAGCATCTTAATTATGTTCATGGTAATCACGCAAGGACAGTAGAAATTTTAAAATGTCAGCAATGCTTCATGTTACCAGAAGCATTACGATCAACAATGAGATTCCTCAAATATGGGATTACTTTAATGGTGGCATTGCTTGTTTACCAGTCACAGTAAATCAACAACAGTTAAAGAGTTGGTTTAAGGGCATGGGACCGTGGGGACACCAGGACACTCAGCAGTGTAAAGGAGCTACTTACTTATCATACTGGGGAAAATAGCAGGAGTGCCATTTGTAACACAGTTTAATTGCATCTTCTCACTGGAGGCATTAGATTAACAATAACACTGTTATACATGTCCCTAAGGTAACAGTGTGATCGCTTCATTTTACATGTTCCCTTACATTAACAACAGCAAAAGTTTGGTATAAGGACATGCCACAGTGGACGCATCAGCACAATGTACCTACAAGGAGGCATAAAGTGGTGATGCCGAGTTTGTTCATGCTATGAGGGCAGCAAACCTAATCCTGGAGACCTTGTACTATGTGAGGGCAGCAAATCTAATCCTGGAGACCTTTTACTATGTGAGGGCAGCAAATCTAATCCTGGGGACCTTTTACTATGTGAGGGCAGCAAATCTAATCTTGGAGACCTTTTACTATGTGAGGGCAGAAAATCTAATCCTGAGACCTTTTACTATGTGAGGGCAGCAAATCTAATCCTGGAGACCTTTTACTATGTGATGGCAGCAAATCCAATCCTGGACATACTATGTTGACTTGTCCACCAGCCGCCACTTTCTATCCTTTTTTCAACCAATAATAGATCTGTTCCTTATCCAGTTTGTACTGCGTTTTCCCATTATTTCCCTTTTCAACCAAGAGACCGGTTGGGTATCCGGTCTCTACTACTTTCACCATATTATTTCCTCGTTGAATCAAGTCCTAGATTCATGCTACAACTTTCCCCCCTTTCTTCGTTGTTTGAACAAAGCCCTAGATTCGAATGCATGAAGTAGCTTTACCTCTAATAATACTAAAAATTTAGGTGGCTTTGGAAGAGCTTATGGGAGTAGAAAAAGATGCACATGCAGACACGTGGGGAGCTGGGACAGTAGAGAAAGGCCGCTTTCGAAGAACTTATACCTGAGGGTTGCCGGGATGTCTGCGGCGGCAGGTCGGATCTGCGGACAATACGGCAGGGAGGAAGAAGGGTCGGAGGACCTCCCGAGTCGGCGCTGTGTCGGAGAGAACGGCACAGGCAGAGGATCGGGCCCCTCCGGCAGCTATGGGTTTCCTCCCTCGGCAGCGATGACCACGTGAACGATGCACCTTTTAGTCCTCTACACACACTGGCCGAAGGGATCCAGCCGGATCTGTGACCAGCGGTGAGCAGAGAGAAAATGTCGCTACCGCTGTCTTGTTTATATCTGGAGAGGATGAGAGAATGAAGAGAGCAACCCTAGTGAAGCAAGCACTCAGGCCCCTGCGTACATATATAGTGGAGTGATTATCTTTTTTCTCTCCACAACAAGCGTTTCAATTTGTGTATGTGGCATTAAAGAAAAGAAACTCTCTATTTAAGGTGACTACTATACGACTCCTATTTACTACTAGTAGTACTAGTGTTGTTCACTTGTGCTCCCCGCCCCTCCATTCATTGAACAACCCCACGGGTGAATAAACATACAGTAAGTACTGTATTTATATAGAACGAACACGCTTGAACTATTTTCGCGTAGTTAAAAGTTGAGGGCAGGGCTTTTCACGGGCAGTACGCGCGGCAGTTTTCGGGTAGGCGGTTTGACAGAGAGGCGAGGAGGGTGAGCGAGTGGCGGATTCTCAAACATACTGCTGGAAAGGCCGGGCTGTGCGATTTGACGGCGTGTTACTATTGGAAAGACTTGTGATATGACCACTCACTATAGTCATGAATTACTGGCGCTCCGACCGGGGTGATGCCCCCCTTCTGTTCCACGCTCTAATCTGGTGCATGACACGTCGACCCGGATGCTGGCTCTCCCACATGTTGGAGTAGTAAGAAGGAGCAAAGAATGATGCGGTATATACTAGTACTACTACTACTCAGGTCGGAGCAGTGCGAACCACGGCAGCCCAGTGAACCAGCAGTGCGAACCACGGTAGCCTAGTGAACCAGCAGTAGAAAACAATGTGGTGATATGGCCATAAAAAACAATGTGCTATAGTCCACACTGTAGCATGTATAGTAACACTCCTCTTTGTTTGGATCCCTGAGTTAGAGCTAGTTTGGGTTGAAATAGCCTCAAATTATCGAAACAAGAGGGGTTAGTTTGAGCTAGTTTGCTCTAACCCAGCTAAAAAAACTAGCCCGGTGGAGAGGTTCTAATTGGGTTAGTTATCCTTGGGGCCACTAAAAGAGAATTAAAAAAATCTCCCCTGCCCGCACCAGATCGCTCCCCCCCCTCTCGCACGACTCCTCTCTGTTCCCCATAGGGCCGCCCGCCCAAGCACTGCTCGCCCTCTCTCTCTCCTCCGGCCGCCCTCTCCTTTCGGCCTCCACCGCCCTACTCCGGCCGCCCTCTCCCTCCAGCCTTCGAAGGTCGCCCCGCTCCCCCTTCACCGGTTGTTTTTCTCCCTCTGTCGTGCATGGCGGCGGCGCATCTACCAGGGAGGTCATGAGAGGGGTGAGTTTATTCGTTCCTTCTCTGTCTCACGGCCATATCATTGATTTTGCTCGCTCTAGCGCTAATTCTGATTTGGAAAAGTAGATCCAGATCAAACTTGGTATAGATTTGTGATGCACGCATGGAATTGTTTGATGCTGCTTGAGGAGGTAATAAATCTTTCTAGAGGCCCAAAGATTCAGTTCACCTTTCTAGGTATTTCAGTTTCAGGCTTGCATTATTTCTAGAGGTCCAAAGATTCAGTTCACCTTTCTAGGTATTTCAGTTTCAGGCTTGCATTATTTCTAGAGGCCCAAAGATTCAGTTCACCTTTATAGGTATTTTAGTTACAGGCTTGCATTATTTCTAGAGGCCCAAAGATTAAGTTCCCAGTCGGCGGCAAGCGGCCCTGCTACCCATGTCGATGTCGACCTCAACTCGCAAGAGCCGGCTCGGAGGGGTTCCCGGGGCTTGGGCTCTACAGAGCCTTCCTCCAGAGCGATCATGGCGAGCTCCTCCCTCGGTGCGTGAGGGGCTCCGGGCTCCCTCCCTATCATGAATGACTTCCGTGATGAGTTAGATCATGCTTTGTTTCATGGAGTGCTTTTTTTGTGAAGCTTGATTGACGACTTGTATGTTTAAGTGGGATATCTTATTTGTATGGACAAAGTAAAAATTATCATGTTTTGCATGCTTGATTTGTAAAGATGGTTCGGTTATGTCAATTGTGAGTGGGAGGAGGCCACAGAAGAGCCGGCCACACCAAATCTAGCGGGAAATAGGGTCCAAAGTAGTCAAATGATTGAGAAAAGAGCATTTATTGTCAATCTAACCCTGCCATCCATACACCTGTTTGGTTTAGAGTGAGTTTAGGGTTAGAATCTAACTCTAACCTCTAACTGAGTTAGAGTTCTCCTCGTCTTGGTTCATCGCCATCATACTTTCCCCATTCCTGTGTTTTCAGTATCCTACGAATCAAAGAGGCCCTTTTTTGCGAGAAAAATCAAAGAGGCCCTTAGACTAGTTTAGGTTCGATCATTTTTTATAAATGTGTTATGTCCAAAATTTAATGAACGTGCTCCGGTTTCTACGAAAATAATCTGGTTTCATGTAGTAATTCATTCATTTATTTATTCTTCTGCGGGGGGTTTGCATGTAATTCGTGAGGTCTGAAATGTAAAGTACCCCGGCATATGCTCCGAGTCGTGCATGCACTACGATCCAAATGCTCTATGTCCCACATGTCGGCGAATGGGAGCACGTGGAAATAGCCTAGGAGTACATATAGGAGGATAAATGCGTGAAAAAAATGTGTACTGTGAAGCGTAGTTGCAGTTTGAAAAGGAGACCTAAAGTGATGACAGCAATAGGTCGCACGCACCCAACTAGTGGTACTAGACATACAACTAATTTTTTCCTCAAAAAAAGAGGCACGAGTGCTTAGTACTCCTATTCTATAAACACGAGTCCCATCTGACAACAGCGTCCGTGCTACAGCTAGCTCTCCTCCCTCGTTTCTCTCTTCTAATTCTAAACTCGGCCGGCGCCCGGTGGGAAGGGTGGGTTTGCTCAACTGCAGCCCCACCTCACAGTGAAAACGTTACGACTGGAATAAAAATGCCATATACTCCCTCTGTTCCTAAATATAAGCCTTTTTAGATACTTATTTCAAATGGAATACAACATACAGATGTATGTAGACATAGTTTAGAGTGTAGATTCACTCATTTTGCTCCGTATGTAGTAGTCACTTGCTGGAATCTTTAGAAAGACTTATATTTGGGAACGGAAGGAGTACTATACTAATAAAACATTAAGGCCACGAGGCGATGCAGTGCTGGTTACAGGAGGCAAGAAGAAGAGATGCATCCATCGACGACGTCCACCTCCTGGACTCAGGGCGTCGGCCCACCGAACGGCGCCTAAGTAGCAGCGGCTTTCGTGGCCAGGTCGACGTGCTTCTGAACAATGGCGTCCAAAGATTTCAGCCGCTGGAAGAAGGACAACGTCTTTCTATCCTCGCTTGCCTTGTAGTGGCCTATGTAGACGATTTCCTCGTAGACGTGGATGTGCAGGTCGACGGTTTCTTCCATGGCGAGGCGCTGCGCGGCAAGCGCGGCCTCGAGGTGCACATTCTTCGTCGCGACCTCCGGCACCTGCTGGGCCACCAGGGCTTGAAAGAGTTTGTCACCATGGAGGCCGATGAGGGTAGCAGGCAATGAGGAGCCTGGGAGCGCGGGCTGGAGCAGTACGGCAAGGTCATCCACGTGCTTTTTTATGGCGGTGAACTTGCGGATCGAGTTGACCATCATGTCGTCCATGCAAGAGGCGAAGCCGGCGTCGGCGGGGGCTACGATGCCGGCAGTCGCTAGCACCATCTGGAAACATTGCACGGTGTGGGACCACAGGCCGGCGCCTTGGATGATTTGGCCCAGCCGACTGCCGCTCGCGTCCATCGCCTCCATTGGTGCTTGTGGCTTCTGGTCACTTGGTCTTGGATTGGAGTGAGCAGTGTTGCGCAGAGACTTGGGAGTAGATGGATTGGAGTGGTGGGGCGCCTTTATTATATGAGAGTCCAAACTCTGCTGCATTCACATCGTGCTGGCTCTATTCTGCTTCTCCAATTAATTCTCTCTGCATGTAATTTAGGATGCATCATTGACCGTTTAACGTCTCGGGAACCGCTACCCTCTCCCTCCTTGGCATTCAAGCACCTATGGACCCATCGACGACGAGGTGCCTATGGTGACTTCATAAATTTTAAGATGATAGTGTCGTGCGTGTGTGCGTTTATAGGGGTGAGTGTATGCGCGTGTATATGAGCGCTTGCGTCTGTACTGTGTCAAAAAATACATAAATGTGTGTCAAAAAGAGACTAGTCAGTATACTCAATATTGTGCACGTCGGAGAGGAAAACGATAGAACTACTCAACGTATTTATTTACGGTGCAGATTCACTCATTTTGCTCCATATGTACTCCATTTCGGTGTAGTCTAGTCACTTATTGAAATCTCTAGAAAGGAAAATACTCCTTTCTGGTTTACAGGGCTATACTAGCAAGTAGTTGTACGTACTAGTACAATAGTGGGCTCACATAACAATTTTGTCTCATGCAAGAGCCTGGCTATATGCGTGCTCCAATGTTCACAACTTCCACGTTCGGTTTGCTCTTGGCTCTTCGCCTCTTCGAGAAGACGAACAATGATGTTACTACTACTGCTTCTACAGTGTCAAATCCACTGTTGCATGTCCTTCCACCGCGAGCGGGAGGGATATCTTGTTATAGAAGTACTACTAAGCAAAAGCATGTCCTCGTTTGAGAGCAACCGCGAGCATGGGCGAGGGAGAAGGCGTATAGTAGTAAAATCAAGCTTCTCCTCGTTGTACGAGTTGACGCGACACATCATAGCACTGGCCCCACATGCTTGCCTCTAAACTTGGCTGAAAGACCCGCGGTGTACAATATATTTGCTGCGACCTCTAACATTTATCCACCACAAATTAAAATATATGTGACCGTATGCATCGTTCTGATGCAGAGGCCAGGGAGTCCCCCCCTTTTTGAGAAAACAAATTAAAATATATATTCCTGTCTTGACTAGATGAGTGTGCAAACTACAATCACCAGGGTGACAGGTAGGACCAGAAGACTATTTTAATTATTTTTTAAAAACTTCGAGACGGCCACATAGCATGGAGCCGACCCCAACGATTTTAAGCTTACAGGCACAGTACATGCTATCCTAGACTATCATGACACATGAAACCGCCACACGAAGCGTCCGAGCTGCGCTTGGCTCTTCGCCTCTTCGGGAGTCGAACAATGATGGAGTACTATCGCTTTGGAGGAGTACTACAAGATGCTTCCGCCATCTCACACCGATTGAACTGCTGCATGTCCACCGCGTGGGGGGGGTGTAGTGAAAGCTTCTCCTAGTCTTGCCGGCTACCACGCCATGGGTGAGGAGGGCGCTCGCTTTTGCGTGTATGACAAAGTGGGCCCGATAGGTAGGTGGCCAACTGTCATACTGACCAAAGGCAAAAGTGATTAAGTCCGCGAGGGAGAGGATAATCAAACTTCTCGTTGATGTACGAGTTGACGCGACACATCAAAGCACTACACTCGATATATTTCAATAATTTGTGTTTACCGATGCATTAATTACAACGCATGCATGCATGCCGTGACTCCCCTTTTGATACTTGCATGTGTTGATTTAATGCACCTTGAAGTAGTATAAAATATGTGACGATAAAGCGTTGTAATGCCCTGGCCCAAGTCGAGAGATGGTTGTGCACGAGGAGGGCGAGATCATGCAGACCGAACAAGACCCGACGATGGAGCTCTCTAAGGTCTCGATGGACCTCACCGTGCTCCATCGCCTTGTGCCTCCGCCCCTTGACGCCCCGTGTATGAGGTTCGAATACACCTCGTCCGTTCGGCGGATTGAGCAAGGTGCGAGTTTCTTGATTGATGTGTTGTTCGATTGATTTCTGCGGTGCAAGGGAGGGCACTGGCTCGCGCGGATGCCGCGCCGGCGCCCCGGAACCAGCGGCGGTGCGAAGTGGCGAAGCGCGGTGGTGGCTTCGACGTGCGGAACACGGCGATGGACTCCGTTCTTTCGTCGGTGAGGTGGAGTGCCCGCACAAAGGCGTGGGCTCTACGCCACTTACCACAAGCTCGCCGATCACCGAGCGTGTGTTCGCCGCGCCGCAAATGCCCGTGCGTCCGTCTGCGGCTACGAAGGCCCGCCGTCGGCGCTACCACCACACATCGACGACCGCGCATCCCATGTCCGTGCACGGGATCCAAGACGGCAAGGTCTGCCGTACCGCAGTGCCATCGCCGAGCCACGGCTCTTCTCGTTTCGCGGAGGAGGACGGCCGACGTTTTTCTTGGTCGGCGGCGTGTTCGACATCGGGCGCGCCTATCGCCAGTCGATCGTCGCATCGTAGCGGGGCGCCGCCATCGCCGCACTACGTGGCCAATCTGTGGGCGAACGGCCCGCCGGGGGAGCCCAAAGGCACATCTCGGAGAGGGTTATCAAATGGTGAACATCAATCTTCAAATCGACATCATCTTGAGCTCAAGCCCATCTTTACAATCGTGCCACTTTTAAGCGTCAACAGTTATTTCAAACCAGGTTGAAATACGGCAATGGACCTACAGCGTGCGGGTGCGACGCCCATTACATACCCGCGCGGTCACGGAGTCACTCGAAGCATCGACCACGCGTACGTATGTGCACTCAATTCGCCTGCGCCAGGGTTGATTAAAGCAAAATATGCTTTTCTACGGTGGTGGGCTCAACGGGAAAAGTGGAACCGGACGCCGTGCCCCGGCCTCCCTACGAATTTGTCTGTCTCAGAGAGAGATGGAGCTCCGATGTGCTCCCCGTGACCTGTCATTCTCGCCGAGCTAGCAGCTAGCATCCATCCATGCCGCCCGACACCTTCAAACGTTTCAAAACCGTCGCCTTTCCTCCCGGGGCTCCTACACAAGTGGCCTCTCCACTACTGTACAAACAAAACCACGGGCAAACGCGCGCGTCACAGCTCACAGGCCGTGTGTGACTCACGGCGGTAGGCCACACATGCCCGCTCCCTCTCTCATGCACGCGACGACATCGCACGTCGCGTCGCCGCCATGCCGCCTCGAGCGCGCGCAAAAGTGACCGTTGCGCCTGGCCCGCCGCCTCCGGCCGCATTGCGCTGGCATGGTGGTGCACGGAGAATGCGTGGTCACCGCGCGCGCCGCGCCCAGCAAGTACGGCGCAGGGAAATGGAGCGGCCTGGATGGTGCGTTCTCACTGTCTTCCAGACTTGCCTGCTCGGGATTGCTCTGTCAGTCTGTCTGCTGCGTAGCATTCCTTCTTGAGGAAATGGTTACTCGCGTCTCACATTCATTGATTCACACATGCTAGTTGAACGGAGATCAGCCCGCCGGAGGATGCACGCATGAGCGTACTGCGTACTACATGCATCGGCATGGGTTCGCCGACCCAAGGCTACAGTTTTCAGCCACGTCTCTGAATTGCACTGTCACTGTGCAAAGGTAAAAGTGATCTATCAAGACGCATGGATCCCAACCCAAAAAGTTTATTCTCAATAGCAAGGCGCGCGCGGTCCTGCTTTTTGACAGCACCATGCCATGTGGGCCTCGGTACTCAGCAGGCATAGGCAGTCCTCCCGTCGTACTCCTATAGTACTAGCAGTATTGCAACGACCAAGGAGGTTCTCACAGCCCGGAAGAGAACAAAAGCCAACGATGAAAAGGTTTCAGTACACGATCTCTCATCAGCTGCTAATCACTCGACTCGAGCCTCAAGGGACAAAGAGCATGGACACGGATCGTGCAAAAGGGCCTCACCTTTGCGGCTCGCGGCGGGGCACGCTCGGCCTGCCCTGCCGCGCGCGCGCGTCTCCCAAAGCGCGGCTTCCTTTAGCTCGGCGCGGGCCGGCGAACGGGACTGCATGGCGGCATGGGCGCGCCGGCGGCATGCATGCGCGTCGTACGCTCGTCCTCCGATCGTTCCTCCAGTTTTCCCGTTGAGTCATGCTGCACGTACGACACCTCACGTCCGAGTTTTGTAGTCGGACGCATCAAACGAATCGTTGGATCAAATCAGTTTTCTAATCCACGCGGTTAATTAGGGCATCGTATCAAAATCGTACCGCAGCATTAGCTTACGATGGTCGGGGCGGGTTGCGGACGACATGTAAGGGTCGGGTTTAGAGGGATGACCAAAGCAACGGTGCACCGTTGTGGGGGCGTCAACAGGGGGGTTCTTCGTCGCTGAAGAAGGGTCGGGTTTAGAGGGATGGTGTGGTGGAACGGCCAGGGCTAGGGAGAAAGGCAACTGCAGGTGGAAGATGGCCTCCTCGGTCCTTGGATATAAATCGGATGGTGCAGAAAAAAAAAGTGGCTGGAATAAAAAATCAGTCGACTAACAAAAATAGTCAGCCTCTTAGAGGTTGTTCGGCAGTGCACCCACTCCATGAAATTTAAGAATCTACGGAGTACCTTTTGGCTCGCCGTAGTTTTTAGCTGAAACTCCGTCAGATCCGGGAGCGGTCTGGTGGAGCGGAGGGACTCCGAACCAGCCCTTAGTTCAGCCCTATCTGAATTGCAGTGTTTCAGCTTCCATGCACTTCAATGATTTTTCTTTTGCACTAATTTAGCGGTGCCTTGGCTGTAAGCCTGTAACGGATACTAGGAAGGAAGGAAGAAGATGTTTGTGTGCACTGTTCTATCCCGTGAGTTTGCGGCGGCATTTCCTGAGCCTCTACAGAAAATGGGCGGTAATCGGTGCATGCATGCTGCTGTTGGTGCTCCTATCAATGCACGCTCTTGTCCACATCCAATCTACCGTTTCAGGGAGGCCCACGGCACCTCAGCAGCTCAGGACCATCCCTTCCCTCCCGATCCGGAAAAGCTGATGTGCCACGCACGTCGTAAACATACATGCGTTTTCTGTTTGGTGTAATATACTGCTCGATCGATGTGAAAACTATAGCTGATGAACAGTTTAGTGAGACGTACTGATGAGTGTGTAAATTAAAGAGGTCTACGTGCTGATGTTGGATCAATTGTTCAGTGCAAAATATGCGTTGCAAACAGAAAGAGACACTATAAGGTTCACTAGAGAGTGTGATCTTATTACTTATGGCTGTGAAATGAACTGATGGGTAGTGGGATATGCTCCAGCTCTGTCAGATTGCCGGCCGCTCATCAGGTCTGTAAAAACCATCAGGTCTGTACTAATACGCGTTGCTCATAGCTGAGCTAGCATGCAAATTAAGCAGGCGAGACCTTAGCTAGGCGGAAGCATGACCGTTGGGTGGCGTCCGACCAAAACACAACTTCCAAAACAGGCCGCTCCATGCAAGCTATAGCATTTGGACTTTGGTGCGCTCCAGAGTCCAGACTCTCTCCTCCATTATTCGCTCCTCGCCTCCTTCGTAGTCCACTCTCACGTCTATATATTTCAAGCCTCTCCGCCGTGGGAAAGAGCCTACCTAGCTAGCTTTGCTCTCACGGCCTCACCATATATGCATGTGAAGAAGGTGAGAGATAGAGAGCACTGCGAGTGAAAGCTAGAGCTAGCTAGCTAGCTAGCCACACAGATAGAGAGTCCTCAAGAGCACTGTCACGCAAGCACGCACACGCAGGAGATCGACACTGAATCAGATGGCTCGCCCGCTCTTGGCGGCGCTGGTGCTGGCGGCGACGCTGGCGAGCCTCCTGCCGCCGTTGGCGAGCCAGGCGACGACGTGCGAGAGCGCGAGGCGCGGGCACCACCAGTACAGGCAGCCGGTGGGCGTGCGGAGGATGGTGGTGGACGCGAGCGGCGCCGGCGACTTCCTGTCCATCCAGCAGGCCGTGGACTCCGTGCCGGTGAACAACAGCGTGCGCATCATCATGCAGATCAACGCCGGCACCTACATGTAAGCTCCTCTACCTTTCTCATCATTCTTCGTGTGTGCGGGTGCCGAGCTTTTTTCCTCCTGAAACTAGACTGGTTTATGCATGCATGCGCAGAGAGAAGGTGGTGGTGCCGGCGTCGAAGCCGTACATCACGCTGGAGGGCGCCGGGCGCGACGTGACGGTGGTGGAGTGGCACGACAAGGCGAGCGACCGCGGGCCCGACGGGCAGCAGCTCCGCACCTACAACACCGCCTCCGTAACCGTTCTCTCTAACTATTTCACCGCCAAAAACATCAGCTTCAAGGTGAGTCACCAGTGGTCCATGAACGTACGAGACGTGACACAGGTCACAAGGCACAAGCAGATGCGGTTACGCGCGCCCCCTGTCCGTCCCTGTGCTGCATGCATCAATGCGTACCGTCTCGGCAGCGCACTGTGCTGTGCAGGGGGTGCAGACAAAGTGACAAAAGCTTCAGGGTCACAAGCCACGTCCTGCAAACGCGCGCCGCTGTCTCTGTGTATCCCTCCCTGTTCGCTTGAGAATTTGAATTCGTGGTACATGCTTGATGTGTTTTGAGTTTGCTTGGACCGGCGGCGAGATGGACGATAGCTGGCTGGAGCCTGGGCCGAGCAAACACGAGGCCACTTTGCTCGCGACTCGTGAGGTTGGACTGACGTTGGGTTTCCTGTGTATGGTTTCACTTTGACAGAACACGGCTCCAGCACCAATGCCCGGCATGCAAGGGGGCCAGGCGGTGGCGTTCCGCATCTCCGGCGACAAGGCCTTCTTCTTCGGGTGCGGGTTCTACGGCGCGCAGGACACGCTGTGCGACGACGCCGGCCGGCACTACTTCCGCGACTGCTACATCGAGGGCTCCATCGACTTCATCTTCGGCAACGGCCGCTCCCTCTACAAGGTACGTACCACTGCGTGCACATATATATGTATCGCACCATGCCACACACATACATTACATATGTGTACGTGCTAGCTCATGCTGAAAACAACGTACGGTACGAGCAGGACTGCGAGCTGCACTCGACGGCGCGGCGGTTCGGGTCGGTGGCGGCGCACGGGCGGCAGGGGCCCTGCGAACGCACCGGCTTCGCGTTCGTCAACTGCCGGGTGACCGGCACGGGGATGCTCTACGCGGGGCGAGCCATGGGGCAGTACTCGCGCATCGTCTACGCCTACACCTACTTCGACAACGTCATCGCGCCCGGCGGATGGGACGACTGGGACCACAACAGCAACAAGAGCATGTAACTACTACTACACCACTACTCTACTGCATACATATTCAGACACACACAGCATGAATAAAATAAATTGAGCAAAACTAACCTGCACTTGTTACCATAATACAGGACGGCGTTCTTCGGGATGTACAAGAACTGGGGGCCCGGTGCCGACGCCGTGCACGGCGTGCCGTGGGCGCGGGAGCTCGACTACTTCACCGCCCGCCCGTTCCTCGGCAAGAGCTTTGTCAACGGATTCCACTGGCTGACACCAGATGTCTGAACTACCAGACAGTTTCCAGCACCACAGATTCAGCAGACAAGATAGTACATTCATACTATACATCACAAGCATACAAGAATAGCACAGATATAAAGGAACTAGTACAGTACAGTTACTCGTTTTTCATCGATTTAAACTTCCCAGTGTAGTTACTAGTTAGTATTAGAAAGCACAAGCACAGCTGGCCTTGCACCAGACCAATTGTTCATGTAATCTTCAAAACTAAACAGCAAGGATGAATTCGTTATACGCCTGCCTATATATGATGATTTGCAGAGGACTGTAACTCTTTCGAGGGTGCCTGTATATAGCTCGACGCTGCTTCATGTGGTAGAAGGACTGGTATCAACAGAGAACAATTCGTCATATTTCTGCAGCAGCTCGACCATCCCAGTAGACCTGCAAAGGTAGAGGAGGTCCTATAAAGTCAAATCTACTGCAAAAGGTGCACTCAACTTGCAAACAACATACACCTATTCACCTATTATACGGAGTAGTTTGTAAAAAAAAATATGTGGTTAATAGGGTACCAAGTTGTAAAACACTACATCTCAACTGAGCAAATAGAGCATTGATGCTTCATCCAGTTACATAACACTTAACCTTGGAATTAAAATCTTATATCTGTTCTCGGTAAGCATGCATGTCGGTGTATTTCAGTATGTCAAGTTATATAGCAGGCACCGGCCGTTGACTCACTAACGACAGCCAATGAATTTTCTCTTTTGTTAACTCAGTTGCCTGATTCCCACTGTACATATCTTGAAGACTTCAATAGAAGGCTATATGTCCGTTTTTCTAACCATTTAAACAAGGCAATGATTTTACCTACAAGACAGCCTTCAACACCATGCATGACATGAACCGTCACTGTTAAGATCTATCTCTTGCATCACAGATTTGTTCAAATGGATTCTGATGGACCTATGAGCTGTGTTAGGCTCCCCACCAAAGTCCCAGCAGGACATCAGAAGCATTATGATAAGTATTGTACAGATGTTAATGTTAGTTTGACGTTGTTGTGTTGTGGAATCTAGTTAGTTAGTTACTTGTTTACTAATTCCACTAGGGAGGATACACAGGATTGCTCCACCATGTAGTCTGTCATTCCTCTTCTTTTCCAAATCACATCCAAAAGATGCTCTCAAGTTATTATTACATCCTGAATTAGAAATAAATATGTGGTTTCCAAAAGAAGTTGTAATACCAAACGGGATATCAGAAGAGAAATATGGTAGAAATTCTTATAAAATACATATACACTCAAATCAATGGACCCTAATATCTCAAATTTGATACAAGTGCATTACACCCTCAATATGATGGACATTAATCATAAATTGACAATAATAAGTGGGCAATCGATGTCATGTATGAAGTATCTCTATAATACGATAAAAACAGATAGTATGTGGTTTTTAGGTCACAGAATAAAGCTGGTACAGCCAAATATTTCCAGAAAAAAAAAACAGCCTCAGTTTGGTAGAGCCTTACTATAACCAAGGCACATCAGTTAAATGCAGTATTGCAAGTAAGATTGTTTGTAGTTGGGCTTTTTATCTACATATACAAGGGCTTTATTAATAGATCCAGGTAAAAAGCCTTCATTCCAAATAGTAAGATTGGAGGCTGCTGACCAAAATTATATAGTTATTACTACCAAGAGGCTAAGTTTGGTGTGGACCATATGAGTTCCAGAAAATATTATTTCCAATACTACCCTGAAAGACATTGATATTCGATGGGAACATCCTTTTTTCTGTACAGAAACACAATTGCTCAACTAAATTCAAGTTAACAATTACAAAAATAAAATCTAATTTAAATATATTGGATATCCCTCCTCGGATTAAGTCATAGTTAGAAACTTAGAATCAATCGACAGAGTCACATATAATGACAATGAGAGTAAATAGCTAAGGACTTACACTTTCTGCATGGTACTCTCATAAACACGAGGAGATGCAGCATGAATGACACCACTGGGAGGTGGACCATATTCTCCGATCTTGTACATGAGTTTCATTATCATGGAGAAATTCTCAGGCTCGTCATCATAAACAGTAGTAAGGTTCACCATGGACTCAAACTGCTTCACATACTGTTCATAGTTTTCCTTATCTAACTTTTCCTTGTTATCTTCCAGCCACTTTGGGTATTGTCCAACATACTCCTTAAAGAGCTCATAAAGAATCTCCTTGGAATAAACTTTCGGCATCGATGTCTTGACAATGTCCTAAAAATTTTGCAGGATATGTCATTGCCCTGTCTGAGGTGTTTATTTACTCAGAGGCTAGTTCCGAAAAAATAGTACTTGATACAGAAGAAAAATAAAATGATGATAGAAATCCAAAACATGAGGCAGAGTAAGAACTAAACACAGAAATATTACTTACATGAGGGGTGGGGTAAATAAAGTTTTTCCTGTGCTCATAAGTGTGTTTTGATCCACAGTTATTGCACAAAGGAAACATACCAATGGATAGATAGGAAAGAGTAATTATTGAGGGAGGGGGTGCATTATCTTGCAAAAGTGGGTTTACGTTTCAGTTTTGTAAAAAAAACTCTTGACGTTTTAGCATATGAACTGCCAAAAGAAGGGACCTATTTAGTTGAGATGCCAAGTCAATTATGCTGCTCCCAGATAAGTAGCAGTCCCACTGTACAGAATCACAAGACATATGTTACATCCTACGAATGTAAATTTAGAGAAATATTCCTTCTTAAAATAGTGGAGAACTATTCTTTTCCTTAAAACAGTGGGGAACTATTCATGTAGCGGACAGTTAACAAACTGTTCTAGAACCTAACAAGGACATCATGAATTCGTCGTAGAAAGAACATGGCAAGGAAGTGCTTCTCAATATATCACTAAGACATTTTCCTGAAGAAGATCAAGTTGACTTCAGAAGTTGGATTTCACCACAGTGCCTTATATACAATATAAACTCCGAAGAAAGAGCTGATCAGCGAGACAAAGCTGTACATAATCAAAACAATCTCCCAGTGTATTTCATATCGCCATGAAAAATACAGAAGAAAGCAACATACCTGCATGCCCTCCACATTCAGCAAATTGTCTATCGCGTCCTCATCAAGCCTCCGGTCCAGATTGCCTCCAGCTGCGGCACCAGAACCCACCTCTGGGTCCAGCAGCCGCATGAACTTCGTTGAGACTTGTCCGGCCAACCTCTGGGCAGAGCAGCCCTCATGGAGTCCCTCTGTCTGTGCTTTGATGACTTGCGGCACCTTATTGTGCAAAACGTCTACTGCTCCAGCAGCGGCGCTGACCAGAATTATATACACCAATAAATTCAAAGGAACAGATAATGCTAACGACAGATCAACACTTAATAAAATCAAATGTTGAGTTTTAGAATTCCACATAAATGCACATGCAATAAATACAGTTGAAAACTTAAACTAGCAAGCATCCTAGTTGTATAGAAAAAGATGAAAAAATGCTTGCAAGTAAGACTGTACTTGGGCTTTTTATCTACAAGGCCTTATTTATAGATCCAGTACTACCGAAGAAAGTGCATTCCTATTTGATGGGAACATCCATTTTTTCCCACAGAACATAATTATTCAACTAAATTCAAGTTAAGAATTACAAAAACAAAACCTAAATTAAACAGAGGATATCATTCCTAGCATTAAGCCATAGTTTAAGGACTTACAGTTGCTCCATGGTACTCTGATAAAGACGAGGAGATATAGCATGAATGACACCACTGGGAGGTGGGCCATATTCTCCGACCTTGTACATGAGTTTCATTATCTTGGACAAATTCTCAGGCTCCTTATCATAAACCCAAGTAAGTTTCACCATGTGTAGAAGCTGCTTCAAGCACTGCTTGTATTTTTCCTTATCTAACTTGTCTTTGTTATCTAACAGCCACTTTCGGTATTGTGCAACACACTCCTTTATTAAGTCATAAAGAATCTCCTTGGAATAAGCTTTTGGTATCGATGTTTTGACAATGTCCTGCAAAGTTTGGGGTGTTTATTTACTCAGATAGTTCAGAAGAAATAGGACTTGATAAAGAAAGTAAATAAAATGGCGACAGAAATCCACAACATGAGGCAAAGAAAAAACTAAGCACAGAAATACTACTTACATGGGGGGTGGGGTAAAGAAAGTTTTTCTTTACTCACAAGTGTGTTTTGATCCACAGTTATTGTAGAAAAAGAAACATACCAATGGATAGATAAGCAAAAGTAATTATTAAGGGAGGGGGAGCTTTAAGCATGTAGTACATAGATCTCAGTTCGGCAAAACTTTGTTCATTCTAGAAACAAAGGCATGGCATCCATTATGTTGCAAAAGTGGGTTTACATTTCATCAGTTTAGAGATAGAAAAACTCATTTCAGCAAATGAAATGCCAAAAGAAGGGAACTATCTGGTTGAGATGCCAAGTAAAGTATGCTGCTGCCAGATAAGTAGCAGCACCTCTATACAGAATCACAAGACATATTTTACATCCTGCCGATGTAAATTTAGAGAACTATTCCTTCTTAAAACAGTGGAGAATTTCCCCTAAAATACAGTACGGAGAACTATTCTTATGGCCGTCGTTAGCAAAGTGATCTAGAATCTAACAGGGACATCATGAATTCGTCATATGCAAGAACATAGCAAGGAAGTGTTTCTCCTTATATCACAAAGACATTTCTGATTTCCCTGAAAAAGGTTGAGTCGAGTTCAGAAGTTGAATTTCACCACAGTGCATTATATACAATATAATCTGACTACCAAGAAAGAGCTCATCGGCGGGACAAAGCTGCATATCATCAAAACTCTTTCCCAGCACATTTCACATCGCCATGAAACACAGGCAAGAAAACAACATACCTCCATGCCCTCCCCATTCAGCAAATTGTCTATCGCCTCCTCATCCAGACTCCCGTCCAGATCGCCTCCAGCTGTGGCGCTAGAACCCACCTGTGGGTCCAGCAGCCGCATGAACTCCGTTGAAACCTGTAGGGCAAACCACTGGGCGGAGCTGACCCCATGGAGCCCCTCTGGCGATCCTTCGATGGTTTGAAGCGCCTCGTCGTGCAAGACGTCTTCTCCAGCCGCGGCGCTGGAGCTGGGCTCCCGCGACCCCACGAGCGGCGTCAACTTGGAGTAGTCCACGCGGCGCACGCCCCTCCGCTTACCAGGCTCAGGCATCATCTTCGTGAGCGCATCGCGTACTCTAGCCGCGGCGCCAATGCCGGCCGTGTCCCGGGGCGCCCCGTCCTGCTTATGGCGCATCACCCTCTTGCCCACGTCGCACTCGCGATACCCCCTCTCCTCCGCCATCGAGAGAGGCCGCTTCTTCCCGCGCCGCGCCTCCTCCTGCAGCCTCCGCCCCAGCTTCAGTATCGACTTAGTGCTACCAAGCACTGGTATCCCAAAGTAGAACGGCATCCCCGATGACGGGCGCGGCGGCGGCGGCGACGGGGGCGGCGGGGGGAGCTTGCCCTCCCTGCAGAGAGAGCTAGCGTGAGGCCTACGGGAACTCGTGGCGGAATCGAGGGATCTGGACGTGGATAGATAGATTTTCTGACCTTCGGAGACGCCAGTCGCGCAACGACTTCTTGTGCTGCTCGCACGGGTCGCACCACCATGTTGCCGGGGGCGCCAGCGGGTCCTGAAGCTCCGCCCCCGGCCCCTGCACCGGCGCCGACGGCGACGACGATGGCACCCCGTCGTCACTGCGGAGGGAACGAACTAGGAGATCGAGGCCGCGCGCCGCCTCCCACTCCTTGCGGAGCATCTTCTTGCGCGCGCACGAGCTGCACTGCCGCTCCTCCAAGGCCCACAGCGGCAGCGGGTAGAAATCCTCCGTCGTCCCCGTCACCGACGCACCACCATCGCCCGACGACGTCACCGGCGCAGAGGGCGGCGGCGACGGGGAGGCGATATTCCTGCGGAGGAACCCGGCGTTAGGGCTACGCAGATTCGTATCGGAACACGAGATGCTTGGGGTTGGGGGGAATGCGGGTGGGTAGGGGCCGACCTGTGGGGATCGGGGCCGGTGGGGCTGCCCGGGGCGCTCTCCAAGGGCTTGTCGTCGCCGGCGTCGGCGGAGGGGGCGGTCGAGGCCATGGGGGCGGCGATGGCTCGAGGGGGGCGGGGCGGTTAGGGGTTTGGGGATTTGGAATGGCGCGTTCGGTTTTCGCGGCGGGAGAGAGGGCGGGGACGAGACCGAGGGAGGGGTGGAATTGACGGCTGGCGAGATTAATACGGGTCGGTTGGCCAGGCCAAGTACCCGTCCCCGTCCGCGGTCCGGCCCACTCAGCAGACTCCGCCACGATGTACGGCCAGATTTGGCGCCTCGTCCCCAACGCCTGCTCGCCGCTGCCGCCGATCCGCGCCGGGGCGGGAAGGGGCAGCTGGCCGGCCGGTCGCCCTGCGCCGCTCCGCCGGCCGGCGCTCGCCTCCGCCGCCACCCGAGGCCTATGCCGCCCCCTCGCCGTCTCCGCCCAGTCGGCCAGCCTCGACGCCGGTGTGAGGTTCGTTCTTCGTTGAATTTCGTATAAGAGAGCATCGAAGTTATCGCCCGTATAAACTGGAAATTGTATTTAGCCAATTTTTGCTGAGCATGTGGTACATGCGCCTGCGTATTCTTGTTTATCTAATTGATGTGTGCACGGTGCTTCCATGTTTATCATCTTTAGCTACAAACTATGTCTGTCAAGTACAGTAGCTTCAGACATCAGTGGTTTGTTGAAAGCAGGAACGAGGTGTCAGTGATTTTACTAATGAACTACACGGTTTGGTACTAGTATCTTTGGATGATATACTGGAAAATGAAAACTATGCTCTGTTCATTCAGTTAAGTTTGGAATGCACATGGATGTGAGTGGCTCACACTGTCTCCGGTCATTCTGGTTTTTCAGAGTGGATAAGTTTTTCGAAGTTGAGATGAAGGTGCGCGACTATGAACTCGACCAGTACGGAGTTGTCAATAATGCTATCTATGCTAGCTACTGCCAACATGGTGAGTTCAGACCAAATTTCAGCTGAATCTCTCATTGTTGTACACTTGGTCAGTGAACATGATTCAGATGCCATCTTAAGAACTCGTACTTCATTCAAAAATGAAATTTATATAAATTCATATCTCATTCTATGACATTCTACTTGTATCGTAAGCATGATTGTAGTTTACATTGATATCTCTCATTGGATTCTATGCCTTCAAGTTGAGTAGGCCGTCATGAGCTACTTGAGAGCGTAGGAATAAGCGCAGATGCAGTAGCTCGCAGCGGTGAGTCGCTGGCCCTCTCTGAGATGCACCTCAAGTACTTCGCGCCTTTGAGAGTAATGCCCTCTTTTCCTATGTTGAGCAAAAAAATAAAAGAAGTTAACATACTTGTTGCAGTACTGTGAAACCAGTAACATTACAAGTTCAGACTTCAACATGCTGCCATAGGTTATCTTCAGATCTGAATTCCATTTTTGTATTTTCTTGCGCTGTCAGAGTGGTGACAAATTTGTCGTCAAGGTGAGGCTTGCAAGCATCAAAGGTATAAGGATGATATTCGAGCACTGCATTGAGAAGCTGCCTAACCACGAGGTATGCATACCAAAGAGTTATTATACATTCAGAACAGAACAATAAGATACAATGTATGTTTAAGCATGTTTACAGTTGAAATAAGGCAGCAACGACATTCAGTAACATTCTGGAGGGCATTGTGTCAAATATGTACAACTTGTGCAATTTGTATTCTGTTTCATGCATAAATTATTCCTACGCATTTCTGTGCCTCCATTCTAAACAGCAAAATATCCATACATCATGATAAAAGATTTTCGAGATTGATATATCCGGATTTTGCATATCTTATTTCTCCTGTCAGTTGATTGTGGAAGCAAAGGCGATCGCTGTTTGTCTTAACAAGGACTACCGCCCTACCCGTGTGTCTCCAGAGTTTCTGTCCAGGCTACAGCTGTTTTCATCCATGGACAATAGTGGTTGAGTGACTACGGTGATTGCAACAACAATCTTCTGGGACGATTCTGATAGCGGCCATGCGATGAAGAGCTACGTTCAGTTTCTGTGTTGCATCCATGTAACTGTTATTATGAATTACTCCCTCCGTCCCAACATCCATGTAACTGTTATTATGAATTACTCCCTCCGTCCCAAAATGCAGTGTCAAAAAACGTCTTACATTATGAGAAGGAGTGAGTAGTATTTAACTTGTAGACATTTGTAACCCATAATAGTAATACTTTGTCCAAAATTGTTGAGTGGTACTTGGAGTAAATGTATACAACTTCTGTTTTTTTGGAATTTGCAAAACGCCTGAATTCTATTCAATTGCCTACTAGGCTTTGCAGCCTATTGCAAAGATAGGTTATCCCCCATATAGGGTACTCATCAGCGGCACCTTACGATATGCAAGCATTCTCAAAACACCTGTGCATTTTCTGCAAATGAGAGAGTAATAGTTGTCCGCAAGAATCCTTCCTCGGCGTGAAGAAGGGATCATATTTCTTCACAACATCCACTATGCACAAGACAAATGACTGCTCATCCAGAAGCGATGCCCAAAAAACCTCATGGAATACTGGGTCGGGTTTGAAGTACTCGATGTAGGGACTCTTTGTGCCACTTATCCTATCTCGGGGCAACAACTATCATGCCCTTTTATTCAACCCTTGAAATTAAGAACATGCTCCTCTTTCTTCTACATCTCTTCCCGGCTGCTCATCACCACCATCACCTCAGCAGCTTCGTCTATCCGGCGAATCCATGGTGTGTCTAAAAATGAGCAAAGCTCAAACATTTCGTCGAACACATGGCCGGGGAGGTGTATGCTCCAGACGACGAGGACAGTCAGGTGGGGTTTTGAGGACCGTGATGGCGATGCTTCGGATCGGGGACGCTGACGGATCTAGGGTGGGGATGGCAGCAGAGCTACGCAATGGGTGGCGTGGACAAGGAAGAGGTTAGATCGGGCGAGCATTGGGGACGATTTGAAGGGGATATGGACGGGTTCGGCCTATGAGGTCAGACAAGTTCGAACATGTCCAAGCGCCCCCAAATCCGCCCCACATACAAGCTATGTTTGAGTGCTGCTGGACAACTTGAACATTTGGGCTCGGTAGGAGGGGTTCGGTTGGGCAGCTTTTTTGCTCCAAGCTGTGTCCGGGCTATTCGCCCGAACATATAGGGGGAGGGGGGGGGGGCGGTTGGGCTCCCCTAATTTTGCCCCAAAATTCGAGAGAACTCGTAGGATGGGTCTGACAAATGGACAGGATTTGGACAGCTGGGAGATGCTCTTGGATTGGTTTTTTCGTCTAAGTATGCATGGAGAAACAAGGGGATGCCCTTGGAAAGGGCTTTCTTGGTTGCGATCCATAGTATGCATGACATGTCCAAACAGGATCGAAGCCCTCGATAAGTAATTCGTTCCAGCCAGTGTCATACAGGCACTGCTCTACAGCCTATTATACATGCACGAACACGCATCCCCAGGGCAACGGTTGTTCAGAACAAAGCGCATCTGGACTTGACAACCAAAACGGCATCAATTAATGTTCACGCTAACTAGCTAAGATTTGCATCAGAAACTGGCAGGAAACAATGTAAGGATACGAGCTCGAAAACACTCGGCCAGTGAAAACCGGTTCCCAGCTGCCCAGCGTTTCTCTGACAGCATCAACTACACCACTAAAACATTAGAAAGAAAAATGGTACACTACGCTAATCTTCAGCAAGATACTAAACAAGCACTAGGTTCCTAGCATGACTACTGACAGAACCGGTAACAATTCGCAAGTCAGCCACCGGAGATCTTGTTGATTCAAGCTCTGGTCCAAAAGAACACCTTACCGCCGGAGCTTGCGCAAGCAAGATGCCCAACTTTATATGGATGCGCAGAAAACCTGCACGGAATGGCCGTCATGTGTTCACTCTCCAGACTCGCGCTGTTCGAAGCTGAGAGGCTACTGTCATCGCCACCAACTGAGATAATATCTATTGCCCTTTTCATGTTCCCAATAAATAGGTCGGTGTCGTTCCAGCCCCAGATTGCCCTGCAACAATCGAATTAGTTTGTGAAGAGATATTCATGCAAAGTCATGAAGCTAGCCACTGGGTGAAAGGAGATATCGTACTTGAATGTAGAAATCCATCTGCCTGTCTGGTTATTATGCTTGATAATGTGTGACCTATCAAAGTCATCCCCACAAAAGACGCGGACAGTGTCATCAAGGCTGGACAGTGGACAGAAAAAGAATTAGGCCTTCTGTAACAACATAATTCTGTATAAACTACACTGTTTAAAACAGTGTACTGTCGCAGACCAGTTAAGGGTGAAAAGGCAGAGGTAACAACTGTGTGTGATGGTATAAAGATGATAATGTTTAGGGAAGGAAGAAGCTAGCAGGGGCAGAGCCAGGATTTCAGACCACACAATAGAAAAGTCAAGACTATTAAATCTTAAAAAATATGACACCGATATCAAATTCAGCAACATATATTTCGCAATTCAAAAGATAATGACATTTCTGCAGTAATCTTTGAAGCATAACACAAAACTGAAAAATAAATAAGTTTTTCTATCATATATTGCCTTAGGCTGTTAACTAATCAATTATGTTATTAAAACAAGAGGCAAACGAGCCACACCATGTTCTTCCACACAGACTAAAAAATATGATCTGTCAGATTATGTGGTGAGCCCAGATTATAAAGGTCTACATTTAATCTCACAAAGCATGCTTAATATATGGGAACTGTACTCCCTCCGTTCCGATTGTTTAGGCATATTTTTTTCTTCTCAGTTTTTCGCGTTACTAAGGCGCAGGGTGGGATCCACAGCCCAATCTTCCCAAACTACCCCTCCTTTCACGCCCCATCTCCTTGATTCTAGCGTAAGAATTAACTACAGATGCTCTCTTTTCCTTTGTCATCTGTGTGGAATTAATTCACGAACAGCACTTGGTGGTAAAAATGGAGCCTGCAAGCGACTCATAGGCCATGGCTGTTGGGCAGGATGCACTAGGCAGCGAGGCCATGACCATATTAGACATGACCCATCAAGTTGATATCAATTCTTGAAAAAAAATGTAAGCATATTATTGAAGAACAGATAGGCACCAACGAAGACAAGCATTGCAAAAGGACGTTGGAGATGATCATGTCTGCGAACAATTTTGCATGACCAAATGGGGACCTAAATGCCATAGATTGTCAAATACCAAAGTCTTTCAAACAAATTATACAATTACTCTAAAGATTTCTACAAAGGTCCAAATTATGAAGTCTAAGATGTATTTTTGTCTAATATTTATAATATTTTAAATGATATACTCCCTCCGCTCCAAAATATAAGGTGTATTAGTTTTTTCAAAAGTAAACGTGTGCATGTTTGACCAAGTTTCCAGAAAAATATATTAATATCTACACTGCCAAATTTGTATCATGTAATTCATCATGAAAAGTATTTTTATTTTTTATCTATTAAGTATTGCAGATGTTGATATTTTATTCTGTAATCTTGGTCAACATACAAATGTTAGACTTTCACGAAAATCGATGCACCTTATATTCTGGAACGGAGGGAGTATCTGCTAGTCGATGCCGACTCCTAGCTCTTTAGGCAACATCAAGAGATCAGGCTCTAGCGCGTTCTCGAGCAGAGGAGACATGGAGATGAGGTCTTAGAGGCCCTGTGAATCAAAAAGGTATGGACTCGGATCCAGCAACACAATAAACTGAACAAAAGGCAAAGGATTCGGCTTTATGTGAAGGTCACCCATGCTGGTAGGAGGATTGTTGGTGGATTAGGGCGCCCCGTGGGGCAGCAAAGTGATGGTATGCTCCTTGGTCATGCTGGCGGCCAGCTCCGCGAGCATCTCCCCTGCCATCTCATATGGCCTTTCCCGGGTCAAGTCGTAGAGGCTCGTGTGCTCGTACATCGCTCTATCACCTCTAGGGGCTAAATCCAGTGACTCGGGCAGGTGATCATGACGTCCATCCCGGTGAGCCCGCTGTCGATGAGTATCAGCTTGGAGGAGTCGGACGTCATGCAGCTCTCCTTTGGCCGGCTTCATGCTCCAAGTCTTACTCCAGACAGATGCCCTGGCGGCATATGGATGGAGTCCCTGCTGCCCCACATGCGTCACGAGGTGGGGGCGGTAGAACCAATTCTGCTGACACTTCTTGTTGGTGCGTTGGGCTTCAACTGGATATCAGCTCCACCGCAGATAGAGATTTTGGTGAAGCTCGTATGCGGCTTCACCGAACAACTTCCAGAGGCCGAAGTGGGGTCGAGTCCCCAAGAACACGAACAAAGCATGATGAAGCACTCTATGTGAAGGACGTCACCAGGATTCAGGTGATGAAGCTGAATCCTGTAGAAGAACAGCAGTACGAAGGCCCCACTCTACGGATGGGGCGAGCAGAACCCACTCATGCGGGTGGGTAGCAGGCTCGCTCTCCTTGATCGGCGCCCTCCAGTGGGCGCGCTTTCAAGGCGGCAGCACCCCCTCTCCGGTAAGGATCTCCAACCACTTTTTCGGCACCACTGACGACGACCATTTGCCCGAACCTGTTCTGGTACCGGCAGAGGCGGCCCTCTTCCTACCTCCGCCGCACATCAGTGAGGTTGGCGGCCAAGTGCTCGATGGCTAGAGATGGCAGAGATGAATCTAAGCAGGTCGTTCTCCATGGCAATGACGATAACACGAGGAAGGCAGGTGAATTGAATACAGTCCCTTTCCCTTGCATCAGTTTTTATAGAGGGGAGCCGTATCTGAATCGGGATACACATGACACGTGGCCACGTTCGCCTACGGCGGTTGCCCACTACACACACGACTCAAACGGGACTCAGGGCGCGATGATGGTGGCCCATCGCTCCACGCGTCGTCTGCACCGTTTGCCCGCATTTAATGCGGGAGGCAATGGGACAATAAGTTGACGGTAAGACGTGACGTCACCAAGACCGGTGACGCTTCGCGTTCCTACGAGCCGGCTTTTGACCAGGCCAGACAAAAGCATGTGCTCCTTACGCGGTCCCGGGGCCATGGAGGAGTCAGATTCAGTCAGCAGACACGTCACAACGTCAAGACCAGTCAGAAGAGTCGGATTGCATCATACTTCTCATGTTTTGCATCGGCTTTATCGGGAGGCGTCCGAACAAGGTGAAGCGTACTTGCTACGTTAGTCCAAAGGCAGACCAGCTCTGCTACACTCGCAAAGGGCGACTCAGCATCCCACGCGGCGCCAGTTGGACTCTGATTTCAATCAGAGCCAAACGCTGAAGTCTAGGACTCGGTTCTGGACCTGAAAGTCAAGGGTATTCCCCCATGGGATATAGGCCGGCCCCAAAGGACTTGGATGAGACCATATACTACCTTGATTTCAGTCAGAATTCATGATATCCCCCCTGTTGGGACACTAGCCGCTCTCCTCGATGGAGAACATTGGTTATAACCAAGATTAACCCGTTATTAGCTCATCCTCCTTGATATTCCTGCCCTTTGGGTGAATAGCACAGGACTCGGGAACTTCATGAGTCCATCAAGGCATCTCTGCAGGATGATAAGACGGCACACTCTGTTTGGTTTCTACTCGGAACCTTCTATCCAGGAGATAAGAGTCAAGATCAGCAGCCAGACCTTGAAAGACTCAAGGTCTATGGACGATGTTATGCCCCAGGGTGTAGCAACGGAAGAAAGAGTCGGCCCAACCACCATGGGGCGGCCCAAGCCCAAGACTTGGAAGCCTACCGCGTATACCAGGGCACATCAACTACACGTGCAAGACAAGTACATCCGGAAGATCTAGCATGATTCCACGGATTAGGCTGGATCATAACCGACTAAGATACATGTAAACCCTAGCCTTGGCAGGGGACCCCCCCCAAGCCTTGTCACTCAATACATGTAAACCAGGGCACATCAACTACATGTGCAAGACAAGTACATCCAGAAGATGTAGCGTGATTCCACGGATTAGGCTGGATCATAACCGACTAAGATACATGTAAACCCTAGCCTTGTCACTCAATATAAGGCATGGCAGGGGACCCCCCCAAGCAGCCTTCTTCCACCTCATAGGCTATACATTTTAGCCATCTAAGGAATTTGGAATGAGTGGGATAGCTGGGTATTTGAATGTAAGGTCGCGCCAGCGCAGCAGGTCGGTAATCAGATCAAGGTGGGCACAAATCTAGTTCAGCAGGATGAGTTAGGTTAAGCGACCACAGGATTCTTTTATGTTCTTTTCTGCTCACCGTTCTTATGCTTTTTCAACACTCTAATCAGTTTGGTTGGTCCTTGTTCTTTTGAAACTTTGTATGGGGACCCCCCATCTCTCTCTTCTAATATATTCACATGCAGTCCTGCATGTTTCAATAAAAACTATGATTGAAGCAAGGCTAAAGAAATAATAGCAATGTAAATTTTTATAAATGAGTAACAAAAGGTAAATGGTACGTAGTATGTAGTAGCCTGTGCAAACACATATATTGCATACTAGTAACATAAACTATTTAAATAAACATCATACATACGCTAAAAGACTTGCTGAGGTCCCAATTAGAATCAGCTATGTATTGACACAATCAGAGTTCATTACAAGGTGATGGTTGTTAAAGAAACACATTCTAAATCAAACAGGAAATCCTTTCTTTCAAACAACAGAACAGACATTAACCACAGCAAGTGTAGGAAAAATGTTACCTTGTTGCTGCTAGCATGCTGCCACTAGGTGAGAAATAAGCTGACTGAACAGATCTATTATGTTTTAGAACCTTCAAGCTCTCTTCTTTCTTCCTTTTAAGCCTTCTCAGATCCCATATGCGTGCTGTTCGATCTGTTGAACTTGTGGCAAGCATATGTTTCTTCTCTGGATGAAAATCTATTGAGTTAATTGTATTGTCATGTGAATCCCATGTGGTTGATACCTTACCCATCCGCTCATCGAGGAGTTTCAGTTCACCATTTCCGTCACCAAAATATAGGCAGCTAGGACTATCTGGTGCTTGACAAAGTGAATAAACAGGATAGTCGCACAACTGGATCATATTAAAGCTCTCCTTCTCAAGGTCCATGAGACAAATTTCACCCTCATAACTACAGCTGTAAATCTACAAGGCAAATATATGAAAGACAACAAAATTAGAATCATGACTGAATGCGGAGATGTTCAACAAAACATAAATCACTGTTAGAACATATTGTCTTCTCATCCTATCATCAACCTTGTCAGAAGACGCTTATGCTTGTCGACACTACACGTATCAGAAACAGGAGCATACAACCTTGTCAATCTACCTTGAAACATGGTTAGCAGATGTTCCTACCG
Source organism: Aegilops speltoides (assembly GCA_021437245.1). Classification (NCBI taxonomy): domain Eukaryota; kingdom Viridiplantae; phylum Streptophyta; class Magnoliopsida; order Poales; family Poaceae; genus Aegilops; species Aegilops speltoides. Next base: position 468,107,897 of record CM038142.1, read on the forward strand.
GATGCTTCTGGGGAAAAAAGGTCCTAGAATTAGCTGCTAGAGATGATTGGCTGCTTAAGATTAATAAGGAAGAACACCAACAAAATCTAAAGCCCCTCTGTCTCCCTTAACAACTACTTGCCCCTGCCTTCTTCCATCCACTCTCATGACCCATTTTGTACGGTCACCACACACTGATCAAAACGTTCCTCTATCCTCACATGACAATTAATCCAGAGTATCGACCAGCCAACCCTGCAGTCCCCATAACCTAATATACCATTCTCAGCTGTTAAGCAGCAGCAATAATTTTCTTCAATCAGTTCATTTCACAGATGTCATCCTAGAAATAATCCAATGACTAGTAACGGTGCTAAATATTATTATCCCTACAAACAATTGCCCATACAAAAGAAACTTCTAGTGGCTTTATCTACATAGCTTCGAACTCATTGACATAGTGAGCTCGGTTAACAGGAGACCTGTGAGTTCTTTTAGTGAACTGCAAAGTTATGTGTGTAAAAGATTTATGCACAAGTTAGCAAAGAGAGGTGCAATTTACTCTTACCAAATCCTGTGTTCATACTATACAGACACCCAATTGAAGCGAATACCATACAATTGACTTAAATTCCAAAGGTAAAATCACTAATCAGAAAACCAGTAAAAGAGCAGAAGAACTGGGAGCCAACACCTTCTGTGGCGCGGCAGGGTGCGCCACGATTGCTGGCACAGGGCCCCTGTGAGGCAAATACTCGAACAGCCCATCTGCACCGTCGCCATCCTCATCTTCCACCATGCCGTCCACAACCCAGAACCCAATATTCCCCAACTTGTTCCCCGCCGCAACCACGGTCCGGTCGACCAGCGGCAGGACCCGAACCCCAAGTATCCTGTCGGGCACCACCTTCCGAACGTTGGCAGGCGTCAGCACGAGCTCCTTCCCGGCATCGAAACCGTCCGCCCGAGCCTTGGCAGGCGGCGCAAGCGAGGCGGACTCGATGATGGAGGACGCGAGCGAGGAGGAGAAGCTGGTGCTGCGGGGCACCGGAGGGGGCCCGGGCGTGGGCTCGGCGTCCGGGGAGTGGGAGGGGGGGAGCTGGGAGAGCCGGAGGGAGCGGCGGAGCTCGCCGGGGCTTGTCTTGGCGGCGGGCTTCTTGCGCGGCTGATTACTGGGGCTTCCTCGCCCTCGTTTAGACGAGGACTTGATGGCGGCCGAGAGCTCGTCGGCCTTGCGGCGGAGGGAGGCGAGGATGGCCTCGTTGCGGCGGATGTTCTCCTCGCGGAGGCGCTCGTAGTCGGTGAGGCCGGCGGCCTGCCGCGACGCCATTATTCACCCCTGGACAGTGGCGGACCCAGGAGTCAAATTTAGCCGGGAGGAACATTTTAGGCCTACAAAAATTTAGGTACCAGCGCCGAAGGTAGTGCTGCTGCCGCCAAAGCTACGACCTTCTCAACGTCGCGCGGTGGCTCAGCAGGCAGCAGCGGCACGGAGCAGCAGGATGTGGCGCAGCAGACACCAGCGGGCGGCGCTCGGGATACAGCAGCGGCGCGGAGCAGCAGGCGGTGGGGCCACACGGAGCGGCCGGCGGCGGCGCAACAGTTGCTACTGGCTAGGGCTCGAGTCGGGGTTGGGGGGAATGGGAGGGGATCGATTTGGCGAGATAGAAGCCGACCGATTCGATCAGTACTTCGTTTTTCCAAAATAATAGGCTGGTGGCGGTGTGACTGCTTGTGGACTGTGGTGTGATCTAAGTTGGGCCTTAAATGCAACAGCCGAGGACTGCTAGTGTCCACTTCAGCCCAAGCCGCTAGCGGGGCAAGATCTTAGTCTTCACATGTTCTTTTTTTTTTTCAGATGTTCCCTACAAAATCACCGCGGCCGGACGGCTTCCCGGCGCACTTCTTCCAGAGACATTGGGATGTTTTGCGGCGTTTCTGTCACTGATGCTATTCTTGGTATTCTTCGGGAGAGGAAAGTGCGGAATGCATTAATGACACACTCCTGGTCCTAATCCCGAAGGTATCCAACCCAACACTTTTATCTCAATTTCGTCCCATTAGTCTTTGTAATGTGTTCTACAAAATAGCATCAAAGTTATTGGCTAATCGCTTGAAAGAGATTTTGCCTAAAATAGTTTCTGAGGAACAGTCGGCCTTTGTCCCGGGGAGGATGATCACAGACAATATTATCTCGGCTTAGGAGTGCTTACATTTTATGAAGAGGAGTAGGGCTAACAATAACAGCTACTGTGCACTCAAGTTGGACATGATGAAGGCATATAATAGGGTTGAGTGGAGCTATTTTAGGGCAATGATGGAGAAACTTGGCTTTGCTGCACCTTGGATTTCTGTCGTTATGAATCTGGTGAGCTCTGTTTCTTTATTTTCTGTTATGTTCAACGGAACTAAATTGGAGGAGTTTAAGCCATCTCGTGGAATTCGGCAGGGAGATCCTATCTCTCCATACCTTTTCTTGTTAGCAGCGGAGGGCCTTTCGTGCCTATTGAAATCTCAAAGTCAGTCATCACAGCTCAATGGAATCATGGTGGCCCCATTGGCTCCGTCGGTGAACCATCTTTTATTCGCGGATGACAGCCTGCTGTTCTTCAGGGAAAGTGTTAATGGAGCGGAGGAGGTATCAAACCTACTGAAACATATTGTTTGGCATCAGGACAGAGGGTGAATAGAGAAAAATCTTCTATATTTTTCAGTAAAGGTTGTCCATAGATTGTTCGTGATGCGGTGAAGGGGCATTTGCAAGTACCAAATGAATCTTTAACTGACAAATATTTGGGTATGCCCACTGATGTGGGCCATTCAAAAAAGGATCTTTCAAATATATAAGTGATCGCATCTGGGATAAAGTCAAAGGATGGATTGGTAAGATATTATCGGCATGTGGCAAAGATGTTTTGATTAAATCAGTTGCACAGGCGATCCCGATATACTCTATGTCATGTTTTAGGTTGCCACAGGGACTATGCAAACATATTAACGCCATTAACAGGAATTTTGGTGGGGATGTAAGCAAGCAAAAAAGAAAACCTGCATGGGTTTCTTGGGAAGTGATGACGAGACCCAAGTATTTGGGAGGGCTAGGTTTCCGAGATCTGGAACTTTTTAACCTTGCATTATTATCACGACAGGTGTGGAGGTTGTTGCAGGAGCCTACATCATTGAGTGCTAGGATTCTCAAGGCGGGCTACAATCCGGAAGGGTCTATTCTGTCGGCAGAACTTGGTTCCCACCCGTCTCAAATTTGGCGGGCAATTCTTAACAGCAGAGAAATCTTGAAACAAGGTATCATCAAGAGGATTGGCAATGGGCAATCAACGGATATTTGGACGGATAATTGGCTACCAAAAGAATCGTCACTAAGACCAATTTTATCTCGTGTGTTTGATCCTCCATCTAAAGTTTCAGAGTTGTTAATTCCAGCTACAGCACAATGGAATGTGAACTACATCCGTAGTGTATTTCTGCATGTCGATGCGGATACTATTTTTGAAAATTCCGGTGTGCACACTAAATATGGAGGATTTTTGGGCGTGGCACCTAGATAGGAAGGGTCTTTTCTCTGTTAGCTCTGCATACAAATTCATTATCAAAACCAAAATGCAGCGGGAAGACTAGCTCGAAGGGAGAAGTGGCGCGTCGAATAACTCAAGACAGGAGGAAGATTGGACTACGCTTTGGAGGTCCTCGGTTCCATCCAAAGTGAAAATATTCCTGTGGAGACTGGCACGCCACTCACTGCCGACAACAGATGTGCTAAAGAAACGAAACATGTCTACGGTTGATGCATGCCCTTTGTGTGGGAGGGAAGACTCTTGGAGACACGCACTAATCAGTTGCACCATGGCATGTTGTATTTGGGCCTTGTCAGATTCAGAGGTGGTGCAACGTATGGGAGATAATCAGGAGCCGGGCGCCAAGAATTTTCTCTTCGACATGCAGGAGTCGTTGAGCCATGACCGGTTTACAACTATGGTTGTTACCCTCTGGTCTATCTGGTACACAAGACGGAAAATAGTCTATGATGCTATCTTTCAGAGCCCAAGTCAAACAAATTCATTCATTAACTCATATTTGATGGATTTGCGAGGACTACATAAACCAGCAACAAGCAGGGTTCCTGGTGCGAGCTCGGGTCCTAGGGTGGCAGAAGTCCAGAGGTGGCTGCCTCCGATGGGGGACAAAGCAAAGATCAATGTCGACGGAGCTGTAGCTCAGCATGGCCATTGTGGATTGGCAGCAGCAGTATGCAGGGATAGCACCGGGCTTTACCTGGGCTCTTCTCTTGTTGTGTATGCAGGTATTACTGACCCGACTCTTCTCGAAGCATTTGCGTGTAGAGAAGCTCTTGCACTTGCAGAGGACCTGGGAATTCAGATGATGCACATTGCTTCAGATTGTGAGGAAGTGGTGAAGGACATTAAGCAAGGGTCAGGAGGATATCATGGTGCCATCATCCAGGAAATAATTGCTAGGAAAAATGATATGATTTCATGTACTTTCACTCATGAACATAGAGTTTTTAATTTCGAAGCGCATAATATCGCCAAGTTTGGTTGTAGTTTAGGTGTAGGTCGTCATGTTTGGTTGGGGTCTCCTCATGACCAAAACATTGTACCTTTAATTATTGAGCAGTATAGAAGGCGAGATTTCTCAAAAAAAAACATGTTCTTTTTTTTGAGAATTCTTTGCATTCAAATCACGAAACAGTACAAAGTAGTTGACCCTTACAAGCACACTGAAACGCAAACACAAAGGACAATGAACACCTAGAGAACCCTAAGACAACCATAACACAAGAAGATCTCCAGAGCCCTGTGTCATTATCCCTGAATCTTGTGAGAAGACCCCTGTAGCAGAAAGATCTGCAACCAGGCGCAAGCAGGTCATCATCTTCGACCACAGAACAATTGCCGCCACACTGCTTCCTCCTTTCTTGACACCAGTGCTTAGAGGGCATGGACATCAATCCAACACACCTGCAACAGCCTCGCCATCTTCGGCTTTGAGTACCGCGAAAAATGTCCCTTCCAGAAGGATGAGAACTCAAGTCATCCGACCAGTCCAGCACCGCGGCTGGGCCATCCGCCCGGGCAAAGTAGGATCTCCCTCCACCATCAGCGCAGAGCAAGAAGAAGAACAGCAACAGCAAATCATACCGATAAGGAAGAAGGAGGGTCTTCGTCTCCCTGAATCCATCGCCCTTCTGAGGACCCAAACGGCCAGTGCCGATGGACCTCCAGCCACCATAGCCCGCGACCTCGACGAGATCCGAGGATCCCCCACCCCGCTGGCTCCTAGATGAAGGCAAAGCCTCGCCTGACCGCGAATGGAGCTCAGAGAAACTTATTCCGACGCGACACCGCTGCAACGGCCTCGGCAGCCTCACCCTCAACCCTAACCCTACCACACACACACCTAGCGGACAGACCCGAGGTTTGAAGGAAATATGCCCTAGAGGCAATAATAAAGTTATTATTTATTTCCTTATTTCATGATAAATGTTTATTATTCATGCTAGAATTGTATTAACTGGAAACATAATACATGTGTGAATACATAGACAAACATAGTGTCACTAGTATGCCTCTACTTGACTAGCTCGTTTATCAAAGATGGTTATGTTTCCTAGCCATGGACAAAAGAGTTGTCATTTGATTAACGGGATCACATCATTAGGAGAATGATATGATTGACTTGACCCATTTCGTTAGCTTAGCACTTGATCGTTTAGTATGTTGCTATTGCTTTCTTCATGACTTATACATGTTCCTGTAACTATGAGATTATGCAACTCCCGTTTACCGGAGGAACACTTTGGGTGCTACCAAACGTCACAACGTAACTAGGTGATTATAAAGGAGTACTACAGGTGTCTCCAAAGGTACATATTGGGTTGGCGATTTGAGATTAGGTTTTGTCACTCCGATTGCTCTGGAGAGGTATCTCTGGCCCTCTCGGTAATGCACATCACTTAAGCCTTGCAAGCATTACAACTAATGAGTTAGTTGCAAGATGATGTATCACGGAACGAGTAAAGAGACTTGCGATGTAACGAGATTGAACTAGGTATTGGATACCGACGATCGAATCTCGGGCAAGTAACATACCGATGACAAAGGAACAACGATGATGTTATGCGGTCGACCGATAAAGATCTTCGAGAATATGTAGGAACCAATATGGGCATCCAGGTCCCGCTATTGGTTATTGACCGGAGACGTGTCTCGGTCATGTCTACATTGTTCTCGAACCGTAGGGTCCGCACGCTTAAGGTTTCGGCGATGCTTATATTATGAGTTTATGAGTTTTGATGTACCGAAGGAGTTCGGAGTCCCGGATGAGATCGGGGACATGACGAGGAGTCTCGAAATGGTCGAGACGTAAAGATCGATATATTGGACGACTATATTCGAGTTCGAAAGGTTCCGAGTGATTCGGTATTTTTCGAGTACGGAGAGTTACGGAATTCGTATTGGGCCTTAATGGGCCATACGGGAAAGGAGAAAAGGGCCTAAAGGGTGGCCGCCGCCCCCTTGGTCTAGTCCGAATTGGACTAGGGAAGGGGGCGACCTTCCTTCCTTCTCCTTCTCTTTTCCCTTTCCTTCTCTCCTACTCCTAATACATGGAAGGACTACTAGTTGACTAGGAAAGGGGAATCCTACTCCCGGTGGGAGTAGGACTCCCCATGGCGCCATAGAGAGGGCCGGCCTCCTCCTCCTCCCTCCTTTATATACGGGGCAGGGCACCCCATGGACACACAAGTTTGATCTACGGATCGTTCCTTAGCCGTGTGCGGTGCCCCCTCCACCATATTCCACCTCGGTCATATCGTCACAGTAGCTTAGGCGAAGCTCTGCCGTAGAACATCAAGATCGTCACCACGCCGTCGTCGGTCGTGGAACTCTCCTCGACACTCGGCTGGATCGAGTACGAGGGACGCCATCGAGCTGACGTGTGTCAAGAACTCGGGGCGCCGGAGTAACGGCGCCGGATCGGTCGGATCGCGAGGAGAACGACGACTACTTCCTCTACGCCAGATCGCTTCGCTTCGGTCTCACGAGGGTACGAGACAACACTCTCCCCTCTCGTTGCTATGCATCACCATGATCTTGCGTGTGCGTAGGAATTTTTTTGAAATTACTACGTTCCCCAACAGATGATGATGATGATGATGATGATGAGGCGAAGCAGGACACAGAAAGTCGTCGCAAAGGCAAAAAGGCCAAGAAGACCGGAAATGACTATCTTCCCGCGTGCTTCACTCTAAGTCAGGAGGAGATCGAGCAGTTTTTCACCTGCCTCCTAGGAGTAAAACTTCCTTACGGTTACGCGGGGAAGATAAGCAGATACCTAGACCCAGCGAAGCAGAAGTTCAGTGGGATGAAGTCTCACGACTGTCACGTGCTAATGACGCAGATACTTCCAGTTGCAATCGGTGGGATCATGGACACGCACGTCCGTGAAATGCTATTTGGCCTATGCAACTTTTTCGACGTCATCTCTCGGAAGTCGATTGGCGTGAGGCAACTCAGAAGGCTACAGGAAGAAATCATGGTGATACTATGCGAGCTTGAGATGTACTTCCCGCCCGCATTCTTCGACATTATGGTGCATCTGCTGGTCCATATAGTGGAGGATATCATCCAACTCGTGCCGACGTTCTCGCACAAAGATGATGCGATTCGAAAGGATGAATGGTGTCATCAAAGGATACGCTCGCAACATGTCACGCCCGAGGGAAGTATAGCCAGGGCTTTTCGATCAAGAGTGCATCTCCCATCGCAGAATTATCTAGGCATCGAGAACCCCGCTGGTCCGCTCGTCAACAGCACCTCGGCGGGCTCATTTGGATGGGGTCACCGTGAGGGTCGCCGTGAAATGCATGTCGACTTAGAGGGTCGACTCGCCGACTTTGAAAGAGCAAACCTAGTCATGCTACAACACATAAACGTGGTCGATCCGTGGGTGGTAGAGCACAAAACCTTTATTAAGAAGACGACAATGACCGAGGCCAACAGAGGATGACGGAGATATAATCAAAGAGCACAACTCATGTTTCATGCGTTGGTTCAAGCGAAGCTTCATTGCACCCTTTACATGAGGATTCTTCAGCGGAAGAACAACTCATATTCGCCTTGTCACTGTATGCCGAGCACAACCTCGATGACCTATGAGGCGCACGATATCAACGGCTACACATTCTACACCGAGGCCAAGGACATGAAGAGCGATGGTTATCAGAACTCCAGGGTAACGATGGAATCCTACACCGGTAACGACAAGGACAGATACTACGGAAGGATCGAGGAGATCTAGGAGCTGAGCTACGCTGGAGAGAAGGTCGATGTTCCGTGTCGATGGGCTTAAGAGCGCCCTAAAAGAAGACCGTATTTCACCACCATGGTTATACCCGGCCAATCCAAGATCATGGTATAAACGTCACCATGAAAAATGAGCCATGGGTACTGGCTTCCCAAGTGGACCAATGCTTCTTCATTCTGAGACCGTCAAAGCCCGGTCGTGTTTTCGTGAGGAGAGGCAAAAGGAAGATCGTCGGAATGGATGGAGTAGCCAATGAGCAAGACTTCGACAAGCACGGCGACCGAGGATCGAACATGACGACGATGATGAAGTAGCAGATACACCACAAGAAGAAGCAGACCACCCTACCTAAAGGACGTCCGCTCCATAGAAGAACTCCATTTGCGAAAAAGAAGGGCAAGAAGATTGTGACCAGATAGCTAGCTAAGATCGATTGTATTTAAATCGTAGCCTTCATTTCTCGATTGTATTTCATGGGCACTTTTGAACTATCATGAATATTTTAAATTTCATGGACACTCGATCTCAATCCCTCCATCTCGATCACTATCCCACCTCGCCAGATCCGTCCCTCGCCGCCGAGCACCCCGGTCCACCGCCACCGCCGACCCCCTGCACTCGATTCCCCTACTCAACCGCCGACCCCCGCACCCACAAGACCTCCCCGCTCCACCGGCATTATTGTTTGATGATATTTTTAAAAAATATTACTGTCTTATAAAAAATATTATTGTTATGATTTAAACAAGTTTGAACATATTTAAACACAAATAAGTATCAAACAACATTTTAAATGCATAAAAAATTGTGGAGCACAGGAATGGAACCCGGACCTCTGGTGTGAGAACTGCTCTTGACCGGCCGAGCTAGTAGAGGAACTTGGTGTGGATCATGTCGTGGAAGATAACCTGTTGGCTCAAGCGTAAATAAAAAATACTAATGGCGATCGTGGTGAGGTGCGCCATTAGTATTGTGCCGCCCCATCCATATTTCCTCCCGCCCAAACCTATCCCTCTCTCTCCTCGCCTCGCCTCGATCCCTTCCCTCTCCTCTCCCGACGCTTGCTGCTTCGCCACTCGACGCCGCCGACGGCGCTGACGCCTTGCCTGTCGTCCTCGTCTCCGCCCGATGCCCCGACGCGCTGACGCCTCCCTCTCCTCTCCGACGCCGCCTCGCCGCCGCCCGTCGTCCTCGTCTCCTCGGCACCGGTCTCCCCGTTGCCCCACCTCGTTGGACGCCATCGCCCACCGCCTCGCCGCCGTGGTCGGACGCCGCCCCGTCCACACCACCATCGCCGGAGCACCACCACCACCCGGACCTCGTCGCCTCCCGGACCTCGTCGCACCACCACCACCCGGACCTCGTCGCCCCACCTCGTCACCCCGTCCGCACCATCGCCCCCGTGAGCTCCCCCTCCTCCTCTCCCCCTCTCCCCCTCGCATACAGATTCAGTCACATTCAAATTCAGTCACATTATACTGTTGATATATATGATTACAGTCTTTCACAGATCAATATACCGTTGATATATTATATATATTGCAGTTAAATTTCGATTTTAGCAGTCATCAATTAATTTGCAAGATGTAGCGATGCGCAATGAATGTGTCTAAGTTTCGCAGACATGCCCTTTTCACTGGTATGGTACCCATCATTTTTTTGCAATGATAGTTAAACTCCAAATCGATGCTTGAGGGCAGCAGACGATAATCTCTCTACGTTTTCTAAGCAATGTATTCAAGAATTAAGTGCGCCGGGGGCATTTTTACCTTTCTTAGTACTGAAGATCTCCGGTTGGGTTTATAAGTGAAGCAAGTTCAGAAGGCATTTTCAAGATCAAGATCTTGAGAGCTGCCGGTTAGAGTACACACACTACAGCTTGTAGGTGTTTGAGAGAGACCTTTCTTTTGCTTTTTTGTTTTTGTGAATTGTGCATCTTCAGCTTGTTTGGTTTTTGTCCCCGATAAATTCAGTCATGTCCTTGTGGTTAACAAAGATCCAAATCATCGAGCTCATCAAGTTTTTAGTTCGAACCTATAACGCATGCTGAATTAACTTTGGATTTTCTGCATTTAACTAAAAACCCATAAAGAGTACAGATTCATTATTGAATAAAATGAAATGACAGTTTATTTAGAAATTTGGAGCAGTTGTTCTATGGTTTTTTAGCACAAAAGTCTGATTATATAAGCAAAAACAATTGTTAGCTTTTAGATGTTGTGGTGGTTCACTTGGGGGTATGTAGTAGCTTAGCAAAAACAGAGGACTAACGTGCTCGCTTTTGGCAAACCAAAGGCATGCATGCCTTTTTTCTTCTTCATTTTTTTTCATCGACGATGAATGTCGGTAACTCGACAAAGACTAGCTAGCAGTGTGTTCCTTTACAAGCATAGTAGAGCATAGTATGGATTCTAATGTTCAACTCGACTAAACAGTTCTCGCAAACGGTCTTTTCTTGCACTTGATCAAGAAGTAGGTGTCTCGCTATATCCTCGCACTTGAGGTGAGTTGTGTTCTCGTGTTTACATTGCAATGGGCACCCTTCTTGTAAACACAAATTCAGATTTATATACTATATGTCGGCATGACTGTTTTTATTAGGCAGACAAAGGCAAGAGTTGATGTATCTTGGGTTGATTATAAAGTTGCTTGGGTTTAATATTACCCAGCATGATGATGTATCAATGTAGCGTTAGCATATGATCCAAGTGCTAGTACTACTAGTAAATAGCTAATACAGTTAATGATACTGCTTGGAGATGCATATATTGTTTCACCTCTTCACATGCCAATGTATTTTCCATGTTGTGATGGAGACCTTTTTTGCCTTGTCCACCCGAGAGGCCCTTGAGTTTGCTGGAATGTCGATTAACTTCCGTTCCAGCAAATTCGGGTACTCCATATGTCCTATTTTCAGCAAAGGTCATGCTGAAATTTTCCGTGAATTTTAGCATGACTTTGCTAAAAATATGACATATGGGGTACTTGTGACTAATGATGAAAGCTTAGGCTTTTAGGGTGCCTCGGCGTCGAAAAATACTCAATGATAAAAGCTTAGCTTTTAGGATGCCTCGGTGTCGACAAACCCTAAATGATGAGACCATGATCTTGTTCCTTGACAATAACCAACTTTTTGACCAAACTTTGTTCCTATTTAGAGAGAAACATGGCCAACAACGATGAGGCCGGGGGTTCGGGCGGCAAGGCATTCTGGGAGCTGTCCCAGGAGATGGAGGAACAACCTCACTTGTATGAGGACGCCGCCTTCCCCACCGATCCTGAGACCACTGATGGTACCGCCGAGGATGACCCCACTAATGCCACCTAATGGTGCCGCCGAGGATGCCACCACTGATGATTGCGGCGCACGCACAGATGGCAGCCAATCGAAGAGGCAACGGAAGGACCGGCGCCCGATCGTGCTCCTCACCCTCAAGGAGGAAGTTACTGAAGTGGACTCCGACGGGAATCCAACGGCGCCCGAACGAATAGTCAAGGGGTACTCGCTTCAGCTCGGGTGCATTCTCCGGAGCACCGTCTCGATCAACACCGAGAACCTGAGGCATCCTGACCGAGGGAATTTGCGCAACCTCCTATTCACGAAGCTGCACGAACGATACAAGTTCCCCGCTGAATTTGAAAACACAAGCCTCAAAGGGAATAAAGTGAACAATGCTACCCTCACGAAGATGAGCAAGGCCCTGTCTACTTGGAAAAGCAATGTGAAGAGAATGATCGAGAAAGATGAGAGTTATGAGAAGATCAAGGAGAAAAATCCTTCGATCACCGAAGATGACTACAACGACTTCAAGATCAATTGCTCGAGCACCGCAAACTCCCAATCAAGTCAGTGGGGGAAAGAAATGCGGGAGCTGAACATAGGGGAACACACACTCCGTCCCGGCGGTTACAGAGTGGCGGAGCCTATATGGGACAAGGAGGAGGCGGACCGTGCCGAGCAAGGCCTACCGCCCCTCTTCGATAAATACGGTGACAAGCGCATCAGAACTTTGTCGGGGCCTGCACAAGAAGGACCCAAAACAAAGGAGCTTACCACGGATCCAAGACCAGGCGCTTGAGCTTGTTCTCGTAAGGAATACACCCCGCGTAATTAGCTCCATATGGTTGCATTCTAATTAATGAAGCCAAATTTCTAAATGGTTCACATTCCTTCCGCAGCGATCGAAAGCAGAGCGCTGGGTCGACTAAGAGCAACCCTTGGGACACCACTCTAAATAGGGCGTTGAATGTAATGAAGAACAAGGATAAGCTCAAGAAGTCGACGCCACCGGTCGTGTGGCGGCAAAGACTTGTCGACAAAATGGTCGCCATACTATAACAATGGTGGGCGAAAGGAGAAAAGACCAGCTCGAAAGCCAGTAGCGCGAGGTTCAAGAACTCAAGGCATGTGGCGCGGATTCCGGAGATTGTCCAAGAGCAAGTGCAACAACAACTCGGAGTGACGATCACCGCCATTGTGCCTACCTTGATCGAGGGGTTGAGGCGTGGATTGCGGGCGCCAACAGGGCCGCCCGATTCCTAGCTTCACGGCCAAGAACTCGCAGAACGCGATGGTGGGGCTATTGGTGCCCCGGCGAGGCGGCATTGGTGTCTCCGACGCCGCACGGAGCTTAATGCACCCGGTGTACGCCGACCGACACCTCTCGCAGCAAGCGCCCTCCGTCAATCGCACGCCCGTTGGCGGTGCTCGACATTAGCCGAGCTCGACGCCATCATCACGGTAACTAATTAAGCCTCTCGCCGAGGACTTCATCTCCTTGTTTTGATCGGGCATCCTCGACGCCCTACATGTTTTCGCAGGCGCCGCCGATGTTCCGTGCACTCTCTCGCACTTCGTGAACAACGAGTTGTTCGATGTCGCCAAGGGCAAAATCGCTCAACCGGCAACCCTTGTTCCACGGTACCCGATGCCACCCAACTTGTTTAGGGTTCAACTGGTTCGGTGCCGCCAGCTGCGACGAGTTGTTACCTCCGATTTGACCCGTCGGGCCGACGATGATGACGTGATGACCTCGGCGCCGCTCGAGCTGGCCCTCGCTTGGCGAAGAGCCGATTCGCTTGGCGGCGGGACACCACCCCAAAGACAACACCGCCAGTCGTGCCGGCGCCAAGTCGCCCCCATGGCAAGACCGCCGCAACGGTGCCGGACATCCCTATGCCACTGGATCCAAACATGCATATGGCACAGGATCAGAACGACGACGACGACGATACATTTGGCAACGTCGATCAGTACTTTGCCGATCATGGGTACGATGGCGACTTCATGGGGCCTCCTTCTCAAGAACCCAACCCAACAAAAGACGTGTGCGATCTAGCTGGTACCACGGAGAAGCCAAGTTGCAACATGCATCGTCTGCCGTTCAGCTCTCAGGAGATGCCTCCAGCTGCCGACTTCACCGAGCCTCAGATAGGCGAGGTGCAAAATATTATCAGCCCCAACACACTCAAGAAGGCGGTCTGCGTGAGCGTAACTCACCCCATTACAGAGAAGAAGAAGGCACGCAAAAGAAAGACTAAGAAGGGTGCGAGCCAGCCGGCACCGAGTACGATCCGTGCTCAGGACGGGCCACCTTCACCTAAGGATATCTCGAGGAGGGTGCATGTGGCGGTAGGGCGATGCTACCGACAAATATGCTCAATGCTGCAACCGGTGCTATGCGGAGTCTGCATGATGTTGTTCTTTCTTTGGAGAAGCGGCGCCTCGAGAGAAGGATGTGGCATACCCGGTTTCGCGGCCAAGGTGCCGAGGGCAAGGGCTTTGTGGATAACTCCATCGGGCGCACGATCGTCCCGCGGTTTGATGACATCCACGCTTATGTTAAACCTTCATCCGCTGCACTACACCTTCGCTCGCTATTTTCACGAGTATGGAGATGCGGATCATTCACGACAAGACCCGGACATCGTGATAGTCGACCCTTCTACATGCATGCCAAGACCTTGGGCAGCTACTGGGACCGCAAGTCACGAAGTTCTTACCTCAAGGCGCCATTCGCAAACCAAGATAAGGATAACTTCCTCGTGCCTTACTTTCCCGAGTAAGTCCTCCCTCAACCGCCCGTAACATATGAATTCTTAGATTTCGATCGCTTTTTCTTTTAACATTCCGTGTTTTCTCGCAAAGGACACACATTGCACGCCATCCTCCTAAGCCCCAAATATTCCATGGCCACGATTTCGACCGGACCGTCATCGAACGAGACTACACAAATGTCAAGAAGGTTCTTGATGATGTTCTCCTGCCACGCCAAATCTGGAGGCACCTTCACCGTGCCTTTTCGTAAGCACGGCAAGCACGTGTTCTCCCACAAACACGACGCTCACTGCATCAAGCAGCCACCGGGCGGTCGAAGGGTGCCTACTACTCCATCCATCACATGCGGCGATCGACGACCATCATCAACTTCGCTACCGAGTAAACTCAAAGATTGGGCGCAAAGCGTGTCGGCAATCCAGACGTGGACATCGACAAGAATTCTTTCGCATCCAAATGGAGTTTGCGGAAATCATCCATCAAGATGTCCTTCGCACTCGGGCAGTTCTACCTCGTAAATCAACCGTCCAACAAAGGACATCGACACAATGCTACAAATGCAGGTGACAACGATCGTTATTTCATGACTCCCACGATAGACGGCGGCTTCATCCACGCCCGTCCCTTGAGTCGAGTCGAAGCAAAGTGATGTTGTGTCTAGTTCTCAAATCGATTGGCTCATGTTGTAATTAAACTTTAATGAACTTGTAGTATGTCTCTTTGGTTTCGAGAGTCGCTCAACTTAGATGTAATCGGTGCTATTAATGTCTTGCTTTTCTCTTCCGATCGCTCGCTGCATACTTATATATTGCTTATGTATTGTCTCGTGAATTGGTACTAACGCTTCGCTTGGCTAGTGCATAGCGATGCCGTCGTATGTCGCTTACAAGGGTAAGGTTCCTGAGTCACGACGATCGGGAGGAGTGTCGGAGACAGGTTCACCGATTCAGCGGTAACAGTTACAAAGGGTACACCACTAGGGCCGAGGCCGAATCTAGATACGCCCGCTATCTAGCGGGAGAGGGGAGGGAGCGTTGGAGGAACCGGATGAAGACGAGTTTCATCGTGATGACTGCTCATCGTGATGACCGCAGCTCTCTTCTATGTGATTAGTTTAGATGATCGATATCGACTTGTAATGTGAAGACAAACTCGCTACTCGCGGTCTCGAGACTTGTAATATAATGTTCTATCTTTGTTCGGTCTTTTCAATTCGGAGACTAATATGATGAATTGTATTCGGAGACTAATATGATGATTTGTATTCAAAGACTAATCTTCTATTGTATTCGATTAATCTGTTGTTGATGTGTGTTGTCTATATTTTGTCCAATTATACATTTTGTAACCTATGCGAAAAACAGAAAATAAAAAAATAAAAAAAACCTAATATTCATACTAATGGCGCATCACATCACAGTGCGCCATTAGTATGCCAAAGTATACTAATGGCGCATCATTAAATAGTGCGCCATTAGTATGCCGGGTTACCAATGGCGATCTTGTTGTTGTGCGCCATTAGTATGCCAAAGCACTGGTATACATGGCCCCTCGGGAGGCATACTAATGGTGCATCGATGTATATACTAATGGCGATTGAGGTGCGCCATTAGTATATCAGATACTAATGGCGCACGGGGGTGCGCCATTAGTAAAATATACTAATGGCGTGGCACTAATGGCGCACCACTAATGCGCCATTAATGGCCAAATTAGGTGCGCCATTAGTAGGCCTTTTCCTAGTAGTGGGGAGGTTACCGGAACCCCCCGGGGGGTTATTGGGCCTACATGGGCCTCGAGGGAGAAGAGAGAAGGAGGCAGGAGGGGGCCGCGCGCCCCTCCCCTTCCTAGTCCGAATAGGACAAGGGAAGGGGGCGGCGCCCCCCCCCTTTCCTTCCTCTCTTCCTCCTCCTTCCCCCCTTCTCCTACTCCAACTTGGAAAGAAGGGAGTCCTACTCCCGGTGGGAGTAGGACTCCCCCCTTGGCGCGCCCTCCTTGGCCGGCCGCCTCCTCCCCCCTGGCTCCTTTATATACGGGGGCGGGGGGCACCCCATAGACACACAAGTTGATCTACGGATCGTTCCTTAGCCGTGTGTGGTGCCCCCCTCCACCATATTCCACCTCGGTCATATCGTCGTGGAGTTTAGGCGAAGCCCTGCGCCGGTAGAACATCATCATCATCACCATGCCGTCGTGCTGACGGAACTCATCCCCGACGCTTTGCTGGATCGGAGCCCGGGGATCCTCATCGAGCTGAACATGTGCTGAGCTCGGAGGTGCCGTACGTTCGGTGCTTGGATCGGTCGGATCATGAAGACGTACGACTACATCAACCGCGTTGTGCTAACGCTTCCGCTTACGGTCTACGAGGGTACGTGGACAACACTCTCCCCTCTTGTTGCTATGCCATCACCATGATCTTGCGTGTGCGTAGGAAAATTTTGAAATTACTATGTTCCCCAACAGGGCATTCGAGCCTAGGTTTTATGCGCTGATGTTATATGCACGAGTAGAACACAAGTGAGTTGTGGGCGATATAAGTCATACCGCTTACCAAAGATGTCATACTTTGGTTCAGCGGTATTGTTGGATGAAGCGGCCCGACCGACATTACGCCAGACGCTTACGCGAGACTGGTTTTACCGCCGTGCTTTGCACACGTGTGACTAGCGGTGTCTGCTTTCTCCAACTTTAGTTGAACTGAGTGTGGCTACGCCCGTCCTTGCGAAGGTTAAAACAGCACCAACTTGACGAACTATCGCTGTGGTTTTTGATGCGTAGGTAAGAATGGTTCTTGCTCAGCCCGTAGCAGCCAAGTAAAACTTGCAACAACAAAGTAGAGGACGTCTAACTTGTTTTTGCAGGGCATGTTGTGATGTGATATGGTCAAGACGTGATGAGATATAAGTTGTTGTATGAGATGATCATGTTTTGTTGAAGTTATCGGCAACTGGCAGAAGCTCTATGGTTGTCTCTTTGTTGCATAAAGATGCAAGTGCCAATACGATAGCAATAGTTGCAAGAGAAATAGCTGGCGAGACGACCATGTGACGACACATTGATATAGATCAAGATGATGAAGATCATGGTGTCGTGCGGTGATTTATAGAGATCATGACAAGATACTTTGGAGATGGAGATCAAAGGCGCAAGATGATCATGGCCATATCATGTCACATATTTTGATTGCATATGATGTTTATCTATTATACATCTTATTCTGTTTTGTTTAACGGTAGCATTTTAAGATGATCTCTCACTAATTATCAAGAAGTGTTCTCCCGAGTATGCACCGCTATGAAAGTTCTTCGTCGAGACACCACGTGATGATCGGGTGTGATAGGCTCTACGCTCAAATACAACGGTGCAAAACAGTTGCACACGCGAATACTCAAAGTTAAACTTGACGAGCCTAGCATATACAGATATGGCCTCGAACACGGAGACCGAAAGGTCGAGCGTGAATCATATAGTAGATATGATCAACATAGTGATGTTCACCATTGAAAACTACTCCATCTCACGTGATGATCGGACATGGTTTAGTTGATTTGGATCACGTGGTCACTTAGATGACTAGAGAGATGTCTGTCTAAGTGGGAGTTCTTAAGTAATATGATTAATTGAACTTAAATTTATCATGAACTTAGTCCTGGTAGTATTTTGCAAAATTATGTTGTAGATCAATAGCTTGCATTGTTGCTTTCATATGTTTATTTTGATATGTTCCTACAGAAAATTGTGTTGAAAAATGTTAGTAGCATTGATGCGGATTGGATCCGTGATTTGAGGTTTATCCTCATTGCTGCACAGAAGAATTATGTCCGTAATGCACCGCTAGGTGACAGACCTATTGCAGGAGCATATGCAGATGTTATGAACGTTTGGCTAGCTCAATATGATGACTACTTGATAGTTTTGTGCACCATGCTTAACGGCTTAGAATCGGGACTCCAAAGACGTTTTGAACGTCATGGACCATATGAGATGTTCCAGGAGTTGAAGTTAATATTTTAAGAAAATACCTGAGTTGAGAGATATGAAGTCTCCAACAAGTTCTATAGCTAAAAGATGGAGGAGAATCGCTCAACTAGTGAGGATGTGCTCAGATTGTCTGGGTACTACAATCGCTTGAATCAAGTGGGAGTTAATCTTCCAGATAAGATAGTGATTGACAGAGTTCTCTAGTCACCATCACCAAGTTAGTAGAACTTTGTGATGAACTATAGTATGCAAGGGATGACGAAAACGATTCCCGAGCTCTTCGTGATGTTGAAATCAACGAAGATAGAAATCAAGAAAGAGCATCAAGTGTTGATGGTTAACAAGATCACTAGTTTCAAGAAAAGGGCAAAGGGAAAGAAAGGGAACTTCAAGTAGAATGACAAACAAGTTGTCACTAGAAGACCAAAGCTGGACCAAAGCCTGAAACTGAGTGCTTACACTGCAAAGGAAATGGTCACTGGAAGCGGAAATGCCTTGAATATTTGGTGGATTAGAAGGATGGCAAAGAGAACAAGGGTATATTTGATATACAGGTGTTTGATGTGTACCTTACTAGTGTTTATAGTAGCCCCTGAGTATTTGATACTTGTTCGGTTACTAATATTAGTAACTCGAAACAGGAGTTACGGAATAAACAGAGACTAGTTGAGGGTGAAGTGACGATGAGAGTTGGAAGTAGTTCCAAGATTGATATGATCATCATCGCACACTCCCTATACTTTCGGGATTAGTGTTAAACCTAAATAAATGTTATTTAGCTTTTGCGTTGAGCATGAATATGATTTGATCATGTTTATTGCAATATAGTTATTCATTTAAAGTTAGAGAATAATTGTTGTTCTGTTTACATGAATAAAACCTTCGATGGTCATACACCCAATGAACATAGTTTGTTGGATCTCGATCGTAGTGATACACATATTCATAATATTGATGCCAAAAGATGCAAAGTTAATAATGATAGTGCAACTTATTTGTGGTAATCGCCGCTTGGGTCATATCGGTGTAAAGCGATGAAGAAACTCCATAAAGATGGATTTTCGAATCACTTGGTTATGAATCATTTGATGCTTGCGTAACCATGCCTTTTGGGCAAGATGATCAAACTCCGCTTCTCGGAACAATGGAACGAGCTACTGACTTATTGGAAATAATACATATCGATGTATGCGATCCGATGAGTGTAGAGGCTCGCGGCATGTATCATTATTTTCTGACCTTCACAGATGATTTGAGCAGATATGGGTATATCTACTTGATGAAACATAAGTCTGAAATAATTGAAAGGTTCAAAGAATTTCAGAGTGAAGTGAAAAAATCATCGTAACAAGAAAATAAAGTTTCTGCGATCTGATCGCGGAGACGAATATTTGAGTTACGAGTTTGGTCTTCAATTAAAACAATGTGGAATAGTTTCACAGCTCACGCCACCTGGAACACCACAACGTTATGGTGTGTCTGAACGTCGTAGCCACATTGGATATGGTGCGATCGATGATGCCTCTTATTGATTTACCATTATATTTTTGGGGTTATGCATTAGAGACAACTGCATTCACGTTAAAAGGGCACCATCTAAATTCGTTGAGACGGCACTATATGAACTGTGGTTTAGCAAGAAACCCAAGTTGTCGTTTCTTAAAGTTTTGGGCTGCGACGCTTATGTGAAGAAACTTCAACCAGATAAGCTCGAACCTAAATCGGAGAAATGTGTCCTCATAGGATACCCAAAAGAAACTATTGGGTACACCTTCTATCACAGATCTGAGGGCAAGATTTTCGTTGCTAAATTCGGATCCTTTCTAGAGAAGGAGTTTCTCTCGAAAGAAGTGTGTGGGAGGAAAGTAGAGCTTGATAAGGTAATTTGTACCTTCTCCCGAATTGAAAAGTAGTTCATCACGGAAATCAGTTCCAGTGATTCCTACACCAATTAGTTAGGAAGCTAATGATGATGATCATGAAACTTCAGATCAAGTTACTACAAAACCTCGTAGGTCTTCCAAAGTACAGTCCGCACCAGATTAGTACGGTAATACTGTTCTGGAAGTCATGTTACTAGACCATGATGAACCTACGAACTATGAGGAAGCGATGATGAGCCCAGATTCCTCGAAATGGCTTGAGGCCATAAAATCTGAGATATGATCCATGTATGAGAACAAAGTATGGACTTTGATTGACTTGCTCGATGATCAACAAGCCATGTTAAATGGATCTTCAAGAGGAAGACGGACACTGATAGTAGTGTTACTATCCGCTAAGCTCGACTTGTTGCAAAAGGTTTTCAACAAGTTCAAGGGGTTGAATACGATGAGATTTTCTCACTCGTATCGATGCTTAAGTCTGTCCGAATCATGTTAGCAATTGCCACATTTTATGAAATCTGGCAAATGGATGTCAAAAACTGCATTCCTTAATGGATTTATTAAAGAAGAGTTGTATATGATGCAATCAGAAGGTTTTGTCAATCCTAAAGATGCTAACAAAGTGTGCAAGCTCCAGCAATCCATCAATGGACTGGTGCACGGAGTTTGAATATACGCTTTGATGAGTGGATCAAAGCATATAGTTTTGTACAGACTTACGGTGAAGCCTGTATTTACAAGAAAGTGAGTGGGAGCACTACAGCATTTCCGATAAGTATATGTGAATGACATATTGTTGGTCGGAAATAATGTAGAATTATTCTGCAAAGCATGAAAGGATACTTGAATAAGAGTTTTTTCAAAGAAAGACCTCGGTGAAGCTGCTCACACATTGAGCATCAAGATCTATATAGATAGATCAAGACGCTTGATAAGATTTTTCAATGAATACATCCCTTGATAAATTTTTGAAATAGTTCAAAATGGAACGATCAAAGAAGGAGTTCTTGCTGTGTTGCAAGGTGTGAAATTGAGTAAGACTCAAGACCCGACCATGACAGTAAAATAGAAAGAGAATGAAAAGTCATTCCCTATGCCTCACCATAGGTTCTATAAAGTATCTTGTGAACCGGACATATTGTATACCTTGCTCGAGTTTGGCAAGGAATAAAATTTTGATCTAATAGTAGATCATCGACAATGGTCAAGAATATCCTTAGTAAGGACTAAGGAGATGTTTCTCGATTATGGAGGTGATAAAAGAGTTCGTTGTAAAAGTTACATTGGTGAAAACTTTTACACTGATCCTGATGACTCTAAGTCTCAATCTGGATACATATTGAAAGTGGGAGCAATTAGCTAGAGTAGCGCCGTGCAGAGCATTGTGGACATAGAATATTTGCAAGATACATATGGCTCTGAATATGACAGACGTGTTGACTAAACTTCTCACTAGCAAAACGTGATCAATACCTTAGTACTCTTTGGGTGTTAATCACATAGCGATGTGAACAAATCCTTTGGGTGTTGATCACATGATGATGTGAACTATGGGTATTAATCACATACAAATGTGAATATTGGTGTTAAATCACATGGCGATGTGAACTAGATTATTGACTCTAGTGCAAGTGGGAGACTGAAGGAAATATGCCCTAGAGGCAATAATAAAGTTATTATTTATTTCCTTATTTCATGATAGATGTTTATTATTCATGCTAGAATTGTATTAACCGGAAACATAATACATGTGTGAATACATAGACAAACATAGTGTCACTAGTATGCCTCTACTTGACTAGCTCGTTTATCAAAGATGGTTATGTTTCCTAGCCATGGACAAAAGAGTTGTCATTTGATTAACGGGATCACATCATTAGGAGAATGATGTGATTGACTTGACCCATTCCGTTAGCTTAGCACTTGATCATTTAGTATGTTGCTATTGCTTTCTTCATGACTTATACATGTTCTCGTAACTATGAGATTATGCAACTCCTGTTTACCGGAGGAACACTTTGGGTGCTACCAAATGTCACAACGTAACTAGGTGATTATAAAGGAGTACTACAGGTGTCTCCAAGGGTACATGTTGGGTTGGCGATTTGAGATTAGGTTTTGTCACTCCGATTGTTGGAGAGGTATCTCCGGCCCTCTCGGTAATGCACATCACTATAAGCCTTGCAAGCAATGTAGCTAATGAGTTAGTTACGGAATGATGCATTACGTAACGAGTAAAGAGACTTGCCGTAACGAGATTGAACTAGGTATTGGATACCGACGATCGAATCTCGGGCAAGTAACATACCGATGACAAAGGAACAAAGTATGTTGTTATGCGGTTTGACCGATAAAGATCTTCAGAGAATATGTAGGAACCAATATGGGCATCCAGGTTCCGCTTATTGGTTATTGACCAAGAATAGTTCTAGGTCATGTCTACATAGTTCTCGAACCCGTAGGGTCCGCACGCTTAACGTTATGATGACAGTTTTATTATGAGTTTATAAGTTTTGATGTACCAAGTTTGTTCGAGTCCCTGATATGATCACGAACATGACGAGGAGTCTCGAAATGGTCGAGACATAAAGATCGATATATTGGAAGCCTATATTTGACATCGGAATCGCTCCGTGAAATCAGCATTTTACCGAGTACCGGAGGTTACCGAACCCCGGGGTTATTGGGCCTACATGGGCCTCGAGGGAGAAGAGAGAAGGAGGCAGGAGGGGGCCGCGCCTCCCCTTCCTAGTCCGAATAGGACAAGGGAAGGGGGGCGGCGCCCCCCCTTTCCTTCCTCTCTTCCTCCTCCTTCCCCCCTTCTCCTACTCCAACTTGGAAAGAAGGGAGTCCTACTCCCGGTGGGAGTAGGACTCCCCCCTTGGCGCGCCCTCCTTGGCCGGCCGCCTCCTCTCCCCTGCTCCTTTTATATACGGGCGGGGGCACCCCATAGACACACAAGTTGATCTACGGATCGTTCCTTAGCTGCAGGCGGTGCCCCTCCACCATATTCCACCTCGGTCATATCGTCATGAGTTTAGGCGCAGCCTGCGCCGTAGATCATCATCATCATCACCACGCCGTCAGGTCGACGAACTCATCCCCGGCGCTTTCTTTGGATCGGAGCCCGGGATCGCCATCGAGCTGAACGTGTGCTGAACTCGGAGGTGCCGTACGTTCGGTGCTTGGATCGGTCGGATCGTGAAGACGTACGACTACATCAACCGCGTTGTGCTAACGCTTTCGCTTACGGTCTATGAGGGTACGTGGACAACACTCTCCCCACTCATTGCTATGCCATCACCATGATCTTGCGTGTGCGTAGGAAAATTTTGAAATTACTACGTTCCTCAACAAGGTTCCCCCTCCCTCCCACCGCCGGAGCAGCCGACGGAGAGAGAGGGAACCGGCAGCGCCACCAGCGACGCGCAAGGGAGCCCTCGTCACTTCCTAAGATCGCCTCATGCGATCCTACTTTTCCGGGATTAGTTTGCGGTTTCCCTTTTTTCTGCCGAGTGTCGAACTAGTCTTCACATGTTCGGTCAATGCTGCGGGTTGCTTAGAAGTTATATCAAACATCAAGAATGGAGTCCTTTAAAAAAACACGTCAAGAATGGAGAAGATCAATTCTAGTAGGAGAAACTTTACTCTTTAGAATTTTGTTTTGAGCATAGGGAGAACAATTTTGAGCCCACTCTTTAACAAAAGGAGTTGGGTCTCTTTCAGTGGGTCACACTACGGGTTTACCGGATGTTGGTTGTATTCTGGATATTTTGAACTTTGAATAAAGTCCTTGGTTACCCTAAAAAACGGTTAAGATCAATGTTGACACAACTATGTCCAGAAAAAAAATTGAACGCATAGGCAAAAGATTTGCCTCATTCATTAATTAAGGGATGAGACAAGGTTTAAGTTGGACCCACATGAGGCCCACTCAATACAAAGACATTACTCTCGCGGCATCAAATTACTCAGGCGTTTCGCACCCGCTAGCACCCAGAGCCTAGCTTCTTCCTTCAAGTTCGCAAGATGATTTGGGTGGGGGGGGGAGGCGTCGATTTCTTTTGGAAGACCCTTGCATTTCTCTCATTCCAAATGGTCCAGTGGTGAGCAAGGTAAGGTCGCCATCGCCTTGTTGCGCCTGGCCATATGAGTCCACCAACTACTGAGAGAGTGATGAGCCGCCCACTGGTTGGTGTTGATACCGCCAATTTGCAACCAAACTCTAATCAGCCTCCACAACCGCAGTGTACCGACATCTGTAGAAAAGGTGAGCAGCGGACTCAAACCCCCTCTTGCATAACGGGCAGAGACCACAATTTTGCATCCCACGCCACTCTAGGCGGTGCCCAGACTTTCCAAATGACCTTGTTCATTGGCGTGAGGATAGCTCCCATGAATTGCGCCTTATATGTTGATTTGGCCGAGTATTCCCCATTAGGGGGGAGCTTCCAAATTATGGTATCATGGACGTCTTGGGAGATGTTTATATGAGATAGCAGAGACCATAGTTCAATGAATTGAGTCACATGATTCCAAGTCAGCTCACAATGCATGTCAATGGCCTTGATCCACGCATCATCGTGCAAGGCCTCACTAACCTTCCAACTTTTGCGCTTCGAGATCTTGTATGTGAGGGGTGCAACATCAATTGGCTTCTTGCCGCTGAGCCACGGTGCGTCCCAAAATGGCGTCCTTTCCCCATTGCCAATTGTGATGGTGGTGAGAGCATAAAAAAGATCCATGTCCTCTTTGTCGCACGGGTTTCCCGACCCAACCCAAATCTTCATTGCGTCATGCCACTCATACCATGGCCAACGCAACTGGAGAGCTCTGGCAAATTTGTCAAGATGTAGGACCCTAATCCTCCCAGGTGAGTAGGCCTACAGACCGTTTCCCATTAACCTTGCACTTCCCTCCAGAGACCTTTTTGTGCCCGCCCAAAGGTAAGCACGCTCAATCTTGTTGATGCTCTGGAGAACGGGTGGTGGCACAATGAGCGGGGTGAGGTGGTGGATGGCCTGGGAGGTGAGGACCGACTTCACAAGAGCCCCACGTCCAATGGAGGTGATATGCATGCCCTCCCAAGGCACAAGCTTGTTCGCAATTTTGTCCTCCAGGTGTTGATAGTCCACTCGCTTAAGTTGCCAAACGGAAAAGCGGCAATCCGAGGTATCTCATGGGGAAAGAAGCTCGAGTGGTTGGCATGTCCTCAAGTATGGCGTCCAAATCCAAGTGCCGACACTGAATCGGCACCATAGAGCTCTAGTGGAAGTTTGCGTGCATCCCTGTGACCTCACCAAACCCCTCCAGGATGTCGGCCAAGTTTCTAATATCCTCTTGAATTGGCACCACAAAGATAGTCGCGTCGTCAGCATAGAGTGATGTCCGAATAATGGTGCCACGTCCTCTAATCTTGTGCAGAAGCCCAATCCGCGTGGCTGGGTTGAGCAGTTGTTTTAGCGGGTCAATCGCAATAACAAAAAGAAGCGGTGACATCGAGTCTCCTTGCCGTAGGCCCTTCCCGTGGCTAATCGGGGAACCGGGAACCCCATTGAGGAGCACTCGTGATGATGAGGTGCTAAGAAGGGTAGCAATCCAATCACGAAATCTGCTAGGGAAGCTGCGCCGCTGAAGAATATCAAGGACATATTCCCACCGGACCGAGTCAAAAGCTTTTCGGATGTCCAGTTTGAAAAGGAGTGATGGAGTCTTGTTCTTGTGGAGGGGGTGAAGGAAATATGCCCTAGAGGCAATAATAAAGTTATTATTTATTTCCTTATTTCATGATAGATGTTTATCATTCATGCTAGAATTGTATTAACCGGAAACATGATACATGTGTGAATGCATAGACAAAACAACATGTCACTAGTATGCCTCTACTAGACTAGCTTGTTAATCAAAGATGGTTATGTTTCCTAACCATGAACAAGGAGTTGTTATTTGATTAATGAGGTCACATCATTAGTAGAATGATCGATTGACATGACCCATTCCCTTAGCTTAGCACACGATTGTTTAGTATGTTGCTACTGCTTTTATCCATGACATATACATGTTCCCGTAACTATGAGATTATGCAACTCCTGTTTACGGAGGAACACTTTGGTGCTACCAAACGTCACAACGAATCGGGTGATTATAAAGGAGTACTACAGTGTCTCCAAAGGCAAATGTTGGGTTGGCGATTTGAGATTAGGTTTTGTCACTCCGATTGTCGGAGAGGTATCTCTGGGCCCTCTCGGTAATGCACATCACTTAAGCCTTGCAAGCAGTACAACTAATGAGTTAGTTGTGAGATGATGTATTACGGAACGAGTAAAGAGACTTGCCGTAACGAGATTGAACTAGGTATTGATACCGACGATCGAATCTCGCAAGTAACATACCGATGACAAAGGAACAACGATGTTGTTATGCGGTCCGACCGATAAAGATCTTCAGAGAATATGTAGGAACCAATATGGGCATCCAGGTCCCGCTGTTGGTTATTGACCGTGAATAGTTCTAGGTCATGTCTACATTGTTCTCGAACCGTAGGGTCCGCACGCTTAAGGTTTCGATGGCGATGCTTATTATGAGTTTATGTATTTTGATGTACCGAAGGAGTTCGAGTCCCGGATGTGATCACGGACATGACGAGGAGTCTCAAATGGTCGAGACATAAAGATTGATATATTGGAAGCCTATGTTTGGAGTTCGAATGGTTCCAAGTAAAACGGAATTTATCGGAGTACCGGAGGTTACTGGAACCCCGGGAGGTAAATGGGCCTCGATGGGCCTTAGTGGAAAGGAGAAGGGCCAGCCCTAGGTGGGGCTAAGCCCCCCTTCCCTAGTCCTACTAGGACTAGGAGAAGGGCCGCCCCCTCTCTCTCTTTCCTCCAGGAATCCTAGTCCAACTAGGATTGGGGGAATCCTACTCCCGAGGGAGTAGGACTCCTGCGCGCCACCCTTGGCCGCCGCCCCTCCCCTTGCTCCTTTATATACGGGCAGGGGGCACCTTGAACACACAAGTTGATCTTTAGATCGTTCCTTAGCCGCAGCGGTGCCCCTCCACCATATTCCACCTCGGTTATATCGTCGCAAGCTTAGGCGAAGCCTCGCGCCGTGAAACATCAAGATCGTCATCACGCCGTCAGGCCGACGGAACTCTCCCTCGACACTCGGCTGGATCGAGTACGAGGGACGCCATCGAGCTGTACGCGGTGTCAAGAACTCGGGCGCCGGAGTAACGGCGCCGGATCGGTCGGATCGCGAGGAGAACGCACGACTACTTCCTCTACGCCAGATCGCTTCGCCGGGTCTACAAGGGTATGTGGACAACACTCTCCCTCTCGTTGCTATACATCACCATGATCTTGCGTGTGCGAGGAAATTTTTGAAATTACTACGCTCCCCAACAAAGGGCATCCGAGCCTAGGTTTTTCTATGGTTTGATGTTTTGCACGAGTAGAACACAAGTGAGTTGTGGGCGATACAAGTCATACTACCTACCAAAGATGTCATACTTTGGTTCAGCGGTATTGTGAGATGAAGCGCCTGACCGACATTACGCCAGACGCTTACGCGAGACTGGTTTCACCGCTACAAGCACTCGCTGCTTAAAGGTGACCGTGGGTGCCGCTCTCTCATTTTAGTTGAACTGAGTGTGGCTACGCCCGGTCCTTGAGAAGGTTAAACGGAGTCTATTTGACGAAGTATCGCTGTGGTTTTGATGCGAGGTGAGACTGGTTCTTGCTTAAGCCCGTAGCAGCCACGTAAAATTTGCAACAACAAAGTAGAGGACGCCTAACTTGTTTTTGCAGGGCATGTTGTGATGTGATATGGTCAAGACGTGATGCTATATTTTATTGTATGAGATGATCATGTTTTGTAACCGGTTATCGGCAATCGGCAGGAGCCATATGGTTGTCGCTTATTGTATGCAATGCATCGCTCGTAATGCTTTACTTTATCACTAAGCGGTAGAGATAGTCGAGAAGCATAAGTTTGGCGAGACGACAACGATGCTACGATGGAGATCAAGGTGTCGCGCCGGTGACGATGGTGATCATGGTGGTGCCGCAAGATGAAGATCATGAAGCACAAGATGATGATGACCATATCATATCACTTATATTGATTTGCATGTGATGTTTATCCTTTTATGCATCTTATCTTGCTTTGATCGACGGTAGCATTATAAGATGATCTCTCACTAAATTATCAAGAAGTGTTCTCCCGAGTATGCACCGCTGCCAAAGTTCGTCGTGCCTGCACACCACGTGATGATCGGGTGTGATAAGCTCTCACGTCCATCTACAACGGTGCAAGCCAGTTTTGCACACGCAGAATACTCGGGTTATACTTGACGAGCCTAGCATATGCAGATATGGCCTCGGAACACGGAGACCGAAGGTCGAGCGTGAATCATATAGTAGATATGATCGACATAAGATGTTCACCATTGAAAACTACTCCATTTCACGTGATGATCGGTTATGGTTTAGTTGATTTGGATCACGTGATCACTTAGATAACTAGAGAGATGTTTTTCTAAGTGGGAGTTCTTAAGTAATATGATTAATTGAACTTAAATTTATCATGAACTTAGTACCGATAGTATCTTGCTTGTCTATGTTTGATTGTAGATAGATGGCTCGTCTTTGTTGTTCCGTTGAATTTTAATGCGCTCCTTGAGAAAGCAAAGTTGAAAGATGATGGTAGCAATTACACGGATCGGGTCCGAATTTGAGGATCATCCTCATTGCTTTGCACGTAAGAGCTACGCCCCGGATGCACCGCTAGGTGACACTTCTTCTGTTGGAGCAACGCCAGATGTTATGAACGTCGCGCGAGCAAAGTCGATGACTACTCTATAGTTCAATGTGCCATGCTTTACGGCTTAGAACCGGGACTTCAACGACGTGTTGAACGTCATGGAGCATATGAGATGTTCCAGAGTTGAAGTTGATATTCCAAATGTAATGCCCGGATTGAGAGATATGAAGTCTCCAATAAGTTCTATAGCTGCAAGATGGAGGAGAATACGTTAGTGAGCATATACTCAAGATGTCCGGGTACTACAATCACTTGACACAATTGGGAGTTAATCTTCCGGATGATTGTGTCATTGATGTAATTCTCAATCACGCCACCAAGCTACAAAGGCTTCGTGATGAACTATAATATGCAAGGGTTAGTAAAGACTATACCGAGCTCTTCGCAATGCTAAAGGTCATGGAGGTAGAAATCAAGAAGGAGCATCAAGTGTTGATGGTCAATAAGACCACTAGTTTCAAGAAGAAAGGCAAAGGGAAGAAGAAGGAATTCAAGAAGAAAAAGAAGCAAGTTGTCGCTCAGAGAAGAAACCCAAGTCTGGCCCTAAACCTGAAATCGAGTGCTTCTACCGCAAGCGATCGGTCATTGAAGCGGAACTGCCCCAAGTATTTGGCGGATAAGAAGGATGGCAAGGTGAACAAAGGTATATGTGATATACATGTTATTGATGTGTACCTTACTAGAGCTCGTAGTAGCACTGGTATTTGATATCGGTTACATTGCTAATATTTGCAACTCAAACAGGACTACGGATTGCTTAACTCGCAAAGGACGAGGTGACGATGCGCGTGGGAAATGGTTCCAAAGTCGATGTGATCGCGGTCGGCACGCTACCTCTACATCTACCTTCGGATTAGTTTTAGACCTAAATAATTGTTATTTGGTGCTGCGTTGAGCATGAACATTATATCTGGATCTTGTTTGATGCGAGACGGTTATTCATTTAAATCAGAGAATAATGGTTGTTCTATTTATATGAGTAATATCTTTTATGGTCATGCACCCTTGAGGAGTGGTCTATTTCTTATGAATCTCGATAGTAGTGATACACATATTCATAATGTTGAAACCAAAAGATGCAGAGTTGATAATGATAGTGCAACTTATTTGTGGCAATCGCCGCTTAGGTCATATCGGTGTAAAGCGCATGAAGAAACTCCATGTCGATGGACTTTTGGAGTCACTTGATTATGAATCACTTGGCACTTATGTAACCGTGCCTCATGGGCAAGATGACTAGAACACCGTTCTCGGTACTATGGAGAGAGCAACAGATTTGTTGGAAATCATACATACTGAGATGTATGTGGTCCGATGAATATTGAGGCTCGTGGCGGATATCGTTATTTTCTCACCTTCACAGATGACTTAAGCAGATATGGGTATATCTACTTAATGAAACATAAGTCCAAACGCTTGAAAAGTTCAAAGAATTTCAGAGTGAAGTTGAAAATCATCGTAACAAGAAAATTAAGTTTCTACGATCCGATCGTGGAGGTGAATATTTGAGTTACGAGTTTGGTCTACATTTGAAACAATGCGAATAGTTTAGAACTCACGCCACCCGAACACCACAACAGAATGGTGTGTCCGAACGTCGAATCGTATTTTTCATGAATATGGTACGATCTATGATGTCTCTTACTGATTTACCGCTATCGTTTTGGGGTTATGCTCTAGAGACAGCCGCATTCACCTTGAATAGAACACCGTCAAAATCCGCTGAGACGACACCTTATGAATTGTGGTTTAGCAAGAAACCAAAGTTGTCGTTTCTTAAAGTTTGGGGATGCGATGCTTATGTGAAAAAACTTCAACCCGATAAGCTCGAACCCAAATCGGAGAAATGTGTCTTCATAGGATACCCAAAGGAGACAGTTGGGTACACCTTCTATCACAGATCCGAAGGCAAGACATTCGTTGCTAAGAATGGATCCTTTCTAGAGAAGGAGTTTCTCTCGAAAGAAGTGAGTGGGAGGAAAGTGGAACTTGATGAGGTAATAGTACCTTCTCCCTTACTTGAAAGTAGTTCGTCGCAGAAACCAGTTTCTGAGACACCTACACCAAGTAGTGAGGAAGTTGATGATGTTGATCATGAAACTTCAGATCAAGTTACCGCAGAACCTCGAGATCAACCAGAGTAAGATCCGCACTGAGTGGTACGGTAATCCTGTTCGAAGTCATGCTACTAGATCATGATGAACCTACGAACTATGAAGAAGCGATGGTGAGCCCAGATTCGCAAGATGGCTTGAGGCCATGAAATCTGAGATGGGATCCATGTATGAAAACAAAGTATGGACTTTGGTTGACTTGCCCGAGGGTAGGCAAGCAATAGAAAACAAGTGGATCTTCAAGAAGAAGACCGACGCCGACGGTAATGTTATCGTTTATAAAGCTCGACTTGTCGCAAAGGGTTTTCGACAAGTTCAAGGGATTGACTACGATGAGACCTTCTCACCCGAAGCGATGCTTAAGTCCGTCCGAATCATGTTAGCAATTGCCGCATTTTATGATTATGAAATTTGGCAAATGGATGTAAAGACCGCATTCTGAATGGATTTCGGAAGAAGAGTTGTATATGATGCAACCGAAGGTTTTATCGATCCAAAGGAGCTAACAAAGTGTGCAAGCTCCAATGATCCATTTATGGACTGGTGCAAGCATCTCGAGTTGGAATAAACGCTTTGATAGTGTGATCAAAGCATTTGGGTTTGTCTGAGACTTTTGGAGAAGCTCAGATTTACAAGAAAGTGAGTGGGAGCTCAGAGCATTTCGATATTATATGTGGATGACATATTGCTGATCGGAAATGATATAGAATTTCTGGATAGCATAAAGGATACTTGAATAAGAGTTTTCAATGAAAGACCTCGGTGAAGCTGCTTACATATTGGGCATTAAGATCTATAGAGATAGATCAAGACGCTTAATTGACTTTCACAAAGCACATACCTTGACAAAGTTTTGAAGAAGTTCAAAATGGATCAAGCAAAGAAAGGGTTCTTGCCTCGTGTTACAAGGTGTGAAGTTGAGTCGACTCAATGCCCCACCAACGCAGAAGATAGAGAGAAAATGAAAGATGTTCCCTATGCTTCAGCCATAGGCTCTATCATGTATGCAATCTTGTGTACCGGACCGATGTGTGCCTTGCTATAAGCCTAGCAGGAGGTACCAAAGTAATCCAGAGTGGATCATCGACAGCGGTCAAGAACATCCTGAAATACCCGAAAAGGACTAAGGATATGTTTCTCGATATGGAGGTGACAAAGAGCTCATCGTAAACGGTTACGTTGATGCAAGCTTTGACACCGATCCGGACGATTCTAAATCGCAGACCGGATACGATTTACACTAAACGGAGGAGCTGTCGGTTGGTGCAGTTCTAAACAAAGCGTCGTGGCGGGATCTACATGTGAAGCGGAATACATAGCAGCTTCGAAGCAGCTAATGAAGGAGTGCGGATGAAGGAGTTCATATCCGATCTAGGTGTCATACCTAGTGCATCGGGTCCAATGAAAATCTTCTGTGACAATACTAAAGCAATTGCCTTAGCAAAGGAGTCCATATTTCACAAGAGGACCAAGCACATCAAGAGACGCTTCAATTCCATCCGGGACTTAGTCCAGACGGGAGACATAGAGATTTGCAAGATACATACGGATCTGAATGTTGCGCACCGTTGACTAAGCCTCTTCCACGAGCAAAACATGATCAGCACCAAGACTCCATGGGTGTTAGAATCATTACTATGTAATCTAGATTATTGACTCTAGTGCAAGTGGGAGACTCAAGGAAATATGCCCTAGAGGCAATAATAAAGTTATTATTTATTTCCTTATTTCATGATAAATGTTTATCATTCATGCTAGAATTGTATTAACCGGAAACATGATACATGTGTGAATGCATAGACAAAACAACATGTCACTAGTATGCCTCTACTAGACTAGCTTGTTAATCAAAGATGGTTATGTTTCCTAACCATGAACAAGGAGTTGTTATTTGATTAATGAGGTCACATCATTAGTAGAATGATCGATTGACATGACCCATTCCCTTAGCTTAGCACACGATCGCTTAGTATGTTGCTACCGCTTTTATCCATGACATATACATGTTCCCGTAACTATGAGATTATGCAACTCCTGTTTACGGAGGAACACTTTGGTGCTACCAAACGTCACAACGAATCGGGTGATTATAAAGGAGTACTACAGTGTCTCCAAAGGCAAATGTTGGGTTGGCGATTTGAGATTAGGTTTTGTCACTCCGATTGTCGGAGAGGTATCTCTCCGCCCTCTCGGTAATGCACATCACTTAAGCCTTGCAAGCACTACAACTAATGAGTTAGTTGTGAGATGATGTATTACGGAACGAGTAAAGAGACTTGCCGTAACGAGATTGAACTAGGTATTGATACCGACGATCGAATCTCGGCAAGTAACATACCGATGACAAAGGAACAACGATGTTGTTATGCGGTCCGACCGATAAAGATCTTCGAGAATATGTAGGAACCAATATGGGCATCCAGGTCCCGCTGTTGGTTATTGACCGTGAATAGTTCTAGGTCATGTCTACATTGTTCTCGAACCGTAGGGTCCGCACGCTTAAGGTTTCGATGATGCTTATTATGAGTTTATGTATTTTGATGTACCGAAGGAGTTCGAGTCCGGATGTGATCACGGACATGACGAGGAGTCTCGAAATGGTCGAGACATAAAGATTGATATATTGGAAGCCTATGTTTGGAGTTCGAATGGTTCGGCTAAAACGGAATTTATCGAGTACCGGAGGTTACTGGAACCCCCGGAGGTAAATGGGCCTCGATGGGCCTTAGTGGAAAGGAGAAGGGCCAGCCCTAGGTGGGCGCGCCTCCCCCTTCCCTAGTCCTACTAGGACTAGGAGAAGGGCCGCCCCCACTCTCTCTTTCCTCCGGGAATCCTAGTCCAACTAGGATTGGGGGAATCCTACTCCCTGAGGGAGTAGGACTCCTTGGCGCGCCACCCTTGGCCGGCCCCCCCCTTGCTCCTTTATATACGGGGGGGGGGCACCTTGGAACACACAAGTTGATCTTTAGATCGCCTTAGCCGTGCAGCGGTGCCCCTCCACCATATTCCACCTCGGTTATACCGTCATGAAGCTTAGGCGAAGCCTCGCACGGTGAAACATCAAGATCGCCATCACGCCGTCGGTCGACGGAACTCTCCTCGACACTCGGCTGGATCGGAGTACGAGGGACGCCATCGAGCTGTACGTGTGTCAAGAACTCGGGCGTCGAGTAACGGCGCCGGATCGGTCGGATCGCGAGGAGAACGACGACTACTTCCTCTACGCCAGATCGCCCGCTTGGTCTACAAGGGTATGTGGACAACACTCTCCCTCTCGTTGCTATACATCACCATGATCTTGCGTGTGCGTAGGAATTTTTTTGAAATTACTACGTTCCCCAACAGGGGGCGTGCAAGGTTTCTAACGTACATGAAGTCGTCATGAATGCTTCTCTTCTTTATGAAAGCACTTTGGGCGTTGGATATGAGGTTCATGTGCAGTCTAAGCCTTGCTGCAAGCATCTTGGAGACAATCTTGGCAATGGCATGGATGAGGCTAATGGGCCAGAATTCGGTGATGTCTTCTGCCCCATCCTTCTTGGGCAGAAGCACAATATTAGCAGAGTTGAGCCACTGAAAGTTGTCTACATGTAGGTTGCCAAAGTTTTGAATCACAACCATGATCTCCACCTTAATGATATCCCAACAAGACTTAAAGAATGCACCGGTAAAGCCATCCGGGCCGGGTGCCTTGTCGCACAGCATATGATCAATGGTGCACTTGACCTCCCCCTCAATGAAATGTGAATCAAGACCTTCCAATCAACCTGATCCATTTCAATGTCTGCCCAATTAAAATTCCGACTCCTTGGCGTGCCTCTTCCAATGGCGTTGGAGAAATGATTATGCACAATAGTTTCCTTCTCCAAGTGGTCGGTGACCCACCCATTGTTATGCTTTAACCGGTGTATGTGGTTCTTGCGCCGTCTACCATTGACCCTGAGATGGAAAAACTTGGTGTTAGCGTCGCCCTCTCTAATGTTGGAAATGCGAGCACACTGCTTATTTCGCGCCCTCTCTAACACAGCCAGGCTCATGACCCGCCCCTTCAGCCTAATCCGGAGGTCCTGCTCATCATGGGAGAGAGGGCGAGATTCTTGAGCAAAGTCAAGTTGAAGGATGATCAGCAAGGCCCCATGAAGATGAACCTTGTCCTTGAAGAAGAGTCCCTTGCTCCATCTAGACAGATGCAAGCTCGTGTTCTTTAGCTTATGTAATAAAACATGATAGGGCTCCGAGTGAGAGATTGGTTCTTGCCAAGCCTGTTGCACCATGATGACGGCTATGGAGTCGCCATGATGACTATGGAGCCGTCGGAGTAGTGTGCCGTGACCACAACAGCGTCTAACACCAGGTAAATAACTGATTCCGCGGTGGAGTGTTTTTTATTCTTGAAGAGTATTTTTCTTTTTGGAAGAGTCGCGATGATCGGGAGTGGATTGGTAGTACTGGCCCCACTTTCCAATGCATCCTT
This sequence comes from Aegilops speltoides, assembly GCA_021437245.1. Taxonomy (NCBI): domain Eukaryota; kingdom Viridiplantae; phylum Streptophyta; class Magnoliopsida; order Poales; family Poaceae; genus Aegilops; species Aegilops speltoides. The sequence continues at coordinate 468,143,558 of CM038142.1, forward strand.
TGAACAAGCGAAACCCTTAATATCACGCAGTGCCGTGGGATCAGACTAACAGATAGGAGTAGCATCTTACGAAACGGTAATATATTATAATTCTCTGAACTACAGGATCAAGAAGGCACAGTAGAAGACCCAGACGACCCCATGCCAGATGAATTCCGCGGCAAGCAAAAATTATGATCTGACATGTGTAGCTACGCACTCTCTCAAAGTTAGAATTCAGAAGTTAGTCCTCTTTGCCGGCCAACGGATGTCTACGGCGCACAAGTTCATAAATTTTAGAAGACTACGCCCCCATCTTCAGGCTTGCTGTACCTTATACTGGAACTAAATCAGATCAGATCAGCTGTGTGTAACTGAATCACACTCAACAGTTCAAACACCAAGTTCAGAAGTCAATGTCCTTTGCAGGCCAAATAATATCACCAGCACACTCGTTTAGAAACGTAGAGGTGTACCCTCAAAATATCAGGTTGAAAGTCTATGGAGAATGTTGAAGAATCAGGTGCCTTCTGAGATCACAATCCCTATAAGTAGCAGCATTGCCACCAACAGCAAACATCATCGGTATCCACAATGCAGCAGATAGGCGCCCTCATTCCTCTTGCCACCGACCAGTTCCCTCAACATCCACGCCGGGTATACATTGCTGGTGGTGGCAGATCAAGTTACTGCCACCGTGCGATGCCCTTTGGCCAAGCATATCTGCAGCAGCACCAGGTCAAGGCTGCTCCTAGAGCAATCAGCCCCCTACAAGGTGTGACTACAGTGAACACAAACCAGGAATACATCATAAGGTTCTCTGAGACCATCCCTCTTCTGTTATTGTATCGTAACCATGATATTATATTGGTAAATTTGCTAATACTTGCTATGTCAGGAAGGACAAATATTTCAACGTTGAGATGAAAGTTCATGACACGGAACTTGACCGATATGGTGTTGTCCACAATGCTGTCTACAGTAATTACATTCAAAATGGTTAGCCAAGTCAATTTTCAAAGAGTGTTGTGGATCCTTTCAAAGTCAAATGATTTATATATAGCCTTCATGTTGTAACAGGTAATGACAAGCTATTTGAAAGCCTTGGAATCAGTGTAGACGCGATAACATCCAAAGGCAACGCACTCGCTCTTTCAGAAGTACAGCTAAAGTACATTGCACCTTTAAGGGTACGTTTTGCTAAAGCACAGCACAATACAGAAAACATAGGACCACTGGTGCTGAAACTGAAATGAAATTCCTTAAGGATTTAATAAATAGAAGATACAAAGATCAAGTTTATTAATTCAGATAGGCATGCTGGTCATGCAATACAGATACCATGATATAGTCTACCAAAACATGATTTTCCTAGTCAGATTCATGTGCGTCAGATATACCATATCATAGATAAACTCAATAAGTTTATCTAGTTTTGCCAGAGTGGTGACAGGTTTGTCATTAAGGTGAAGCTCGAGCAAATCAAAGGTGTAAGAGTGATCTTTGCGCACATAATTGAGACACTGCCAGATCATAAGGTATGCATTTAACATCTTGTGCATGTGCAAGGTGTTCCAACATAAGGTACTCAAATTCGTGGTCTATATCAACTATATTTCTAAGCATTATCATGTATATCTCACCTTTTGAACTCCTTGCAGCTCGTACTGGAAGCCAAAGGAACCGTTGTTTGCCTTGACAAAGACTATCGTCCAACTCGCATATTCCCAGATATGTCAACAAAAATTCTGCAGTTCTTCTCATCCAAGGATGACTAAAGCATCGAAAGGAACCCCCGCAAAAAAAAAAACATCGAAAGGAATTGCCAATATTATTAATAAGACCTAATGTATGTGATCTCCTGGAGTACAATGTTGCAATTGATCAACAATATTGATCACCAATTCACTGTGGTTTCCTCACAGCACCATATCTCACTAAAAACATTTGTATTTTACAGTACCGCTTGAATGCTTGAGCTGATCTTAAAATGCTTTACATCTCTGTTAGCAAGTGCAACTTGGACACAAGTAGTTTTATTTCTTTTTTCAAGTCGTGTGGTAAGACTATACACAAATCAGATCCGAACAATTGAGCAAAAAATTGCAGAATGTGCATAAGGCATAATAGTTTACTTCCAAAGGATATCACAACAAAAATAACTCATTCACCTGGAGCGTGGCTGATGTTGCAATGCTGCCCTCCTTGAATCCACTACTACACTTTGGTCAATGTACAGACCTAAATTATGCTGCTACGACGCAAAAACTTCTCCTCTGGGGTCTTGCCTTAACCCATTGCGTGCTTCAGCGAATCACCAGCACCAGCCTGGAAGAACAGGCACGAAAGAGCGAAGTCTGCAATGAAAATTCCAACCAAGGAAATGACCACTGCAGACGTTGTGGACTCGCCAACGCCCTTGGCTCCTCCGTGGGTTGTCACACCCCATGCACAGCTCACCACCGCAATAATGGCACCGAACACCTGTGATTTTATCAAGGCGCTGATCAAGTCCCATGGTCGCAGCGCCTTGCGTGCTGACTCCAGAATGATGCTGGTGCTTACACCAAAAACGGCGTCGGCCAAGAACGCCGAGGAGGCGAGCCCGAGGGCGAAGCTGATGAGGGTTAGGACAGGGAGCGCAAGCACGCAAGCGAGGACACGGGGGACCACGAGGTAATCGATGGGCTGTGAGCCGAGGACGCGGAGGGTGTCGGTCTGCTCGGACACCTGCATGGTGCCGAGCTCGGCGGCAAAGGCGGAGCCAACTCGGCCGGCAGCGACGACGGCGGTGACGACCGGGGTGAGCTCGCGAGCGAGCGCGAGGGCAAGGACGCCACCAACGGAGCGGTGGAGACCGAGGCGGGTGAACTCGCGCACGAACTGGATGGTGAAGGCCATGCCGACGAAGGCGGCGGTGAGGAGCGAGACCCCCGCGCTCCCGGGGCCCACGCGGCGGAGCTGGGCGAGGAGGTTGCGGCGGTGGACGCGTCCCGTGAGGACGCGGTGGAAGACCTGCCCTGCGAGGAGCAGCGCCGAGAGCCCCCGCCAGATCGCGCGCGGCGGAGACCAGTTGGCGAAAAGAGAAGGCGGTGGCGTGGGGGACAGGGGCGGAGAAGGAGGAGAAGGCGCTGAATTGCTGCCGGCGGTGGCCGGGGGCGTGAGGGAGAGGCGGAGGACGGGGAGGCGGCGGCGTGGCGAGTGGAGGCGGAGGAGGTGGGATTTGGGGCAGGGGCTGGCAAAGCGGAGGAGAGGGTTCGTCGTGGAGGAGGTGGGGCGGAGGAGGAGGGCGGCCCCTGCCGTGGTGGACGACATGGTGTCGGTGGTGGTGGCGGTGGCCGGAGATCGGGACAGTGGTTGTCGCGGTGGCCGTGTGGGAGTGGGTGGGAAGCGATGGGGAACGGCCGTATCGGCGGGGAGGAAGGAGTCTCTGGTGGGCCACGATAAAGCCGCTACTGGGCTGGACAAGAAATCCCCCTAAACATCCAACCCGGTTAGATCCAAATGGGCATGAAGATACTAAACACTTATTATTTTTATGTCAAAAAGCAAAAGAGGTGTGGGAGAAACTGGGATTGCACGAAGCCATTAAAAAAGCCTGTGCGGTCGATCGTGCAGGAGAGGCAGTACTTGAATTTCTAATTTTATGCCGAACATGAGCTATCTACATTGGGCACACAGAATGTTCGCGAACCGATCGCTATAATGTACCGGTATTTATGGTGGGAAAGACGTTCGCTAGTTCATCGTGGGAAGACCCAAGATGCATACCAAATTTCGATGGGAGCCCGTGCTATAACGACGAACTATGTTATCGCCCAATCCTCCAAGGCAACAAATAAAATAGAGGATGGACGAGACCCCTCTAGGTTTTGTGAAATTAAATGTCGATGCTTCTTTTGATCAAGACATGCTTAGAGGCACAACGGAGTCAGACTTAGAGATGATAAAGGAAGATTTATTGTTGGAGGAATTGGAAGATGGATTGGTGTGCAGATGTTTTAACAAAGAAAAGCCATGGCACTAAGTTTTAGCTTATTACTTGCACAAAAGGGGAAGTAACCGACTTGTTGTTAACTCGATAATATGGAAGTAATTGACACGATGAAGAATGGAGGACATATAATGAGCGGCGGCACTGTGTTTGATGATTGTTATTTTTGGTTTGTGAATTTTGTTAGTTAGATTTGAACACTGTAATAGGAAGGCAAATAAAGTAGCTCATGAAGTTGCTAGAGTAGCCAAATTTTCTGAGACAAGGGACTGGTTTGAGGAACCTATGAATGATATTGTAAATTTTCTTATAGACGATATAACCATTATTACTAATAAATTAAGAGGATGTTTATTTCAAACCCCCCCCCCCTCCCTCCCATTGTCTCCAAAAAAACACCCCAAAGTCTTGCAAAATCATACAAATCACAAATGTGCCCCTAGGTGGTACTCACTTGCCCACTGAACTAGTGCTCTCCTCATGACAGCCGGCGCTCGCTCTTTCTGTCAGTGATGGACGCTAGCTCTGGTTTGCTACAGGCCATCCAAGAGTTTCACGCTCGAGATACGATCAAGCTCACAGAAGTGGCTGAGATTTCGTGGTGGTTTTCCAGCGTGAACATGCTAGTCGCCCACACGCAGGGGCTGCTAGAGGTTGCGACGCCACAGGAGAGGCTCACATGTTATGTGGATGCCGCTTTCGATTCAGACAGAGGGTCTAGAGCAATACTCGATGCAAACGACTTCTTCCTGCTATATTCTTTGGGTCCCGATAACTGCCACACGTGTGATGTATCGGGTGGTTGTGCCGCACGCCTCGTGTGGCATGGACAGGAACCCGCCAAGACGATCGCGCCCGGGGCGCAGAAAGGCACAACCAGACGTCCGGCAGTGTGGTAAACCCGCCAAGACGACCCGTCCGGCCAGACGACCAGCCCACACAAGACGACCCAATTGCTCCCGACCTCTGATCGATCCCCACTCCCGACTGCCGCCATCGTCCCCCACCCTCGAACCCCTACCTCCATCGTCGGCCTTCTCTGGTTGCCATGGCAACCAGAGCAGATCCGTAGGGCCTTCCCACCGTAAACCACACCCCAACCCTCCCCCACCCCCCGCCCACCACTCTAACGCCTCCCTCCAAAGACGATCAGCTAAAAGCAGGTGAATCTACCGATCTCATACCGCTTCTCATCCTTCTTCTGGGCAGAAAATTGCAAATTTACCGATGAAGGTGGCGACTGGATCCACGCTATTGGGGGTAAAACACTACATGTTTTTGTGTGTCTTCGCATTTGCCAAGCAGAATACACCAGATCTGCCATGTACTACGCTTGAGATTAGCTTAAGTTCTTAGTTCGCTTGACGCAAGTAGTTGGAAATGAATGGATGCGTAGGAATCCCTAAAAAAGGGAGAGAAATGACAAATTTGGAATAAAGGGGGTGGAAAAAATTAATTGCCGCTTGTGTCTAACGTCACCATGTTAACCTGTTGCTTGCCATCCTATTGTAGTGGTTGTTGCCATCGAATCGAACAGATAGCTAGCACCCAGATTTTAGAAAAAAAGAGTGGATGTGCATGTCCTACTTGCCGTGATGTGCTGGTTGCCTACGCATGAAAATGTGATAACACTGACGTGTTATCTTCTACGTGCAAGCAGAAGAAGACTACAATTTTTGTGGATTGTTGATGCGTTCTTGTTCATGCAGTGATTGAGAACACATTGACAAAAACGAGACGCGGAAAGAATGAATCATGAAGATGGCGCTGATCCTTGGAGTTCTCAAAGGCCAGAAACGCCCCCTTGGGATGCATCAGAGTACAGTCAACTCATTTCTGTACGGTCGTTGCTGCCACTACTGCAACAGCACACATGCATTGGTATCATGCATGATAACAAAGAAAAGAACATTTGCCATGTTCACGACGATGAAGATGTGTTGGGGAACGTAGTAATTTCAAAATTTTCCTACGCACACGCAAGATCATGGTGATGCATAGCAACGAGAGGGGAGAGTGTTGTCTACATACCCTTGTAGACCAAGCGAAGCGATCACAACGTAGAGGAAGTAGTCGACGCTCTCCTCGCGATCCAACCGATCCCAGCGCCGTTACATCCGGGCGCCCGAAGTTCTTGACACACGACAGCTCGGTGACGCTCCTCGGGCTCCGATCCGGCAAAGCTCGGGAGAGAGTTCCACAAGACGACGGCGTGGTGACAATCTTGATGTTCTATCGACGCAGGGCTTCGCTTAAGCTCCGCCACGATATGACCGAGGTGGAATATGATGGAGGGGGCACCGACACGGCTAAGGAACGATCTCAAGGATCAACTTGTGTGTCTTAGGGTGCCCCCGCCCAGATATAAAGGAGCAAGGGGAGGGCCGGCCGGCCCTAGAGGGGCGCCAAGGGGGGAGTCCTCCTCCTAGTGGCAGAGGACTCCCTTTCCTAGTCCAACTAGGAGGGAAGGGGAAGGAAGGAGAGGAGAGGAGAGGAAAGGGGGCGCGCCTCCTTGTCCATCCGACTCCTGTGTGGGGCGCCACCTCCGGCGCAGCCCTCTCTCCCTCTTGGCCCATTAAGGCCCATTATTTCGGGGGTTCGGTAACCCTCGGCACTCCGGTATTATCCAAACCACTGAACCATTCTCGATGTCCCAACATAGCTGTCCAATATATCAATCTTTACGTCTCGACCATTCCGAGACTCCTCGTCGTGTCCGTGATCACATCCGGACTCGAACTCCTTCGGCACATCAAAATACACAAACTCATAATATAACCGTCATCGAAACCATTTTGTGGAATCTGGGCTCACCATCGCTTCTTCATAGTTCGTAGGTTCATCATGATCTAGTAGCATGACTTCCAGAACAGGATTACCGCACTCACTCTGGTGCCGATCTTACTCGTTGATCTACGAGGTTTCAGAGTAACTTGATCTCAAGGTTCATGATCAACATCATCAACTTCCTCACTATTTGGTGTAGATGTCGCAGAAACCGGTTTCTGTGATAAACTACTTTCCAATAAGGGAGAAGGTATAGTTACCTCATCAAGTTCTACTTTCCTCCCACTCACTTCTTTCGAGAGAAACTCCTTCTCTAGAAAGGATCCATTTTAGCAACAAATGTCTTGCCTTCGGATCTGTGATAGAAGGTGTACCCAACTGTCTCCTTTGGGTATCCTATGAAGACACATCTCGATTTGGGTTCGAGCTTATCGGGTTGAAGCTTTTTCACATAAGCATCGTGATCCCCAAACTTTAAGAAACGACAACTTTGGTTTCTTGCCAAACCATAGTTCATAAGGTGTCGCCTCAACGGATTTTGACGGTGTTCTATTCAACGTGAATGCAGCCGCCTCAAGAGCATAACCCCAAAACGATAGCGGTAAATCAGAAGAGACATCATAGATCGCACCATATCTAGTAAAGTGCAATTACGACGCTCGACACACCATTACGCTGTGGTGTTCCGGTGGCGTGAGTTGCGTAAACTATTCCGCATTGTTTCAAATGTAGACCAAACTCAGAACTCAAATATTCTCCTCCACGATCGATCGTAGAAACTTTATTTTCTTATTACGATGATTTTCAACTTCACTCAAATTCTTTGAACTTTTCAAATGTTTCAGACTTGTGTTTCATTTAGTAGATATACCCATATCCGCTTAAATCATCTGTGAAGGTGAGAAAATTACGATATCCGCCACGAGCCTCAACATTCATCGGACCACATACATCTCAGATGTATGATTTCCAACAAATCTGTTGCTCTCTCCATAGTACCGAGAACGGGTTTTAGTCATCTTGCCCATGAGGCACGGTTTGCAAGTGCCAAGTGATTCATAATCAAGTGACTCCAAAAGTCCATCAGTATGGAGTTTCTTCATGCGCTTTATACCGATATGACCTAAACGGTAGTGCCACAAATAAGTTGCACTATCATTATCAACTCTGCATCTTTTGGCTTCAACATTATGAATATGTGTATCACTACTATCGAGATTCATTAAAAATAGACCACTCTTCAAGGGTGCATGACCATAAAAGATATTACTCATATAAATAGAACAACCATTATTCTCTCGATTTAAATGAATAACCGCCTCGCATCAAACAAGATCCAGATATAATGTTCATGCTCAACGCGGCACCAAATAACAATTATTTAGGTCTAAAACTAATCCCGAAGGTAGATGTAGAGGTAGCGTGTCGACCACGATCACATCGACTTTGGAACCATTTCCCACGCCAAGATCGTCACCTCGTCCTTTGCCGTTAAGCAATCCATAGTCCCCTGTTTGAGTTGCAAATATTAGCAATGTAACCAAGATCAAATACCCAGTGCTACTGCAAGCTCTAGTAAGGTACACATCAATAACATGTATATCACATATACCTTTGTTCACCTTGCCATCCTTCTTATCCGCCAAATACTTGGGGCAGTTCCGCTTCAAAGGACGACCGCTTGCAAGAGAAGCACTCGATTTCAGGTTTAGGTCCAGACTTGGGTTTCTTCTCCGAGCAGAACTTGCTTGTCGTTCTTCTTGAAGTTCCCTTCTTCTTCCCTTTGCCTTTCTTCTTGAAACTAGTGGTCTTATTGACCATCAACACTTGATGCTCCTTCTGATTTCTACCTCCGCAGACCTTTAGCATTGCGTAAGAGCTTGGGCATAGTCTTTACTAACCCTTGCATATTATAGTTTATCATGAAGCCTTTGTAGCTTGGTGGCGTGATTGAAGAATTACATCAATGACACAATCATCGGAAGATTAACTCCCGTGTTACTCAAGTGATTGTAATACCTAGACATTACGAGTATGTGCTCACCGATGACTCCATTCTCTTCCATCTTGCAGCTATAGAACTTATTGAGACTTCATATCTCTCAATCCCGCATTCTATTGAATATCAACTTCAACTCTCGAACATCTCATATGCTCCATGACGCTCAAAACGCCGTTGAAGACCCGGTTCTAAGCCGTAAAGCATGGCACATCGAACTATAGAGTAGTCATCGCTTTGCTCGCCAGACGCTCTTAACGCCGTCGGTTACATCAAGAAGAAGTTCGCACCCAGCGGTGCTTCCAGACGTAACTCTTCTCAGGCAGCAATGAGGATAATCCTCGAGTTACGGACCCGATCCGTGTAATTGCTACCATCATCTTTCAACTTTGCTTTCTCAAGGAACGCATTAAAATTCAACTAACAACAAAGACGAGCCATCTATCTACAAACAAACATAGATAAGCAAGATACTATCAGTACTAAGTTCATGATAAATTTAAGTTCAATTAATCATATTACTTAAGAACTCCCACTTAGATAGACATCTCTAGTCATCTAATTGATCACGTGATCCAAATCAACTAAACCATAACCGATCATCACGTGAGATGGAGTAGTTTTCAATGGTGAACATCACTATGTTGATCATATCTACTATATGATTCACGCCGACCTTTCGGTCTCCGTGTTCCGAGGCCATATCTCGCATATGCTAGGCTCGTCAAGTATAACTCGAGTATTCTCGTGTGCAAAACTGGCTTGCACCCGTTGTAGATGGACGAGAGCTTATCACACCCGATCATCACGTGGTGTCTCTAAGCACGATTTAACTTTGGCAACGGTGCATACTCGGGAGAACACTACTTGATAATTTTAGTGAGAGATCATCTTAAAATGCTACCGTCAATCAAAGCAAGATAAGATGCATAAAGGATAAACATCACATGCAATCAATATAAGTGATATGATATGGCCATCATCATCTTGTGCTTGTGATCTCCATCTTCAAGCACCGTCATGATCACCATCGTCACCGGCGCGACACCTTGATATCCATCGTAGCATCGTTGTCGTTTACGCCATCTATTGCTTCTACGACTATCGCTACCGCTTAGTGATAAAGTAAAGCAATTATGTATGCTTGCATTTCATACAATAAAGCGACAACCATATGGCTCTCGCCGATTGCCGATAACCGGTTACAAAATATGATCATCTCATACAATAAAATATAGCATCACGTCTTGACCATATCACATCACAACATGCCCTGCAAAAACAAGTTAGACGTCCTCTACTTTGTTGTTGCAAATTTTACGTTGCTGCTACGGGCTTAGCAAGAACCGTTCTTACCTACGCATCAAAACCACAATGATAGTTTGTCAAATAGACTCCGTTTTAACCTTCACAAGGACCAGGCGTAGCCACACTCGGTTCAACTAAAGTGAGAGAGACAGACACCCGCCAGCCACCTTTAAGCACGAGTGCTCGTAACGATGAAACCAGTCTCGCGTAAGCGTACGTGTAATGTCGGTCCGGGCCGCTTCATCTCACAATACCGCTGAACCAAAGTATGACATGCTGGTAGGCACTATGACTTATATCGTCCACAACTCACTTGTGTTCTACTCGTGCATATAACATCAACGCATAAAACCTGGCTCTGATACCACTGTTGGGGAACGTAGTAATTTCAAAATTTTCCTACGCACACGCAAGATCATGGTGATGCATAGCAACGAGAGGGGAGAGTGTTGTCTACATACCCTTGTAGACCGGGCGAAGCGATCACAACATAGAGGAAGTAGTCGACGTTCTCCTCGCGATCCAACCGATCCCAGCGCCGTTACTCGGCGCCCGAAGTTCTTGACACACGTACAGCTCGGTGACGCTCCTCGGGCTCCGATCCGGCAAAGCTCCGGGAGAGAGTTCACAAGACGACGGCGTGGGACGATCTTGATGTTCTATCGACGCAGGCTTCGCCTAAGCTACGCCACGATATGACCGAGGTGGAATATGGTGGAGGGGGCACGCACACGGCTAAGAAACGATTTCAAGGATCAACTTGTGTGTCTTAGGGTGCCCCTGCCTGTGATATAAAGGAGCAAGGAGGAGGGCGGGCCGCCCTAGAGGGCGCCCAGGGGGGAGTCCTCCTCCCATCGGGAGTAGGACTCCCTTCCTAGTCCAACTAGGAGGGGAAGGGGAAGGAAGGAGAGGAGAGGAGAGGGAAAGGGGCGCCCCCTCCTTGTCCAATTCGGACTCCCCATGGGGGGGCGCGCCACCTCTGGCGCAGCCCTCTCTCTCCCTCTTGGCCCATTAAGGCCCATTACTTCCCGGGGTTCGGTAACCCTCCGGCACTCCTAAGATAATCCAAAACCACTCGGAACCATTCCGATGTCCGAACATAGCTGTCCAATATATCAATCTTTACATCTCGACCATTCCGAGACTCCTCGTCATGTCCGTGATCGCATCCGGGACTCCAAACTCCTTCGGCACATCAAAATACACAAACTCATAATATAACCGTCATCAAAACCTTAAGCGTGCGGACCCTACGGTTCGAGAACAATGTAGACATGACCGAGACACGTCTCCGATCAATAACCAATAGCGGGACCTGGATGCCCATATTGGCTCCTACATATTCTACGAAGATCTTTATCGGTCAGACCGCATAACAACATACGTTTATTCCCTTTGTCATCGGTATGTTACTTGCCCGAGATTCGATCGTCGGTATCCAATACCTAGTTCAATCTCGTTACCGGCAATCTCTTTACTCGTTCTGTAATACATCATCTTGCAACTAACTCATTAGTTGTAATGCTTGCAAGGCTTAAGTGATGTGCATTACCGAGAGGGCCCAGAGATACCTCTCCGATAATCGGAGTGACAAATCCTAATCTCGAAATACGCCAACCCAACATCTGCCTTTGGAGACACCTGTAGTACTCCTTTATAATCACCCAGTTACGTTGTGACTTTTGGTAGTACCCAAAGTGTTCCTCCGGCAAACGGGAGTTGCATAATCTCATAGTTATAGGAACAGTATAAGTCATGGATAAAAGCAATAGCAACATACTAAACGATCGGGTGCTAAGCTAATGGAATGGGTCATGTCAATCAGATCATTCAACTAATGATGTGACCTTGTTAATCAAATGACAACTCCTTTGTCTATGGTTAGGAAACTTAACCATCTTTGATTAACAAGCTAGTCCAATAGAGGCATACTAGTGACACTGTTTGTCTATGTATTCACACATGTATTATGTGTCCGGTTAATACAATTCTAGCATGAATAATAAACATTTATCATGTAATAAGGAAATAAATAATAACTTTATTATTGCCTCTAGGGCATATTTCCTTGATCTCCCACTTGCACTAGAGTCAATAATCTAGATTACACAAGAATGATTCTAACACCCATGGAGTCTTGGTGCTGATCATTTTTGCTCGTGGAAGAGGCTTAGTCAGCGGTCCGCTACATTCAGATCCGTATGTATCTTGCAAATCTCTATGTCTCCCACGGACCAAATCCGGATGGAATTGAGCGTCTCTTGATGTGTTTGGTTCTCTTGTGAAATCTGGATTCCTTCGCTAAAGCAATTGCTCGAGATTGTCACAAAAGATTTTCATTGGACCCGATGCACTAGGTATGACACCTAGATCGGATATGAACACCTTCATCCAGACTCCTTCATTAGCTGCTTCCGAAGCTGCTATGTACTCCGCTTCACATGTAGATCCCGCTACGACGCTTTGTTTAGAACTGCACCAACTGACAGCTCCACCGTTTAGTGTAAATACGTATCCGGTTTGCGATTTAGAATCTTTCGGATCAGTGTCAAAGCTTGCATCAACGTAACCATTTACGATGAGCTCTTTGTCACCTCCATATATGAGAAACATATCCTTAGTCCTTTTCAGGTACTTCAGGATGTTCTTGACCGCTGTCGATGATCCACTCTGGATTACTTTGGTACCTCCCCTGCTAAGCTAATAGCAAAGCACACATCGTGTCAGTACACAAAGCATTGCATACATGATAGAGCCTATGGTCAAGCATAGGAACATCTTTCATTTCTCTCTATCTTCTGCGGTGGTCGGGCATTGAGTCTTACTCAACTTCACACCTTGTCTGAGCAAGAACCCTTTCTTTGCTTGATCCATTTTGAACTTCTTCAAAACTTTGTCAAGGTATGTGCTTTGTGAAAGTCCAATTAAGCGCCTTGATCTATCTCTATAGATTTTGATGCCCAATATGTAAGCAGCTTCACCGAGGTCCTTCATTGAAAAACTCTTATTCAAGTACCCCTTTATGCTATCCAGAATTCTATATCATTTCCGATTAGTAATATGTCATCTACATATAATATCGAAATGCTACTGAGCTCCCACTCACTTTCTTGTAAATACAAGGCTTCTCCAAAAGTCATATAAACCCAAATGCTTTGATCACACTATCAAAGCATTTATTCCAACTCGAGATGCTTGCACCAGTCCATAAATGGATCATTGGAGCTTGCACACTTTGTTAGCTCCTTTGGATCGATAAAACCTTCTCGTTGCATCATATACAACTCTTCTTCCGTAAATCCATTCAGAATGCAGTTTTTACATCCATTTGCCAAATTTCATAATTATAAAATGCGCAATTACTAACATGATTCGGACAGACTTAAGCATCGCACGGGTGAGAAGGTCTCATCTTAGTCAATCCCTTGAACTTGTAGAAACCCTTTGCGATAAGTCGAGCTTTGTAGACGAGAATATTACCGTCGCCGTTAGTCTTCTTCTTGAAGATCCACTTGTTTTCTATTGCTTGTCGACCCTCGGGCAAGTCAACCAAAGTCCACACTTTGTTTTCATACATGGATCCCATCTCAGATTTCATGGCCTCAAGCCATTTTGTGGAATCTGGGCTCACCATCGCTTCTTCATAGTTCGTAGGTTCATCATGATCTAGTAGCATGACTTCTAGAACAGGATTACCGTACCACTCTGGTGCGGATCTTACTCTGGTTGATCTACGAGGCTCTGTAGTAACTTGATCTGAAGGTTCATGATCAACATCATCAACTTCCTCACTATTTGGTGTAGATGTCGCAGAAACCAATTTCTGTGATAAACTACTTTCCAATAAGGGAGAAGGTATAGTTACCTCATCAAGTTCTACTTTCCTCCCACTCACTTCTTTTGAGAGAAACTCCTTCTCTAGAAAGGATCCATTTTTAGCAACAAATGTCTTGCCTTCGGATCTGTGATAGAAGGTGTACCCAACTGTCTCCTTTGGGTATCCTATGAAGACACATTTCTCCGATTTGGGTTCGAGCTTATCAGGTTGAAGCTTTTTCACATAAGCATCGCATCCCCAAACTTTAAGAAACGACAACCTTGGTTTCTTGCCAAACCATAGTTCATAAGGTGTCGTCTCAACGGATTTTGACGGTGTTCTATTCAGCGTGAATGCAGCCGCCTCAAGAGCATAACCCCAAAGCGATAGTGTAAATCAGAAGAGACATCATAGATCGCACCATATCTAGTAAAGTGCGATTCTGACGTTCGGACACACCATTACGTTGTGGTGTTCGGGTGGCGTGAGTTGCGAAACTATTCCGCATTGTTTCAAATGTAGACCAAACTCGTAACTCAAATATTCTCCTCCACGATCAGATCGTAGAAACTTTATTTTCTTATTACGATGATTTTCAACTTCACTCTGAAATTCTTTGAACTTTTCAAATGTTTCAGACTTGTGTTTCATTAAGTAGATATACCCATATCTGCTTAAATCATCTGTGAAGGTGAGAAAATAACGATATCCGCCACGAGCCTCAGAATTCATCGGACCACATACATCTATAAGTATGATTTCCAACAAATCTGTTGCTCTCTCCATAGTACCGGAGAACGGGGTTTTAGTCATCTTGCCCATGAGGCACGGTTTGCAAGTGCCAAGTGATTCATAATCAAGTGACTCCAAAAGTCCATCAGTATGGAGTTTCTTCATGCGCTTTATACCAATATGACCTAAATGGCAGTGCCACAAATAAGTTGCACTATCATTATCAACTCTGCATCTTTTGGCTTCAACATTATGAATATGTGTATCACTACTATCAAGATTCATTAAAAATAGACCACTCTTCAAGGGTGCATGACCATAAAAGATATTACTCATATAAATAGAACAATCATTATTCTCTGATTTAAATGAATAACCGTCTCGCATCAAACAAGATCTAGATATAATGTTCATGCTCAACGCTGGCACCAAATAACAATTATTTAGGTCTAAAACTAATCCGAAGGTAGATGTAGAGGTAGCGTGTCGACCGCGATCACATCGACTTTGGAACCATTTCCCACGCGCATCGTCACCTCGTCCTTTGCGGTGTTTGCTTAATCCGTAGTCCCCTGCTTTGAGTTGCAAATATTAGCAATGAACCAATATCAAATACCAGTGCTCTGCGAGCTCTAGTAAGGTACACATCAATAACATGTATATCACATATACCTTTGTTCACCTTGCCATCATTCTTATCCGCCAAATACTTGGGGTAGTTCCACTTCCAAATGACCGATCGCTTGCGGTAGAA
Organism: Aegilops speltoides; assembly: GCA_021437245.1. Lineage (NCBI taxonomy): Eukaryota > Viridiplantae > Streptophyta > Magnoliopsida > Poales > Poaceae > Aegilops > Aegilops speltoides. The sequence goes on from CM038142.1 coordinate 468,158,928, forward strand.
GCACTCGATTTCAGGTTTAGGTCCGGACTTGGGTTTCTTCTCTGAGCGACAACTTGCTTGTTGTTCTTCTTGAAGTTCCCTTCTTCTTCCCTTTGCCTTTCTTCTTGAAACTAGTGGTCTTATTGACCATCAACACTTGATGCTCCTTCTTGATTTCTACCTCCAGACCTTTAGCATTGTAAGAGCTCGGGCATAGTCTTTACTAACCCTTGCATATTATAGTTCATCATGAAGCCTTTGTAGCTTGGTGGCGGTGATTGAAGAATTACATCAATGACACAATCATCCGGAAGATTAACTCCCAGTTGACTCAAGTGATTGTAATACCCGGACATTACGAGTATGTGCTCACCAGCAGACCCATTCTCTTCCATCTTGCAGCTATAGAACTTATTGGAGACTTCATATCTCTCAATCCGGGCATTCTATTGGAATATCAACTTCAACTCTGGAACATCTCATATGCTCTATGACGCTCAAAACGTCGTTGAAGACCCAGTTCTAAGCCGTAAAGCATGGCACATTGAACTATAGAGTAGTCATCGGCTTTGCTTTGCCAGACGTTCTTAACGTCGTCGGTTACATCAAGAAGCAGTTCGGCACCCAGCGGTGCTTCCGGGACGTAACTCTTACGTGCAGCAATGAGGATAATCCTCGAGTTCGGACCCGATCGTGTAATTGCTACCATCATCTTTCAACTTTGCTTTCTCAAGGAACGATTAAAATTCAACGGAACAACAAAGACGAGCCATCTATCTACAAACAAACATAGATAAGCAAGATACTATCAGGTACTAAGTTCATGATAAATTTAAGTTCAATTAATCATATTACTTAAGAACTCCCACTTAGATAGACATCTCTCTAGTCATCTAAGTGATCACGTGATCCAAATCAACTAAACCATAACCGATCATCACGTGAGATGGAGTAGTTTTCAATGGTGAACATCACTATGTTGATCATATCTACTATATGATTCACGCTCGACCTTTCGGTCTCCGTGTTCCGAGGCCATATCTGCATATGCTAGGCTCGTCAAGTATAACTCGAGTATTCTGCGTGTGCAAAACTGGCTTGCACCCGTTGTAGATGGACGTAGAGCTTATCACACCCGATCATCACGTGGTGTCTCGGCACGACGAACTTTGGCAACGGTGCATACTTAGGGAGAACACTACTTGATAATTTTAGTGAGAGATCATCTTAAAATGCTACCGTCAATCAAAGCAAGATAAGATGCATAAAGGATAAACATCACATGCAATCAATATAAGTGATATGATATGGCCATCATCTTCTTGTGCTTGTGATCTCCATCTTCGAAGCACCGTCGTGATCACCATCGTCACCGGCGCGACACCTTGATCTCCATCGTAGCATCATTGTCGTTACGCCATCTATTGCTTCTCGACTATCGCTACCGCTTAGTGATAAAGTAAAGCAATTATGTATGCTTGCATTTCATACAATAAAGCGACAACCATATGGCTCTCGCCGATTGCCGATAACCGGTTACAAAACATGATCATCTCATACAATAAAATATAGCATCACGTCTTGACCATATCACATCACAACATGCCCTGCAAAAACAAGTTAGGCGTCCTCTACTTTGTTGTTGCAAATTTTACGTGGCTGCTACGGGCTTAGCAAGAACCATTCTTACCTACGCATCAAAACCACAGCGATAGTTTGTCAAATAGACTCCGTTTAACCTTCACAAGGACCGGCGAGCCACACTCAGTTCAACTAAAGTGAGAGAGACAGACACCGCCAGCACCTTTAAGCACGAGTGCTCGTAGCGGTGAAACCGGTCTCGCGAAGCGTCGCGTAATGTCGGTCCGGGCGCTTCATCTCACAATACCGCTGAACCAAAGTATGACATCTTTGGTAGGCAAGATGACTTATATCGTTCACAACTCACTTGTGTTCTACTCGTGCATATAACATCAACGAATAAAACCTCGGCTCGATACCTTTGTTGGGGAGCGTAGTAATTTCAAAATTTTCCTACGCACACGCAAGATCATGGTGATGCATAGCAGCGAGAGGGAGAGTGTTGTCTACATACCCTTGTAGACCGGGCGAAGCGATCACAACATAGAGGAAGTAGTCGACGTTCTCCTCGCGATCCAACCGATCCCGGCGCCGTTACTCCGGCGCCTCGAGTTCTTGACACACGACAGCTCGGTGGCGCTCCTCGGGCTCCGATCCGGCAAAGCTCCGGGGAGAGAGTTCGGCAAGACGACGGCGTGGTGGCGATCTTGATGTTCTACCGACGCAGGCTTCGCCTAAGCTCCGCCACGATATGACCGAGGTGGAATATGGTGGAGGGGCACCGCACACGGCTAAGGAGCGATCTCAAGGATCAACTTGTGTGTCTTAGGGTGCCCCCCTGCCCCGTGATATAAAGGAGCAAGGGAGGAGGGCGGCCGGCCCTAGAGGGCGCGCCAAGGGAGGGAGTCCTCCTCCTAGTGGGAGTAGGACTCCCTTTCCTAGTCCAACTAGGAGGGAAGGGGAAGGAAGGAGAGGAGAGGGAGAGGGAAGGGGGCGCCCCCTCCTTGTCAGTCGGACTCCCCATGGGGCGCCACCTCTGGCGCAGCCCTCTCTCTCCCTCTTGGCCCATTAAGGCCCATTACTTCCCCGGGGGGTTCCGGTAACCCCTCCGGCACTCCGGTATTATCCGAAACCACTCGGAACCATTCCAATGTCCGAACATAGCTGTCCAATATATCAATCTTTACGTCTCGACCATTCCGAGACTCCTCGTCGTGTCCGTGATCGCATCCGGGACTCCGAACTCCTTCGGCACATCAAAATACACAAACTCATAATATAACCGTCATCGAAACCTTAAGCGTGCGGACCCTACGGTTCGAGAACAATGTAGACATGACCGAGACATGTCTCCGATCAATAACCAATAGCGGGACCTGGATGCCCATATTGGCTCCTACATATTCTACGAAGATCTTTATCGGTCGACCGCATAACAACATCGTTTGTTCCTTTGTCATCGGTATGTTACTTGCCCGAGATTCGATCGTCGGTATCCAATACCTAGTTCAATCTCGTTATCGCAAGTCTCTTTACTCGTTCCGTAATACATCATCTTGCAACTAACTCATTAGTTGTAATGCTTGCAAGGCTTAAGTGATGTGCATTACCGAGAGGGCCAGAGATACCTCTCCGATAATCGGAGTGACAAATCCTAATCTCGAAATCGCCAACCCAACATCGCCTTTGGAGACACTGTAGTAGTACTTTATAATCACCCGATTACGTTGTGATGTTTGGTAGTACCCAAAGTGTTCCTCCGGCAAACGGGAGTTGCATAATCTCATAGTTATAGGAACAGTATAAGTCATGGATAAAAGCAATAGCAACATACTAAATGATCGGGTGCTAAGCTAATGGAATGGGTCATGTCAATCAGATCATTCAACTAATGATGTGACCTTGTTTATCAAATGACAACTCCTTTGTCTATGGTTAGGAAACTTAACCATCTTTGATTAACAAGCTAGTCCGGTAGAGGCATACTAGTGACACTCTGTTTGTCTATGTATTCACACATGTATTATGTTTCCGGTTAATACAATTCTAGCATGAATAATAAACATTTATCATGTAATAAGGAAATAAATAATAACTTTATTATTGCCTCTAGGGCATATTTCCTTCAAGATGACATTCTACTTATGTCCTACACTGTCATTTTTTTGCAGGTTCTTATGACCAAAACACACTCAGGGGGGCTCCATGGCAAGTTCATTCACAGGGCGCTAACACTGAAAAATGTACGGGCAGCCAACTTCAACTAGCTAATGTGGCAAATCAAGGTAACGCATACGAAAAAGAACACATACTGGTCTGGACATGAAAAATAAACTTGCAAATGTTGGCAAAAGACTCACGAGTTATGTCGGGAAAAAATGCAGAGCCTTCATGTAGCACGTGGCATCAGGCAGCACCCATGTACCTGCCATCGACGTCATACACAAGTGAGTCCATAAAAAGTGAAGTTGCGAACGGTGAATTAGAAAAAGGAGCATAGTTGACAACTGCAGTTGCCATGGCTGGACAACTGCAATTGCCATGAATAAATAACTGTAGTTGCCATCCATGGACAACTATAGTTGCCCTCACTGGACAACTGTAGTTGCCATGAAGGAACAACTGCAGTTGCCATGACTGAACAACTGCAGTTGCCATGCCAGGACAACTGCAATTGCCATGCCTGGACAACTGCAGTTGTCATGCTAGGACAAACTGCAATTGCCATGTATTGACCAACTACTACCATGCTTACAGGTTATTACGGTGGTGCTACCCCAGCAAACGTCTCGTGGAAAGCTTCACAGATTGCAGATAGAGCACGTCAATTTGGTGTGACATACCACACAAGATGGGCAAATGCAGCATAACAAGGTAAGAAAAAATTGAACCACAAAAGAGCACTGCATTTGTTTTTATGGCAATAGCATGTGATGAAAAAGAAGATTTGTAGCAGTGATGGTGGAAAAAATCAAACAGAAAACGCTAACAAGTGGTTGTGTGCAATGAGTCATATATTGTGTTCGGAATTTGCCAACTGCTAAAAGCATGTGTGCAGCACTAATGGTTGATCGCATTTGCCTAGTGAGCTCAAGCCTAGAATGCAAAGTTTTGATGCTAGAACACACTGGTTGCCATGTATTAGTAGCAGTATTTGCCATGTATGTAGGACTGCAGCTGCCATGCATATAGAATCCAAGTTTTCGTACTGAAAGGAGCTGGTTGCCATGCATTGACAATAGTAGTTGTCATGTTTGTTGGACTGTAGCTGCCATGACTGGACAACTACAGTTGCCATGCATGTCCACATGCAGACTCACGGCTTGCTGTTTGAATGATGTCATGCCAAATCACTTGAAGTTGATGTGCTCCGTTACGATAAACATGTTATTCAAGCAAAATCTTACGCTCGTACCAGTTATTTCTATTACAGGGCCTACAACTACAATGAACAGCGACGCGAGGACATCTACTGCGGGGAGCTCTGAGCGCACGGAAGACACGTTCCACCAGCCAGCTAACAATCATGACACAAACAATGCCGAGTCAGAGTCGGAAATGGCAATCATTCCAGCAATGCCGACAAGCACCCCTTTCAACACAAGCACTGGCAACACTCAAGTAGATGAAACTGTCGCCGGTACTGAAGTGAATGATGAAACTGATGACAAAGCACAAGGGGATGAAGATGGTGGGCAATCAGAGATCATGGTACCTCAACCATCGTACACTGGGCGGAGATTTGAATCATTCGCAGAAGCAAAGGAATTCTACCAGACATATGCAAAGTTCCATGGGTTTGCGGTCAACACCGAATACCATAGGAAAATTAAGAAAACTAACGAGTACAACAGAGGTGAGATGAGGTGCCACAAGGCACGAAGGAACAAGAAGGGGAAAGGTGTTGCACCTGTCATTCCGGAACGAAAGAGAGGTATCATTCTCAAGACGGAATGCCCTGTCCAGTGTAAGCTAAACGTAGATGGAGCACAGTGGGTGGTCACTGAATATTTTGACGAGCACAACCACAAACTCATAAAGAATTTCGACCTGGTAAAATTTCTGACCGCCCACAGAGGATTCACCCCCCTCGAGACAAAATTCATAAAGCTGCTACATGATTGTAACGTCGGTCCATCAAGAATGGTCCAGATACTATCACTCATCCACAGCAAAAAAGGGACTCTGAGTAGCATGCCCTACATACCAGCTGACGTCACAAACCTAAAGGCAAAGTACCATAGAGAGAGCAAGTTGGTTGACATAGAGGCCACAATGGCCTACTTCGATGAGAAAGCGAAGGAAGATTAAAATTTCTTCTACAAGATAAGGTTGGACGATGAGGACCGTGTCAGGAACATGTATTGGGTGGATGGTGCTACAAGAAGAGCCTACAAACATTTCCAAGATTGCATTTCATTCGACGCGACATATCTCACTAATACATACAAGATGCCATGCGCTCCATTCATAGGAATAAATAACCACAATTAGTGGTTGCAGTTCGGATGCGGGCTCGTTCGGAACGAAGACACGGATGGGTACGTTTGGATGTTCAAGACCTTCTTGGAGTGCATGGATGGACTTGCTCCGATGAACATAATAACAGACCAGGATTTTAGCATGCGTGCAGGCAGGTCTTTCCGTTGGCAGTGCACATGCACTACAGGTGGCACATTATTAAGAAGGCTGAGGAGACGCTAGGACCATTCTTTGTTGACTGTCCAGAGCTGCACAAGGCATTCGAGCTGTGCGTGGACCACAGCTTGACGGTGGAGGAGTTTGAAAGGAGCTGGATGGCCATGATTGAAACATATCAAGTCCAAGACAACGAGACTCTTGCTAGCCTGTGGGAGAAGCGAATGTACTGGATGTCGGCCTACTTCATGCAGAGCTTCTTCCCGTTTCTGCAGACTACGCAATGCAGTGAGTGGTTCAATGCTGTTTTAAAGTGGTACGTCAGCCCTGGCAACTCATTGCTACAGTTTGCCAAGCAGTACACAGCTTTGCAACAAAAAATACTGGGATCTGCGCTACAGCAAGAAGCGAACACCGTGCTAAAGTAGCCATAATTGCTAACGTATTTACCGATGGAGAGGTAAATGAGCAAGATATACACGAACAAGATCTTTAACAAGTAAGTCAGTTGCGTTGCAATCTTATTTGCACAAGCATAAAGGCAGTAGGTGCCATATAGAATGCAATGCAGTTGCCATGATATGTGGTTGCCATGTTTAATGAATTACTGTTTGCCATGTTTACTCAACTGCGGTTGCCATGTTCAATGAAAATATTGTTTGCCATGCTTACTCAGTTGCAGTTGCCATGTTCAATGAAATGCAGTTGCCATGTTTAATAACTGTACTTCCATTGGGCATGTTGGTATGCAAATGCCAATGTCAATTGAAAATGTTATGTTGTTGCCATATTTACTGAACTGCATTTGCCATGTTTACTGAAATGCAATTGCCATGTTTGCTGAAATGCAATTGCCATGTTTACTCAACTGTAGTTGCCATGTTTAATAAATGCAGTTATCATGTTTTATGCACTGTGCTTCCATTGGGAATGTTGGTATGGAAATGACAATGGCCAGTTGAAAATGTTATGCAGTTGCCATGTTTAATGTACTGCAGTTGCCATGTCTAATATACTACAATTGCCATGTATAATGTACTATATTTGCCATGTTCAATGTACTATATTTGCCATGTTCAAACAAAATGTACTTCTATTGGCCATGACAACATAAGGTGCTGCACAAAAAGAGCGCACGATAGTTTAACAAAAAACACACAAAACTTGCAGATTCTAGGAAGAAATAAAGCGTGCCGGCATGTTCATGGCTTTCCAGGTGGACGAACATACGTTCAAGGTGTGTTCTATTTTGGGCATGTCAGATTCAGAACCTGAAGACCCGGACAAAGGAAGGAACTACTTCGTGAAAGCCTCGATAGGCCAAGGCGAATACTACTGCCAATGCTACATGTTTGAACGGGACGACATTGTGTGCTGTCACATACTAAAAGTAATGGACATGAACGCGGTGACACGGATGCCCCGCCAAGGCGGCGATGGACTTGGGAAGCTGACGACGCGTTGGCGCCGCAGACAACAAACGCAGTTCTGGCTGTGCATGACGAGAGACCGGAGTCAACCATGAAAGTCGTGAGGCACGTTGTGTTGACAAAGAATTATGCTGAGCTAATTGATGAAGCGTGCAAGAGTGATGAGACAACAAGAGTCGCAGAAAAACACAGGAAGGCCCTGAAAAGAGAGTTTGATGAGATCAAGAAGAGGAAAGCTGAGGAAGCCTTACACAGGTTCCCCCGCACATCAAGTGTGCCTTCGTCCACGGGGCCATCATCTGAAAACTCAGAGATAGGATCTGGAACAGCAAGCACCCAAACCCAGGTCAGGAACCCGCCCCGTTCCATCACAAAGGGGCGTCCAAAATAGATAAGATACAAATCGGGATTGGAGATTCAAGCAAAACACAAGAAAACAAAGAAAGGGGCGGGCAATCCGTAGTCAACATTGGGCACTGTGACATGGTCCTTGGTGACGTTTTATTTTGTAATCTAGATGTTCTAATTTTTTTTTAAAATTGGGAGAATGACTCTTGAGGGGCATCAGAAGTTGAAGGAAAATACATTGAATGGACAACTGCAGTTGCCATGTTATGTGTACTTAATCTGCCATGTTATGTGTAGTTAATCTGCCATGCTATTTTATACTAAACATGCCATGATATTTTATACTGGATCTTCCATGTTAATTGTACTGGATCTACCATGTTAATTATACTGGATCTGCCATGTTAAGTATACTGGATCTGCCATGTTGTTTATGCTGAATCTGCCGTGTTGTTTGTACTGAATCTGCCATGTTAGATGTACTGAAATATGCCATGTTATTTGTAATGACTCTACATCGCATATATTTCCATGTTAATTCGACGCAGTTTAGTCACACATAGTGTGTTGTGTGCAATGTATGAGAAACAAGTTGAAGAAAGCGTAACGTGCATCAACCGCAGGAAAGGTTACGGCTACATGATCAAACTACCATGCTAGCCGATGCAGTTAGCGATGAAAAAAGAAGAAGCAAAACAGCCAAATGAAAAAGGATGATGACTTTCACTAACCATGTCTGATGAACTACATTTTCCATGTTTTAAAACATCGTAGACGCATTCGAAACAGCAAACTGATGCTACAAACCATGAAACCATAATAATAATGATAAACATAAAACGTATATGCTATAACGCCTAAATAGGTTCACATCCACACATATTTTACAGAAAATATACAAATGTCGCTCACACACCACTACTACATACTAGGCTACATGGGGTTGCAGTCATAACATAGCACACGGACATAGTTTTGACAAGAACAAAGATAGTACCTTACATTCCTCGGCAACAGAATGTAAGGTAGGCGTTGGGTATGGAGCGCCACGTGATCACTTGTACTTCTTGATGACTTTCTTGATAGCTTCCTCTATGAACTCGCGTGCTCCGGACCGCTTGTTGAAATCTTCATTCGTCAACCAGTTCCATGTGTAAATTTTCCGGAGCTCAACGACCGTTGCAGCTGTGACGACAGGAACCAGTCTACCTTCCCACTTTGCAAGGTATTCCAACATGTGAAAGCCATAGTCCGTCCTGCACAAGAAAAGAATCAGGTGAACTCGCAAAAAGGACAGAGATAGCAATGATAAACTTCAATTCAGATGTAAGAAAAGAGGGATGGGATTGGTGTAAAGGGCACATGAAGAAAGAGATAGGAAAGTTACGTGTTCCCTTGCTGCGTAGTCGCCATGTACTCAATTGGGAAATGTCTGATCTGGACCTTTGAGTGTTCGTAGTGACGGTTCCATGTCTATTTGAGGTTGTTGATGAAGAATTCAGCATGCGTAGTAAGGTCTGCATCAGCTGCCGAACGCATTGAATCAAGCACCTCAAAGCGTTGGTTCTTCAGGTCAAGGCAGATCGTGTAGTGGTGACGACACTTGTCGTGTGGGTCATGTGGTGCAATACGGTTATTCATTTAAGGAGAATAATGGTTACTCTGTTTATTTGAATAATACCTTCAATGGTCTTGCACCTAAAATGAATGGTTTATTGAATCTCAATCGTAGTGGTACACATGTTCATGCCAAAAGATATAAGATAGTAATGATAGTACCACCTACTTGTGGCACTGCCGTTTGAGTCATATTGGTATAAAACGCATGAAGAAGCTCCATGTTAATGGATCTTTGATCTCACTCGTTTTAAAAGGATTGAGACATGCAAACCATGTCTATATATGCATGAAGAAACTCCATACAGATGGATTGTTTGGACTCACTTGATTTTGAATCACTTGAGACAAGCAAATCATACCACATGGGCAAGATGACTGAAAGGCCTCGTTTTTCAGTAAGATGAAATGAGAGAGCAACTTGTTGGAAGTAATACATTTGATGTGTGCAATACAATGAGTGCTGAGGCATGCAGTGAATATCATTATGCTCTTACTTCACAGATGATTTGAGTAGATTCTAAGTATATTTACTTGATGAAACACGAGTCTGAATTATTGAAAGGTTCAAGCAATTTTAGAGTGAAGTTAAAGATCATTGTGGCAAGAGGATAAAATGTCTATGATATGATCATAGAGATGAATATCTGAGTTACGAGTTTGGTACACAATTAAGACCTTGTGGAAATTGTTTCATAACTAATACCGCCTGGAACACCATAGTGTGATGGTGTGTCCGAACATCATAAATGCACCCTATTGGATATGGTGCATGCCATGATGTCTCTTATTGAATTACCACTATCGTTTATGGGTTAGACATTAGAGACAACCGCATTCACTTTAATAGGGAACCACGTAATTCTGTTGAGATGACACCGTATGAACTATGGTTCAGAGAAACCTAAGCTGTTGTTTCTTAAAAGTTTGGGGCTGCGACGCTTATGTGAAAAAGTTTTAGCCTGATAAGCTCGAACCCAAAGCGGATAAATGCATCTTCATAGGACACCCAAAACAGTTGGGTATACCTCCTAATTACGATCTGGAAGCAAAAGTGATTGTTTCTAGAAACGGGTCCTTTCTGGAGGAAATGTTTCTCTCGAAAGAATTGAGTGGGAGGATGGTGGAGACTTGATGAGGTTATTGAACCGTCACTTCAACTAGTATGTAGCAGGGCACAGGAAGTTGTTCCTGTGGCGCCTACACCAATTGAAGTGGAAGTTGATGATAGTGATCATGAAACTTCGAATCAAGTCACTACCAAACCTCGTAGGACGACAAGGATGTGTACTACTTTAGAGTGGTACTTAATCCTGTCTTGGAGGTCATGTTGCTAGTCAACAATGAACCTACGAGCTATGGAGAAGCGATGGTGGGCCCGGATTCCGACAAATGGCTCGAGGCCATAAAATTCGAGAGAGGATCCATGTATAAAACAAAGTGTAGACTTTGGAAGAACTACTTGATGGTCGTAAGGCTGTTGGGTATAGATGGATTTTAAATGGGAATACGGACAATGATGGTAAGTGCCACCATTAAGAAAGCTCGACTTGTCGCTAAGATGTTTTCCGACAAGTTCAAGGAGTTGACTACGATGAGACTTTCTCACTCGTAGCGATGCTAAGAGTCTGTTGAAATTATATTAGCAGTTCCTGCATTATTTATGAAATCTTGCAGATAGGATGTCAAAAACATTGTTTCCTCAATGATTTTCTTGAGGAAATGTTGTATGTGATACAACCAGAAGGTTTTGTCAATCCTAAAAGATGCTAACAAGTATGCAAAGCTCCAGCAATCCTTCTAAGGACTGGAGTAAGCATCTCGGAGTTGGAATATACGCTTTGATGAGATGATCAAAGATTTTGGGTTTATACAAAGTTTATGAGAAACTCATATTTTCAAAGAAGTGAGTGGGAGCACTATAGCATTTCTGATAAGTATATGTTGTTGACATATTGTTGATCGGAAATGATGTAGAATTTCTGGAAAGCATATAGGGTTATTTGAAAGTGTTTTTCAATGGAAAAAATCTGGATTAAGCTACTTGAACATTGAACATCAAGATCTATAAGGTTAGATCAAAATCGCTTGATAGTACTATCAAATGAGTACGCACCATGACAAGATTTTGAAGGAGTTCAAAATAGATCGGCAGAGAAGGAGTTCTTGGCTGTGTTATAAGGTGTGAGTATTGAGTAAGACTCAAGACCCGACTGAAGGAAATATGCCCTAGAGGCAATAATAAAGTTATTATTTATTTCATGATAAATGTTTATTATTCATGCTAGAATTGTATTAACCGGAAACATAATACATGTGTGAATATATAGACAAATAGAGTGTCACTAGTATGCATCTACTTGACTAGCTTGTTAATCAAAGATGGTTATGTTTCCTAACCATGGACAAAGAGTTGTTATTTGATTAACGAGATCACATCATTAGTTGAATGATCTGATTGACATGACCCATTCCGTTAGCTTAGCACCCGATCGTTTAGTATGTTGCTATTGCTTTCTTCATGACTTATACATGTTCCTATGACTATGAGATTATGCAACTCCGTTTACGGAGGAACACTTTGTGTGCTACCAAACGTCACAATGTAACGGGTGATTATAAAGGTGCTCTCTGGTGTCTCGAAAGGTACTTGTTGGGTTGGCGTATTTGAGATTAGGATTTGTCCTCCGAATGTCGGAGAGGTATCTCTGGCCCTCTCGGTTATGCACATCACTTAAGCCTTGCAAGCATTGCAACTAATGAGTTAGTTGCGAGATGATGTATTACGGAACGAGTAAAGAGACTTGCCGGTAATGAGATTGAACTAGGTATTGGATACCGACGATCGAATCTCGGGCAAGTAACATACCGATGACAAAGGGAACAACGTATGTTGTTATGCGGTCTGACCGATAAAGATCTTCGTAGAATATGTAGGAACCAATATGGGCATCCAGGTCCCGCTATTGGTTATTGACCGGAGACGTGTCTCGGTCATGTCTACATTGTTCTCGAACCGTAGGGTCCGCACGCTTAAAGTTACGATGACACTTTCTTTATGAGTTTATGTATTTTGATGTACCGAAGGTTGTTTGGAGTCCCGGATGTGATCACGGACATGACGAGGAGTCTCAAAATGGTCGAGACATAAAGATTGATATATTGGACGACTATATTCGGACACCGGAATTGTTCGGGTGATTTGGAGAAAACCGGAGTCTTAGGGGTTACGGAACCCCGGGAGAGTTAATGGGCCACATGGGCCTTGGTGGAAGAGAGAGGCGGCGGGGGGGTGCGCGCGCCCTCTCCCTCTGGTCCGGGTGGACTAGGAGGCGGGCCTTCCTTCCTCCTCTCCCCTTCCTTCCCCTCCTAGTAGGAGTAGGAAAGGAGGAATCCCACTCCTACTAGGAGGAGGATTCCTCCTCCTTGGCACGCCCCAAGGGGCCGGCCGGGCTCCCCCCTTGCTCCTTTATATACGGGGGCGGGGGCACCCTAGGACACACAAGTTGATCTTCGTGATCGTTCCTTAGCCGTGTGCGGTGCCCCCCTCCACGATATTACACCTCGGTCATATTGTAGCGGTGCTTAGGCGAAGCCCTGCGACAGTTGAACATCAAGATCGTCACCACGTCGTCGTCTTGTGGAACTCCTCCCCAAGCTTTGCTGGATCGGAGCCCGGGGTGTGTCATCGAGCTGTACGTGTGTCAAGAACTCGGAGGTGCCGGAGTAACGGTGCTTGGATCGGTTGGACCGGGAAGACGTACGACTACTTCCTCTATGTTGTGTCAACGCTTCCACTTTGGTCTACGAGGGTACGTAGACAACACTCTCCCCTCTCGTTGCTATGCATCACCATGATCTTGCGTGTGCGTAGGAATTTTTTTGAAATTACCACGTTCCCCAACAGTGGCATCCGAGCGTAGGTTTTATGGTTTGATGTTATATGCACGAGTAGAACACAAGTGAGTTGTGGGCGATATAAGTCATACTGCTTACCAGCAGGTCATACTTTGGTTAATTTGTATTGTTGGATGAAGCAGCCGGACCGACATTACTGCAGACGCTTACGCGAGACTGGTTTACCACCGTGCTTTGCACACGGTGACTAGCGGTGTCGGTTTCTCCAACTTTAGTTGAACCGAGTGTGGCTACGCCCGATCCTTGCGAAGGTTAAAACAGCACCAACTTGACAAACTATCATTGTGGTTTTGATGCGTAGGTGAGATTGGTTCTTGCTTAAGCCCGTAGCGAGCATCGTAAAACTTGCAACAACAAAGTAGAGGACGTCTAACTTGTTTTTGCAGGCATGTTGTGATGTGATATGGTCAAGACATGATGCTAAATTTTATTGTATGAGATAATCATGTTTTGTAACCGAGTTATCGACAATCGGCTGGAGCCATATGGTTGTCGCTTATTGTATGCAATGCAATCGCCCTGTAATGCTTTACTTTATCACTAAGCGGTAGCGATAGTCGTAGAAGCATAAGATTGGCGAGACGACAACGATGCTATGATGGAGATCAAGGTGTCGCGCCGATGACGATGGTGATCATGACGGTGCTTCGAAGATGGAGATCACAAGCACAAGATGATGTTGGCCATATCATATCACTTATATTGATTGCATGTGATGTTTATCTTTTATGCATCTTATCTTGCTTTGATTGACGGTAGCATTATAAGATGATCTCTCACTAAATTATCAAGAAGTGTTCTCCCCGAGTATGCACCGTTGCCAAAGTTCGTCGTGCCCAGACACCACGTGATGATCGGGTGTGATAAGCTCTATGTCCATCTACAACGGGTGCAAGCCAGTTTTGCACACGCAGAATACTCGGGTTAAACTTGACGAGCCTAGCATATGCAGATATGGCCTCGGAACACGGAGAACGAAAGGTCGAGCGTGAATCATATAGTAGATATGATCAACATAAGATGTTCACCATTGAAAACTAATCCATTTCACGTGATGATCGGTTATGGTTTAGTTGAATTTGGATCACGTGATCACTTAGAGGATTAGAGGGGTGTCTATCTAAGTGGGAGTTCTTAAGTAATATGATTAATTGAACTTAAATTTATCATGAACTTAGTACCTGATAGTACCTTGCTTGTCTATGTTGATTGTAGATAGATGGCCCGTCTTTGTTGTTCCGTTGAATTTTAATCGTTCCTTGAGAAAGCAAAGTTGAAATATGATGGTAGCAACTACGGATCGGGTCCGAATTTGAGGATTATCCTCATTGCTGCACGTAAAAGATATGTCCCGAAGCACCGCTGGGTGCCAGAACTGCTCGCCGATCTGTAACCGACGGCGTTAAGAACGTCTCGCGAGCAAAGCCGATGACTACTCGATAGTTCAATGTGCCATGCTTTACGGCTTAGAACCGGGACTTCAACGACGTTTTGAGCGTCATGGAGCATATGAGATGTTCCAGAGTTGAAGTTAATATTCGAGAAGAATGCCCGGATTGAGAGATATGAAGTCTCCAATAAGTTCTATAGCTGCAAGATGGAGGAGAATAGTTCATCGGAGCGGATACTCAAGATGTCCAGGTATTGTAATCACTTGATTCAACTGGGAGTTACTCTTAGGATGATAGCATCATTGATGAATTCTCCAATCATTCCACCAAGCTACAAGAGCTTCGCGATGAACTATAATATGCAAGGGATGGATAAGACAATTCCGAGCTCTTCGCAATGCTAAAGGCTGCGGAGGTAGAAATCAAGAAGGAGCATCAAGTGTTGATGGTCAACAAGACCACTAGTTTCAAGAAAAGGGCAAAGGGAAGAAGAAGGGAACTTCAAGAAGAACAGAAAGCAAGTTGCTGCTCAAGAGAAGAAACCCAAGTCGGACCTAAGCACGAAACCGAGTGCTTCTACTACAAGCGGTAGTCACCGAAGCGGAACTACCCCAAGTATTTGGCGGATAAGAAGGATGGCAAGGTGAACAAAGGTATATGTGATATACATGTTATTGATGTGTACCTTACTAGAGCTCGCATAGCACTGGGTATTTGATACTGGTTCTTGCTAATATTTGCAACTCAAAGCAGGACTATGGATTGCGAACACTAGCAATGGACGAGGTGACGATGCGCGTGGGAAATGGTTCCAAAGTCGATGTGATCGCATGGTCGGCACGCTACCTCTACATCTACCTTCGGATTAGTATTAGACCTAAATAATTGTTATTTGGTGCCGGCGTTGAGCATGAACATTATATCTGGATCTTGTTTGATGCGAGGCGGTTATTCATTTAAATCAGAGAATAATGGTTGTTCTATTTATATGAGTAATATCTTTTATGGTCATGCACCCTTGAAGAGTGGTCTATTTTTGATGAATCTTGATAGTAGTGATACACATATTCATAATGTTGAAGCCAAAAGATGTAGAGTTGATGATGATAGTGCAACTTATTTGTGGCACTGCCGTTTAGGTCATATCGGTGTAAAGCGCATGAAGAAACTCCATATTGATGGACTTTTGGAACCACTTGATTATGAATCACTTGGTACTTGCGAACCGTGCCTCATGGGCAAGATGACTAAAACGCCGTTCTCCGGTACTATGGAGAGAGCAACAGATTTGTTGGAAATCATACAGATAGATGTATGTGGTCCAATGAATGTTGAGGCTCGTGGTGGATATCGTTATTTTCTCACCTTCACAGATGATTTAAGCAGATATGGGTATATCTACTTATTGAAGCATAAGTGTGAAACATTTGAAAAGTTCAGAGAATTTTAGAGTGAAAATCATCGTGATAAGAAAATAAAGTTTCTACGATCTGATCGTGGAGGAGAATATTTGAGTTACGAGTTTGGTCTACACTTGAAACAATGCGGAATAGTTTCGCAACTCACGCCACCCGGAACACCACAACGTAATGGTGTGTCCGAACATCGTAATCGTACTTTACTTGATATGGTGCGATCTATGATGTCTCTTACAGATTTACCGCTATCGTTTTGGGGTTATGCTTTAGAGACGGCCACATTCACATTAAATAGGGCACCATCAAAATCCGTTGAGACGACACCTTATGAACTATGGTTTGGCAAGAAACCAAAGTTGTCGTTTCTTAAAGTTTGGGGCTGCGATGCTTATGTGAAAAAGCTTCAACCTGATAAGCTCGAACCCAAATCGGAGAAATGTGTCTTCATAGGATACCCAAAGGAGACAGTTGGGTACACCTTCTATCACAGATCCGAAGGCAAGACATTCATTGCTAAGAGTGGATCCTTTCTAGAGAAGGAGTTTCTCTCGAAAGAAGTGAGTGGGAGGAAAGTAGAACTTGATGAGGTAACTGTACCTACTCCCTTGTTGGAAAATAGTACATCACAGAACCGGTTTACGTGACGTCAAAACCAACTAGTGAGGAAGTTGATGATGATGATCATAGAACTTGGATCAAGTTACTCTGAGAACCTCGTGAGGTCAAACAGAGTAAGATCTGCACCTGAGTGGTATGGTAATCCTATTCTGGAAGTCATGCTACTAGATCATGATGAACCTACGAACTATGAAGAAGCGATGGTGAACCCAGATTCCGCAAAATGGCTTGAAGCCATGAAATCTGAGATGGGATCCATGTATGAGAACACAGTATGGACTTTGGTTGACTTTCCCGATGGTCGGCAAGCAATTGAGAATAAATGGATCTTCAAGAAGAAGACTAACGCTGACGGTAATGTTACTGTCTACAAAGCTCGACTTGTTGGAAAAGGTTTTCGACAAGTTCATGTTGGGGAACGTTGCAGAAAATTAAAATTTTTCCTACGGTTTCACCAAGATCCATCTATGAGTTCATCTAAGCAACGAGTCAAGGGAGTGAGTTTGCATCTACATACCACTTGTAGATCGCGTGCGGAAGCGTTCAAGGGGATGGTGATGATGGAGTCGTACTCGACGTGATTCAGATCACCGATGTCCAAGTGCTGAATGGACAGCACCTCCGCGTTCAACACACGTATGGGACGGGATACGTCTCCTCCTTCTTGATCTAGCAAGGGGGAAGGAGAGGTTGATGATGATCCAGCAGCACGACGACGTGGTGGTGGATGCAGCAGAACTCCAACAGGGCTTCGTCAAGCGACTACGGGAGGAGGACGAGGTGTTGCAGGGGGAGGGAGGCGCCAAAGCACAAGGGTGCGGCTGCCCTCCCCCCTTCCCTCCTTTATATAGGCCCCCGGGGGGGGCGCCGGCCCTGGGAGATTGAATCTCCCAAGGGGCGGTGGCCAAGGGGGAAGGAGTGCCCCCCAAGGCATGTGGTGCGCCCCCCCACCCTAGGGTTTCAACCCTAGGCGCAGAGGGTGGACCTAGGGGGGCGCACCAGCCCACTATGGGCTGGCTCCCCTCCCACTTCAGCCCATGGGGCCCTCTGGGATGGGTGGCCCCACCCGGTGGACCCTCGAGACCCTTCCGGTGGTCCCGGTACATTACCAGGTGACCCCGAAACTTTCCCGATGGCCGAAATACCACTTCCTATATATAATTCTTTACCTCCGGACCATTCCGAAACTCCTCGTGACGTCCGGGATATCATCCGGGACTCCGAACAACACTCGGTATGCTGCATACTCATATTCATACAACCCTAGCGTCACCGAACCTTAAGTGTGTAGACCCTACGGGTTCGGGAGACACACAGACTTGACCGAGACGACTCTCGGGCAATAACCAACAGCGGGATCTGGATACCCATGTTGGCTCCCACATGCTCCTCGATGATTTCATCGTATGAACCACGATGTTGAGGATAAAACAATCCCATATACAATTCCCTTTGTCAATCGGTACATTACTTGCCCGAGACTCAATCGTCGGTATCCCAATACCTTGTTCAGTCTCGTTACCGGCAAGTCACTTTACTCGTACCGTAATGCATGATCCCGTGACCAACCACTTGGTCACTTTGAGCTCAATATGATGATGCATTACCGAGTGGGCCCAGAGATACCTCTGAAAGTGCAACTAATCCCCGGGTGGTTTTGGTAATTAATAACAACATATATATCATTGAACTAATAGTTTCTTGAGAACATTTGAGAAAGTTCAAGTGATATGGGTATGGCAATGACTCAAGAAGTGGACCCTCAAAATGCTAAGGAAAACATTGGCAAAAGCTCAAGACTCCATTTTGGTTTAGTGATCCAAGATCACATTGAGTCTATAGGAAAGCCAATACTATTAAAAGGGATGAGGTTATGTTAATGATCTGGTTGCTCAAAGTGCTTAGTGATACATCTCCCAAACCATCAGCAATCTTTCATTCCAACATACACTCATAAGTAATCTCGGTCCCACCGATTTCCTAAACTCACCACACCGAGATGAACCACCTCACCACAAAGCCAAACCCTAATAATTTGGATTTTCCGATTCCAAACTCGGTCTCACGAAACTAGTGTTGCCAAGCTTCAGAATCTACGTCATCATATCGGTGTCACCGAGATGATAAAGTCGGTCCCACCGAGATTGGCAAACCCTAGTCTTTGGAAGAATCGGACTCACCGAGATTGTATTTTCGGTCCCACGAAAATCCCAACGTTCACAAGATTTGAACTTTCGGTCTCACCGAGTTGTCAACTTCGGTCCGACCGAGATTGGTCAAATGTGTGTAACAGTTGGATTTTGTGTGGAGGCTATAAATACCCTCCACCTCCTCTTCATTCGTGGAGAGAGCCATCGAAAGAACTACCACTCCTACCTTACATTTCGAGAAGAAAACTACCTACCCTTGTGTTGAGATCAAGTTGCTCCACTCCCACCATATGAAACTTGATTTCTAGCCTTCCCAAGTTGCTTTCCACTCAATCCTTTCTTCCACCACAGCCAAATCGGTGAGGAGAGTTGAGTGTTGGGGAGATTATCATTTGAAGCACAAGAGCAAGGAGTTCATCATCATCAACACCATCTTTTACCTTTTGGAGGTGGTGCCTCCTAGATTGGTTAGGTGTCGCTTGGGAGCCTCTGTCAAGATGTGGAGTTGAACCAAGAAGTTTGTAAGGGCAAGGAGATCGCCTACTTCGTGAAGATCTACCCCGAGTAAGGCTAGTCCTCCGTGGGCGTATGCCATGATGGCATAGACAAGGTTGCTTCTTCGTGGACCCTTCGTGGGTGGAGCCCTCCGTGGACTCTCGCAGCCGTTACCCTCCGTGGGTTGAAGTCTCCATCAACGTGGATTGACGATAGCACCACCTATCGGAACCACAAGAAAAATCTCCGTGTCTCCAAATTGCGTTTGCTCTTCTCCACCTCTCTTTACTACATGTGCAATTTACTTTCCGCTGCCAATACTCTAGAATTGCATGTTTAGGGTGATACTTGACTTGTTCATTATCTTGAAATCTGCCAAAACTTGTCTAAATCAAAAGGCTGAATTTTTATATTGTCAAGTAGTCTAATCACCCCCTCTAGACATACTTTCGATCCTACAAGTGGTATCAGAGCTTTGGTCTCCATTGTATTGGTTTCCATTGCATTGGACTCCATAAGCTTGGTTTCACAACCTAGGAGAGTATGGCGTCTAGTGAGGGTAATTTTCATAGAGGTCCTTACTTTGATGGTTAAAATTTTGCTAGTTGGAAGCATAAAATGAAAATGCATATTCTTGGACATAACCCCGCCGCATGGGGCATTATTTGTGTTGGCTTGCAAGGTGAGTTCTTGAGGAAGGAAAAGTTCGGATCGTGAAGCTACTGCGGATGAATTGCGGATGTTACAAAACAATGCTCAAGCTTGTGACATTCTCTTCAATGCTTTGTGTCCCGAGGAGTTCAACAAAATCAGCCGTCTTGAGAATGCAAAAGAGATTTGGGATACTTTGGTCGAAATGCACGAGGTACTGAGTCCGTGAAGGAATCAAAGCTAGATGTTCTTCAAGGTCAACTTGACAAGTTCAAGATGAAGGAAGGTGAAGGAGTCGCTGAAATGTACTCTAGGCTTGCTCTCATCACAAATGAGATTGCCGGCTTAGGAAGCGAAGAAATGACCGACCAATTCATCATCAAGAAGTTTCTCAGAGCTTTGGATGGAAAGTATGACACCGTGTGCACTTTGATCCAAATGATGCCAAACTACAAGAATCTCAAGCCTACCGAAGTCATTGGAAGAATTGTTGCTCATGAGATGACACTTAAAGATAAGGAAGAGCTTCACAACAAGTCAAGTGGTGCTTACAAAGCTACAATTGAAGCTCCTACAACCTCAAGTGACAAGCTAGTTTCCAATGAAGTGATAAGCCTAATGGTGAAGAACTTCAACAAATTCTACAAGAGTAGAAGCAAGGAAAGAAGCTCAAAGTCTAGATCATATGATGAAAAGAGATCTTCTAGTCGTGATCGAATCTGCTACAATTGTGGAAGACCGGACACTACTCAAATGAGTGTTCGACTCCCCACAAGAGAAGAGAAGAATCTCCAAGAAGAAGAAGCTCAAGAGAAGAGTCACCTCGGAAAGAGAGAAGGAGTAGATATGATCGTTATGAGCGAAGATCCTCTCGAAGAAGCAAGGATTAGGAAAGGAAAGACAAGTCATCAAGGAGCTACACAAGAAGAAAACATCAAGCTCATGTAGGTGAATGGGTCTCGGCTCCGACTCCGACAATCACTCCAAAGAAGCTATCACTCCAACTCCGAATCTGATCAAGATGAAGGTGTTGCGGTCTTGCTCTCGTATCCTCCAACTCCAACTCCTATGATATATTTGATTCACCAAATGAGGGAATTGGAAGATGCTTCATGGCTAAAGGCCCCAAGGTATCACACCCTGAATTTATTGACTTTGATAGTGATGAGGATGACTTGCTTGGTGAAGATGAGCTTTTACATGACAAATCTAGTGAGCCTAGTAATGATGAACATGCTAGTAGTCTTTATAGTCGAGAAGAGTCGAATGACAATGCTATGAAGGAGATTGAGCGTTTAACTAAAGAACTAAACACTCTTAAGTTAGCTCATGAAACAACTCAAGAAGATCATAGAGAGCTCCTAAGATCTCATGAGAAGCTACGCTTCGAGAAGCTCAATCTAGAGCAAGAACATGAGTTTCTAAAAGCTATCAATGACGATCTTCGAAAGAAGATTTCTTCATATCTTGCCAAACGACTTCTCTTGTCTAATTTCTTGCCACCTATTAAAACTAAGCATGACAAGCATAAGAAAAATTCTTCATCTAGTAGTAACAATAACCATGCTAAATCCAATGTTGTTACTTCTAGTAGTTCTCTTGATTCCACTAACAATGTTTCAAGCCAAGTTACACTTGAGCAAGAAAATAGTCTATTGAAAGGGATTATAGAGAAAGGTGTCTACAAGAGCCTTGCGGAAGCAAGAACTTTGAGGAAATTGTTACGCAAGCAAGGAAGGCACGGAAGAATCAAGGAATTGGTTTTGAGCGAAAGTTCAACGCCGAGGGTGTTGAATGGGAAGAAGGTCAATATCCCACTCCAAAGTTTGTTTCTCAAAAGGAGAAGTATGATCCTACTTCCTCCAATGTGGAACAAGCTCAAGATGATCTTCCACCACAAGACCACAAGCTAAAAGGCAAGGACAAGCTTCAAGAGGAGATTGATGCATTTATTGAAGCACCTAAGGCCATGGTCAAGTGGGTTCCCAAGGAAGCGTCAAGTTCTACTTGACAAGCTCAACTCCTACCCCAAGGATTCCCATCAAGATGATGTGGATCCCAAGAAGAAGAACTAGAGAGTTCTTGAGGGTGACTCCGCCAACATACTTCACTCACATTCATTTTGGCAAGAACTTGTGCAATCAACTTCCACATCTTGCACTAGTTCATGGAGTCACAAACCCTCTTGTTGGTAAGTCAAGGGACAAGGTAATCATTGCTTTCATGGACATCATCTTTGTGTACTTCAATCTATGTCCATGGATATCCTTGTTTGTTCCTTGTGGGACTAACCCATGTAGGTATTGAAAGTGCCCGAATCCAAAGGATTGCTCCCAACTCTTGATGATCTTCATCAACATTGAGCATCCACATCTTCAACATCTACATGAAGTCTTCTCGACAACCCAAGGTTAGTTTGACCCTTTAAAAGGGTTCTCACATCAAGGGGAGCTTTGCTCTAAAGAATTGAGCTAAAGCATCTTCAAATGATGTGAACACATTAATTCTTTATGTAAAAGTGGTAACCCCACTTGTGCTTAAGCGATGAGTATGACCTATGATCAAATGTTCTCATTTGACTCCTAAGTCAATATACTCATATATAGATGACCTAGTCATCGACAAATTGTGTGATAGTAGCTAGTGTTTTGTTTGTGCATGTTTGACACATATTTCATTTGCTATCTTATTGTGTGAGCATGTTGGATGCATAATTTTATCCATTCGAGGACATCCATTTGTTGCTATGATCTTTTGGATTTTTCTTTTTGACCAAATGGATGGACAAGAATGCCTAAGTTCCTCCCCTAGCTATCTATGATTTCTTGTCTCAAACTCTATTCATGCTTATATCACAAACTTTGGACAAGTCATTTTCGGACCCACCGAGTGAGGAGCACTCGGAGCCATCGATCCGTCTAAGACTAAAATTCCAAAACCTTCTAAGTATTTTCGGTCAGACCAACCCACTCAAATCGGACAGACCGAAAGCACTTGGATTGATCTAGGTTTTCACCTCGGTGAAACCGAGTTGCAAATTTCGGCGTGACCGAAGTGAGTAACTGCTTGCAGTTAACCATCTCGGTGCCACCAAGTTTTATAACTCGGTCCCACCGACAGCTAAAGGGTATATATACCTGAGGGCAGCGCGCGTTGATTCCTTCTTCAAAACGTCTCGCCCCCAAACCCTTTTGTCTTTGCCGCCGTGGTCTCCGGATCGTCTCCGTTGTCGCTGTGGCGCCCTCGCCGCAGTCTCCGTCGCCGTCAGCGGACATTCTCTCCAAGCGCCGTTGCCGCCAGAGAGGAACTCCACCAAGTTAGGGTGAGTTTCGATCCCTCTCGTGTTTCAACCTCCGATTCAATGCACGATTGGTTTGCCTAGCATCTTGCCACGTTTGAGATCTTCCTATCCAGCAGATTAGTTCTTAGAACAAAATTCGAGTAAAAGTTTTAGGGTTAGGTTTCTGCTGAACACATCTCGGTGAGACCGATTCTACATTCTCGGTATGACCGATTTGGCCTCTAGCCATTGCACTGCACTTTTCGGTCCAACCGAGTTGTGCAAATCGGTGCGACCGAAATGAGGATTTAGTGAAACCCTAGTGTTTTCAGCAGGACCGAAACCCACATCGGTCTGACCGAAAGTGGTGTGAATGCTTCATTAGAACACTTGGATTCACCGAATTTTAGACTCGGTCGACCGAAATGCATTCTGTGAAAACCTAAAACTGAAATTTGAACTCATTTTTTGCAAAATCTTCGCAGTTTGTGATAACTCTTCTATTCGCCTATACCTAATCTATTCACGGGTTGTCGGCCATGTCGGATGCCGTGACAGCCGAACAGTCGAGAATCTCCAATTGCTGAAATTCCAGAGGCGGGCACTAGTCCTGAGGCCAGCAGCTTTTCTGATGATGGTGAGCGGAGCACACCAAGTGGTTTGCCTCCTGCTGCCACCAGGGCGTGAAGAGGAAGAATTCGATGAAGAAGACTCGATTTCATTCTTGAGGAAGAGATCTCATCTAAGCCTAAGAGGAAAGTGGTTGCCAAAGAGCATCAAGGGCAACAAACCAAGAAAGGGACGATAGAAAGTGAAGAAATCCTTTGTTGCCAAGAAAGCGAGAAGGAAGAAGCAGCGGCTAAACCCAAGAGTGTAGGAGAACAGCTCCTTGAAGCTACCCGGAGGATTGAACAACGCCTGCCAGCATTGTGCGATCTCGGGAGAGTCTTGAGAGGATAGTTGAAGACAAGTTCCATGCTCTGGATGTGAAGGTCGATGAAGTACAAGTCACCGTCAACAAGCTTGAAGCGAGATATCGAGGAAGCTAAGAGGGAGAAGGAAGAGCTCATGAAGGAGATGCAAGATGATCTAGTCCAGATGATTATGAACAACTGCTCCGGTTCCCACAAGACCCGATCATTTGCTATTCGAAGGATGCACACGAGGCTCTGTGATCAAGACCTCCCACAGCTCCATCGGTTCCAGCTCTAGCTCCGGTGACCACTCCTCCAGCTCCACAGACATCGGTGAAGCCTTTGCAGATGCAGCTATCTCCACTCCATCAACCTGCATAGAGCCGCCAGCAGAGTCCCTAGTGACGTTTAGCTCTATACCTTTCGAACTTTTTGGTAACTTGTTGCCAAAGGGGGAGAAATTGTATAGATCATAGGACTTCGAGAGAGAGAGTGCTCGCTTTTGCTCTTTCGTTTCTTTTGCGGTCTTTTTGAGATACTTTTGAGTTTTTCGAGACATTCCGTGTGTTTGATACTACGTTTGCTCTACTTTGATGAGTGCTTGATCATACTATGCCTTAATGTGTGCTTAATGCTTATCATATGCTATTCATATCTTGTATGATCATTTACTCATGTCTTGGTGATTGGGTGCATGCTATTCATTCTTATCATTTTGTGCGCTCCACCAAGATGTATGTGACATGGAAGAGTGACCCATGATCCTAATCGATTGTGCATTTGCATTCAAACGCAAATCTTAAATAATGCACAAATTTAGGGGGAGCTCTTGCTTATCACATACTTCTCAAAGCGACGATATTATTCATTGATTATATCATTTGTGAAGCTTTGATCTATATGTTGTCATCAATTACCAAAAGGGGAGATTGAAAGTGCAACTAATCCCGGGTGGTTTTGGTAATTAATAACAACATATATATCATTGAACTAATAGTTTCTTGAGAACATTTCAGAAAGTTCATTGATATGGGTATGGCAATGGTGAAGAAGTGGACCCTCAAAATGCTAAGGAAAACATTGGCAAAAGCTCAAGACTCCATTTTTGGTTTAGTGATCCAAGATCACATTGAGTCTATAGGAAAGCCAATACTATTAAAAGGGATGAGGTTATGTTAATGATCTGGTTGCTCAAAGTGCTTAGTGATACATCTCCCAAACCATCAGCAATCTTTCATTCCAACATACACTCATAAGTAATCTCGGTCCCACCGATTTCCTAAACTCACCACACCGAGATGAACCACCTCAGCCACAAAGCCAAACCCTAATAATTTGGATTTTCCGATTCCAAACTCGGTCTCACGAAACTAGTGTTGCCAAGCTTCAGAACATACATCATCATATCGGTGTCACCGAGATGATAAAGTCGGTCCCACCGAGATTGGCAAACCCTAGTCTTTGGAAGAATCGGACTCACCGAGATTGTATTTTCGGTCCCACGAAAATCCCAACGTTCACAAGATTTGAACTTTCGGTCTCACCGAGTTGTCAACTTCGGTCCGACCGAGATTGGTCAAATGTGTGTAGCGGTTGGATTTTGTGTGGAGGCTATAAATACCCTCCACCTCCTCTTCATTCGTGGAGAGAGCCATCGAAAGAACTACCACTCCTACCTTACATTTCGAGAAGAAAACTACCTACCCTTGTGTTGAGATCAAGTTGCTCCACTCCCACCATATGAAACTTGATTTCTAGCCTTCCCAAGTTGCTTTCCACTCAATCCTTTCTTCCACCACAGCCAAATCGGTGAGGAGAGTTGAGTGTTGGGGAGATTATCATTTGAAGCACAAGAGCAAGGAGTTCATCATCATCAACACCATCTTTTACCTTTTGGAGGTGGTGCCTCCTAGATTGGTTAGGTGTCGCTTGGGAGCCTCCGTCAAGATGTGGAGTTGAACCAAGAAGTTTGTAAGGGCAAGGAGATCGCCTACTTCGTGAAGATCTACCCCGAGTAAGGCTAGTCCTCCGTGGGCGTATGCCATGATGGCATAGACAAGGTTGCTTCTTCGTGGACCCTTCGTGGGTGGAGCCCTCCGTGGACTCTCGCTGGCCGTTACCCTCCGTGGGTTGAAGTCTCCATCAGCGTGGATTGGCGATAGCACCACCTATCGGAACCACGAGAAAAATCTCCGTGTCTCCAAATTGCGTTTGCTCTTCTCCACCTCTCTTTACTACATGTGCAATTTACTTTCCGCTGCCAATACTCTAGAATTGCATGTGTAGGGTGATAATTGACTTGTTCATTATCTTGAAATCTGCCAAAACTTGTCTAAATCAAAAGGCTGAATTTTTATATTGTCAAGTAGTCTAATCACCCCCCCCCTCTAGACATACTTTCGATCCTACAACCTCTCCATCATACAGAGTGACTAATTCCAGTCTCGATCCGTGTCAACCCAACAGACACTTTCGGAGATACCTGTAGTGCACCTTTATAGTCACCCAGTTACGTTGTGACGTTTGATACACCCAAAGCACTCCTATGGTATCCGGGAGTTACACGATCTCATGGTCTAAGGAAGAGATACTTGACATTGGAAAAGCTCTAGCAAGCGAACTACACGATCTTTGTGCTATGCTTAGGATTGGGTCTTGTCCATCACATCATTCTCCTAATGATGTGATCCCGTTATCAACGACATCCAATGTCCATAGCCAGGAAACCATGACTATCTGTTGATCTCAACGAGCTAGTCAACTAGAGGCTCACTAGGGACATATTGTGGTCTATGTATTCACACGTGTATTACGATTTCCGGATAATACAGTTATAGCATGAATAAAAGACAATTATCATGAACAATGAAATATAATAATACTTTTATTATTGCCTCTAGGGCATATTTCCAACAATTCAAGGGATTGACTACGATGAGACCTTCTCACCCGTAGCGATGCTTAAGTCTGTCCGAATCATTAGCAATTGCCGCATTTTATGATTATGAAATTTGGCAAATGGATGTAAAAACTGCATTCCTGAATGGGTTTCTGGAGGAAGAGTTGTATATGATGCAACGAGAAGGTTTTATCGATCCAAAGGAGCTAACAAAGTGTGCAAGCTCCAATGATCCATTTATGGACTGGTGCAAGCATCTCGGAGTTGGAATAAATGCTTTGATAGTGTGATCAAAGCATTTGGGTTTATCTGCACTTTTGGAGAAGCCTGTATTTACAAGAAAGTGAGTGGGAGCTCAGTAGCATTTACGATATTATATGTAGATGACATATTACTAATCGGAAATGATATAGAATTTCTGGATAGCATAAAGGGATACTTGAATAAAAGTTTTTCAATGAAAGACCTCGGTGAAGCTGCTTACATATTAGGCATTAAGATCTATAGAGATAGATCAAGACGCTTAATTGGACTTTCACAAAGCACATACCTTGACAAAGTTTTGAACAAGTTCAAAATGGATCAAGCAACGAAAGGGTTCTTGCCTGTATTGCAAGGTGTGAAGTTGAGTAAGACTCAATGCCCGACCACTGAAGAAGATAGAGAGAAAATGAAAGATGTTCCCTATGCTTCAGCCATAGGCTCTATCATGTATGCAATGTTGTGTACCAGACCTGATGTGTGCCTTGCTATAAGTTTAGCAGGAGGTACCAAAGTAATCCAGAGTGGATCCTTTGGACAGCGGTCAAGAACATCTGAAGTACACGAAAAGGACTAAGGATATGTTTCTCGTATATGGAGGTGACAAAGAGCTCATCGTAAATGGTTACGTTGATGCAAGCTTTGACATCGATCGAGACGATTCTAAATTGCAAACCGGATACATGTTTACATTAAGCGGAGGAGCTATCGGTTAGTGCGATTCAAAACAAAGCGTCGTGGCGGGATCTACATGTGAAGCAGAATACATAGCTGCTTGGAAGCAACCAATGAAGGAGTGCGGATTAAGGAGTTCATATCTGATCTAGGTGTCATACCTAGTGCATCGGGTCCAATGAAAATCTTTTGTGACAATACTGGAGTGATTGCCTTAGCGAAGGAATCCAGATTTCACAAGAGAACCAAGCACATCAAGAGACGCTTCAATTCCATCCGGGATCTAGTCCAGGTGGGAGACATAGAGATTTGCCAGATACATACGGATCTGAATGTTGCAGACCCGTTGACTAAGCCTCTTCCACGAGCAAAACATGATCAGCACCAAGACTCCATGGGTGTTAGAATCATTATTGTGTAATCTAGATTATTGACTCCAGTGCAAGTGGGAGACTAAAGGAAATATGCCCTAGAGGCAATAATAAAGTTATTACTTATTTCCTTATATCATGATAAATGTTTATTATTCATGCTAGAATTGTATTAACCGGAAACATAATACATGTGTGAATATATAGACAAACAAAGTGTCACTAGTATGCCTCTACTTGACTATCTTGTTAATCAAAGATGGTTATGTTTCCTAACCATGGACAAAGAGTTGTTATTTGATTAACGAGATCACATCATTAGTTGAATGATCTGATTGACATGACCCATTCCGTTAGCTTAGCACCCGATCGTTTAGTATGTTGCTATTGCTTTCTTCATGACTTATACATGTTCCTATGACTATGAGATTATGCAACTCCGGTTTACCGGAGAACACTTTGTGTGCTACCAAACGTCACAGCGTGAATCGGGTGATTATAAAGGTGCTCTCTGGTGTCTCCAAAGGTACTTGTTGGGTTGGCGTATTTGAGATTAGGATTTGTCACTCCAAATGTTGGAGAGGTATCTCTGGGCCCTCTCGGTAATGCACATCACTTAAGCCTTGCAAGCATTGCAACTAATGAGTTAGTTAAGAGATGATGTATTATGGAACGAGTAAAGAGACTTGCCGGTAACGAGATTGAACTAGGTATTGGATACCGACGATCGAATCTCGGGCAAGTAACATACTGATGACAAAGGGAACAACGTATGTTGTTATGCGGTCTGACCGATAAAGATCTTCGTAGAATATGTAGGAACCAATATGGGCATCCAGGTCCCGCTATTGGTTATTGATCGGAGACGTGTCTCGGTCATGTCTACATTGTTCTCGAACCGTAGGGTCCGCACGCTTAAACTTATGATGACAGTTTCTTAATGAGTTTATGTATTTTGATGTACCGAAAGTTGTTCGGAGTCTCGGATGTGATCACGGACATGACGAGGAGTCTCGAAATGGTCGAGACATAAAGATTGATATATTGGATGACTATATTCGGACACCGGAATTGTTCCGGGTGATTTCGGAGAAAACCAGAGTGCCGGGGGGGTTACCGGAACTCCCCGGGAGAGTTAATGGGCCACATTGGCCTTGGTGGGAAGAGAGAGGGCGGCCAGGGTGGGCCGTGCGCCCCCTCTCCCTCTGGTCCGAATTGGACTAGGAGGGGGGCGGCGCCCCTTTCCTTCCCCTCTCCCCATCCTTCCCCCTCCTAGTAGGAGTAGGAAAGGAGGAATCCTACTCCTACTAGGAGGAGGATTCCTCCTCCTTGGCGCGCCCCAAGGGGCCGGCCGGCCTCCCCCCTTGCTCCTTTATATACGGGGGCAGGGGCACCCTAGGACACACAAGTTGATCTTCGTGATCGTTCCTTAGCCGTGTGCGGTGCCCCCTTCCATGATATTACACCTCGGTCATATTGTAGCGGTGCTTAGTCGAAGCCCTGCGACGGTTGAGCATTAAGATCGTCACCACACCGTCGTCTTGTGGAACTCCTCCCAAGCTTTCTTTGGATCGGAGCCCGGGGTGCGTCATCGAGCTGTACGTGTGTCAAGAACTCGGAGGTGCCGGAGTAACGGTGCTTGGATCGGTTGGACCGAGAAGACGTACGACTACTTCCTCTATGTTGTGTCGATGCTTCCGCTTCGGTCTACGTGTTGGAAATATGCCCTAGAGACAATAATAAATTAGTTATTATTATATTTCCTTTTTCATGATAATCGTTTATTATCCATGCTATAATTGTATTGATAGGATACTCAGATACATGTGTGGGTACATAGACAACACCATGTCCCTAGTAAGCCTCTAGTTGACTAGCTCGTTGATCAACATATGGTTACGGTTTCCTGACCATGGACATTGGATGTCATTGACAACGGGATCACATCATTAGAAGAATGATGTGATGGACAAGACCCAATCCTAAGCCTAGCACAAAGATCGTAGTTCGTATGCTAAAGCTTTTCTAATGTCAAGTATCATTTCCTTAGACCATGAGATTGTGCAACTCCGGATCTTGTCGAATGCTTTGGGTGTACCAAGCGCCACAACGAATCGGGTGGCTATAAAGGTGCACTACTGGTATCTCGAAAGTATCATTGGGTTGGCACAAATCGAGGCTGGATTTGTCACTCCCGTAAGCGGAGAGGTATCTCTGGGCCCACTCGGTAGGACATCATCATAATGTGTAAAATGTGACCAAGGGGTTGATCATGGGATGATGTGTTACGGAACGAGTAAAGGGACTTGCCGGTAACGAGATTGAACAAGGTATCGGTATACCGACGATCGAATCTCGGGCAAGTACAATACCATTAGACAAAGGGAATTGTATACGGGATCGATTGAGTCCTTGACATCATGGTTCATCCGATGAGATCATCGTGGAACATGTGGGAGCCAACATGGGTATCCAGATCCCGCTGTTGGTTATTGATGGGAGAACGTCTCGGTCATGTCTACATGTCTCCCGAACCCGTAGGGTCTACGATTAAGGTTAGATGGCGCTAGGGTTATAAAGGAAGTTTGTATGTGGTTGCGAATGATGTTCGGAGTCCCAGATGAGATCTCGGACGTCACGAGGAGTTTCGGAATGGTTCGGAGGTAAATATTTATATATGGGAAGTCCTGTTTTGGTCACCGGAAAAGTTTCGGGTTTTATCGGTAATGTACCGGGACCACCGGGAGGGTCCGGGGGGTCCACCAAGTGGGGCCACCAACCCCGGAGGGCTACATGGGCCAAGTTTTGGAGGGGACCAGCCCCAGGTGGGCTGGTGCGCCCCCCCACAAGGGCCCAAGGCGCCTAGGGTTTGGGGAGGGTGCTTCCACCTAACTTGGGGGGCAAGTTTCCCCTCTTCCCCCCTTGGCCGCCACCCTTAGATGGGATTGGGGCTGCCGCACCCCTTGGGGTGGAAACCCTAAAGGGGGCGCACCCCCTCCCTCTCCCCTATATATAGTTGAGTTCTTGTGGGCTGCCAACACATGAGTTTTGACCTCTCCCTGGCGCAGCCCTACCTCTCTCCCTTCTCCTCTCCCACGGTGCTTGGCGAAGTCCTCCATCACCACCACGCCATTGTGCTGCTGCTGGATGGAGTCTTCCTCAACCTCTCCCTCTCTCCTTGCTGGATCAAGGCATGGGAGACGTCACCGGGCTGTACGTGTGTTGAACGCGGAGGTGCCGTCCGTTCGGCACTAGGATCTCCGGTGATTTGGATCACGACGAGTACGACTCCTTCAACCCCGTTCTCTTGAACGCTTCCGCTTAGCGATCTACAAGGGTGTGTAGATGCACTCTCCTTCCCTTTGTTGCTGGTTTCTCCATAGATAGATCTTGGTGACACGTAGGAAAATTTTGAATTTCTGCTACGTTCCCCAATAGTGGCATCATGAGCTAGGTCTATTGCGTAGATTCTTTGCACGAGTAGAACACAAAGTAGTTGTGGGCATTGATGTTGTTCAATATGCTTACCGTTACTAGTCCAATCTTGATTCGGCGCCATCGTGGGATGAAGCGGCCCGGACCGACCTTACACGTACTCTTACGTGAGATAGGTTCCACCGATGAACATGCACTTGTTGCATAAGGTGGCTAGCGGGTGCCAGTCTCTCCCACTTTAGTCGGATCGGATTCGATGAAAAGGGTCCTTATGAAGGATAAATAGCAATTGACATATCACGTTGTGGTTTTGCGTAGGTAAGAAACGTTCTTTCTAGAAACCCATAGCAGCCACATAAAACATGCAAACAACAATTAGAGGACGTCTAACTTGTTTTTGCAGGGTATGCTATGTGATGTGATATGGCCAAGAAGAATGTGATGAATGATATGTGATGTATGAGATTGACCATGTTCTTGTAATAGGAATCACGACTTGCATGTCGATGAGTATGCGAACCGGCAGGAGCTATAGGAGTTGTCTTAATTTATTGTACGACCTGCGTGTCATTAAACAACGCCATGTAATTACTTTACTTTATTGCTAACCGGTAGCCATAGTAGTAGAAGTAATAGTTGGCGAGACAACTTCATGAAGACACGATGATGGAGATCATGGTGTCATGCTGGTGACGATGATGATCATGGAGCCCCGAAGATGGAGATCAAAAGGAGCAATATGATATTGGCCATATCATGTCACTATTTGATTGCATGTGATGTTTATCATGTTTATACATCTTATTTGCTTAGAACAACAGTATTAAATAAGATGACCCCTCATTAAAATTTCAAGAAAGTGTTCCCCCTAACTGTGCACCGTTGCGAAAGTTCGTCGTTTCGAAGCACCACGTGATGATTGGGTGTGATAGATTCTTACGTTCACATACAACGGGTGTAAGCCAGATTTACACACGCGAAACACTTGGGTTGACTTGACGAGCCTAGCATGTACAGACATGGCCTCGGAACACAAGAGACCGAAAGGTCGAGCATGAGTCGTATAGTAGATACGATCAACATGAAGATGTTCACCGATGATGACTAGTCCGTCTCGCGTGATGATCGGACACGGCCTAGTTGACTCGGATCATGTAATCACTTAGATGACTAGAGGGATGTCTATCTGAGTGGGAGTTCATAAGATGAACTTAATTATCCTGAACATAGTCAAAAGGTCTTTGCAAATTATGTAAAGCTGGCGCTTTAGTTCCTTTGTTTAGGTATGTTCCTAGAGAAAATATAGTTGAAAGTTGTGATGGCGATTATGCGGACGAGAAAGCTTATGTCCTTAATGCACGCTCGATGTGCTGAACCCCAAACGTCGTTTGTGGATGTTGCGAACATCGGACATACACGTTTTGATAACTACGTGATAGTTCAGTTAAACGGTTTAGAGTTGAGGCACCAAAGATGTTTTCGAAACATTGCGGAACATATGAGATGTTTTCGAGGGCTGAAATTGGGATTTCGGGCTTGTGCCCACGTCAAGAGGTATAAGACCTCCGACAATTTTCTTAGCCTGCAAACTAAGGGAGAAAAGCTCAATCGTTGAGCTTGTGCTCAGATTGTCTGAGTGCAACAATCACTTGAATCGAGTGGAGTTGATCTTCCAGATGAGATAGTGATGTTTCTCCAAAGTCATTGCCACCAAGCTGCTAGAGCTTCGTGATGAACTATAACATATCAGGGATAGATATGATGATCCTTGAGGTATTCGCGATGATTGACACTGCGAAAGTAGAAATAAAGAAGGAGCATCAATTGTCGATGGTTGGTGAAACCACTAGTTTCAAGAAGGGCAAGGGCAAGAAGGGATACTTCATGAAACGGCAAATCAGTTGCTGCTCTAGTGAAGAAACCCAAGGTTGAACCCAAACCCGAGACTAAGTGCTTCTGTAATAAGGGGAACAACCACTAAAGCAGAATTACCCTAGATACTTGGTAGATAAGAAGGCTGGCAAGGTCGATAGAAGTATATTGGATATACATTACGTTAATGTGTACTTTACTAGTACTCGTAGTAGCACTAGGGTATTAGATACCGATTCGGTTACTAAGTGTTAGTAACTCGAAATAAAAGAGCTACGGAATAAACGGAGACTAGCTAAAGGTGAGCTGACGATATGTGTTGGAAGTGTATCCAAGTTTGATATGATCAAACATCGCACGCTCCCTCTACCATCAAGATTAGTATTAAACCTGAATAATTGTCATTTGGTGTTTGCGTTGAGCATAGACATGATTGGATTATGTCTATCGCAATACGGTTATTCATTTAAGGAGAATAATGATTACTCTATTTATTTGAATAATACCTTCAATGGTCTTGCTCCTAAAGGAATGGTTTATTGAATCTCGATCGTAGTGATACACATTTTCATGCCAAAAGATATAAGATAGTAATGATAGTACCACTTACTTGTGGCACTGCCATGTAAGTCATATTGGTATAAAACGCATGAAGAAGCTCCATATTGATAGATCTTTGGACTCACTCGTTTTTTGAAAAGTTTGAGACATGTGAACCATGTCTATTGGTGTATACGCATGAAGAAACTCCATGCAGATGGATCATTTGGACTCACTTGATTTTAAATCACTTGAGATATGCAAATCATACCACATGGGCAAGATGACTGAAAAGCCTTGTTTTTCAGTAAGATGGAACAAGATAGCAACTTGTTGAAAGTAACACACTTTGATGTGTGCAGTCCAATGAGTGCTGAGGCATGTAGTGAATATCGTTATGTTCTTACTTCACAGATGATTCGAGTAGATGTTGAGTATATTTACTTGATGAAACACAAGTCTGAATTATTGAATGGTTCAAGTAATTTCTGAGTGAAGTTGAAGATCATCGTGACAAGAGGATAAAATGTCTATGATATGATCATAGAGATGAGTATCTGAGTTACGAGCTTTGGCACGCAATTAAGACATTGTGGAAATTGTTTCACAATTAATACCGCTTGGAACACCATAGTTTGATGGTGTGTCCGAACATCATAGTTGCACCCTATTGGATATGGTGCGTACCATGATGTCTCTTATCGAATTACCACTATCGTTTATGGGTTAGGCATTAGAGATAACCACATTCACTTTAAATAGGGCACCACGTAATTCTGTTGAGACGACACCGTTTGAACTATGGTTTGGAGAAACCTAAGTTGTCATCTCTTAAAAGTTTGGGGCTGCGACGCTTATGTGAAAAAGGTTTCAGGTTGATAAGCTCGAACCCAAAGCGGATAAAATGCATCTTCATAGGACACCCAAAACATTTGGGTATACCTCCTAATTCAGATCCGAAAGCAATAGGGATTGTTTCTTTAATCGGGTCCTTTCTCGAGGAAAAGTTTTTCTTGAAAAGTTGAGTGGGAGGATGGTGGAGACTTGATATGGTTACTGAACCATCACTACAACTAGTGTGTAGCAGGGCACAGGAAGTTGTTCATGTGGCACCTACACCAATTGAAGTGGAAGCTGATGATAGTGATCATGATGCTTCAGATCAAGTCACTACCGGACCTTGTAGGTCGATAAGGACGCGTACTACTTCAGAGTGGTATGCACTCCTGTCTTAGAGGTCATGTTGCTAGACAACAATGAACCTACGAGCTATGGAGAAGCGATGGTGGGCCCAAATTCCGACAAATGGTTAGAAGCCATGAAATTCGAGATAGGATCTGATGAAGTCATGTACCTAGGGTAGGGTCATAGACCTGATCTAAGTACCCTACCCAAGGACACCCTCAGAAGAAACTACCTTCCAATCGACCAAGAGAGACTTCACTCGACGAACTCGAAGGACTCGACCATGAAGACTCACTCGACCACCAGGAGATCAAGAGCCACTCTGCATCCAAACGGTCTATAATTAAGTAGTCTTTATGGCATTTAGGACACTTTATGTAAGGCGTTACCAGTAACGCCTAGACTTAATGTACTTTAAACCCTGCATTAATGAGGGCCGGAGGGGTCTGGCGAACACTATATAAGCCACCCCCCTCCTCAGTGTAAAGGGTTCGCACCCCTGTAATCCATACACACATAATCCAGTCGACCGCCTCCAGGCTCCGAGATGTAGGGCTGTTACTTCCTTCGAGAAGGGCCTGAACTCGTACATCCTTGTGTTCACAACTGCTCCATAGCTAGGATCTTGCCTATCCATACCTACCCCCATTCTACTGTCAGACTTACAACCACGACAGTTGGCACCCACCGTGGGGCCGGTGTCTTAGCAATTTTTGGAGAAGTTGCAATTCTTCCGATTACTTTCATCATGGTTGCTGGTGGAGTTTTGGTTGAGGGCCGCGAGATCCGTCTCGACGCTCTCACCTTCATCGCCGACGACTCCGCTTGGCTTCAGGAGGCTCCACTCGACATCGATGCGCTCCCCGTCCGCGGTGCGACGCATTTTCGTGCATGTGTCCGCGGTGTTCTGCTGCAGCAACCGTTGACTCCATATCGGTCGACTCCCCTATCGTCCACCCTCCCTGTTTCCCGCCAGCGCAAGCGATCTGGTCGGTCGAGACTCCAGCGGTGGGTGAGGCACGCGGTGGCTCGCTAGACGGCCACCACCCAAGTTGCGGCAATCGAGCCCGACGAATCCCTCTATGTCCTGTTCGATCTGTCGACTGGCTCCGTAGAGACTGCATCCGAGTGTGGTAGCAGTGATCCAGCGGCGGAGGTCTTGATGGTCGACAGACCTTGTAGTCCTCCTGGCTACCCCCGCGGCGATGGGGTAGACGGCGGAGGCGACCCCGCTCAAGTCCATGAGGAGTACCAACCCGAGCCACTTAATTCCCTACAAAGGGAAGAACTTCGCCGCAGGAACATGGATGCCTTGCATACTCCCATCGCAGGAGAAACCCCCGAGGCTCGCGCCTTGGAGGAGGCACGTTTGGCCAACTTGGCTGAATGCGCTCGTCTGGAGAACTCCTGCGAGCACTCGACGAGCGCGCGCGACAACGAGTACCCGACTCTAGTCGACGTCAACTCTTCCCGCCGACTCAGGTATATCGAACCCCGATTCAGAATTTAGCAGCTGCAACCCGTATAGCAGAGTCAATTCAGCCCTCTAAGTCGGAGGCTGGCAGAGGCTTGATGCAGATCAGAGATTTGCTCCGGGTAGCAGGAGATCATAATTCAGCTGTGTCGCAGTCACGCAACAGAATTCACAGTCGATCCGTCGCTGCGAATACGGTTCAGTCCGCTCACAGCCCCAGGTCGCCTCCACGGCGTGAAGGATCCGAGAATCGACGGGACCAATATGGTGACCGATACGATCGTGAGGATAGGCGTCGAGTGCCCACTCCTCCTCCGAGAGGCGGGTCTTACGCTCCTCGGCAGCAAGATGACAGGCGTCAACTCAGTGTGGGGCGAAGAACTCCAGTCGACCCCCGGGAACCAGGCTTCGATGAGCGATCCATCATCGTGCAAGGCTTGGTCGATCGGAACAGGGCTCATCGGGGTGGCCATGACAGAGACGCACCCATTAGCAGCCGAGTGCATGTTTCTGGTCCGGAATGTTTCAGTAGGGCTATCAGAGCCGTGGTGATTCCCCCCAACTTCAGGTTGGCGACTGAAGTAAGCAAGTTCACCGGTGAGTCTAAACCTGAAACTTGGCTTGAGGACTATCGAGTGGCTGTACAGATCGGCGGCGGGAATGACGAGGTGGCTATGAAGCACTTACCACTCATGTTGGAAGGTTCGTCCAGGGCGTGGTTGAATCAGTTGACTCCAAGCAGTATTTACACTTGGGAAGATCTTTCCCGAGTGTTCGTCAGGACTTTTGAGGGAACCTGTAAGCAACAAGCTGAGTTGACAAAGCTGCAAGTCTGCGTGCAGAAGTTGAATGAAACCTTAAGAGAGTACATTCAGAGGTGGATTACTTTGCATCATACCGTGGAGAACGTGTCTGATCATCAGGCAGTCTGCGCCTTCAAGGATGGTGTCAAGAACAGAGAGTTAAGTTTGAAGTTTGGGCGGACCGGAGATATGACCTCGAGTCGGATGATGGAAATTGCCACCAAGCACGCCTAATGGTGAAGAGGAGGACCGACTCCATGGCGGCAAGTACAAGCCGAGTCGATCGGAGAAGGGAAACTCGATCGGAAGCGAAGCGGAAGGCGAACCAGCTGCTCCCGGGAGGCTCGCCGTGACTCGTGGCAAGTTCAAGGAAAACCCAAAGGATCCCTGGAACCCCAAGAAGGTGAAGGATAAAGAAGGAAATGACGTGATGGATATGCCGTGTCACATCCACACGAAGAAAGACGAAGAGGGTAATATCATCTACCCGAAGCATACCACTCGCCGATGTCGACTCGATCCAGCGGCCCAAGGTAAACAGCCCAAGGACAAGGAAAAGGAGTCAGACAAAGCCGAAGACAAGGAGGACAGTGAGGGAGGATATCCTCATGTTAACTCCACTCGGATGATCTTTGCGGATGTGGAAAGCAAGTGCCGACTGAAGGTTATTAACCGTGAAGTGAACATGGTCGCCCCGGCGACACCCAGTTATCTGAGATGGTCCCAAACTCCCATTACATTCGACCAGTCCGATCACCCGACTCATATAGCCACCCCTGGGAGGCAAGATTTGGTGGTCGACCCGGTTGTCGAAGGCACTCAACTGACGAAGCTGCTAATGGACGGTGGTAGTGGACTGAACTTATTGTATGCGGACACGCTGAAAGGAATGGGCATTCCGATGTCCCGACTGAGCACCAGTAACATGAGTTTTCATGGAGTTATACCAGGAAAGAAAGCCGAGTCACTCGGCCAAATAGCTCTGGACGTGGTGTTCGGTGATTCGAAGCATTTTCGCAAAGAGAAGCTGACATTCGAGGTCGTGGATTTTTAGAGCGCTTACCACGCTATTTTGGGGAGACCAGCTTACGCACGGCTCATGGCTCGACCATGTTACGTGTACCTCAAACTAAAGATGCCCGGCCCCAAAGGCGTGATCACTGTCACTGGTGATCGGAAAAAAGCAGAAGAGTGTTTCCAGAAAGGCTCAAAGATTGCCGATTCCCAGGTGACAGCGATCGAGCTAGAAGGATATAAGCAAAATGCAGATCCGAGTGATTTGCTGCGAGCCAAGAAGCCTGCCACAGAGTCAGCATTTCAGTCGTCCAGGGAGACGAAGCCCGTCCACATTCACCCGACTGACCCCAATGCAGCTCCGACCCATATCTCCACAACACTCGACCCGAAATAGGAAGAAGCGCCCATCCAGTTCCTCCGTGAGAACTGGGACATCTTTGCATGGAAGCCAGCTAACATGCCGGGTGTTCCCAGGGGACTGGCTGAGCATCGCCTTAGAGTTGACTCAGCAGCAAAACCAGTCAAGGAACATCTTCGTCGGTCCTCCGTCCAGAAGGGAAAAGCTATTGGTGAGGAGGTGGCTCGACTATTGGCGGCAGGATTTATCCGAGAGATATACCACTCTGAGTGGCTCACCAATGTCGTCATGGTTCCTAAGAAGGACAACTCACTCCGAATGTGCATTGATTTCAAGCACATCAATCGGGCCTGCCCGAAAGATCATTTTCCTCTCCCTCGCATTGATCAAATTGTTGACTCATTGCGGGATGCGAGAGATTGTCTTTTCTAGACGCTTATTCGGGTACCATCGATCCATCAGACGGATCCGATGAGATAAAACAGCTTTCATCACTCCATTCGGGTGCTTCGCTATATCACCATGCCATTCGCCTCAAGAATGCCGGAGCCACGTTCATGCGAATGATTGAAGTGTTTGCTCACTCAAATCGGTCGGAATGTGGAAGCGATATGGATGATATCGTGGTCAAGTCATGAAAGGGTTACGACCTGCCGATCGACCTCGCCGAAACATTTGCCAACCTCGGGAGGTATGATATCAAGCTCAATCCAATCAAAGTGCACATTCGAGTTCCGGTGGCAAGTTACTCGGTTTTCGTTTCGAGCGAGGAATCGATGCTAACCCGGAAAAATCGGCACTATACTCGAAGTAAACGCCCGTCTTGGTGCACGATGTCGAAACTTCTTGGATGCTTGGCGCTTTAAGTAGATTCATCTCACAACTCGGTGAAAAGGCATTACCTCTTTACCGGTGATGAAGAAGGCGGACAAGTTCGAGTGGACTCGAAGTCGATGCAGCGCTTGCCGAGCTAAAAGCTCGCTCTCTACCCACCGGGCGCTTGCTGCTCCAATCAGCAAAGAGCCTCTGTTGCTTTATATTGCAGCCACGGACAAGTCGTCAAGACAAGACTTATGGTCGAAAGGGAAGAAGAAGGAAAACCTTCAAAGTTCAGCACCAAAGGTACTATCATGTCAAGTTTTGACTCCATCAAAGCAAAGATATCCTCATTATCGAAGCTTGTGTATGGGATCTACATGACCACGAAGAAGGTTGCTCATTATTTCTCCGATCATTCCATTACGATCGTCGGTGACGCTCCACTTTCGAGATTTACACTGTGAGAGATGCAATCGGTCGAGTGGCGAAATGGGCGATTGAACTCCTTCCCCTTGATATCAAGTTTGAGGCAAAGAAAGCCATTAAGTCCCAAGCAATAGCAGATTTCCTTGCCGAGTGGATTGAACAGCAGCAGCCGACTGCAGTTCACTCGGAGCATCGGACCATGTTCTTTGATGGCTCTAAAATGTTGAATGGTTCCGGTGCTGGGGTTGTCCTGGTTTCTCCTAGTGGAGATAAGCTCAGATATTTGCTCCAGATTCACTTTGATTCCTCCAACAATGAGGCAAAATACGAGGCTCTTTTGTATGGGTTGCGCATGGCCATCTCACTCGGCGTCCGTCGCCTTATGGTTTATGGCGATTCAGATTTGGTGGTCAACCAAGTGATGAAGGAGTGGGACGTTAGAAGCCCAGCCATAACTGGATACTGCAATGCAGTGAGGAAGCTGGAAAAGAAGTTTGAGGCGTTAGAGCTCCATCATGTACCCCGACTGAAAAATCAAGCGGCTGATGATTTGGCGAAGATAGGTTCCAAAAGAGAAGCCATTCCCAGTGGTGTGTTCCTGGAGCATATCCATACCCCATCAGTCAAAGAAGATCCTTTTACCGAATAAGCTCCGCAGCCCAAGAGTGCCACAGATCCGACTGAAGTTGAAGTCCCAGCGGTTGTCGACTTGGTCATGGAGGTTTTAGCGATCACTCCCAAGTGGACAGTTCCATATATCGCGTATATCCTAAGAAAAGAGCTCACAGAGGACGAAGAAGAGGCTCGACAGATCGTCCGCCGATCCAAAGCCTTTACTGTGATCAAGGGGCAGCTATACAGGGAGAGCGCGACTGGAGTTGGACAGAAGTGCATAACGCCAGAAGAAGGTTGAATAATTCTTGATGATATCCACTCGGGGACCTGTGGCCATCATGCGTCATCTCAGACCATCGTGGCCAAAGCATACCGAGCCGGATTGTAACACCCTCGATGCGGCTATATCTCCCACGTGTCGAAGCACAACTTAGAGGCATAACCGCATTGAAAGCAATGTCGCAAGTGAGGTAATCTTCACACATCCCATGTAATACATAAGGGAAAAAGATACATAGTTGGCTTACAATCGCCACTTCACACAATTACATGAATAAAGCATTACATCATCCAGATACAATCAAGGTCCGACTACGGAACCAAAATAAAAGAAGAACCCCAAATGCGATAAAGGTCCCCGATCGACCCCAACTGGGCTCCACTACTGATCAACTAGAACGAAACAACACAAAGGGCAAGATCTTCATCGAGCTCCTCCTTGAGCTTGGTTGCGTCACCGCTTTCGATAACATAGGCACCGCAAACTGGTTTTTGAAGTATCGGTGAGTCACGAGGACTCAGCAATCCCATTACCATGGGTATCAAGACTAGCAAAGCTTAATGGGAAAGGAAGGGGTAAAGTGGTGAGGTTGCAGCAGCGACTAAGCATGATATGGTGGCTAACATACGCAAAAGAGAGCGAGAAGAGAAACAAAGGAACGGTCGTGAAGCTAGCAATGATCAAGAGGTGATCCTGAACACCTACTTACGTCAAACATAACCCAGAAACCGTGTTCACTTCCGGACTCCGAGAAGAGACCATCACGGCTACACACTCGGTTGATGCATTTTAATTCGGATCTGGTGTCAAGTTATCTACAACCGGACATTAACAAATTCCCATCTGCCACATAACCGCGGGCACGGCTCTCGAAAGTTTATACCCAGCAGGGGTGTCCCAACTTAGCCCATGACAAGCTCTCACGATCAACGAAGGAATAGACCTTCTCCCAGGAAGACCCGATCAGTCTCGGAATCCCGGTTTACAAGACATTTCGACAATGGTAAAACAAGACCAGCAAAGCCGCTCGATGCGCCAACAATCCCGATAGGAGCTGCACATATCTCGTTCTCGTGGCAACACGGATGAGACAAAGCTACGAGTAAAACCAGACTTGAGTTTCCCGAGGTATTCCCTGGCGGCTCGGTTCGGACCAACACTTAGACAAGCACCGCCCGGGGGCTAAAATAAAGATGACCCTCGGGTTGGCCGACCCAAGGAAAGGGATAGGTGGTGGTGAGGCAAATGGTAAAACCAATGTTGGGCCTTCTTTGGACAAGTTTTATTCAAGCTTAACCGTCGGGGTCCCATAAATCACCCGACCGCGTTAGGAGCATAAAATCCGGGAACATAACACGGTATGGCGGAAACTAGGGTGGCAAGTGGAACAAAACACGGGCATAAGGCCGAGCCTTCCACCCTTTACCAAGTATATAGATGCATTAATAATATAAGAGATATTGTGATATCCCAACCAAAATCCTGTCCACCATGGAGAAATCTTCAACTTCACCTGCAGCTAGCAATGCTATAAGAGGGGCTGAGCAAAGCGGTAACATAGCCAAACAATGGTTTGCTAGGAATGGTGTCAAAGGTTAGAGGTTCATGGCAATTAGGGATGGCTTGATAAGCAGTGATAGGCGTATGACATAGCGATAGAGCGAAGCAACTAGCATAGCAATGATAGTAGTGAGATCCAAGGTAGCGGTCATCTTGCCTGAAATCCCGCTAGGAAGAAGAACGAGTCCATGAAGAAGACAAACGGACGTAGTCGAATGAATCCTCACAAACGCAACATTACCGGGACTAAGAAGCAA
The DNA here is from genome assembly GCA_021437245.1 of Aegilops speltoides. Classification (NCBI taxonomy): domain Eukaryota; kingdom Viridiplantae; phylum Streptophyta; class Magnoliopsida; order Poales; family Poaceae; genus Aegilops; species Aegilops speltoides. The sequence goes on from CM038142.1 coordinate 468,202,203, forward strand.
CACCGGAAAGAAACAAACAACATGGTGAACACACAAGCATAATCATGGCATGATGCACAAACAAATATGATGTATGTCCGGTTTAATGAGGCATGGCATGGCAAAGTGCACAAACACAAGACTACAAGTTAAGTGGAGCTCAATATGCAACGAGTTGCATATTGACGAAACACCTCATCAATTATTTAGTTTAATCTCGTTTAGGCTACCAAGCAATGTTAAATGTTGTTAAACATGGCAAGAGGTGAAGCATATGGAAAACTAACTATTTAGGCAAGTTTAAATGAGGCCGGAACAACAAACAACAATTCCGGAAAATCCCCATATGCATATTTTAGATTTGGTACTGTTCTGCCCTAAAACATATTTTAAAGTTGTTAAACAGGAAAATAAAGTGGACCATATTAATCTATGCATTTTTCCACCCCATTTACATATAAAGTTTATTAAAATCGGAGTTACGGTTATTTAGTTATGAATTGAATCATTTTAGCATGTCATTTGAGCAAATTTAATCAAACAACATTTTAAACAGTTTAAACATGGATGAAAATAGCATATTATGAAACTAGACAGAAATCTAAGAATTTTTCATATATGAAGTTTTTACATATGATGCACCGTTTGTGAGATATTATATGCATGAACTTCAGGGGTTTTTCTGTAAATCTGCAAACACTGGATAATTAGGAAATTCGCAGACGGTAAAAAAACCACATCGGGCCGGATCTAACTGGCCCAAGAGTGCACAGGGGAAAGGCTGGGGGGACTGCTCACCATGGGCCAAGCCCAAGTCGGTGGAGATGGCAAGCAGGCGGCTCGCTTGTTCGGGCCGGGCCTCGAGAGGCGCCGCCCACGATCAAGGCGACCAGTCAACGACGCGGGCGAGCGGGCGGGCTGCTGTTGCTCGAAGCAGAGCAGCGGCGGTGTCTTCAGCGGCTGGCAGGCGTGGCGGCGAACTTGCCGCGACGCAGAGCCGCAGCGAGGTCGTGGGGGCGCGGATCCAGCAGAGGCACCGGATCTGGGCGAGGACGAGGTTCTCCGCGAGGCATGCAGACCAAGCGGCTGCGAGGGAGCTCCTGCGGCGACTGCGACCGTTTCCCTGAAGCTTCTACAGGTTCTCGGCGGGGTCAGAGAGGCTCAGAGAAAGGCAAACGGGAGGAGAGGAAAGGAGCAGGGCTCGTCGACGGGACTTGCGGGCGAGGTCCGTCGTGGCGTGGCAGCGAGGCTGGCGGGACTGGCGAACGGGGCGACGAGGAGGAAGACGGGGGTCGGCGTGAGGAGGGACTGCTGCTGGCGCTTGGGTTCTGGTTGGAGAAGAGCTTGGGCCAGCTGTGGCCTCGGGCGCCATGGTGACGGGAACCTGCGGGAGCTCTCTGTTTCAACGAGGCAAGGCAGAGAGAGAGAGAGCGATTAGCGGAGGCTGGAGGAACAGGGGAAGAAGAAGAAAAACAGCAGGGCGACGCTCATCTACTGGGCGCGCCGGCGATGTGGCTGGCCAAACGGAGACGGGGAAGCTTGGGGCTCCGAAGAACGGGAGGAGAAGCGCAACCGCGGCTGTGGTGATTGGCTCGCTGGGGAAAACGAGAGGAGGCTGGAGGAATTTTGGATCGGGAGGGGATGGATCTGGATCCCGAGGAAGATCTGATGTAAGTGGCGGCTCGACGGGACAAAGTCCCTAGATTTTAGGGTTTGTCCAAAATGACTAAAGGTGGACTATAAATACCTCACAGATTAGGTTAGGGGCTATCTCGGTCCCTCTGATCGAAAATGCACGGTCGCGAATAAAATAGTTAGGGAGCCCAATTAACAAAACGGAGATGTTTTGTAGACGTTAGGGGATGATCCGGACACAATGGTAGCGACAGTCCGGTTTGGGTCAAGGGGAGTTTTTGGACGCACGAGAGGGGTCTATGCACTGTGTTGAGAGGGTAGGCATTTAGATGAGAGGGGAAAACAAAGACAATGGGGTCTCGACGAAGGCCACGGGTCAAGGGGTTTTGTTGGTCTCGGAGAAAGAGAGAAGAGGGGTCCAAATGGTGCGAAATGGCAAGAGAGGTTAGGTGGTCGACAAGAGGGAAACGAAACACGGTTGGTGCAGAGCAGTCGGTAGCGGGCAAGGCGATCCTAGGGAAGGTGATGAAGGCAAAGGGAGAAACGGCAACGACGAACGAATGCAAGTTTTATGAAAACGATGCCGATGCAATGCGAATGATGCGATGAGATGAAATGCATGACATGAACAAAATGCAAAACGAAAGACAAAAACCCAACCACGGAGAAAATAAAATATCGCATCTCCGGAAAAGGCAGGAGTTGGAGTTATGAATATGGAAAGCTACATCCGGGGGCGTTACAACACTCCACCACTACGAGAGGATCTCGTCCCGAGATCTAGGATGGCACCGGAGGGAAAACAGAAGAGGAAGAGAAGAGGTAAAACTAAGTTGCTTCTTCGACAAACGAGTGAAACCAGGAACCTTGAGAGGTTGAGCAATTTAAAAGAAAGAGAACAACGAAGATGAACAAAGTTGAAAACACTCCGTTAGAAAAGAGGAACAAGGGATACGACGAGAACCAAGAGGTTTAGTGATAAGATAGATATTGAAACCACTCCGGTTAAAACTAGATAGAGAAGGAGTAAGAATGATATAATTTGGGCAGCACTCCGACTATAAATGGAAGGAATTGAACATGAACTTGACAAGATGAGAGGATACATGATGAAATCAACAACACACTGCCTCCGGAATTGAAAGAATGGCACAAGGGGTAAGAAACATTACAAACCGCACTCCGGTTGAGACGGGAGGCAAAACTTGATAAGATGAGAGAACTCGAATGAGAACACGACACTCTGGCTAAACGGATAAGCAAGGAAAATAACATGATCTTGACAAAACGAGGTGATGGGTGAAGAGCACAACATCACAATGTTTCCGGAACGAAAGAATAGAAGCTAGACCATCGGAATAAGAGAACGGAGAAGGAAATGACAACTTCAGCCACAAATGAGCTTGGAAAGCACCCTTCCCAGAAGGTTATAACGGAGTTGTTGGAAAACCAACAACGAAAAGAATAAGCTTGTGGCGGGCTTATGAAAACATCACAAAATTATGAGGTGAGCTTCTGCCACCAACGGAAAAATGATTGGATTGATATCAACAAGGAGACGAGAAACTTATTTCACCGGGAGGACAAATGAAGAACTTGGGTCATTTATAAGCACCATAAATAGCAACAATCCTTAGGGAAAGCTTTAGGTGAAATATAACCCAAGATAACTCCAATGAAGAGACTGATGGATTTAAAATACCTCATTCTTGACAACAATATGAATCATGAAACATGAAGGAAATTGTCAAGAGTGACATAACACCATCTCAAAAGATAAGATAGAAGGAATTGCACTTTGGAATGCAAGACGGAGAATACTTGAGCTTCTCAAAACAAAACAAGTGTTGGGCACCCTGTTTAATTTTGAGTATAGCTTGGCGGATCATAACTTCGAGCGAAATCTTGAAGAACAATTGAAGAATGAAAAGAATCCTTGACGAACCACCATGTAGAGCCTCAATGAAGAACTCCGGTAATAAAAGGATGATAAAAAGAAAGAGAAGTTGAAAACACAAGGTGAAGCCTTGCAATGATTTAGATGGAGCTTCGCGATTATATAACCGGGAGAACTTGGAACTCCGAAAAAGAAGGATGAGCAATTGAAACCAAGAATTTTTTGATGAACCTCCGGAATAAGGAATTGAATTTACTCGATGAAACAAGAATAAGATTTACATTATGCTTATCCCTCATCAATTAAATTGATGACCCACAATGGATTTGGCATGCTACTTATTCTCGTAGAAAGGATTAAGATAGATATGGCGCAAGCTTGGGAAGGTCTTCAACGAACCACCGGTAGGATTGGAAAGAACGAATGAATTAAATGATAACGAAAGAGGTGAAATCTTGAACGAACCACCGTAAGGATTGAAAATGAACGTAGCAAAGGCACAATTCACCGGAAGAATTAAAAAATGAATGAAGATACTTGAGGGAATTTAGACACATGAGAACGAAGAGATCATGAACTGATTAGAGGGTATTTGAACGATGCACCGGCAAGATAGGAGAATGATAACTGACAGCTGAGAATGAATAAACCTGAATTGATGGACTCCGGATGACAAACTAAGAAAACTCTTGAATATCTCCTGATGGGTGAAAAAGATTCTCACAATCGGAAACAATTATGAGAGGATGGCAACAAGCTAGCACCATGAATCTTGAAGAGAATAGGGCAAGATTAAAGAGAAACTCTTCTTCGGCCTTCAAATGATGAGAATGACAATGAGAAACACCACCAAGAATTGTTGAGATACTCCGGGAGAATGAAAAACAAAGAGGTTGAGCCAACAATGAAAAATAATTTGAAATCAATCTTGGAAAACATCTGACTGATGATATTCATTCTTACGTCAAACTTCGAAAAGAATTTGGTAATGGCTCCGAGAAAATTAGATGAGTTAGGTAAGATCCTGGGAAAAGACCTGTGGGTTAGGGCCCACTCAAAAGAACACCGTAGAAAAGATTTAAAAGAGATGTTGCACCGGTTGAATTAAATGACTTGAATGAGATACCAATCTCGAAAGAGCTTGAACGAATGCAGAGTGGAAACACGAATCTTCGAGATATCTTGAGCACTCCGAAATAACAAATAGCGAGAAGTAGAATGATAATGAGGTGCACCGGTATGAGAAGACATTGAAATGAGGAAAAAAAAGTATGATCAACAAAACTTGACTTGAATCCACCGGAGAAGAGAAAAGGAATGAGGAATGACGAACTAGTAGAACATCTTCTTGAGAACCACCGGGTAAGAACGTTGATGGAAAAAGAATGGAGAAACTTCCCACAAATAAAAGGATACATGATTAAGAAATATGTGTCCTTGAAGAAAAAGGGTGGGAGGCCGGGAAAACAAAGGCAACTTGGGATGAACAAAACAAACACCGTTGAGAAAACTTAGAATTGATCTTGTAGATGGGGAGAATGATGGGATCATCTCGAAGAGAAGCGCACTGGTTGGAAAAGAATTAACATGACAATCTCGATAGATCAAAAAGGATTAGTACTCTCATAGAAATATGAGAACACCGTTTAGGAAAGGTATGGATTCAACATTTGACTTCGAAGCAACTCGAATACCACAAATAAAACAAAGCAAAAGATTTGGCTTGCAGAATAAGCCGGAACAAACATATGATAGAGATTTCGTCCGAAGTTTTCGTGGTGGGGCCTACACGGGCTCGATCGTACAGCACCATCATGTACAAGGCAGTGCACATGACATACGAAGTGTCCCAGTCGGCATAGCCAAGGACTCTTTAAGACACAATGAGACCATGTAAAACCAACCGTGAATAGGCGGACCACTAGGCGTCGAACCCCAATTTCATATCATACATCCGTCGGAAAGATATCCTAAGAGCTACTTGAATTCCCACCTATGAAACTCCTGAAATTCTCCGGTTATGCAATCAGGTGTTGGGGATACAGGAAGCATAATATCTCACCCAAAACTAGCAAATCCTACATCCATTTGTATCCATCCTTCAACACATAACCAAGAAACCTTCGAAATCGTCTACCTCAACCTTGAAAAGCATCCGTTATACGATTCATGGCAATACTCCGTACTCACCTCGATCTTTGGGTTATCGGGTTATCTCACCAACAACTGCATAAAAGAGATTTTCGATGTCGGCGTACTAAACTCAGGTATTCCGAGCTGCAACGATAAAATTATGACGACAACACCTCGAGCTCAACTCCCGGGACACTTCCACTAAACCCCGACGGGAGGCACCAAGACAATGTTCTCATCATAAAACCATCGGAACGATTCCAAGATACCCGGGTGATCTTAAAAAAAATTAGTGAAATTTGAGAAGAGAAGAGTCAAAACTCTACGTCAGGAGACCTCACCAGAGCGACGAAGGGACTGAGGAGTAAAAAGAATTCCTAACTCTCCGATATATATAATCCTAAATGACTCAAAACATTTTTCTAGACACAACTCGGCCGCTAAAAACGATCAAGTAGTGGGAATCCTAAGGTCGGGGATGGCTCTAATTACCAACTTGTAACGCCCTCGATGCGGCTATATCTCCCACGTGTCGAAGCACGACTTAGAGGCATAACCGCATTGAAAGCAATGTCGCAAGTGAGGTAATCTTCACACATCCCATGTAATACATAAGGGAAAAAGATACATAGTTGGCTTACAATCGCCACTTCACACAATTACATGAATAAAGCATTACATCATCCAGATACAATCAAGGTCCGACTACGGAACCAAAATAAAAGAAGAACCCCAAATCGATAAAGGTCCCGATCGACCCCAACCGGGCTCCACTCTTGATCAACTAGAACGAAACAACACAAAGGGCAAGATCTTCATCGAGCTCCTCCTTGAGCTTGGTTCGTCACCTGCTTTCGGTAACATAGGCACCTGCAAACGGGTTTTTGGAAGTATCTGGTGAGTCACGAGGACTCAGCAATCCCATTACCATGGGTATCAAGACTAGCAAAGCTTAATGGGAAAGCAAGGGGTAAAGTGGTGAGGTTGCAGAAGCGACTAAGCATGATATGGTGGCTAACATACGCAAAAGAGAGCGAGAAGAGAAACAAAGGAACGATCGTGAAGCTAGCAATGATCAAGAGGTGATCCTGAACACCTACTTACGTCAAACATAACCCAGAAACCGTGTTCACTTCCCGGACTCTGCCGAGAAGAGACCATCACGGCTACACACTTGGTTGATGCATTTTAATTCGGATCTGGTGTCAAGTTATCTACAACCGGACATTAACAAATTCCCATCTACCACATAACCGCGGGCACGGCTCTTGAAAGTTTATACCTGCAGGGTGTCCCAACAGCCCATGACATGCTCTCACGATCAACGAAGAATAGACCTTCTCCGGGAAGACCGGATCAGTCTCGGAATCCCGGTTTACAAGACATTTCGACAATGGTAAAACAAGACCAGCAAAGCCGCCCGATGCGCCGACAATCCCGATAGGAGCTGCACATATCTCGTTCGTGGCAACACCGGATGAGACAAGCTACGAGTAAAACCAGACTTGAGTTTCCCGAGGTGGCCCTTGGTGGCTCGGTTCGGACCAACACTTAGACAAGCACCGCCCGGGTGGCTAAAATAAAGATGACCCTCGGGTTGGCCGACCCAAGGAAAGGGATAGGTGGTGGTGAGGCAAATGGTAAAACCAATGTTGGGCCTTCTTTGGACAAGTTTTATTCAAAGCGAACCGTCGGGGGTCCCATAAATCACCCGACCGCGTTAGGAACGCAAAATCCGGGAACATAACACCGGTATGACGGGAACTAGGGCGGCAATAGTGGAACAAAACACCAGGCATAAGGCCGAGCCTTCCACCCTTTACCAAGTATATAGATGCATTAATAATATAAGAGATATTATGATATCCCAACCAAAATCCTGTCCACCATGGAGAAATCTTCAACTTCACCTGCAGCTAGCAACGCTATAAGAGGGGCTGAGCAAAGCGGTAACATAGCCAAACAATGGTTTGCTAGGAATGGTGTCAAAGGTTAGAGGTTCATGGCAATTAGGGATGGCTTGATAAACAGGTGATAGGCAGCGCAGCATAGCGATAGAGCGAAGCAACTAGCATAGCAATGATAGTAGTGAGATCCAAGGTAGCGGTCATCTTGCCTGAAATCCCGCTAGGAAGAAGAACGAGTCCATGAAGAAGACAAATGGACGTAGTCGAACGAATCCTCACAAACGCAACATTACCGGGACTAAGAAGCAACACCGGAAAGAAACAAACAACATGGTGAACACACAAGCATAATCATGGCATGATGCACAAACAAATATGATGTATGTCCGGTTTAATGAGGCATGGCATGGCAAAGTGCACAAACACAAGACTACAAGTTAAGTGGAGCTCAATATGCAACGAGTTGCATATTGACGAAACACCTCATCAATTATTTAGTTTAATCTCGTTTAGGCTACCAAGCAATGTTAAATGTTGTTAAACATGGCAAGAGGTGAAGCATATGGAAAACTAACTATTTAGGCAAGTTTAAATGAGGCCGGAACAACAAACAACAATTCCGGAAAATCCCCATATGCATATTTTAGATTTGGTACTGTTCTGCCCTAAAACATATTTTAAAGTTGTTAAACAGGAAAATAAAGTGGACCATATTAATCTATGCATTTTTCCACCCCATTTACATATAAAGTTTATTAAAATTGGAGTTACGGTTATTTAGTTATGAATTGAATCATTTTAGCATGTCATTTGAGCAAATTTAATCAAACAACATTTTAAACAGTTTAAACATGGATGAAAATAGCATATTATGAAACTAGACAGAAATCTAAGCATTTTTCATATATGAAGTTTTTACATATGATGCACCGTTTGTGAGATACTATATGCATGAACTTCAGGGGTTTTTCTGTAAATCTGCAAACACTGGATAATTAGGAAATTCGCAGACGGTAAAAAAACCACATCGGGCCGGATCTAACTGGCCCAAGAGTGCATAGGGGAAAGGCTGGGGGGACTGCTCACCATGGGCCAAGCCCAGGTCGGTGGAGATGGCCGAAGCAGGCCGGCTCGGTTCGGGGCTGGGCCTTGGAGAGGCGCTGGCCCATGCATCAAGGCGACCAGTCAACGACGCGGGTGAGCGGGCGGGCTGCTGTTGCTCGAAGCAGAGCAGTGGCGGTGTCTTCAGGCGTGCAGGGCGCGGCGGTGGAACTTGCCGCGACGCAGAGCTGCAGCGAGGTCGTGGGGGCGCGGATCCGAGCAGGAGGCACCGGATCTGGACGAGGACGAGGTTCTCCGGCGAGAGGACAGACCCAGGCGGCTGCGAGGGAGCTCCTGCGGCGACTGCGACCGTTTCCCTGAAGCTTCTGCAGGTTCTCGGCGGGGTCAGAGAGGCTCAGAGAAAGGCAAACGGGAGGAGAGGAAAGGAGCAGGGCTCGTCGACGGGACCTGCGGGCGAGGTCCGCCGTGGCATGGCAGCGAGGCTGGCGGGACTGGCGAACGGGGTGACGAGGAGGAAGACGGGGGTCGGCGTGAGGAGGGACTGCTGCTGGCGCTTGGGTTCTGGTTGGAGAAGAGCTTGGGCCAGCTGGGGCCTCAGGCGCCATGGTGACGGGAACCTGCGGGAGCTCTCTGTTTCAACGAGGCAAGGCAGAGAGAGAGAGCGATTAGCGGAGGCGGGAGGAACAGGGGAAGAAGAAGAAAAACAGCAGGGCGACGCTCATCTGCTGGGCGCGCCGGCGACGTGGGTGGCCGAACGGAGACGGGGAAGCTCGGGGCTCCGAAGAACGGGAGGAGAAGCGCAACCGCGGCTGTGGTGATTGGCTCGCTGGGGAAAACGAGAGGAGGCTGGTGGAATTTTGGATCGGGAGGGGATGGATCTGGATCCCGAGGAAGATACGGTAAGTGGCGGCGACTCGACGGGACAAAGTCCCTAGATTTTAGGGTTTGTCCAAAATGACTAAAGGTGGACTATAAATACCTCACAGATTAGGTTAGGGGCTATCTCGGTCCCTCTGATCGAAAATGGACGGTCGCGAATAAAATAGTTAGGGAGCCCAATTAACAAAACGGAGATGTTTTGTAGACGTTAGGGGATGATCCGGACACAATGGTAGCGACAGTCCGGTTTGGGTCAAGGGGAGTTTTTGTACGCACGAGAGGGGTCTATGCACTGTGTTGAGAGGGTAGGCATTTAGATGAGAGGGGGAAAACGAAGACAATGGGGTCTGACGAAAGGCCACGGGGTCAAGGGGTTTTGTTGGTCTCGGAGAAAGAGAGAAGAGAGGGGTCTAAATGGTCTGCGAGCTGGCAAGAGAGATTAGGTGGTCGGACAAGAGGGAAACGAAAACACGGTTGGTGCAGAGCGGTCGGTAGCGGGCAAGGCGATCCGAGGGAAGGTGATGAAGGCAAAGGGAGAAACGGCAACGACGAACGAATGCAAGTTTTATGAAAACGATGCCGATGCAATGCGAATGATGCGATGAGATGAAATGCATGACATGAACAAATGCAAAACGAAAGACAAAAACCCAACCACGGAGAAAATAAAATATCGCATCTCCGAAAAAGGCAAGAGTTGGAGTTATGAATATGGAAAGCTACATCCGGGGCGTTACACGGATTTTACTGGCCAAGGGCGAATGAGATGGCAAAGGAGATAGTGGATAAGTGTGAAGGATGTCAGTTTTACTCCAACATGTCACACAAGCCTGCGTCAGCTCTGAAGACTATACCACTCGTCTGGCCCTTCGCAGTATGGTGATTGGATATGGTGGGCCCCTTGAGGACAGGTCGAAGCGGTTTCACGCATGTGCTGGTGGCAGCCGACAAGTTCACCAAGTGGATTGAGGCTAAACCCATCAAGAACCTTGACGCCGGTACTGCTGTCAGCTTCATCAGGGAACTGATATTCAGATATGGAGTCCCGCACAGCATCAACACTGACAATGGGTCGAACTTCGATTCGGAGGAATTCAGAGCATTCTGCACATCTCAAGGCACTCGAGTCGACTACGCTTCAGTCGCCCATCCTCAGTCGAATGGACAAGCGGAGCGAGCCAATGGCTTGATCCTCAAGGGATTGAAGCCGCGACTGATGCGTGATCTCAAGCATGCGGCTGGAGCATGGGTCGACGATCTTCCTTCAGTGCTTTGGGGTCTACGGACCACGCCTAATCGGTCGACCGGAAGAACTCCATTCTTCTTGGTCTATGGAGCTGAAGCGGTCTTGCCGAGTGATCTGCTCCGCAATGCTCCTCGAGTTGAGCTCTACAACGAAGCTGAAGCGGAACAAGCGCGGCAGACGCTTGATCGACCTTTAGAGGAAGAAAAGAGATGGCTCGATCCGATCGACCATCTACCAACAGGACTTGCGTCGCTTCCACGCTAGAAACGTGAAGAGTCGAGCCTTCCAGGAAGGGATTTGGTTCTCCGAGTGGATCAGCAGAAACAACACAAGCTTGCTCCTTCTTGGGAAGGACCCTTCATCGTCACCAAGGTTCTCCACAACGGAGCGTACCGTCTCTACAACGTCAAGCACAATATCGACGAGCCCCGAGCTTGGAACGCGGAGCTACTCCGCCCATTTTACGCTTAAGTCTTCACTCGGATGAGTTGTAATAAAAATACTTTTGTAGTTCATGTTTTGCAAGATAATAGTGTCATAATTTCCCCAATGATTTTTGTCACTTTTATTTACTCAGTAAAATTTCCTCCTCAGTGGGTGGCTTAGCTGCGAATCCATTTCACCTAAGTTTGTAAAAAAAATCCTTATCGAGTGGTGAGCCAGCCTCTCACTCGGGGGCTTAGCTACGAATCCGTTTCGCCTAAGTTTCAATAAAATCCTACCGAGTGGTGAGCCAGACTCCCACTCGGGGGCTTAGCTGCAGTCCAAGTACTCGCCCAAGTTTCAATAAAATCCTACCGAGTGGTGAGCCAGACTCCCACTCGGAGTCTTAGCTGCAGTCCAAGTACTCGCCTAAGTTTCAATAAAATCCTACCGAGTGGTGAGCAAGACTTCCACTCGGGGGCTTAGCTGCAGTCTAAGTACTCGCCTAAGTACAAATTCTATGTGCGCTCCGCAAGGAGGACGAGGTGCAGGTCGACTGCGACCCTCTCCTCCGAGCTACGCCACAAGTACAACGTGCGGTAGCAAGGAAGACGAGGTGCAGGTCGACTGTGACCCTCTCCTCCAAGCTACGCCACAAATACAACGTGCGGTAGCAAGGAAGACGAGGTGCAGGTCGACTGCGATCCTCTCCTCCGAGCTACGCCACACGTACAACATGCGGTCGCAAGGAGGACGAGGTGCAGGTCGACTGCGACCCTCTCCTCCGAGCTACGCCACAAGTACAACGTGCAGTCGCAAGGAGGGCGAAGTGCAGGTCGATTGCTACCCTCCCCTTCGAGCTACACCACAAGTACAAAGTTATGAAAATCCTACCGAGTGGAGAGCAGACCTCCCACTCGGGGGCTTAGCTGCAGCCCAATGCTTGCCTAAGTTTTAAAAAATCCTACCGAGTGGAGAGCACACCTCCCACTCGGGGGCTTAGCTGCAGCCCAGTGCTCGCCTAAGTTTTGAAAAATCCTACCGAGTAGAGAGCACACCTCCCACTCGGGGGCTTAGCTGCATCCCAGTGCTCGCCTAAGTTTTGAAAAATCCTACCGAGTGGAGAGCATGCCTCCCACTCGGGGGCTTAGCTGCAACCCAGTGCTCGCCTAAGTTTTGAAAAATCCTACCGAGTGGAGAGCATGCCTCCCACTCGGGGGCTTAGCCGCAGCCCAGTGCCTGCCTAAGTGAATTGGGGAATAAGTCGATTGCAGTAAGCATCTCGCTTTAACCTGCAAAAGACATTTCAAACCAAATGCAAGCATATTCAAACGTCGAATCCAAGTTCGGATAAATACCTAACAGAACCGAAAGTGCTCAGGCGCTAGGCCTGTTAAGGTTTATCGGTTACAAAATCACTCGGCATACCGAGGCAAATTTAAAGTGTCAAGCTCAAGAAGTTTTTTACCCCTCCTGTGGAGGGCTGGAAGGTGCAACAAACTCATCAAGGTCGATTCCATCCGCGATTCGAGTGGCAGCGGCGATGAAAGTCTCCATGAAAGACCGAAAATCATGCTTCTTGGTGTTAGCCACCCAAAGAGCCGCCAGCTTGTCCTCTCGTGCATCCTAGCAATGAACTCGGGCCAGACACAGAGCGACATCTGCACCGCACCTGGCAGAAGACTTCTTCCACTCCTGCACTCGACCAGGGACTGTGTTTAGTCGAGTCATCAGAGACTCGAGGTCATTTTGGAGCGTCTCCCTGGGCCAGAGCGTAGTGTCAATGCGGGAAGTGGCGACCTTTAGCCTTGCAAGATAGTCAATGACAGCAGCAACACGAGACTCGAGCCGGAACATGTTCATGGCGACTTCATCATTCACCGGAGAGTTGATGGGGTCCAGGTTTGGTTCCAGTCGACCAGTCTCCTCTTCAAAGTTTTGGCAAAATTCTGCAAGTACAATCGCTGAGTCAAGGCAACGATTGAATGGAAAGATCATTGTAAAAACAATTGTTTGGTGCAAAGGATTACCTTCGAGCATGAGGAACAACTTCTTGGCGAGTCCGCCCAGATAAGCCTCCAGATCGTTCTTCTTCCCCGCCAACTCACTGGCCTTGTCATTCAGAACAACTTTATTGCTTTTCAGTCGACTGACCTCCTTGTTTGCAATAGCAAGAGCAGCTTTCAGATTGGTGTTCTCTTCTTCAAGCTTGGTGACCGAAGCCAACTTCTCGTCTGCGAGCTTGGTCTTCTCTAAAGCCGTCTTCTGCATCTCAGCTAGCTCAAGGTCTTTGTTCTTCTGGGCCTCCTTCACTTTGCCTGCAAAGTTACAGCAAGATCAGACTTTGAAACAAATGAGGGGCAAAAGCAGTCGTCGAGGCCTCACCAAACATACCTTTGGTCTCCTCCTTTGCCTTCGCCAAATTCTCCTGGACCAGCTTCAGATCAAGCTCGAGTTGGATATGTTTGTTCTCCAACTCGGTGTAACGAGCCGCAAGGTCGCGGGATTTCTACGAAGAACCAATCGACAAGATGTCAAAGATAATTCACTTCCGAGTGACTAAGGAAAAATCATACGTTTCTAAGACTACAGTCGAATACAAACATTCGACCGTAGTCTCGGGGACTACACCCAGTGGGTGCACTCAGCGTGCCCCCACTAGTTCTATCAAGGAAGAGTCGACCAGTCGACCAACAAAAAAACAGGACGTATTCTTCAGACTGTAACCGACTGCCAGCAGTCGACCACAGTCTCGGGGACTACACCTAGTGGATGCACTCAGCGTGCCCCCACCGGTCTGAAAGTCCGTTCGACCTAATCAAATGAAGGAAAAAGTTTGAAACATAAAGACTATGGTCGACTGCCAGCAGTCCACCATAGCCTTGGGGACTACACCCAGTGGGTGCACTCAGCGTGCCCCCACTAGTTCGAAATTTCAATCGACACACCCAGTGGGTGTAGGACAATTACTAAGAATTTCAGAAAAGAAGAATCTTCGACATCATATCCTAATGAGCAGCGGTGACCGACCGACTGAACGTTACTCGAGAGCGGGCTGGCGTCATAGGCTGCTGGCTAGCCTCCGGATGGCCTTCACCGCTCCATCATGACTCCCTGGCGTGTCGCTTCTTTTGCAGCTTGGCTTGGTCCTCTCGGGACGTAGTGGGTCGAGAAGAGTGAAGGCTGTGCAGCACTCGACGATGCGGGTGAGCACTCGTCAGCGGCAGCGCGAAGATCTGATGGGCAGTGGTGTTCTCTCCTTCGCGATCGGTGTCTCGGGTCACGCCCCGAGTCACCCCGCCACAGACGCTTTCCTGCTCCTCCTTTGCTTGATGGTTCCTCATCATCGCCGTCGCCGGGAAGGGTGATAACGACATTGGATGGAGCTACGGAAAAGAATCAGAATCAGAAACCAAGAGCCAATCGACTAAAAAACGGAATTACGAGAGTCATACCAGGTTTTAGGGTAGCAGCATCCTCCATCTCATGATCGTCAGCCTTGGCCGAGGTATCAGAAGTAGCAGCACTGCAACCCCAAAAATCAGCCGGTTAACTCATGAGTTGACCAAAAATAAACTCATGTAGAGCAAGAAGACTCAAATAGCATTTTTACCCTGATATGGTGGGAATCGACACCTTCATCTTCGGCAAGACCTTCACTGGTTTCGATGGCGCCATTCGAGATTGCTTCGGAGCCTTCTCAGTCGGCGCCGGAGAAGTGGTCCGAGGATGCTTGGTCGACTGCATGACAGTCGCGACCCCCTTGCCACGTTCAGTCGCAGGGTCATGGACGAGCTTCGATCGCCTTTCCGTGTGAGGCGGTGCGACTTCCTCCTCCTCCTCTTCTTCCTCCCCATCAGAGTCGTCATCATCATCATCAGCAGCAGCATCCGAGTCCCACTCCTCCTGGTTTTCGCCCCCACTTCCTTCCTCTTCTTCAGTCGGCGTCTGTGCTCCATTGGGCATCGAGTATAGTTCGGTGAAGGCCTGATAGACAGCAAAATAAAGATCAATCGACCAATTTGCAGCAAAAGCAGAATAAGTATGGCAAGATTACAATTGGAAATAAAGTGGGCATACCTTGTCTGGAGTGCTAGAATGGTCGAGTGGCGGAATCCTCCTGGCTCCTCGAGGGTTGTCTTTGTTCCCACTGACCGCGGCCATCCACCTCTCCAGTGTGGCATCATCGACTGCTTCTGTATGGACCCGAGTTTCATCCTCGGTTCCATAGTACAGCCACATACAATGGCCTCGGTACTGAAGAGGCTGGATGCGTCGCCTAAGGAAGACCTCCAGAAGGTCCATACCCGTCACTCCTTCCCGAACTAGCTGGACTACACGCTCCATCAACATCTTCACTTGGGCTTACTCCTCAGGGAGCACCTTCAGAAAAGAGGGTTTGATTGCTCGGTCCATGGTAAACGGAGGGAGACCACTCGACAGCCCCGCGTTGACTCGTTTTGGCAATAGAACCAAGTCGACTGCCATCCTCTGACCGACTCAGGGAGAGTCATGGCCGGAAAGGTGCTCTTGTTTCTCATCTGAATCCCCAGACCTCCAAACATCTGAATAACCTTGGTCTTATCATCATCTAGACTCACCTTTTTTACTGTCTGAGAACGACAAGTAAATATGTGCTTGAACAGACCCCAGTGCGGTCGGCAGCCCAGGAAGTTCTCGCACATGGACACAAAGGAAGCAAGGTAGGCGATGGAATTTGGATTGAAGTGGTGGAGTTGCGCCCCAAAGAAATTCAAGAAACCACGGAAGAAAACCCTCGGAGGCAGAGAGAACCCACGGTCGACGTGGGTAGCCAGAAGAACACACTCACCCTCTTCCGGCTGTGGTTACCACTCGTTCCCCAGGACCCTCGCTGCTCCGTGGGGGATCAAACTGTTGGAAATATGCCCTAGAGGCAATAATAAAAGTATTATTATATTTCATTGTTCATGATAATTGTCTTTTGTTCATGCTATAACTGTATTATCCGGAAATCGTAATACACGTGTGAAC